>CM040431.1:95801797-97001797 GCA_022702705.1 Papilionanthe hookeriana x Papilionanthe teres | reverse complement strand
AAAGGATTCAACCAGAAAGGAGAAAGAGCCCTCGGATCGATAACACTGCTAATGAAGACCGGTGACTTAGTAAAGACAACCGCGAAATTTCATATAATCGATTCAGAAACGTCATTCAACGCTCTACTGGGCCGACCATGGATACATGAAAACAGGATGGTACCATCATCCCTACATCAGTGCATCAAATACTACGATGGAGGGGAACAGTGCATCAAAGGTGACTTACAACTATTCTCCGTACATGAAATTGGAATCCATGAAGATGCAGCTTATTACGCACCTCCGAAGAAAACAATCTTCTCCAGAGATACCATAACCAATGAAGCAAAGGAAGTTTGGGACAACGAAGAACCTAAAGTTCTAGTCCAACAGTCACTCACCACTCCCTTACAGCGAGATGGTGAAGGTTTCTCCACAACTCGCATCCGAGGTCGAGGCCGGTGACGAGGTCGTGGCAGAGACGTTAGGACAGTTGCACAAAGGAAACCAGCCATCAATGTTGATTGGGAAGACAGTTCTGAAGAAGAAAAAGAGATCAAGCAAGAAGCGGCGACAATAAGTCGGAAGAAGCCGCAACTCAGGATCTCTCTCGAAGATGAAAAGAACGAGGAATATAAATCGATGTACGAAAAGATTAACCACTATGTACATACTATGACCCTGACCCCGATCCATTCTAATAAAATCGAGGGTATGGTGGTCAAAGAGGTACGTAGCGGCGGTGTGAAGCCCATCAAATTCTATCGTGGTGCTCCTTCCTCCAAAACTGAAAACGATGTACAATTTGAAGATGTCACTTCTTCCAAATTAATGGAATTACCTTTTGAGTGGTACTCTCCCTGTGTTCAAAATTTAATTCAGTGTTGTTTCTTACCTCGACAATGGACAAAAGGTCAATCACAACATTTTGAAAAATTATGGAATACCTCCGGTCGTCCACCCAATTCAAAGCATGGTCTCGGATTCGGCACAGTAGGATCAGTTGACGATACTGAATTTTGCTTGGTTGTCACTTGCGAGTCTAATGAAAACTACATGGAAACTACAGAAGAACTTGAAGATTTACAAATAGGAAATGCTCCACCAGAGTTCGAAGAAGAGATCAAATCTACAATAGATGAGTTAACGAAAGTTAACTTAGGTACTAGCGAACAGCCTAGGCCTACCTTTGTTAGCTCCTTACCCAATAAAGAAGACTCCGAAGAAATAATCAAGTTATTAATGGAATTTAAAGACTTGTTTTGCTTGGAGCTACGATGAGATGCCGGGATTAGCTCCGCAGGTCGCGATCCATAAGCTTGGAATGGATCCTAATTCCGTTCCGGTCGGACAAGGTCCCGAAGAATGCGTCTAGAAATTGAACAACAAGTCATAGTCGAAGTTAAAAAGCTAATAGACGCCAAATTTCTCCGTGAAGAACAATACCCGACTTGGTTAGCCAATGTGGTACCAGTCAGGAAGAAGAATGGTCAGATCGAAATTTGAGTGGATTTCAGAGATTTAAACAAGGCATGTCCAAAAGATGAATTCCCTCTACCGATCCCAGAATTAATGATCGACATTGCTTCAACACATGAAATATTCTCATTCATGGATGGATCTTCGGGATACAACCGGATAAAAATGGCTCCAGAAGATGAAAAACTTACAGGCGATTCGAACGCCCATCGGAGTATATTGCTGCACACGGTGATGCCATTCGGATCGAAGAACGCAGGAGCAACCTACCGGAGAGCGATGACAAGAATTTTTGATGATCTCATCCACAATCAAGTCGAATGCTACGTGGATGATGTGGTCATCAAAAGCAAAGTAAAGGAAAACCACCTGTATGATTTGAGAATTGTTTTCGAACGATTAAGACAATTTAACCTTAAGATGAATCCCTTAAAATGCGCCTTCGGTGTCTCCTCCAGGAAATTCTTAGGATTCGTTGTCTGACATCATGGAATTGAAATCGACCCGGAAAAGAATAAAGCTATCTTCGAAATGCCACCTCCCAAAACCTTAAAACAACTACGATTTTTTCAAGGGAAGTTGGCATATCTTCGACGCTTTATCTCAAACTTGTCAGGTAGGTGTCAGCCTTTCTCGGCATTAGTTAAAAAGAACGCCAAATTTATTTGGGAAGAGAATTGTCAGAGGGCCTTCGAGGACATTAAATAATATTTAATGACACCCCCTGTCTTAGCAGCCCCAGTCTCAGGTAGACCGTTGATACTTTATACAGCGGCTTTAGACGACTCACTCGGAGCCCTGTTAGCCTAGGTCAATGATGAGGGTAAAGAAAATGCTCTTTACTACCTTAACCGTCGTGTATTTCCGACAGAAATAAAGCATCCCACAATTGAAAAGCACTGTTTGGCCCTGATCTTTGCCGCTCAAAAGGTCAGGCACTACATGCTTTCTCATAAGGTCAACCTGATCTCGAAATTTAATCCATTGCAATACTTGATGACCCGTCCAACGCTTTCCGGCAGACTTGCCAGGTGGTCAATGATATTATTGCAATTCGATATAACTTTCGTGCCTCTTCGTGTCGTAAAGGGACAAGTCCTAGCAGACTTCCTTGCAACACACCCTTTGCCGGCAGAATCTCCTCTCAATGACGACTTGCCAGATGAACAAATAATGAGCTTAGAAGACCCTGATGATAAACATTGGGAATTATATTTCGATGGAATATCTTCAGCACACAAAGATGAAGAATCGCAAGTGATAGTGCCCGGTAAGGCAGGAATCAGACTAAACTTTATAACACCGGAGCGGGGAATGTTAAGATACTGCTACCACTTGACAGAGCCGTGTACAAACAACGAAGCAGAATACGAAGCTCTCGTAACAGGACTGGAATTAACTATTCAAATGGGGATAACAAACATTAACATCTACAGGGATTCGCAGTTAATCATTAAACAGATCGCCGGACATTACAGAATTTTAAAGCCGAGACTCAAGCAATACTTCCAGTATGCCATACAGTTGTTAGAACAGATTCTGAATGTGATGATCTACAAAATTCCCGAAGAAAACGCTTTAGCAGATGCGTTAGCCCGCCTCGCAAAAGAATTTGCTCGCTTGCAAGATGAATCGATGGAAGTGTCGGTTCACGGACGTCGAGTCCTATCACGGCTCGACATAGACACAATACACAAATCGAGAAAAGAAAAAGAATCGGTTGCGGCGATGACGAGAAAACATAGAAGATTGGCGACAGCCATTAATAGACTACCTGCAAACAGAAAAACTACCAGACGATAGGTCGTTAGCCCATCAGATCAAGATAGGAACTCTGTCCTACTCATTAATAAACAACACGTTATAAAGAAGGTCTTTTGATCAAATGTGGCTAAGATGCCTAAGCGGGTCCGAGGCCCATGAAATTGTTAAAGAGGTGCATTCAGGACTCTGTGGAGCTCACCAGTCGGGTCCGAAGATGAAAATGAAAATTAAAAGATTAGGGTACTACTGGCCCTCGATGATAACCGACTGCATAAAAATCGCCAAGAGCTGTCACCAATGCCAAGTGCACAGAGTGGTTCTACACCAACCTCCAAATGTGCTACATCTGACAATTGCATCGTGGCCATTTGAATGTTGGGGCACAGATATAGTGGGTCCAATAGAACCACCATCTTCAAAAGGACATCGCTTCATTCTTGAGGCTACATATTACTTTTCCAAGTGGGCAAAGGCAGTTCCACTCAGAGAAGTGAAAGCACACCACGGGCTACAGTTTTTCAAGAACCAAGTTGTCTAACGTTTCGGAGTGCCACGCAGGATCATCTCAGATAATGGGTCAGCATTCAGAAGAACGCAAATCAACAATTTTGTCAGGAGACACGGAATCGACTGGCGGTATTCAACAATTTACTACCCAAGAGCAAACGGCACTGAGTCGAGGCTTTTAATAAAACTCTTGTTCAAATTTTAAAGAAAACTTTGGACGATAATAAGAGAAATTGGCACGAGAAATTATTAGAAGCCTTATGGGCCTACCGGACAACCTTCGGAACTCCTACTCAAGCTACACCTTACGCTCTGGTGTATGGGTCCGAGGCAGTGTTACCCTTAGAGGTCCAACTTCCTTCACTCAGAATTGCAGTTGCAAACAAAATCACGATAGAAGAGAATGCCAAATTACTACTAGATGAGCTGGAAAGCCTGGAAGGGAAAAGACTTGCGGCGCGACGAGAATTTAGAACTATACCAAGCTAAGATGGTTCAAGCCCATGACGGATCGGTCAGCCCAAGAACCTTCAAAGTTGGTGACTTAGTTCTCGTTCTCAAGAGACCTATCCTTACACACCGCAAGATAGGAGGAAAATTTGAACCTACTTGGGAAGGACCGTTTGTGGTTGACGCAGTCTACTCAGGAGGCTCCTACCAGCTAGTGAATTGCCAAGGAGAACGACATATGCTTCCGATCAACGGACGATACTTGAAGAAGTATTACGCTACCTGATGTTTCAAAGGAATGAATTCTTCATCCCTAGAAGCACGGGCGAAGTAATTACTTATGACTGGGTCCGAACCCAAAAATAATAAAACATGTGCTAAAATAAATAAAATCATGATTTTCCTTGTTCTCTCTTCCAAATCAAAATCTTTTTCCCGATCTTTTCCCACTTCATTCCTGTTGAATTTAAAAATACAAAAGGAATAAAAAAAAAGAGAAAAAGAAAACTCTGTCTCCAATAAACATTTTCTTAATGTTCTTGTTCTTAGTACAGCCCCTGATTCTTTTCCTTATCTTTTCGCAGGGAAATGTCGAACGGGCGATTGGTCCTGAACTTTAGAAATGGCGTAAGGCTTGCACTCGATGAAAAGAGGGTGAAAGATGGAGCGATAATAGAAATTGACTCAGACTTCGCACCAGCAGGCCTGCAATACGAGAAAGGTGACTGGGTCCCAGTTGATCGAGAGGAACTGCCCAGTTAGATAGTAATGAAAGTTGGTGGCCCAAGCCACCAACCCAGTAGCAAGAAAAGGAAAACAAACACTGAGGAGGACAAGAGAATCAAGTCTGTAGTCGCTACAGCAGAGGGCAGGCTCGTCAGCGCCGCGCCCACAGAGATTCAGGAAGTACGAAGAGCTACACTTACAGCAACTCAGCGAAGAAATAAAAATTGCCATATCCGCAAGATGTTAACTAAACTAGCAGCGGACCAGCGCGACGAGGCAGTCGCTACTACCAGTGCATATACTTCAAGGATACCGGTTCGCCAGGAACCTGAAGAAAGGAGGCCAGCCCCGAGGATAACAGAAGAGACCAGGGAAATCTCAAGGAGATCAGAAGAAGGAAGGCTACCACGCCACCAGATAAAGCCACCAGTAATGCATGACCTTGTTGCAGAAGCAACCCCAGAGGATGTCCCGACGTAGACTATCCCCGAGGAGCCGAGGTAAGCAGGAAAACGCGAAGGGATTAAGCCATATATCCCACAGTACGTCACCAGGCCACGTCATTTGCAGATTATTCCAGAATACGAGCTAGAAAGAATGCAGAATGTCGAGAAGCAAACTTTTGAATACTTCGAGAGAATTAGAGGTAGGAGGATCAATATACTAGATGGCCTCGAGCTACATACAAACGTGTTCTCAGAATATGAACAACAACAAATCGTGGACTGCATCCGGGATTCGAAAAGAATGGGTCGAGCAGGCCGCCTAAGAGAAAACACCTACTCGGAACCCCGGAGATGGATGCTGGGGAAAGGGAGAATTACAATACAATGTGGATGCTTGCTACAACTTCGCGAGAAGACGGGAAGGGAAACCCACCCGGGATACTCCGTCATGGCAAGGTAGATCCAAAGCCATTAGTCATCAAAAGGATGGTAAAGAGAATGATAACATGGAGGGTACTGCCAGCAGATTGCATACCCAACAGTTGCATCATTAACATTTACAAGAAGGGTGATTGCATACCCCCACACATCGATCACCACGACTTTGTCAGACCTTCTACGCACGGTTTCTTTTCGAACGAGTGTAATATCATGTTCGGATCCGACCTCCGGATAGCAAGCCCAGTGTGAGTTCCGAGGGCCAGTAAATATACCATTACCGGTAGGTTCCGTCATGATACTAAAGGGCAACGGAGCAGATGTCGCTAAACATTGCATACCAGGAGTACCAATGAAGCGGATCTCAGTTACTTTCAGAAGGATGGATGACAGCAAAGAACCATACCACTTCCAGCCAGACCCAGAGCTATAGAGCCTCCGACCTTACGAGCTGTGAGTTACATGGAAAATATCACACCTCCAACGTACATCCATACGACATCCTTGCCAAGGATGGCTTGGAAGGTGATGTTATTGACCATGTACCTCACTTTTCAGACATGGATTTTTGACAGATGCCTTTTTGGATGGATCGATAAAGATCATACATAGTCCGTTTTGAGTCTACATGGATTGTATGAGATGTATACAAGATCGAGTTGTATGATGTATCTTCGACATGATTGGAATGAAAGTGACCATGTCACATTTTGGCCTTCACCTCTTTTGTGCAAATTGACTGGGAAACACCATTAAAGTTAAATGAACTTCGAAAAAAGAACAGAAAAGAAACAAAAAAAAAGAAAACTTTCCTTAAAAATCTAAAAAAAAAATGATGAACGCCAAATTCACATGAACATTAAATGAACGATAAAATAAATTTGAATCGTTAAAGGACAAACAAAATGAACACAAATTTTAAATCAAATCTCAATCAAATTCAAATTCAACCTTCCAGATCTCAAATCAAATCTCAATCAGATTCAAACTCAACCTTCCAAATCTGAAATCCAATCCGTTCTACTCTCTCCTTTGTCTGGGATGGAAGCGGTCGATTCCATTGACATGGAGCCACGAGGTTTTCGATTCGGATCTGATGGCGAGGAATTGTATACAATCTAAACCAGCAACTTTCGATCAACTGTTTTGAGTGGGATATGTAGCATCGACGTATTCCCTCCTAATTTGTTTCTTTCCACAAAAATCTTTTACAACTTTCATGAAATCCTCGAAACACCAAAATTCCACACTTTTCAAATCAACACTACAAATCTTTGCAAAATCAATTACATCAAAATCAAATTTTTGGGGTTGAGGATTTTACATCCGATACTGCATTGCTTTAGGTTCTTTCCCTATCGCAATGAAATACATTAAAATCAAATTCTTGGGGTTGAGGATTTTACATCCGATACTACATTACTTTAGGATTCTTCCCCTATTGCAATGAAATACATCAAAATCAAATTCTTGGGGTTGAGGATTTTACATCCGATACTGCATTGGTTTAGGATTCTTCCCTTATCTCAATGAAATACATCAAAAATCAAATTCTTGGGGTTGAGGATTTTACATCCAATACTGCATTGCTTTAGGATTCTTCCCCTATCGCAATGAAATACATCAAAATCAAATTCTTGGGGTTGAGGATTTTACATCTGATACTGCATTGCTTTAGGATTTTTCCCCTATCGTAATGAAATACATCAAAATCAAATTCTTGGGGTTGAGGATTTTACATCCGATACTGCATTGGTTTAGGTTCTTTCCCTATTGCAATGAAATACATCAAAATCAAACTCTTGACGTTAAGGATTTTACATCCAATACCGCATTGCTCTGAGATCTCTCCTCATTGTAATGGTTCAATCCAATCAATTCAATTTTCTTTTGAGCTTGAAGATGTTATATCTAAAACCATAAAATTCCAATTTTCATTTCAAGTTCAAATCCCTTCAAATTAATTTTAACAAACTTCAATCTAAATTGAAACTCAAACTAAAATCTGAGCTCACACATCAAAACTTAAACTGAAACAAAATAAAATCTAAATCAAAATTCCCCCAGATCATGTGATTTGGGATTCACCTCCTTTTCCTTTCCCCAACGAGAGTTCAGGAATCTCCAGTCTTAGAGATATACTTGACGTTCCCCAGCGGAAATTCTTCTACTATGTCCCAAGTTTGTCACTTGGACTTTTGTGTTGATTTTGTTGATCGCTTCGGTCAACGCAATACGCGCGGTGTGCTTGGATAGCACACCACACCTATTGGGGGTCCATTTGTTGACCTCATTTTTGATGAGGTTTTCTCTTCTCTCTTTAGTACTTAGGATCTAGCCTCAGGCTTTTCCTTTTACTATCTTAGAGGACTAGAAGTGGAACACACCCTTTAGAATTTCAAACCACTTCTTAAACTCTTTGCAAACTCTACAAACTTGATTGTAGACCCCTAATCACCTAGAGGGTTGAAATCAAATGTGGAAGTTTAAAGGATGAGTTCCTATAGGACTCTTTGGCCTTAGGACTACCCTGGGTGGCCTGGTCTGGTGAGGGCTGACTTACACACACACTACACTTATACACTACACTTTCACACACCTCAAAAAACCACACCCATACCCAACTTGACCTCCTGATTCATGAAGGTGATTCACATGGATGGTCCTTAACCCCTAAGCCCTTGGCTAAGAGGAATAGGAACAACATAGTGAATGCCTCAAATGAGTCCCTTCATCGCTCATGTGGGCTTGATATGGCTTCATGGCTCAACCAAAATGATTTCATTCCACTTATATTTACCCAATATTCAATTTTCTAAATTTTCAATTTTTGACCCCTGGGACCCCAGACCCATCAAACCTACCAAATGCCCTTGAAATTACCCAAAATTTGCAAAATCACCTAAATTACCCAAAATTCTCCAAAATCAATCCTAAACATTTCCCTCCACTCAAATTGATCATCCATAGCCAAAAATACCAAAAATTCCAAAAATACCCCCCAATACCCTCTAGATACCCAAAATGCCCCTCTTAGCCAAAAAATCCAAAAATTCAGAAAATTCCCAAAAAATTCCAAAAAATCTGAAATATTCCCAATTTCATTTTGTCCAACAACACCAAGGGCCAATTTTGTCAATTTACCCCACTTTTGTTAAAATCCCCAATTTGACCAATTTTAACCCAAAATGAACCCAATGTCAAACCAAACCTACCCAATTGACCCAAATTCTGGTCCAATTAAATTCTAAACTTCCATTTAACATCTAAAATATCAATCTAGACCAAATTCAAGTCCAATTTGTTTGACATTTGAATCCAATTTCACTTTTGACCTGAAAGCCTAATTTGGACCCATGACCCAAACTTAGCCTAAACTAACCCAATTCAACTCCAATTAACCCCAAATCTTTTCTAAACCTTCCCTAACATCCCCACAAACAAAACACTAACATAATTTGCCCAAAATTTGGACCCAAACCCCACTCAAATTCAATCCAAAACCAAAAAGCCCAATTTTTACCTAAACCCAAACTTAACCCAAATAAGCCCAAACCCCAAAATCGAACCCCAAAAAAAGTTGAAATCTCTTTGAAACAGCTCTACAAAAATTTCTCAACATTAATTTTACACTAATTTCAACATTAGCTCAACATTAGCCAAAGTTAACCCAATTTTGCCTACCATTGGCCACTTTACCAAAAATCCCAAATTCAACTCAATTCAAACCCAAACCACCTCAAATTTGTTTCAAATTACTCATGACACATCCCTAAAGCAAACCCAATAATTATTTGGCCCAACCTTCTACAAAAATTCCCATCCATAAAGCGCAAGGCCCACTTCCTTAAACCTTTCCAAAAAAGCCCATCCAAGACAAATTCAAAAGCCCAAAGTCTATGACAAAGCCCACATGAAATTTCTCTCATCATCCCTTTGATTTAAAACACTTCCTAAGTTCTAAAATCTATCACCAAATAAATCTAAATCAAGCCTTATGACAATTATCCTTAAATCCATAAAAAATTCCAACACCCTTCCTCATGAAAGTTGACTAAACTTTTCCCAAGCCAAAGATGAGCCATGAAGCCATGCATGAGCCACATGAGAGCCATGGGATCTACTTTCCACCTCACCATACCCAAGATGGCAAGAGGAGGAGGCCCTTTCCACATTCCCTTAAGGCGATTAGCCACTTCCATGACTCCACTAAACCTTGCTTAAATTTAATTGTACTTGGATGGTGACCCTTCCCCACTAATTATGTTGGCCTAAACCACTTTATCTTCAGCCCAAACTAGCCATGGGAAGGTGCACCTAGCCAAATCCATGAATTTGACCAATTTAAGCCAAAATGCACCCTTACCCCATTCCACTTTGATTCAAACCCTTTACACATGGCAGCGACCAATTGACTTCACAAACATCAAGCCCTGACCCACTTGAACCTGATGGTGACCCATGCTCACGGACGGCCACTGAGCCGCAGGAAAACGCCATGGCCGAGACATTGGAAGGAGCCAAGCATTGAAATTCTCCTTGCTGAGTTGCCCCATGCCCAGTGGCCATTGCGACTGTTCTTCCCTTGCCAAGAGCAGCTGATCCCAGTCCCTAACTCCCCCTGGGAGGCCCTCCAGCCTCTCCTATTTAAATACCACCTCTCTCGGCCATGGAAGAGGTGTTGAACCAACCTTAAGGAAACTCTGCCAAAATCATTCCAGACTACACCCCACACCTAGAGCATTTGATCTCCACTGTTCTCTTGCCTTAATCCCCACTAATTGAGCTCAATTTTGGAGCTCAATTCTTAGGCCAGAACAGGACACTCCCAAATTCTCCACCAAAGTCAAATTAAACTCACCCACACCTCAACAAGACCAAGAGAAGGAGTTCCCCAGTGAAAGCCCCCTCTCCAGGCCACCCATCTGTTCCAGACTCCAAAGGTTGAAATCGGGCTTGGTCAAAATCATACCTGGACAATTCACCAGGCCAGGAGACTTCATCTGGAGCTTGCTTGGACTCAATCGAAGGTGACACAACCCTCAGATCGAAGCCACACTTCTCTGAGCAAAGGTATGGTCTCACTCTTCTTCCCGAGCTTCTGAGCATTCTCCATTTTTATTGAGTCAATTTCATGCCACATAAACCATGTGGATGTGTTTGTCTTCTTGAGACAAATCCATAGAGCATAAGAACGTTGAATTTGGTCAAGTATCGAGTGAGATCTTAAGCCTAGATGATGGACGGTTCTCGGGCTAGGAGGCTTGGGGACGATGAATGGATGTCGTTCATTCAATACACGCGCGGACGGACGGCTCAGATGGCGTCGGACCAGGAGATGATACGTGAACCGCAGGCCGTGTGGCGCTGAGTCGGAAGGCGGCGCCGAAACAGGAGACGACGCGTGTGCGTTCGGAGCTGCCGAGGTTGAGCTGGTGCCGCGTCACTTAAGTAAGAAAATAGGATTTTTCTTATTTATTTAATTACCATAAATTAGAAAATTCATAACCTTGTGTAGGAAAATCCTAAAAATAAAATAAAAATATCCTCTTGCTCAGTGAACAGAGGAGAATAATGTGGAAAAGAAATCATTTAATTTCATTGAATATTTGATTTTTAATAATTTATTTACTCTCTGTACATTTTTAATTCTCCATGCATGTATACAATCCACCATGGCATGAGACCATAGGGCTTTTGAAGCCTCTGAATTTAGGGACATTCCCTGAATTTTCCAAAGTCAGAGGCCATCCCTATGAAGGGTTATTGATTTTTCAATTCTAGGTCATTATCCTGAGTATTTTAATTCCAATAATTAGCATGTTGTGAAATAAATTCTTGGAAAATTTGGAGAGGTTTCTTATGACCAGAGGACCCTAGGGAAAATAGATTTTGAGTTAACTCACTTGGAATAACCCTAACTGGCTTAAACACCCAAAATGGAATTTTAATTAATTAGAGCTAATCATACATCAAATTGACTTGAAATAAATTCTCCACTGACCTTTAGGATCAGAGGAACCCACCATAAAAGTTTGAAGTCAATTGAACTTGGTTAGCTTTATCAAATGGGTTGACTAAGCCATTTAGCCAAACTTAAATTTGAAAAATTCATAACTTTAAAAATACTTTTCAAAAATTCACCAAATTGGTTTTGGAGCCTCTCTGATATCAGAGGAATTTAAGAAAATTAAAATTGCAATTTTCCAAAAAATTTGATTTTTTTGCATTATTTTAATATTTTAATAATTAAAAAATAATAAAAATCACAAAAATAATAAAATTCACCAGAATGTCATATTTTAAATTTTAATCATTTAGGAACAAACCCCATATTTTTCTTAAGTCTCTATGATGAGATATCAGATTTTAAAGTCCTAAGGTAATTTTAAAATAAAAAAATGTATTTTCTAGCATTTCCACAAAAATAATTCTAATAAATCAAAGAAAAATCAGAAAATTATAAAAATTATTTCTCTGGTTTCCTTGATATTAGAAAGATTTTTACAAAATATAAAATTCATTTTTCAACCTTTATTTTTTTTTAAATTAATTAATACTCCAAAACTCAAAATAATTATAATAAAAATAATATAATTCAAAAAATCACCAAAATTGGCCCAAGTGGTCCTCTGGTTATTAGGAATGTCCCATAATTTTCATAAGGATAGAAACTTTCCCTTGGTCATATTATTAAATTTTCCTTGAAAATCCCTATTTTCCACCAAAAATAATTACATAAATAAATTAAATACAGAAAAATCACATTTTCTCTCTAATGTCTTGATTGATATATGAGTGAAGTCACATAAAAATTTCAAATTTATTTAAGCTCAATTTAGTGAGTTACGAAATTAGTAAGTTTAAAGGGCAAAATAGTAATTAAATTTTTAACCTATAATTAAAAAATTTAGGTTTAATTAAAAGGGTGGTTAAAATATTTGAGACTAAGTTGATTTTGGATGTTTGAAACTTAGGTAGTTAAAGGGTGGAAACCTACCTAACAATTTGAAAATAAATTAAAATAAACCTTAATTAAATAATTGATTAAACTTGGAAGAATAATAAAAAAATGGAATTATTAAAATAGGGATATTATTAGGAAGAGATTTATTCTTTAATTTAAAAAAATCCCTAAATTAATCACCTCAATAACATTTAATTCCTAATTAGAATGATAATCAAAATTCAAGATTTAAAATTTTAAAAGACTTAATCATTAAAATAAATTAAAGTTTAAAACATTTAAATTAAATCCTTCCAAAATTTAAATTAAATTAATACTTTAATAATTAAATTAAATCATCTTTAAAATATAAAAAAAAATATAAAATATTAAATTAAAATTAAAAATTAAAATTAAATTTAAATTAAATCTAAATTAAACTAAATTAAATTAAATTAAATTAAAGCATATTAAATTAAATTAAATTAAATTAAATTTAAACATATTAAATTAAATTAAATTAAATTTAAACATATTAAATTAAATAAAATTGAATTAAATTAAAACATATTAGATTAAATAAAAAAATAAAATAAAATAAAATCAAGTTAAAATAAAATTAAAACTACATTAAATTAAATAAAATTAAATTGAAAGTAAAACTAAACCAAATTAAATTAAACTAAAATTAAATTAAATTAAATTGAATTAAATATAACATCACCAAAGACATAAAGAATTCAAAATAAATCTAAAACAACTTGAACACTATTCCAAACTTAAACCCATTAATTGAAATTAAATTTAATCACAAATCGCTTGAACATTAATTTGCCCACAAAAGCTCTTCTTGTCATAACTCCTAAATGGAGTGTCAAGTAAAGTATTACTTCACACATAGGATATTCAAATGTCCTAGTTCACTGAGCAAGATAACAAAACTTGAACTCCTGGATGATTAATTTATTTGTATAATTAAATTCTCTTGGACTTAAAACAATCCTAGAAGTATTGAAAAGATGTTTAAGATTCGTCTTAAGAACTTCCTCAATATGATAGGATATTTATAAGAACAATTGAACTTAATTGTTCTTTGATGAAGAAAATCATCCTCAAACCAAAACACAAGAACCTAGACGTCATAGGAGATGACTAGCTATAGGAGTAGGACCTTGGTAGAAAACCATAACCCTTCCCTTAGCTTTACCTAGGAACTTGCTTTAAATGATTAAATATCCTAAATTGTGTTTAGGTGCAGCTTGGGATGACGGGAAGACCCTCCAGGTACGCTTTTCTTTTATTGCAATTTACCTCCTTGCAATTTACTTTATTGCAAATGCACTTTACTTTCTTGCATGATAAACAACTGTTGCATGAAAACCCACACCTCTAGGATGGTCCTTAAGACTGAAACCAAAACTAAATTAAAAGTCATTACAAGATAAAATTCACCGTCACAACATTTCAAAATACAAAATAACTCAAAATTTAATCACAAACAGAACAACAAAACTACAACTACAACTAAATTAAAACGTCTCGTTGGATGATCGGGAATACCTCGGATGATGCAACCTACGTGTTGCTAACAGGATTTCCCACGGTCTAAATGAAAGTGTGGAACTCATTTATTTGAGTTTAGCAAATTCATCTGGACTAAGTAAATCCGATAAAAATAACGATGCCGGAAGGATGGAACCGTGGGATCTTAACCGGTGTTGTTATAATCAACTGTATGATTTTTTTTAATTAAAACACTAAAAAAAAACACTGGGACTTTAAGGTTTCTAAAACCAAACTCTTTTCTTCTCTTTTCATTACAATCTTCTAAAACTAAACCTCTGCAACAACAAAGAGCTCGGAGCATGGTGGGCGACGACGGCCATCGTCATCAGCGAAAACCTGAGTCTACTTCAGCAAAACTTTCTTAGAATTAAATAACCAAGCCATAGGACTTCGAGGTAGTTTGCCTAGTGCAACATAAATCCTCAACCTTTTGTTAGGCATTTGCATTGCAAATTAAGCCCTAACCGGTCTTAAGACTCTGAGGTAGTCGTTTGATACTACATAAACCCTCACATCTTTGAGGCTATTTGTATGATCATGTCATACGAACATAAGTCCTATTTAATTAAGATTAGCAAGATCAAAACATTAAATAAACATTATGACTTTCCTAAATTCAAGCTAAATAATAGGATAGTCGGGAAATTACCGAAGTTCGCTTCGAATCTGTAATTTCTCCTACCTTTCTTCCTTTGAATTCCCAAAACAAAATGTTCCAAACTTGATCCATTCCCTATTGAAATTCCAAAATTCAATCCCTTGAAGACTTAAACCTTGAGATTCTTGAGAGCAGAATTATTGATTATTATCGAGAGTTTTCTTAAGTGATTCCCGTCATTTAAGATGTAATTAACTATAGGGGCTTGCCCTTATAGGGAATTTTAAGAACCCAGGTAATATAAACCCTGCTTAATTTCTTTGTATTAAGCATGGGAACTTGTCGACTTATAAAATTGGTTCGCAGACCAAACGGATATCACAAATCTTCTAGTTTATTTAATCGAGCCCCATCATCAAGTAGTGTGTCTATTCTTCGGGATAGATACACAGCTTGTGATGTGGCGCTCATTTATATAAACTATTTGGGATGTGAGATTAGTTTGATTTCATTTCTTAAAATTTTCAAATTCAAAATTATTTTCAAAATCAAATGCTACTTTCTAAATTATATATATATATATATATATATATATATATATATATATATATATATATATATATATATATATCTTTCACGAGTGCGGAAGGCGGCGGAAGAAGATGGTGTCGCTCAAGCTTCAGAAGCGGCTCGCCGCCAGCGTTCTTAGCTGCGGCAAGGGCAAGGTCTGGCTTGACCCTAATGAGGTCAGCGAGATATCCATGGCCAACTCTCGGCAAAACATTAGAAAGTTGGTAAAGGATGGTTTTATTATAAAGAAACCTATGAAGATTCACTCTAGATCTCGTGCCAGGCGCATGGCAGAAGCAAAGAGAAAAGGACGCCACTCTGGATATGGTAAGCGTAAGGGTACTCGGGAGGCTAGGCTTCCTACCAAGGTTTTGTGGATGAGGAGGATGAGGGTCTTGAGGCGTTTGCTCAGAAAGTATCGGGACGCTAAGAAAATTGATAAACACATGTATCATGATATGTATATGAAGGTGAAAGGTAATGTTTTTAAGAACAAGAGGGTGCTGATGGAGAGTATCCACAAGTCTAAGGCTGAAAAGGCAAGAGAGAAGACACTTTCTGACCAGTTTGAAGCGAAGAGGGCGAAGAGCAAGGCGAGCAGGGAGAGGAAGATTGCTAGGAGGGAAGAACGGCTGGCTCAGGGCCCTGGAGAGAAAGCACCATCAGCAGCAGCAACTGCCACAACTCAATCATCCGAGTCTCTACCTAAGAGAACAAAGAAGTGAAACTCAGTATTAACGCAGTGTTGGTGAGGTAATTCTGTAAAATGGGAAATAGATTTTTCCGGCTGGGTAGCTCTTCATTAACATTCTAAACTATGCAACATTGTTTTTTTTAATATTTGTCCTATGTTTTATCAAACCGTCAAAATTTGTTCTGACATTGCATTTTGCCATTGAAGCTGTTTTTTTTTAAATATATATATATATATATATATATATATATATATATATATATATATATATATAAACCAAATTTAAAACCTAAAAAAATATATGCCGACAAAGGTGAGTTTCTTCCCCCTCCCTTTTATTTTTGTGAATACTTAAGCTTATAAAAATTTTTCTTCATCCTTCTTATGCTTAATCTAAGACCTCATACTTACATGCATGCTTGGTGTTTAATGTTCCTCTTCCTTTATAATGATTTTTAAATTTACATACAAGTCATTTAATTTTTCTTTAAATCTTCATGTATGCTTTTTTTAAATGTTTCCATGCTTAGCCTTATGGTTATATTTCGTGCAAGCTATTTAGTTTTTAAAATTTTTCCAAGTTTAGGGTTAGGAATTTTTCTTTTATGCAAAGTTATTTAGCTATTTAATTTTACTAGTTTAAATATTTACAAATCTACCACCTAATTTTTACTAATTTGAAAAATAAATTTTAAAATTTAAAAGAGATAATATAACATAAAGGAAATGAAAAGTAAAAAAGAAATAAACATAACATAAAGGGAATGAAATAAATTTTTAATAATATATAATAATAAAAAAGTAACTATATAAATTATACATATGTAAAATAAATGTAAATATTTTATATGTACTAAATAATATATAAATTAATGTTAGGAATATTGTAAATAAATTATAATACTAAATAAATAACAACACTACATTTAAATAACATAACTACATACTACTAAAATATAAATGAATAAAATAATAAAAGAATAGTGTGATAAAAATAGATAATAAAATAAATAACTATAAACCTAAATGAATAATGAAAATAAAGTAAATAAATAAAAATGCCCTTTTAAAATGTATATATATATATATGTAAATATTAATTTTAAAAAATAATAACATAATATAAATGATCATAACTTTAAATAAAGAAAAGAATAATTTAAGAGAGAGAAAATGAAAAGTCTTATAAATAAATAAATAATAATAAAAATGATAATAATACTTAATGTAAATTAATAACATGAATTAATAATAATAAATCAATAATATTTAAGTAATAAAAATGTACATATAATTAATTAAAATAAAATAACTTATAAGGGATAATAAAAATAAATAATACATATATATATATAAATTGAAAATAATTTAAATAATATAAATGAATAATAAATTAAATGAAAATTAAATAGTTAGAATCAAATAATAATTAAATTAAATAAATTAAGAGAGAGAAAATGAAAAGTATTATAAATAAATAAATAATAATAAAAATGATAATAATATTTAATGTAAATTAATAACATGAATTAATAATACTAAATCAATAATATTTAAGTTATAAAAATGTACATATAATTAATTAAAATAAAATAGCTTATAAGGGATAAAAAAAATAAATAATACATATATATATAAATTGAAAATATTTTTAAAAATATAAATGAATAATAAATTAAATTAAAATTAAATAGTTAGAATCAAATAATAATTAAATTAAATTAAAAAATAATTCAATTAAATAAATTACATTAAATAATAATTAATTAAATAAAAAAAAATAAATAAATTATAGTTTAAATTAAATTAAATAAATTAAATAATTTAATTTAATTAAATAAATCAAAATTATATTAAATTAAATGATAATGTAAATTAATAAATAATTTAAAATTAAATTAAATTAATTAAATAAATTAAATTAAGTTAAATAAATTAAGGAAAACCAAATATTAAATTAAAATTAAATTGATAATGTAAATAAATAATAAATTAATTTAAACTAAATAAATTAAATAAACTAAATTAAATTAAATTAAATAATAATGTAAAGAAATAGTAATCTAAATTAAATTAAATTAAATAAAACAAATTAAATTAAATTTATTAAATTAGACAATAATACTTTACATTAAATTAAATAAATAAATTAAATTAAATTAATAATAATTGTAAATAATAATTAATTAAATTAAATTAAAATTAAATTAAATAACAAAATAAATTAAAATACAATAAAAGATAATAATTTAAATAAATAAATATTAAGTTAAAGTAAAATAAAATAAATAAATTAATTAAATAACAATTAATTAAATAAAATAAATAAATAACTACCAATTAGTTAAATAAAACAAAAAAAACCAAATAAATGATGGTAAATAAAATAAATCATAATGAATTAAATAAAGATAATAAATTAAATAAATAATAAAGATGAATAATAATTTTAATTACAAATAAAAGATAATATGTTTGAAAAACACATAATAAAAATAATAATAACATAACATCATATAAAATTACATTAATATAAGAATAAAATAACATACAATAATAATATAACACATAAACAAAATAAAACAATAACATACAACATACAACAATGATAACACATAACAACATAAACAATAACAATATAATACAATAATAACATATAAATAACAATCACATATAATCATAATTACAATCCCAACACAAACAATAATCACCACACACAACAACAGTTCTGATCATAATACAATACCAACACGATAACAATCATACCTAGGATAGGCCCCCTGAGGCATGACATATTTTCCCCTTTATAAAGTCCCCTAGGAAATCACAACTTGGTGTAGAAAACATAACAAGAATACCCTTATTCTTAGTGAATGGTGGAGTAACCCAAATTTTTACCCGATGTCCACATAACCTTCCCAATTCATATTCCAAACTCAAAATCCCTAGATTCAAATCCCAGCACAAACCAAAATGAAAATCAAACTCAAAGCAAACCAAAACCAAAACTCAAACCAAACCAAAACTAAAACCCAAAACCAAAACCAAAACCAAATCTAAAACAAAAACTCAAACAAATCTTCACAGCACTCCCATAAGTCCAAATCAAACTACCAATTACCACCAAATACAAACCCAAACCACACCTAAACCCATCTGCCCCAACCTACCCCGAACAACTGTGTTCATTAACCATAAGGGTATAGGTAGGGTGAATTGTTAAGCAACATAATAAGTCTAAATGAGCCCGAGACTTTTCATCAGGATATGAGAGCGAAGCATGGACCTGCATTCTTCTTTGACTATTTGGATACCTCTGAGGTCTATTAAACTTAATATGTCTGCTTAACGAAACCATCCTCAATTAACCTAACAAAGTTCATTGAAACACAACATAAAAATTTTCATAGACATCATTGGACTTGGTAGACAACCAGGATCTTAACATAGACATCATAAGATTGAGTAGCTACTGCTTGTTAGTCCTACTTCTTCCTGTTTTCTGGCATGCTTTAATTTCTGCCAAATTATAAACACCTATATGCAATGCAATACTAAAGTTTCAGTTGGGAATGACGAGAAGACCCTCAAGGTAAGCTTTTACTTTATTGCAATTTACCTTATTGCAATTTATTTACCTGCACTACGCTTTACTTTTTTCATGATAAATAAGATTGTTGCATGAAAACTGAAACCTTTAGGATAGCCACAAAACTGAAACCCAAAATTAAATTAAAAGTCACAGCAAGATAAAATTCACCGCCACAACATTTCAAAATATAAGACAACTCAAAATTTAATCACAAACGGAACAACAAAAATTACAACTATAACTAAATTAAAACGTATCGTTGGATGATCGGGAATACCTCAGATGATGTAACTGACGTGTTGCTAACAAGATTTCCCACGGTCTAAATGAAAGTGTGGAACTTATTCAGTTGAGTTTAGCAAATTCATCTGGACTAAGTGAATCCGATGAAAATAACGGTGCCGGGATGACGGAACCGTGGGATCTTAATCGGTTCTATTTAATCAACTTTAAAATTTGTATTAAATAAAACACTAAACACTTGGATTTTAAGATTTTTCTAAACTAAAACACTTCTCTCATCTCCTGATGTTCACTTTCTAAAATTAAACCTCTGCAACAACAAGAAGCTCGAGGCAATACACCGAAGGGCAGCACGATAAAGGATGCGGAAGGACATGTTCAAGAGAGCAAACAACGAATCTTCAACAGCAACTCTCTTTTCTTATAAATAAACAACTAGCCATAAGATCTTGAGGTAGTTTTCCTAGTGCAACATAAATCCTCAACTTTTTGTTAGGCATTTGCATAATTGTCTTATGCAAATTAAGCCCTAACCGGTCTTAGGACTCTGAGGTAGTCGTTTGGTACAACATAAGCCCTCACATCTTCAAGGCTGTTTGTATGATTGTGTCATACAAATATATGTCCCAATTAATTAAAATAGGCAAGATGAAACATTAAATGAACACCAAAATTGAAGTCAAACAATAGGATAGTTTGGGAAGTTTCCAAGATTCGTTTAGGATCCTCAGCTTCTACTTCTCTTCTATTGGACTCTTAAAATAAACTGTTCCAAACTCGATCCATTCTCTATTGAAATTCTAAAATTCAATCCTTTGAAAACCTTAAACATTGAAATTCTTGAGAGCAAAACCACTGATCATTATCGAGAGTTTTCTTAAATGATTCTCGTCATTTAGGATGTAATTAACTATAGGGGCTTGCCCTTATAGGGAACTTTAAGAACCCAGGTAATATAAACCCTGCTTAATTCCATTATATTAAGTAGGGGAACATGTCGTCTTAAAAAATTGGTTCGCAGACCAAACGGATGTCACAAATCTTTTAGTTTATTTAATCAAGCCCCATCGTCAAGCAGTGTGACTATTCATCGGGATAGATACAAGTTTGTGGTGCGGTGATAGATACACAGTTTGTGGTGCGGTGCTCATTTATATAAACTATTTGGGATGTGAGATCAGTTTGATTTCATATCTTAAAATTTTTAAACTTAAAATTATTTTCAAAAATCAAATGCTACTTTCTAAATTATATATATACTTAAATTAAATTTAAAATCTAAAAATATGCCGACAGCTTCTAGCGACTCCGCTGGGGAATAGTTCCTCTCCCCATTTTCATCAGACAGTTTTGCTTTCATAAATCGGTAGTAAATCCATGCCTCTAGTGGATCAAACTATCATTCTTCCGTTGACATATCTTGTGCATTCCTATCTTGAACAGGTATGATCAACTTTCCTTAGATTTTGGAGCCATTGTTTAGACACCCCAAAACGGAGAGGTTCTGAAATCCTCCTTTTTTTACCTCTATAAAGAGGTGGGGTCGGACCCCCAATAGGTGTTTTGGTGGATTGATTCAACTTGGGCAATGTGCGTTGTGAATTCAGCCCAGGACTGGGTCCTGGATTTCACTTTTGCTCCGTGTCTCTCGGGTATGATTTGTTATCGGCAAATTAAACCAAATCTCTACTTTCGTAACATTCACTCAAATTTTGAAATTAAACGAATAATGGTAACAAATATAAAAGCCATAAAACAAAAAAATAAAAAACACCAAACAAAATAAGAGAATTGCCTAGTTTGCAGTACAAGTGCGGTAGCTTGAGTACTTCCGTTGAAACTACAAGGCACGGATGTTACTGACTTCCATAAATTTTTTAAATGCCTGGAAAGATGTCTTCGCCAAAGTTGATCTTTTCTTTCCCCTCCGGAGTAGAGTTTGCCGTCAAAAAGAATGAGCTACCTTATTTAGCAGTCATTAAATTCAGACAAGGATTCGATGATGTTGAATCCAAGTTCGGGGATGTGGCCGTTCCAGTGTCAAAGTATGAAATGAGTAACTCCGTTAAGCCTATTGTAATGTTCAGCATGAAGTCTGTTGAGGAACTCCTCATGCCAAAGAAGGGTTGGAATGAAAAGAACTCAGATGCCCTTGGGACGTCTCCTAAGGCTATTTTCGCTCCTACTGTAGGATTCACTATAGTTGTACCAGTCGCTCCACTAACTAAAGGAAAGGATATTCTACATGAGGAAGAGTCAGTCAATGCTTTTGTTTTGCCATCTTCTAAATTCAAGATTGAGTCTGATTCAAAGTCCGTATAAATTACAAAGGCACAGGAAAGGAAGCGAAATCAAGGAATTCTGAAAGTCAAGCAGCCGTAACGGTCTTAAAAACAATCGTTCCAGTTGAGACCACACCAGATAGGTGGGAGACAGAGTCCAACAATGAATCAACGATTAAACAAGGTATACCCATTCAAAGAGGAGTTAGTGTCACAGATATTCTGTAACTTGATAAAGAGGCCAGAATTCAGACTACCGGAGCCAAAGAAACCAGAGGAGGCCGGCAAGAAAGATCATCCCCGATCTGTCCATACCACCGGTTGCTCGGTCACACCATAGAAAACCGCTTCAGCTTCAAGGATTGGCTCGAGAAGAATTTCAGGAGCGGAAACTTAATGATCCCGAATGAGTATTTAAAAGAACCTGAAAAAGGTTCTATAAATATGATTTCGTGTGATTCGATTAGCTTCTGCACGACGACACCGCTGCTCGAGAAAATAAGTGATGTTTCTCGAAAACCTCCAGTTGACCTTAAAGTTATCAAAGGAAAGTCAATTGAGTCTGCTGTAGAAAAGCTCCGAGCTGGCATTGCACAACTGTCTAAAGATCAGAAAGAAGACTTTGAAAATAAAGATTACAACTTAACAAATTACACAAAGGCAAATTCACCGAAATCAACATCATCGAGACCCAAGCCATGTTAGCTGCGAGCGACACTCCTCTTTGTGAGGAGAATGCCGCGGATGAGTGGCAGAGGGCCGTTCAATAAAGAGATGAACATATCAACCGTCTCGAGAAGAAAATTGAAGAAATGATGACTGCTATGTCTATAATTCAAGGACAGTCGCACTCACAGCTGGTGGCATCCCCGGAGATGAACCTGCCGGAGATTGTCCATATTACCGATGAAAGAAGGGAGGTTGCTTCTAAAAACTGAGATGAGCCGCCAAAGAAAGATTCAACTCAAAAAATGGTGCCAAAAAAAGACATTAAGTGAATGGTTGAACAACAGGTGAGAGAAACCCTGGATCAATCAAAAAGAGGGACATCAATTCTGAAAGGTACGCCCTACCCGGAGGAGTTTGATACCATCCAATACCCCAAGGGTTTTGTACCACCTTTGTTCAGGACTTACGATGGGGCTGGAAACCCTCGGCAACATGTTGCACACTTTCGAGCAAGTTGCTGCAACGGGGGGGTTGTGATGAGCTACTGCTCCGACAGTTTGTGAGCAGCCTTTTAGGAATCGCCTTCGACTGGTACGCAGACTTATCGAACAGTTCAGTGAAGACTTTTGCAGAAATGGAGAATCTTTTTGTCAAGCATTTCGTCAGGGTTCAAAACCACGTCACTATAGGCAGTCTTGTGGAAGAGAAGTAGAAGCAAATTGACACTTTGGTGGAGTACATGCTACGGTGGAGAAACATAAGCATGAAGTGCGAGCCCCAATTGCAGGAACAACATGTAATTGAGATCTTACTCAAGAATATCCATGAACCGATAGCTTTCATGCTTTAAGGACTCACCATCAAGTTGTTTGAGAAACTACTTAGTAAAGCCGCAAGCCTGCAAGAGGAGGTCAAACAAACTGATTCATCAAGAAAGAGGACAAGATGGAGCCAACAAAGATATATTAAAAGAGATCAAAGATAGTGGCAGCAGTCAACAAGGGAAAGCAGCCAATATAGACCCAACAGTTACCTCAGTACAGTCGGTAGCACCAGCCGCCTCTGTACGGTCAGCAGTACAATCAGCAACACAGTCATAGTCATCCCAGCAGAGGCCACTCTGAACGGATGGAAAGAATGGTCGGTCTATGATCGATTTGTTGAACAAAGTATATCATTTTACTGATGAAGCAGTTGCACAGATGTTCCAGAATTTGATTAAGAAGCCCGAGTTCAGATTGCCTAAGGCAAAGAAGCCGGCGGAGGTTAACAAGAAGACTCATCCCAACTATTGCCCATATCATAGAATGCTTGGGCACACTATTGAAGGTTGTATCAGTTTCAAAGAATAGTTGGAGAAGAACTTTAATAATGGGTGCGTAACAATCCCTGATGAATATTTGAAAAGAACTTGAAGAGGTTCTATCAATATGATTTCGGTAATTTATTTGCTTCGATTGATTCCTACGCAGCTGACAACCGACATGCCATTTTTTTATTGCCATTGTACTACTTTTGTTGCTCAGTATGATCAGTATTAAGCTGTACTATCTCTTTTATCACGATGTAAAAGAAAAAGGAGTTTGTTTTTGTCCAGAATTGCTCAATATTTGGAAAGCTCAAAATTGGATAGTTTGCTAAGACTTTGACTTCAGGAAAGAATGAAATTAATGCCCTAATGACTGAATCCTTCACTTTAAGGAATTTGGATTGGGTCCTAAGTTGATTTCAAAATGAAGTAGTGTGGTCGAAATACAAGTAATTGATTCGGGATATCACGAGCCTTTTAATTTCCAGCCATGTGACTGGGTCTGGACTTTCGGAAAAATTATAATATCCTAAGTATCACGTTAAGGGACATTTCACAATTATTAATTAGGGGAGTTTTGACATTCAAAATCTTTAACAAAAATATGTATTACCAGATACAGTAATTCTCAGAAAACAAAAGGAGCAAAAAAAAAGAGTATTCCTGAGGAGAAGCTTGAGGTGAGCACAAAATCAAAAATTGGTGCTCTAATTCAGGCATTCAAAATCTTTAGCATGTGATTTACCAAATATAGTAATCCTCAATGAAAAAATGGATAAAAAAAGGAAAAAGAAAAATAGGAAATAAAAGAAAAAGACTCCCTGAGAAGAAGCTTGAGGCAAGCATATAATAAAAAATTGGTGTCTTTATCCTCCCCTGATTAATAAAACTTGAAAGACTACCTTAAAAAGTTTCCCCCGATATTATACTTTGAAAAGAGTCAAGTGATTTCATGCCTTTTGGTCGGTTATTAATTGGTTCAGAAATATCTTTGAACAGTGAAAAATATTTTACTCACATGAACATAAATTTTGAAATCTGCTTAGGCCTGGGAAGGAAGAATTAAAGAAAGGGTCACGTTGTTGGCAATTAATGGAAATTCGACCCTTAAGACGTATCTTTCAGTGTACAGCAAATACAACTCCAAATTCAACTCGAAGAAAGTCAAAAAGATTTCTCAAAGACAACTTTAACAACCTTTACATAATCTGCAACAAGTCGAATGATGTCTGCTACAAAAGAAGCTACAAAGTTTTGTCCTCTCCAGCAATGAAAGAATATAATTTTGATAGCACCTTAAAGAGTGAGTTATTTTCTAGCACTGGTCCTTAGTCAGTGGACGATACCTCAAGAAGTACTGTACATCGTGATGTTTCAAAAACAAAGTCTTGTTCTACGAAGCACTGATACTGCACTTGTCTAAAACTGGATCCAAATCCTAAAACAAATGCAACTAAATAAAACTTTGCATCAAGCAAAATAAAAGTCAACATTTGAACAAAACAAAAGAACTCTGCACATTGTAAATTTTTTAAAAAGAAAAAAATCTCTCCACTTCAATAAAATTAAGCACTGTATAAACTTCTACAAACATTCTCTACACTTTACAATATGTTTTCACAATCTCTGCATTCATAAATCTCAACAACATGTTCAGTCTCTGCATTCAGAAACTTCTGCATTCCCAAATATCAACAAAATCTTTTTGAATCTCTGCATAAATACATCTCAGCAAAATTCTTCACGGGCTATGCATCCGTAAATTCTCAGCACTCAACAATTCTCAGCAATTCTCAGCACTCAGCAATACTAAGCAATTCTCAGCATTCTCAGCAATTCTCAGCAATCCTCAGCGATCTCAATAATTCTCAGCATATTCTCAGCATTCTCAACAATTCTCAGCATTCTCAGCAATTCTCAGCATTCTCAGCAATTCTCAGTAATTCTCATCAATTCTCAACATTCTCAACATTCTCGGCAATCCGAGCAATCTCAGCATTCGGGATAGGCTTCCGCCGTACTCACATCTTAGCATATTCTCAGCATTCGGGATAGATTTCCGCCTAATTCCATTCTCAGAAATTCTCAGCAAATCTCAGCAATCTCAGTATATTTTCAACAATTCTCAGAATTTCTCAGCGTATTCTCAGCTTTTCTCAGCAATCTCAGCATATTTTCAACAATTATCAGCATTTCACAGCATATTCTCAGCATTCATAGCATTCTCAGTAATCTCAATGATTCTCAGCATATTCTCAGCATTCGGGATAGGCTTACGCCTTACTCCCATCTCAGCATATTCTCAGCATATTCTCAGCACTCGGGATAGGCTTCCGCCCTACTCCCTTCTCAGTAGTGTCGGCATATTTTTTAGGTTTTAAATTTGGTTTAAATATATATATATTTTAGAAAGTAGCATTTGATTTTGAAAATAATTTTGAATTTGAAAAATTTTAAGATATGAAATCAAACTGATCTCACATCCCAAATAGTTTATATAAATGAGCGCCACATCACAAGCTGTTTACTTATCCCGAAGAATAGACACACTACTTGATGATGGGGCTCGATTAAATAAACTAGAAGATTTGTGACATTCGTTTGGTCTGTGAACCAATTTTATAAGCCGACAAGTTCCCCCGCTTAATACCAAGAAATTAAGCAGGGTTTATATTACCTGGGTTCTTAAAATTCGCTATAAGGGCAAGCCCCTATAGTTAATTACATCTTAAATGACGAGAATCACTTAAGTAAACTCTAGATAATAATCAATAATTCTGCTCTCAAGAATCTCAAGGTTTAAGTTTTCAAGGGATTGAATTTTTGAATTTCAATAGGGAATGGATCAAATTTGGAACATTTTATTTTGGCAATTCAAAGGAAGAAAGGTAGGAGAAATCACTGATTTGAAGCGAACTTCAGTAATTTTCCGACTATCCTATTGTTTAACTTGAATTTAGGAAGGCCCTAATGTTTATTTAACGTTTTGATCTTGCCAATTTTTAATTAATTATGAATTATATTTGTATGATATGATCACACAAATAGCCTTAAAAATGTGAGGGTTTATGTCATATCAGATAACTACCTCGGAATCCTAAGACCGGTTAGGGCTTAATTTGCAATGCAAATGCCTAACAAGAGGTTGAGGATTAATGTTGCACTAGGCAAACTACCTCAAGGTCCTATGGCTTAGTTATTTAATTCTAAGAAAGTTTTGCTGAAGTAGACTCGGGTTTTGCTGATGACGATGGCCGTGCTGCCCACCATGCTCCGAGCTCCTTATTGTTGCAGAGGGTTTAGTTATAGAAGGTGAAAATCAAGAGATGAGAAAAGTGTTCTGGTTTAGAGAAGTCTTAAAATCCAAGTGTTTTTTAGTGTTTTAGTTAAAACAAATCTTAAAGTTGATTATAACAACACCGGTTAAGATCCCACGAGTTCCATCCTTCCGGCATCGTTATTTTTATCGGATTCACTTAGTTCAGATGAATTTGCTAAACTCAACTAAATGAGTTCCACACTTTCATTTAGACCGTGGGAAATCCCGTTAGCAACACGTAGGTTACATCATCAGAGGTATTCCCGATCATCCAACAAGAAGTTTTAATTTAGTTGTAGTTGTAGTTTTGTTGTTTTGTTTGTGATTAAATTTTGAGTTGTTTTATATTTTGAAATGTTATGGTGGTGAATTTTATCTTGTAATGACTTTTAATTTAGTTTTGGTTTCAGTTTTAGGGACTATCCTAGAGGTGTGGGTTTTCATGCAACAGTTGTTTATCATGCAAGAAAAGTAAAGTGCATTTGCAATAAAGTAAATTGCAAGGAGGTAAATTACAATAAAATAAAAGCGTACCTGGAGGGTCTTCCCGTCATCCCAAGCTGCACTTAAACACAATTTAGGATATTTAATCATTTAAAGCAAGTTCCTAGGTAAAGCTACGGGAAGGGTTATGGTTTTCTACCAAGGTCCTACTCCTATAGCTAGTCATCTCCTATGACGTCTAGGTTCTTGTGTTTTGGTTTGAGGACGATTTCCTTCATTAAAGAACAATTAAATTCAATTGTTCTTATAAATATCCTATCATATTGAGGAAGTGCTTAAGACGAATCTTAAATATCTTTTCATTACCTCTAGGATTGTTTTAAATCGAAGAGAATTTAATTATACAAATGAATTAATCATCCAGGAGTTCAAGTTTTGTTATCTTGCTCAGTGAACTAGGACATTTGAATATCCTATGAGTGAAGTAATACTTCACTTAACACTCCATCTAGGAGTTATGACAACAAGAGCTTTTGAGGGCAAATTAATGTTCAAGTGATTTGTGATTTAATTTAATTTCAATTAATGGGTTTAAGTTTGGAATAGTGTTCAAGTTGTTTTAGATTTACTTTGAATTCTTTATGTCTTTGGTGATGTTATATTTAATTCAATTCAATTTAATTTAATTTTAGTTTAATTTAATTTGGTTTAGTTTTACTTTCAATTTAATTTTATTTAATTTAATTTAATTTTAATTTTATTTTAATTTGATTTTATTATTTATTTTTTTATTTAATCTAATATGTTTTAATTTAATTTAATTTTATTTAATTTAATATGTTTTAATTTAATTTAATTTAATTTAATTTATTATGTTTTAATTTAATTTAATTTAATTTAATTTAATTTAATTTAATTTAGATTTAATTTAAATTTAATTTAAATTTTTAACTTTAATTTAATATTTTATATTTTTTTTAATATTTTAAAGATGATGTAATTTAATTGTTTTAATCTTTAATTTAATTTAAAGATTAAGTCTTTTAACATTTTAAATACTAAATTTGGATTATCATTTTAATTAGGAATTAAATGTTATTAAGGTGATTAATTTAGGGATTTTTTTAAATTAAAGAATAAATCTCTTCCTAATAATGTCCGTATTTTAATAATTCCAATTTTTTATTATTCGTCCAAGTTTAATCAATTATTTAATTAAGGTTTATTTTAATTATTTTCAAATTGTTAGGTAGATTTCCACCCTTTAACTACCTAAGTTTCAATCATCCAAAATCAACTTAGTATCAAATATTTTACCCACCCTTTTAATTAAACCTAAAATTTTTAATTATAGGTTAAAATTTTAATTACCATTTTGCCTTTTAAACTTACTAATTCCATAACTCACTAAATTGAGCTTAAATGAATTTGAAATTTTTATGTGATTTCACTCATATATCAATCAAGACATTAGAGGAGAAAATGTGATTTTTCTGTATTTAATTTATTTATGTAATTATTTTTGGTGGAAAATAGGGATTTTCAAGGAAAATTTAATAATATGACCAAAGGAAAGTTTCTATCCTTAACAAAATTATGGGACATTCCGAATGACCAGAGGACCACTTGGACCAATTTTGATGATTTTTTGAATTATATTATTTTTATTATAATTATTTTGAGTTTTGGAGTATTAATAAATTTAAAAATAAAATAAAGGTTGAAAAATGAATTTTATATTTTTTAAAAATCTCTCTGATATCAAGGAAACCAGAGAACCAATTTTTATAATTTTTTGATTTTTATTTGATTTATTAGAATTATTTTAGTGGAAATGCTAGAAAATACATTTTTTTATTTTAAAACTACCTTAGGACTAAAAATTTGATATCTCATCATAGAGACTTAAGAAAAATATGGGGTTTGCTCTTAAATGATTAAAATTCAAAATTTGATATTTTGGTGAATTTTATTATTTTAGTGATTTTTATTATTTTTAATTATTAAAATATTAAAATAATGCAAAAAAATCAACTTTTTTTGGAAAATTGCAATTTTAATTTTCTTAAATTCCCCTGATATTAGAGAGGCTCCAAAACCAATTTGGTGAATTTTTGAAAAGTATTTTGAAAGTTATGAATTTTTGAAGTTTAAGTTTGGCTAAATGGCTTAATCAACCCATTTGATAGGGCTAACCAAGTCCAATTGACTTCAAACTTTTATGGTGGGTTCCTCTAATCCTAAAGGTGAGTGGAGAATTGATTTCAAGTCAATTTGATGTATGATTAGCTCTAATTAATTAAAGCTCCATTTTGGGTGTTTAAGCCAATTAGGGTTATTCCAAGTGAGTTAACTTAAAACCTATTTTTCCTAGGGTCCTCTATTCATAAGAAACATCCTCAAATTTTCCTAGAATTTATTTCTCAATATGCTAATTATTGGAATTAAAGTACTCAAAACAGCAACATAAATTTGAAAAATCAATAACTTCTCATAGGGATGGCCTCTGACCTTGGAAAATTCAGGAAATGTTCCCAAGTTCAGAGGCTTCAAAAGCCTTATGGTCTCATGCCATGGAGAATTTCCTATATGCTTGGAGAATTAAAACAATGCAGAGAGTAAATAAATCATTAAAAATAAAATACTTAATAAAATTACATGATTACTTTTCCACATTATTCTCCTCTATTCACTGAGCAAGAGGGTATTTTTATTTTATTTTTAGGATTTTTCTACACAAAGTTATGAATTTTCAAAGTTCTAGGTATTTAATAAATAAGAAAATCCCTACTTTTCTATTTATCTGAATCGGCACCGCGTCAACCAAAGCATCCCCGAACAGCCACGCGGTGCTTTCTGGTTCGACGCCGCCATCTGACTCAGCACTCCAGGGGCCCGCAGCATCGTTCCGTCTCCTCATACGACTCAATCTGGATCGTCTACCCGCGCGTGTATCAAATCAATGGCATCCGTTCATCGTCCCCAAGCCTCCTAACCCGAGAACCGTTCACACTATATCCTTAATATCTCACTCAATACTTAATTGATTTTCGTGTTCTTGTGCTCTATGGATTCGTCTTGAAGAGACTAACACATCTATACGGTGATCATGCATTGAAGTTAAAGCATTTGAAATAGACAATCTCCAGAGGCTCGGGATAAAGAGTTAGTTCATACCTTAGCTCAGAGAAGTGTGGCTTTGATCTGAGGATTGTGTCACCTTTGATTGAGTCCAAGCAAGCTCCAGATGAAGTCTCCTGGCCTGGTGAATTGTCCAGGTATGATTTTGACCAAGCCCGATTTCAACCTTTGGAGTCTGGAACAGATGGGTGGCCTGGAGAGGGGGCTTTCACTGGGGAACTCCTTCTCTTGGTCTTGTGCAGGTGTGGGTGAGTTTAATTTGTCTTTGGTGGAGGATTTGGGAGTGTCCTGTTCTGGCCTGAGAATTGAGCTCCAAAATTGAGCTCAATTAGTGGGCATTAGGGCAAGAGAACAGTGGGGATCAAATGCTCTAAGTGTGGGGGAGAGTCTGGAGTGATTTTATCAGAGTTTCCTTAAGGTTGGTTCGGCACCTCTTACATGGCCGAGAGAGGTGATGTTTAAATAGGAGAGGCTGGAGGGCCTCCCAAGGGGAGTTAGGGACTGGGATCAGCTACTCTTGGCAAATGAAGAACAGCTGCAATGGCCACTTGGCATGGGGCAACTCAGCAAGGGAGAATTTCAATGCTTGGCTCCTTCCAATGTCTCGGCCATGGCGTTTTCCGGCGGCTCGGTGGCCGGCCGGCCGTGCATGGGTCACCCTCGAGTTCAGGTGGGTCGTGGCTTGATGTTTGTGAAGTCAATTGGTGGCTGCCATGTGTAAAGGGTTTGAATCAAAGTGGTATGGGGTAAGGGTGCATTTTGGCTCAAATTGGTCAAATGCATGGATTGGGCTAGGTGCACCTTCCCATGGCTAGTTTAGGTTGAAGATAAAGTGGTTTAGGTCAGCATAATTAGTGGGGAAGGGTCACCATCCAAGTACAATTAAATTTAAGCAAGGTTTAGTGGAGTCATGGAAGTGGCTAATCCCCTTAAGGGAATGGGGAAAGGGCCTCCTCCTCTTGCCATCTTGGGTATGGTGTGGTGGAAAGTACATCCCATGGCTCTCATGTGGCTCATGCATGACTTCATGGCTCATCTTTGGCTTGGGAAAAGTTTAGTCAACTTTCATGAGGAAGGGTGTTGGAATTTTTGATGGATTTAAGGTTAATTGTCATAAGGATTGATTTGGATTTATTTGGTGATAGATTTTAGAACTTAGGAAGTGTTTTAAATCAAATGGATGATGAGAGAAATTTCATGTGGGCTTTGTCATAGACTTTGGGCTTTTGAATTTATCTTGGATGGGCTTTTTTAGAAAGGTTTAAGGAAGTGGGCCTTGGGCTTTATGGATGGGAAATTTTGTAGAAGGTTGGGCCAAATAATTATTGGGTTTGCTTTAGGGATGTGTCATGAGTAATTTGAGACAAATTTGAGGTGGTTTGGGTTTGAATTGAGTTGAATTTAGGCTTTTTGGTAAAGTGGCCAATGGTAGGCCAAATTGGGTTAACTTGGGCTAATGTTCAGCTAATGTTGAAATTGGTGTAAAATTAATGTTGAGAAATGTTTATAGGGCTGTTTCAAAGAGGTTTCAACTTTTGTTGGGGTTGGATTTTGGGGTTTGGGCCTATTTGGGTTAAGTTTGGGTTTAGGTCAAAATTGGGCTTTTTGGTTTTGGGTTGAATTTGAGTGGGGTTTGGGTCCAAATTTTGGGCAAATTATGTTATTGTTTTGTTTTTGGGGATTTTAGGGAAGGTTTAGAAAAGATTTGGGGTTAATTGGAGTTGAATTGGGTTAGTTTGGGCTAAGTTTGGGTCATGGGTCCAAATTAGGCTTTAAGGTCAAAAGTGAAATTGGATTCAAATGTCAATCAAATTGGACATGGATTTGGTCTAGATTGATATTTTGGATGTTAAATTGAAGTTTAGAATTGAATTGGACCAGAATTTTGGTCAATTGGGTAGGTTTGGTTTGACATTTGGTTCACTTTGGGTTAAAATGGGTTAAATTGGAGATTTTGACAAACGTGGGGTAAATTGACAAAATTGGCACATGGTGTAGTTATAAAAAATGAAATTGGGAATATTTTGGATTTTTTGGAATTTTCTGGGAATTTTCTGAATTTTTGGATTTTTTGGCTAAGAAGGGCATTTTGGGTATTTGGAGGGTATTGGGGGGTATTTTTGGAATTTTTGGTATTTTTTGGCTATGGATGATCAATTTGAGTGGAGGGAAATTTTTAGGAATGATTTTTGGGAATTTTGGGTAATTTAGGTGATTTTGCAAACTTTGGGTAGTTTCAAGGGCATTTGGTAGGTTTGGTGGGTCTGGGGTCCCGGGGGTCAAAAATTGAAAATTTAGAAAATTGAAGATTGGGTAAATGTAAGTGGAATGAAATCATTTTGGTTGAGCCGTGAAGCCATATCAAGCCCATGGGACATGAAGGGACTCATTTTAGGCATTCACTATGTTGTTCCTAACCCTCTTAGCCAAGGGCTTAGGGGTTAAGGACCATCCATGTGAATCACCTTCATGAGTCAGGAGGTCAAGTTGGGTAAGGTATGGTTTTAGGATGTGTGTGAAAGTGTAGTGTATAAGTGTAGTGTGTGTGTAAGTCAGCCCTCACCAGACCAGGCCACCCAGGGCAGTCCTAAGGCCAAATAGTCCTATAGGAACTCATCCTTTAAACTTCCACATATGATTTCAACCCTCTAGGTGATTAGGATACTACAATCAAGTTTGTGGAGTTCGCAGAGAGTTTAAGAAGTGGTTTGAAATTCTAAAGGGTGGGTACCACTTCTAGTCCTCTAAGATAGTCAAAGGAAAAGCCTAAGGCTAGATCCTAAGTACTAAAGAGAGAAGAGAAGACCTCATCAAAAATGAGGTTAATAAATGGACCACCAATAGGTGTGGTGTGCTATCCAAGCACACCGCGCTTATTGGCATTGACCGAAGCGATCAACAAAATCAACACAAAAGTCCAGGTGACAAACATGGGACAGAGTTGAAGAATTTCCGCTGGGGAGTGTCAAGTATATCTCTGAGACTGGAGATTCCTGAACTCTCGCTGGGGAAAGGAAAAGGAGGTGAATCCCAAATCGCATGATCTGGGGAATTTCGATTTAGATTTTATTTTGTTTCAGTTTAAGTTTTGATGTGTGAGCTCAGATTTTAGTTTGAGTTTCAATTTAGATTGAAGTTTGTTAAAATTAATTTGAAGGGATTTGAACTTGAAATGAAAATTGGAATTTTGTGGTTTTAGATATAACATCTTCAACCTCAAATGAAAATTGAATTGATTGGATTGAACCATTACAATGAGGAGAGATCTCAGAGCAATGCGGTATTGGATGTAAAATCCTTAACCTCAAGAGTTTGATTTTGATGTATTTCATTGCAATAGGGAAAGAACCTAAAGCAATGCAGTATCGGATGTAAAATCCTCAACCCCAAGAATTAGATTTTGAAGTATTTCATTGCGATAGGGGAAGAATTCTAAAGCAATGCAGTATAGGATGTAAAATCCTCAACCCCAAAAATTTGATTTTGATGTATTTCATTACGATAGGGGAAGAATCCTAAAGCAATGCAGTATCAGATATATAATCCTCAACCCCAAGAATTTAATTTTGATGTATTTCATTGCGATAGGGAAAGAACCTAAAGCAATGCAGTATCGGATGTAAAATCCTCAACACCAAAAATTTGATTTTGATGTATTTCATTGCGATAGGGAAAGAACCTAAAGCAATACGAGTATCGGATGTAAAATCCTCAACCCCAAAAATTTGATTTTGATGTATTTCATTGCGATAGGGAAAGAACCTAAAGCAATGCAGTATCGGATGTAAAATCCTCAACCCCAAAAATTTGATTTTGATGTATTTCATTGCGATAGGGAAAGAACCTAAAACAATGCAGTATCGGATATAAAATCCTCAACCCCAAAAATTTGATTTTGATGTATTTCATTGCGATAGGGAAAGAACCTAAAGCAATGTAGTATCGGATATAAAATCCTCAACCCCAAAAATTTAATTTAGATGTAATTGATTTTGCAAAGATTTGTAGTGTTGATTTGAAAAGTGTGGAATTTTGGTGTTTCGAGGATTTCATGAAAGTTGTAAAAGATTTTTGTGGAAAGAAACAGATTAGGAGTGAATACGTAGATGCTACATATTCTACTCAAAAGAGTTGATCGAAAGTTACTGGTTTGGATTGGATACAATTCCTTGCCATCAGATCCGAATCGAAAACCTCGTGGCTCCGTGTCAATGGAATCGACCGCTTCCATCCCAGACAAGGGAGAGAGTAGAACGGATTGGATTTCAGATTTGGAAGGTTGAGTTTGAATCTGATTGAGATTTGATTTGAGATCTGGAAGGTTGAAATTTAATTTGATTGAGATTTGATTTAAAATTTGTGTTCATTTTGTTTGTCCTTTAACGATTCAAATTTATTTTATCGTTCATTTAATGTTCATGTGGATTTGGCGTTCATCATTTTTTTAGATTTTTAAGGAAAGTTTTCTTTTATTCTTTTTGTTTCTTTTCTGTTCTTTGTTCGAAGTTCATTTAACTTTAATGGCGTTTCCCAGTCAATTTGCACAAAAGAGGTGAAGGCCAAAATTTGACATGGTCACTTTCATTCCAATCATGTCGAAGATACATCATACAACCCGATCTGGAATACATCTCATACAATCCATGTAGACTCAAAACAAACTATGTATGATCTTTGTCGATTCATCCAAAAAGGCATCTGTCAAAAAATCGATGTCTGAACAGTGAGGTAAATGGTCAATAACATCACCTTCCAAGCCATCCTTGGCAAGGATGTCGTATGGATGTACGTTGGAGGTGTGATATTTTCCATGTAACTCACAGCTCGTAAGGTCGGAGGCTCTCTAGTTCTGGGTCTGGCTGGAAGTGGTAAGGTGCTTTCCTGTCATCCATCCTTCTGAAAGTAACTAAGATCCGCTTCATTGGTACTCCTGGTATGCAATGTTTAGCGACATCTGCTCCGTCGTCCTTTAGTATCATGACGGAACCTAATGGTAATGGTATCTTTACTGGCCCTCGGAACTCACCTGGGCCTGCTATCCGGAGGTCAGATCCGAGCATGATATTACACTTGTTTAGAAAAGAAACTGTGCAGAAAGGTTTGACAAAGTCGTGGTGATCGATGTGTGGGGGTATGCAGTCACCCTTCTTGTAAATGTTAATGATGCAATTGTTGGGTATGCAATCTGCCGCGTACCCTCCATGTTATCATTCTCTTTACCATCCTTTTGATGACTAATGGCATTAGATCTACCTTGCCATGACGGAGTATCCCCGGTGGGTTTCCCTTCCTGTCTTCTGCGAAGTTGTAGCAGCATCCACATTGTATTGTGATTCTCCCTTTCCCTAGCATCCATCTCCGGGGTTCCGAGTAGGTGTTTTCTCTTAGGCGGCCTGCTCGACCCATTCTTTTCAAATCCCGGATGCGATCCACGATTTGTTGTTGTTCGTATTCGAGAACATGTTTGTATGTAGCTCGAGGCCTTCGAGTATATTGATCCTCCCGCCTCTAATTCTCTCGAAGTATTCAAAAGTTTGCTTCTCGACATTCCGCATTCTTTCTAGCTTGTATTCCGGAATAATCTACAAATGGCGAGGCCCGGTGACGTCATCGTGGGATATATGGCTCAATCCCTTCGCATTCTCCCACGCATACCTCGGCTCCTCGGGGATGGTCTCCATCGGGACATCCTCCGGGGTTGCTTCTGCAACAAGGTCATGCATTACTGGTGGCTTTATCCGGTGGCGTGGTAGCCTTCCTTCTTCTGATCTCCTTGAGATTTCCCTGGTCTCTTCTCGTTATCCTCGGGTCGGCCTCCTTTCTTCAGGTTCCTGGCGAACGGGTATCCTTGAAGTATATGCGCTGGTAGTAGCGACTGCCTCGTCGCGCTGGTCCGCTGCTAGTTTAGTTAACATCTTGCGGATACGGAGATTTTTATTTCTTCGCTGAGTTGCTGTGAGAGTAGCTCTTCGTACTTCCTGAATCTCGTGGGCGCGGCGCCGACTAGCTTCGCCCTTTCGTCGTAGCGACTACAGACTTGATTCTCTTGTCCTCCTCAGTGTTTGTTTTCCTTTTCTTGCTGCCGGGTTGGTGGCTTGGGCCACCCACTTTCATTACTCGTCCGATCGGGCGGTTCCTCTCGGTCAACTGGGACCCAGTCACCTTCCTCGTATTGCAGGCCTGCTGGTGCGAAGTTTGAGTCAATTTCTATTATCGCTCCATCTTTCACCCTCTTTTCATCGAGTGCAAGGCTTACGCCATTTCTAAAGTTCAGGACCAACCGCCGTTCGACATTTCCCTGCAAAAAGACAAGGAAAAGGATCAGGAGCTGTACTAAGAACAAGAACATTAAGAAAATGTTTATTAGAGACAGAGTTTTCTTTTTCTTTTTTTTTTATTCCTTTTGTATTTTTAAATTCAACAGGAATGAAGTGGGAAAAGATCGGGAAAAAGATTTTGATTTGAAAGAGAGAACAAGGAAAATTTTATTATCATGATTTTATTTATTTTAGCACATTTTTTATTATTTTTGGGTTCGGACCCAGTAATAAGTAATTACTTCGCCCGTGCTTCTAGGGATGAAGAATTCATTCCTTCGAAACATACGGTAGCGTAATACTTCTTCAAGTATCATCCGTTGATCGGAAGCATATGTCATTCTCCTTGGCAATTCACTAGCCTGGTAGGAGCCTCTCGAGTAGTCGCCTCGACCACAAACGGTCCTTCCCAAGTGGGTTCAAATTTTCCTCCTATCTTGCGGTGTACAAGGATAGGTCTCTTGAGAACGAGAACTAAGTCACCAACTTTGATGGTTCTTGGGCGGACCAGTCTGTCATGGGCTTGAACCATCTTAGCTTGGTATAGTTCTAAATTCTACTGTGCTGCAAGTCTTTTCCCTTCCATGCTTTCCAACTCCTCTAGTCGTAATTTGGCATTCTCTTCTATCATGATTTTGTTTGCAAATGCAATTCTGAGTGAAGGAAGCTGGACCTCTAAGGGTAACACTCGCCTCGGACCCATACACCGCAGCATAAGGTGTAGCTTGAGTAGGAGTTCTGAAGGTTGTCCGGTAGGCCCATAAGGCTTCTAATAACTTCTCGTGCCAATTTCTCTTATTATCGTCCAAAGTTTTCTTTAGAATTTGAACGAGAGTTTTATTAAAAGCCTCAACCAGGCCGTTTGCTCTTGGACAGTAAATTGTTGAATACCGCCATTCGATTCCGTGTCTCCTGACAAAATTATTGATTTGCATGCTTCTGAATGCTGACCCATTATCTTAGATGATCCTGCACGGCATTCCGAAACGGTAGACAACTTGGTTCTTGAAAAACTGTAGCACGTGGTGTGCTTTCACTTCTCTGAGCGGAACTGCCTCTGCCCACTTGGAAAAGTAATCTGTAGCCTCAAGAATGAAGTGATGTACTTTTGAAGATGGTGGTTCTATTGGACCCACTATATCTGTGCCCCAACATTCAAATGGCCACAACGCAATTGTCGGATGTAACACATTTGGAGGTTGGTGTAGAACCACTCCGTGAACTTGGCATTGGTGATAGCTCTTGGCGATTTTCATGCAGTCGGTCATCATCGAGGGCCAGTAGTACCCTAATCTTTTAATTTTCATTTTCATCTTCGGACCCGACTGGTGAGCGCCAAAGAGTCCTGAATGCATCTCTTTAACAATTTCAAGGGCCTCGGACCCGCTTAGGCACCTTAGACACATTTGATCAAAAGACCTTCTGTATAACGTGTTGTTTATTAATGCGTAGGACAGAGTTCTTTTCTTGATCTGATGGGCTAATGACCTATCGTCTGGTAGTTTTCCTATTTGCGGTGTAGTTCATTAATGGCTATCACCAATCTTCTGTGTTTTCTATCACTCGCTCGCAACTGATTCTTTTTCTTTTTCTGATTTGTGTATTGTGTCTATGTCGAGCTGTGATAGGACCTGACGTCCATGAACTGACACTTCCAATGATTCATCTTGCAAGCAGGCAAATTCTTTTGCGAGGTGGGCTTACGCATATGCTAAAGCGTTTTCTTTTCTGGGAATTTTGTAGATCGTCACATTCGGAATCTGTTCTAACAACTATATGGCATACTGGAAGTATTGCTCGAGTCTTGGCTTTAAAATTCTGTACTGTTCGGCGATCTGTTGAATGATTAACTTTGAATCCACATAGATGTTGATGCTTGTTATCCTCATTTTAATAGTTAATTCCAGTCCTGTTACGAGAGCTTCGTATTCTGCTTCGTTGTTTGTACACGGCTCTATCAAGTGGTAGGAGTATCTTAACATCCCCCGCTCCGGTGTCATAAAGATTAGTCCGATTCCCGCCTTACCGGGCACTATCACTTGTGATTCTTCATCTTTGTGTGTCGAAGATGCTCCGTCGAAATATAATTCCCAACGTCGATCATCGGGGTCTTCTAAGCTCATTATTTGTTCATCCGGCAAGTCGTCATTGAGAGGAGATTCCGCCGGCAAAGGGTGTGCTCGCGAGGAAGTCCGCTAGGACTTGTCCCTTTACGGCACGAAGAGGTACGAAAGTTATATCGAATTGCAATAATATCATTGACCACCTGGCAAGTCTACCAGAAAGCGTTGGACGGGTCATCAAGTATTGCAATGGATTAAATTTCGAGATCAGGATGACCTTATGAGAAAGCATGTAGTGCCCGAGCTTTTGAGTGGCAAAGATCAGGGCCAAACAGTGCTTTTCAATTGTGGGATACTTTATTTCCGTCGGAAGTAAATGACAGCTTAGGTAGTAAAGAGCATTTTCTTTACCCTCATCATTGACCTGGGCTAACAGGGCTCCGAGTGAGTCGTCTAAAGGCGCGGTATAAAGTATCATCGGTCTACCTAAGACTGGGGATGCTAAGACAGGGGGTGTCATTAAATATTGTTTAATGTCCTCAAAGGCCCTCTGGCATTTCTCTTCCCAAATAAATTTGGCATCCTTTTTAACTAATGCCGAGAAAGGCTGACACCTACCTGACAAGTTTGAGATAAAGCGTCGAAGATATGCAAACTTCTGTTGAAAAGATCGTAGTTGTTTTAAGGTTTTGGGAGGTGGCATTTCTAAGATAGCTTTAATCTTTTCTGGGTCGATTTCAATTCCACGATGTCGGACAATGAATCCTAAGAATTTCCCGGAGGTGACGCCGAAGGCGCATTTTAAGGGATTCATCTTAAGGTTAAATTGTCTTAATCGTTCGAAAACAAATCTCAAATCATACAGGTGGTTTTCCTTTACTTTGCTTTTGATGACCACATCATCCACGTAGCATTCGACTTGATTGTGGATGAGATCTTCAAAAATTCTTGTCATCGCTCTCTGGTAGGTTGCTCCTGCGTTCTTCAATCTGAATGGCATCACTGTGTAGCAATATACTCTGATCGGCGTTCTGAATGTTGTAAGTTTTTCATCTTCTTAAGCCATTTTTATCTGGTTGTATCCTGAAGATCCATCCATGAATGAGAATATCTCATGAATCGAAGCAATGTCGATCATTAGTTCTGGGATCGGTAGAGGGAATTCATCTTTTCGGACATGCCTCGTTTAAATCTCTCGAAATCCACACAAATTCCGATCCGACCATTCTTCTTCCCGATCGGTACCACATTGGCTAACCAAGTCGGGTATTATTCTTCACGGACAAATTTGGCGTCTATTAGCTTTTTAACTTCAGCTATGACTTGTTGTTCAATTTCTAGACGCATTCTTCTGGGACCTTGTCTGACAGGAACAGAAGTAGGATCCATTCCTAGCTTATGGACTGCGACCTCTGGAGCTAATCCTGGCATCTCATCGTAGCTCCAAGCAAAACAGTCTTTACATTCCATTAATAACTTGATTATTTCTTTGGAGTCTTCTTTATTGAGTAAGGAGCTAACAAAGGTAGGTCTAGGCTCTTCGCTAGTACCTAAGTTAACTTCCCTTAACTCATCTATTGTAGATTTGATCTCTTCTTCGAACTCTGGTGGAGCGTTTCCAATTTGTAAATCTTCAAGTTCTTTTATAGTTTCCATGCAGTTTTCATTAGAATCGCAAGTGACAACCAAGCAAAATTCAGTATCGTCAACTGATCCTACTGTGCCGAATCCGAGACTATGCTTTGAATTGGGTGGACAACCGGAGCTATTCCATAATTTTTCAAAATGTTGTGATTGACCTTTTGTCCATTGTCGAGGTAAGAAACCATGCTGAATTAAATTTTGAACACAGGGAGAGTACCACTCAAAAGGCAATTCCATTAATTTGGAAGAAGTGACATCTTCAAATTGTACATCGTTTTCAGTTTTGGAGGAAGGAGCAGCACGATAGAATTTGATGGGCTTTGCACCGCCGCTACGTACCTCTTTGACCACCATACCCTTGATTTTATTAGAATGGATCGGGGTCGTGGTCATAGTATGTACATAGTGGTTAATCTTCTCGTACATCGATTTATATTCCTCGTTCTTTTCATCTTCGAGAGAGATCCCGAATTGTGGCTTCTTCCGACTTATTGTCGCCGCTTCTTGCTTGATCTCTTTTTCTTCTTCGAACTCGTCTTCCCAATCAACATCGATGGCCTGGTTTCCTCCGTGCAACCGTCCTAACGTCTTCGCCACGACCTCGTCCCCGGCCTCGACCTCGGATGCGAGTTGTGGAGAAACCTTCACCATCTCACCGTAAGGGAGTGGTGAGTGATCGTTGGACTAGAACTTCGGGTTCTTCGTCGTCCCGAACTTCCTTTGCTTCATTCGTTATGGTATCTCCGGAGAAGATTGTTTTCTTCGGAGGTGCGTAATAAGCCGCATCTTCATGGATTCCAATTTCATGTACGGAGAATGGTTGTAAGTCACCTTTGATGCACTCGTTCCCCTCCATCGTAGTATTTGATGCACTGATGTAGGGATGATGGTACCATCCTGTTTTCATGTATCCATGGTCGGCCCAGTAGAGCGTTGAATGATGTTTCTGAATCGATTATGTGAAATTTAGCTATTGTCTTTGCTAAGTCACCGGTCTTCATTAGCAGTGTTATCGATCCGAGGGCTCTTTCTCCTTTCTGGTTGAATCCTCTTAATAACATTTTGTCCGCTTCGAGCTCGCGAGCATCAATTTCCAAGTATGCTAGAGTTCGATGATTCATTATATTGATTGATGCTCCTGGATCCACCAATACTCTTGAGAGTGTAAACTTCTCAATTGTAACTGAAATGTACAACAGTCGGTTGTGGTCTCCTATCCCAAGTAGTAGGTCATTATCCGTGAAGGTAACACCTCGCTGTTCCTTTAACGAGCAAACCTCATCTAAGGAATCTCCGTTCATTTGAGCTAAGCAAATTTCCGGATCAAGCAAGGCCTCGATCGGAGCTTCTCTCATCTCCTTCGATAAGATGAGAGCGTCATAGATGCTTAGTTTGGCTGGTAGTTTCCTAAAATGGGCTAGCACGTTGTAGTCCACTTTATTTCCATGTGTCTCGATTTCTTCTCGAATGGGTATTTCTTCTGCCGGGGTTGATTCTTCCTGAACAACCACCTATTTTCCTTTGTCCTTTGGACCCATTCTCGAAGGTATAACTCTTCCACTTCTTAAGTTGACTTCTGTAATATCTCCTGAATCTAGTATTGAATTTGCTGGTGTCTCCTCCTGAATCGGAATGATAGGTTCTTCTTGATTAACTTCAGAGTCTGAAGGCTCTAACTTTATTGTGACTGGAGCTCCTCGAAACTCGCAAATAGATTCATTGCTTGTTGAACTCTCATAGCCTCCTTGGTGGATGTCTTCTTTGTCATTGTGATCGTCGAGATTGTGTATGATTTGAGAATTGTTACTTGTATCGGAATCAATGTCCGGATTAGGTTGGTTGTCGCTAGTTACGTAATCCTTAGAAACAGTCAAAAAGTAGCCAACGCCATAACCCTTATCATTATAAGATCCCACCGGAGTGAGTAAATAGTCATACAGAGTTAGAAGTTCGAGAGACTTCTCCCCCGAATCAGAAACAACCATCCTAGGATAAGCAGCCCCTAGTCTAGTTTTAAGAGTCTCGGTCTTTTCTTCTTCATCAATTTTCTTCTTTTCTTCAATCGTCTCTTGTTGAGGTGGTTCTTCTATCGCAAGTGATAGTGCCGACTCTACAGGTTTCGAACTCTGAATTGAGGCTCGCACCGAAGTGGTTTGGATGCGATCCAAAATCTTCTTCGAATACTTTGTCCAGGCGGTAGTCCATCCATCATCAGTCGCATAGGGATCTATTGAAACAATGAGATTTGTCGAGATAACATTGACGGAACCTCCTTTCTGGGGTTCCTTCATGTATTCCTTCGGGATCGTTATGTTCCCTTTTCGGAGATTGTCGTTGAGCCAACTTTTGAAGGTAATACAATCTTCTATCTTGTGTCCAAGCATCCGTGGTAAGGGCAAAAGTTGGGATCACCTTTCTTGTCGACTTCTTCTGGTTTCTTAGGCTCTGGCAGTTGGAAATCTGGAGTCTTCATCAGACTGCGGAACCTTTTCGGCACTGCCTCATTCTTGAACTAATACTCCCTACTCAGAAGCTCCCTTAATGTACGTTGTGGACGAGGCAGTTGTTCTTACTGTTGAGATGACTGATAGCTGGTCGGGGTTGCTGGTAATTCTGTTGAATTTGCTACGGCTGTTCTGACGGTATTTTTATTGGCTGCTTGCCTTTATCGACTGCTGCGACGATCCCGGACTTCTTTTCAAAAGTTTTCACAGGCTTCTGTTTGTCTGTTTTGTTGGTGAAACTTAATTGCTTCGACTCCTCTTGAAAGCTTCCGACCTTGCTTAACAACTTCTCGAAAGTCTTAATAGTAAATCCCTTGAGGAGAAGTGCTATAGGACCATGAAAGCTCTTAAGTGAAATGCCGACTGCATGCTATTCTTGTAGTTGTGGCTCACACTTCATACTTAGATTCCTCCATCGAAGTATGTAGTCCACCAAAGTTTCGTTCGGCTTCTGCTTCTCTACCACTAAATCACCTATAGTGATGTGGTGCTGAGCTCCGCAAATCGCTCGATGAAGAGGTTCTCTAGTTCCGAAAATGTCTTCACCGAACCGTTCGGTAATTCCGCATACCAATCAAAGGCGATTCCCGATGTGCCGCCGACAAATTGTCTGAAGAGTAAAGCATCACTTCTACGCCGCATTGCAACAATCGGCACGAAAATGTGCAACATGCCGTCGAGGGTTTTCGGCTCCATCAAAGGTCTTCGAACATAGGTGGCGTCGACTTCTTCGTGGTAAGGTCTACCCGTCCGAATGGATGTCCCGCTCTTTCGATTGTGCCAAGGCTTCTCGCACTCGCCGTTCCACCATGCTCTTGATATCCTTTTCCGAATCATGCTTCGTATTGCATCCTTTTTAATCGATCATCCCCGTCGACGGATGTAATCTCCTTTCCTCCGTCTACAATGTGAATAACTTCTGGGGTGTTTCTCTTCGGGGTCGAACCCGACTGTGGAGAGTGGCTAGGGCCGCAGCCCATCTCTTCCATCCTTTTCGCCATTCTGGGCGATCGTATCATCTTTCTCGTCGAAGCTGTATCCTCATCACTTCCGGCTCCTCTCTTTCTACGGCTGCAGGAACACCTTGTGAAGCTGACGAAGCTCGTGTTTCAACCATGTTAATTTATGCATATTCATCATCCATGAACTCTGACGAGTCGACTTCATCTCCGAATTTTTCTTCTCTTTCTCTTGCTAATCGCCGAATATCGCTCTAGCTTTTCAATAGCATCTTCTAATGGTCTCTTCTCGTACATCCTCGCAGCTTGTCATGCGATAACCGTGGGTTTCCTTCTCATGAGTCCCCTTCATTGCGGTAGCACTTTCTTTGGACTCAAGTCTCCTGACGAGACTTTCCTTCTCAGGTTGTTGTTTTAATCTTAATTGACCGGTAGTGGGACGCCACACCATCCTTCTAGTAGCAGATGGTCTAGGACCGGATGGTCTGTCAGCCAAATGCTAGAAGGTGGTATCCTCCCTAATTTGTAGTCCTGAAACAACGACAGGTGGACAAGCTTTCATTCTCTTATTTGGCTTTTCTGCAGCGATAGCAGGCTCTACTCATGGCCCTGTACGGCTTTATTTTTAGGTTGTGTGTTTTATTTTGAAAAGGAGGTCGCCTAACAGAAATTGTCGGTGAATTTTTAATTTAATTTAAATAAATAATTTGAAAAGTAGTATTTGATTTTGAAAATAATTTTAAATTTGAAAATTTTAAGATATGAAATCAAACTGATCTCACATCCCGAATAGCTTATATAAAAGAGCACCGCATCACAAATCGTGTATCTATCTCGAAGAATAGTACACATTGTTTGGTGTCGAGGCTCGATTAAATAAACTAGAAGATTTGTGACATCCGTTTGGTCCGCGAACCAATTTTATAAGCCGACAAATTCCCTCGCTTAATATGAAAGCATTAAACAGGGTTTATATTACCTGGGTTCTTAAAATTCCCTATAAGGGCAAGCCCTTATAGTTAATTACATCTTAAATGAAGTGAATCATTTAAGAAAACTATCGATAATGATCAGTGGTTCTGCTCTCAAGAATTTCAAAGTTTAAGTTTTCAAAGGATTGAATTTTGGAATTTCAATAGGGAATGGATCAAATTTGGAACGTTTTGTTTTGAGAATTCAAAGGAAGAAAGGTAGGAGAAATTACAGATTTGAAGCGAACTTCGGTAATTTCTCAACTATCCTATTGTTTGGCTTAGATTTAGGAAAGTCCTAATGTTTATTTAATGTTTCAATCTTGCCAATTTTAATTAATTTGGACTTATATTTGTATGATAAAATCATACAAATAAACTTTCGAAGATATGAGGGTTTATGTCGTATCAAACGACTACCTCGAGTCCTAAGACCTAGGTTAGGCTTAATTTACATGATATGATCATGCAAATGCCTAAAGAGGAGTTGAGGATTTATGTTGCACTAGGCAAACTACCTCGAAATCCTATGGATTGGTTATTTAATTCTAAGAAATTTTGCTGAAGTAGACTCAGGTTTTGCTGATGACGATGGTCTTGCTGCCCACCATGCTCCGAGCTCCTTGTTGTTGCAGGGGTTTAGTATTAGAAGTCATAAATAAGGAGATGAGAGAAGTGTTCTGGTTTAGAGAAAATCTTAAAATCCAGGTGTTTTTTAATATTTTAATTAAACAAATCTTAAAGTTGATTATAACAACACCGGTTAAGATCCCACTGGCTCCATCCTTCCGCATCGTTATTTTTATCGGATTCACTTTGTCCGGATGAATTTGCTAAACTAAACCGAATGAGTTCCACACTTTCATTTAGACCGTGGGAAATCCCGTTAGCAACACGTAGGTTACATCATCCGAGGTATTCCCGATCATCCAACAAGACGTTTTAATTTAGTTGTAATTGCAGCTTTGTGTTCTGTTTGTGATTAAATTTCGAGTTGTCTTACATTTTGAATCGTTGTGGCGGTGTATTTTATCTTGTAATGACTTTTAATTTAGTTTTGGTTTCAGCTTTAGGGACTATCCTAAAGGTGTGGGTTTTCATGCAACAGATTGTTTATCATGCAAGAAAAGTAAGTGCGATGCGATTAAATAAATTGCAATAAAGTAAATTGCAATTAAAATAAAAGCGTACACTGAGGGTCTTCCCCGTCATCCCAAGCTCGCACTCAAACACAATTTAGAATATTTAAGCAAGTTCCTAGGTAAAGCTAAGGGAAGGGTTATGGTTTTCTACCAAATTCCTAATCCTATAGCTAGTCATTTCCTATGACGTCTGGGTTCTCGTGCTATTGGTTAAGGACGATTTTCTTCATCAAAGAACAATTAAATTCAATTGTTCTTATAAACATCCTATCATATTGAGGAAGTGCTTAAGACGAGTCTTAAACATCTTTTCAATACTGCTAGGATTGTTTTAAGGCCAAATGAATTTAATCATACAAATGAATTAATCGTCCGGGAATTCAAGTTTTGTTGTTACCTTACTCAGTGAACTAGGACATTTGAATATCATATGAGGGAAATAACATTTCACTTAACGTTCTATTTAGGAGTTATGACAACAAAAGCTTTTGAGGGCAAATTAATGTTCAAATGGTTTGCGATTTAATTTAATTTCAGCTATCGGGTTTAAATTTGGAATAGTGTTCAAGTCGCTTTATATTTATTTTCGAATTTCTTTATGTCTTAGGTGATGTTATTTTTAATTCAATTTTAGTTTATTTTGGTTTAGCTTTAATTTTAATTTAATTTATTTAATTTAAATTAATTTTAATTTTAACTTGATTCTATTTATTTTAATTCAATTTAGTTTGATTTGATATGACTTAATTTAATTTAATTTAGTTTGTTTTAATTTAATTTAATTTAATTTCCTTTAATTTAATTTAATTTAATTTAATTTAATTTAATTTGTTTAATTTAATTTAATTTAATTTAATTTAATTTAATTTAATTTAATTTAATTTAATTTAATATGTTTTAATTTAATTTAATTTAATTAATTTAGTTTAATTTGATTTAATTTAATATGATTTAATTTAATTTTATTTAATTTTATTCAATTTAAATTTTAATTTAATTTTACTTTTAATTTTAATTTAATTGAAATTTTAAAAGGGTTTAATTTAAATAATTTAACTTTAATTTAATTTAATGATTAAATCTTTTAACATTTTAAATCTTAAATTTGAATTATCATTTTAATTAGGAATTGAATATTATTGAGGTAATTAATTTATGGATTCTTAAATCAAAGAACAAATCTCTTCCTATTAATATCCCTATTTTAATAATTCCAATTTTATTATTCTTCCAAATTTAATCAATTATTTAATTAAAGTTTATTTTAATTATTTTTAAATTGTTTAATAGGTTTCTACCCTTTAATTATTTAAATTTCAATCATCCAAATCAGATTAAGATCAAATATTTTACTCTTTAATTTTATTAAGCCTAAAGTTTTAATTAAAGGTTAAAATTTTAATTACCATTTTGCCCCTTCAAGCTTAATAATTTCATAACTCACTAAATCGAGCTTAAATGAACTTGAAATTTTTATGTGACTTCACTCATATGCCAATAAAGACATTAGAGGAGAAAATGTGATTTTTCTGTATTTAATTTATTTATATAATTATTTTTGGTGGAAAATAGGGATTTCCAAGGAAAATTTAATAATATGACCAAGGGAAAGTTTCTGTCTTTAAGAAAATTATGGGGCATTCCTAATGACCAGAGGACCACTTGGACCAATTTTGGTGATTTTTGAACTATATTCTTTTTATTAGAATTATTTTGAGTTTTGGAGTATTAATTAATTTAATAATAAAATAAAGGTTGAAAAATAAATTTTATATTTTTCAAAAATCTCTCTGATATCAAGGAAATGAGAGAATGAATTTTTACAATTTTCTGATTTTTCTTTGATTTATTAGAATTATTTTAGTGGAAATACTAGAAATATACATTTTTTTAATTTTAAAATTACCTTAGGGCTTTAGAATTTAATATGTCATCAAATAGACCTAAGAAAAATATGGGGTTTGTTCCTAAGTGATTAAAATTCAAAATGTGACATTTTGGTGAATTTTATTATTTTTATGATTTTTATTATTTTTTAAATTATTAAAATATTAAAATAATATAAAAAATGAACTTTTTTAGAAAATTGAAATTTTAATTTTCTTAAATTCCCCTGATATCAGGGAGGCTCCAAAACCAATTTGGTGAATTTTTGAAAAGTATTTTAAAAGTTATGAATTTTTAAAGTTTAAATTGACTAAATGTCTTAATCAACCCATTTAGTAGGGCTAACCAAGTTCAATTGACTTCAAATTTTTAGGGTGGGTTCCTCCGATCTTAAAGGTCAGTGGAGAATTGATTTCAAGCCAATTTGATGTATGATTAGCTCTAATTAATTAAGGACATTTTTTGGGTGTTTAGGCTAATTAGGGTTATTTCAAGTGAATTAATTCAAAACCTATTTTTCCTAGGGTCCTCTGGTCATAAGCAACATTACCAAATTTTTCTAGAATTTATTTCACAACATGCTAATTATTGGATTTAAAATACTCAAAACAGCAACATAAATTTGAAAAATCAATAACTTCTCATAGGGATGGCCTCTAACTTTGGAAAATTCAGGGAATGTTCCCAAATTCAGAGGCTTCAAAAGCCCTATGGTCTCATTCCATGGTGAATTTTCTATATGCATGGAGAATTAAAACAATGCAGAGAGTAAATAAATTATTAAAAATAAAATACTTAATGAAATTAAATGATTTCTTTTCCACATTATTCTCCTCTCGTTCACCGAGCAAGAGGGTATTTTTATTTTATTTTTCCGATTTTCCTACTCAAAGTTATGCATTTTTGAAGTTTAGGGAATTAAATAAATCAGAAAATACCCTAATTTTCTATTTAAGTGACGCGGCGCCAGCTCAACCTTGGCAGCTCCGAACGCACACGCGTCGCCTTCTAATTCGGCGCCTCCATCCAACTCAGCACTCCGGGGGCCCGCTGTATTGTTCCGTCTCCTCATCCGGCGTGATCCTGGCTGTCCGTCCGCGTGTGTATGGAATGAAAGGCATCCGTTCATCGTCCCCAGCCGTTCTCACCCGAGAGCCGTCTACACTAAAACCCTAAGAACTCACTCATTTCTCAATGGATTTTCGTGTTCTTATGCTCTGTGGATTCGTCTTGAAGAGACGAATACATCTATACGGTGATCATGCATTGAAATTAAAGCATTTGAAATGGAGAATCTCCGAAGCTCGGGATGAAGAATTAGCTCAAACCTTTACTCGCAGAAGTGTGGCTTCGATCCGAGGGTCGTGTCACCTTCGATTAGATCCCGCAAGCTACGCGATGAAGTCTCCCGGTCCGGTGAATCGCCTAGGTATGATTTCGACTAGTGCCCGATCACAAAGCTTGGAGTCCGGAACAGTATGGGTGGCCCGGAGAGGGGGCTTTGTTGGCGGACTCCTTCCCTCGGGTCCGTGAAGGTGTAGGACCAATCAATTTGAGGATTGATCCACTGTGGTGAAGTGTCCTGGTTTTGGGTGGAATTTTGGCTGAGAAATTGGGCTATGTTGGTGGAGATTAGGGCAAATTGGCATTGGGGATCAACTACTCTAAGTATGGAGAATGGTCTGGAGCAATTTTGGCAGAGTTTCAGTAAGGTCTGGTTCAAGCACCTCTCATGGCCGAGAGGGGGTGGTGTTTAAATAGAGAGGGTGGAGGGCCTTCCGGTGGAGAGTTGTGGCTTGGGATCAGCCTGCTCTCGGCAAGAGAAGAACAGCCTACAATGGCCACCGGGGATCGGGCGCGCTCAGCGAGCTGAGAATTCCAAGTTTGGGCTCACATGCGAGCTCTCGGCCCGGTGGTTTCCGGCGGCCGTGGTAGCTGGCCGGCCAGTGGTCAGTCACCTTCGAGCTCGTGGAGGTCAGGTCTTGGCAAAGGTGAAATCAATTGCAGTTGGCCATGTGTAAAGGTGTTGAATCAAAGTAGAAGGGGGGAGGGATCATTTTGGCTTAGTTTGGTCAACCCATGCGTTTGGGCTGGGTTCACCTCTCCATGAACTGATTTTAGGCTGAGAAAAAGTGGTTTAGGTCAGCTTAATAAATGGGGAAGGGTCACCATCCAAGTACAATTAAGCTTAAGCAAGGTTTAGTGGAATCATGGGAGTGGCTAATCCTCTTAAGGGAACATGGAAAGAGCTCCCTCCTCTTGCCATCTTGGGTATGGTGAAGTGTCCAAGGCTCTCATGGCTCCCATGTGGCTCATGCATGGCTTCATGGCTCACCTTTGGCTTGGAAAAAGCTAAGTCAACTTTCATGAAAGAGGTTTTTAGGAATTTTGGTAATTTAGGGGTGATTTGATAGGATTTGGCATATGGCTTAATTTATAAAAATTTGATGGCTCAATTAGAACTTAGGGATGATTTCAATTAAGGGTATGATGAGAAGAATTTGTCATAATGGGCTTTAAGCATGATGTTTCGGCTTTTAGGAAGGTTTAAGAAAGTGGGCTTTTGGTTTGAAAATAAATTTATGGATGGGAATTTTGTGAAGGATTGGGCCAAACAAATGTTGGGTTTAGCTCATGGATGTCTCATGAGTGATTCGAAGCAAGTCGGGAGTGATTTGGGTTTGAATCGGGTCGAATTTGGGCTTCTTTGGTGAATGGGCCAATATAGGTCAAATCGGGCTAACTTGGGCCAATGTTGGGCTAGGGTTGAAATTGATGTAAAATAAATGTTGGGAAATGTTTATGGGAGTGTTTCAAAGAAGTTTTGGCTTTGGTTGAGTTTTGATTTTGGGGTTTGGGTTCATTTGGGTTAGGTTTGGGTTTAGGTCAAAATTGGGCCTTTTAGCTTTGGGTTGAATTTGAGTGGGGTTTGGGTCTAAATTTTGGGCAAATCATGTTATTTTTTTGTTCTTGGGGATGCTAAGGAAGGTTTAGAAAAGATTTGGGGTTAATTGGAGTTTAATTGGGTTAGTTTGGATTAGGTTTGGGTCATGGGTCCAAATTGGGCTTTAAGGCCAAAAGTGAAATTGGGTTCAAATGTCTGTCAAATTGGACTTGTATTTGGTCTAGATTGGTGTTGGAAATGTTTAATTGAAGTTTAGAATTGAATTGGACCAGAATTTGGGTCAATTGGGTAGGTTTGGCTTGACATTGGGTTCACTTAGGGTTAAAATGGGTCAAATTGGGGGTTTCGACAAAAGTGGGGTAAATTGACAAAATTGGCCCATGGTGTTGTTGAACAAAATGAAATTGGGAATAGTTGGGATTTTCTGGAATTTTCTGGGAATTTTCTGAATTTTTGGATTTTTAGGTCAAGAGGGGTATTTTGGGTATTTGGAGGGTATTGGGAGGTATTTTTGGAATTTTTGGTATTTTTGGCTATGGATGATCAACTTGATTGGTGAGGAAATGTTCAAGGTTAATTTTGGGGAATTTTGGGTGATTTGGAAATTTTGAAAAATTTGGGTAATTTCGATGGTTTTCAGTGTAGCAAGGTGGTCCGGGTCCCGGGTCAAAATCGAAAATTTGGACAATTGAAGATTGGGTAAATGTAAGTGGAATAAAATCATTTTGGTTGAGCCATGAAGCCATATCAAGCCCACATGAGCCATGAAGGGACTCATTTGAGGTATTCACTATGTTGTTCATAACCCTCTTAGCTAAGGGCTTAGGGGTTAAGGACCATCCATGTGAATCACCTACATGAGTTAGGAGGTCAAGTTGGGTATGGGTGTGTTTTTAGGATGTGTGTGAAAGTGTAGTGTATAGGTGTAGTGTGTGTGTAAGTCAGCCCTTCTCGCACTGAGCCACCTGTAGGCGATCCTAAGTGCTAAAGAGTCCTATAGGAACTCATCCTTTAAACTTCCACATTCGATTTCAACCCTCTAGGTGATTAGGGGTCAACAATCAAGTTTGTGGAGTTTGTAGGGAGTTAAGAAGTGGTTTGAATTTCTAAGTGGTGGGTCCCAATTCTAATCCTCTAGGATAGTCAAAGGAAAAGCCTAAGGCTAGATCCTAAGTACTAAAGAGAAGAAGAGAAGACCTCATCAAAAATGAGGTCAACATGCCCAAGACGAGATTTGGCTGGCACCCGCCCTATCCTTCTTAAAATCTCTGATACAGGGCATTTTTCTTTCTTTGCTAACTTTTCTATCAGGGTTTGCAGTCGAGCAAATGGCGTAATTCTACCCCTTTTCTTTCTGTCGTCGTTGTAATATGCGGGCTAAGGCAATGCAGAAGCAATCTTGCAGACATTTTCTTCGTCCTCTGCGGCGGAGAGGGGATGGAACCTACTTCCTCCCAAAAGTGGTATGTATTCAGGCAGTGGTGTATACTCAGGCAATTCCGAGATTTCCTCCAGGAAAGCAACTTCGACAGCCTCCGGCTTCTCTAGCAATCCTTCTACTTCGTTCCTCCTCCGAGTCCATGTCGGTGGTGGAATTCTCGAGCCGGACCCGACCTCAAAATGCGGGGTCTCACAGAAGATCCGTACCCTCCACGAGTTCATCACGCTCCGAATTTCCTTCCCTTTAGTTCGGCGTGCCGAGGTAGGTACGGAGACAACTAGACTAGCGGGAGTAGCAACAACAGGTCCTTCCGCGAACAACAGCATCCTCTCGGCTGGAATCTTTGCAGAGGAAGGAATTCATGAGTCGACTTGAGGTTAAACTCAATCAACGGCTTCTCGCTTCCGGTATCTTGCTCGAGAGTGAAAAGAGAGCGACGTCGGGGATTTTGATGTCGGTGTCCCCGAATCCTTGTCCGAATCGAATGATTCCATTATCGGGCGCTCGTCCTCGAACACGGCCTGAGTCCAAATTCGTTGACGAAGGAGAAGATCAGTTTTGGGGCTTACATTTCTGCAAGGCAGATTCCAAGTGTTAGTCCCTGAATAGTGCTTCTTCTTGTCGTAAAACTTATGACGAAAAATAAAGAGTCCGAACACATTTCCGTTTATCTTAGTGTATTTGTGGTATTAAAAGAAAATTTATTTAGATAATTGTTTTTCTAAAAGATTTTATCGTTAGGACGAAGAATTATTAAAAGAAGGAGAGTTGTAGGAAGGGTAAAAGGAATTGATTAGGAACTGGAAAAGGAAGAGAAAGTCTTGTAGAAACTTCTCGACCCGCAAGACTGCTCCTAAACTAATACCTATCGGGGGCCCACCCCACCTCGAAATGAGGTAAAAGGATCTTGGAACCTCTCTCGTTTAGGGGTGTCTAAACAGTGGCTCCTAAATCCGAGAGAATGTTGGCTATACTCGTTCAAGGTAGAAATGAACATAGTATTCCAACGGGAAGAAGGGTAGTTTGATCCACTAGGGACATGGATATACTACCGATTTCTTTGAAAGCATAATTATTTGATTAAAAATTGAGAGAGGAATTGTCCCCAGCGGAGTCTCCAGAAATTGTCGGCATATTTTTTAGGTTTTAAATTTGGTTTAAATATATATATATATATAATTTAGAAAGTAGCATTTGATTTTGAAAATAATTTTGAATTTGAAAAATTTTAAGATATGAAATCAAACTGATCTCACATCCCAAATAATTTATATAAATGAGCGCCACATAATAAGCTGTGTATCTATCCCGAAGAATAGACACACTACTTGATGATGGGGCTTTATTAAATAAACTAGAATATTTGTGACATCTGTTTGGTCTACGAACTAATTTTATAAGCCTACAAGTTCCCCTGCTTAATACAAAGAAATTAAGCAGGGTATATATTACCTGGGTTCTTAAAATTCCCTATAAGGGCAAGCCCCTATAGTTAATTACATCTTAAATGACGGGAATCACTTAAGAAAACTCTCGATAATAATCAATAATTCTTCTCTCAAGAATCTCCCGGTTTAAGTTTTCAAGGGATTGAATATTGGAATTTCAATAGGGAATGGATCAAATTTGGAACATTTTATTTTGGGAATTCAAAGGAAGAAAGGTAGGAGAAATCACAGATTCGAAGCGAACTTCAGTAATTTCCCGACTATCCTATTGTTTAACTTGAATTTAGGAAGGCCCTAATGTTTATTTAACGTTTTGATCTTGCCAATTTTTAATTAATTAGGACTTATATTCGTATGATATGATCACACAAATAGCCTAAAAATGTGAGGGTTTATGTCATATCGAATGACTTCCTCGGAATCCTAAGACCGGTTAGGGCTTAATTTGCAATGCAAATGCCTAACAAAAGGTTGAGGATTTATGTTGCACTAGGCAAACTACCTCGAGGTCCTATGGTTTGGTTATTTAATTCTAAGAAAGTTTTGCTGAAGTAGACTCGGGTTTTGCTGATGACGATGGCCGTGCTGCCCACCATGCTCCGAGCTCCTTGTTGTTGCAGAGGGTTTAGTTATAGAAGGTGATAAACAAGAGATGAGAAAAGTATTCTGGTTTAGCGAAGTCTTGAAATGCAAGTGTTTTTTAGTGTTTTAGTTAAAACAAATCTTAAAGTTGATTATAACAACACCGGTTAAGATCCCACTGCTCCATCCTTCCAAGCATCGTTATTTTTATCGGATTCACTTAGTCCGTATGAATTTGCTAAACTCAACTAAATGAGTTCCACACTTTCATTTAGACCATGGGAAATCCCGTTAGCAATACGTAGGTTACATCATCCGAGGTATTCCCGATCATCCAACAAGACATTTTAATTTAGTTGTAGTTGTAGTTTTGTTGTTCTGTTTGTGATTAAATTTTGAGTTGTTTTATATTTTGAAATGTTGTGGTGGTGAATTTTATCTTGTAATGACTTTTAATTTAGTTTTGGTTTCAGTTTTAGGGACTATCCTAGAGGTGCGAGTTTTCATGCAACAGTTGTTTATCATGCAAGAAAAGTAAAGTGCATTTGCAATAAAGTAAATTCCAAGGAGGTAAATTGCAATAAAACAAAAGCGTGCCTGGAGGGTCTTCCCATCATCCCAAGCTGCACTTAAACACAATTTAGGATATTTAATCATTTAAAGCAAGTTCCTAGGTAAAGCTAAGGGAAGGGTTATGGTTTTCTACCAAGGTCCTACTCCTATAGCTTGTCATCTCCTATGACGTCTAGATTCTTGTGTTTTGGTTTGAGGACGATTTCCTTCATTAAAGAACAATTAAATTCAATTGTTCTTATAAATATCCTATCATATTGAGGAAGTGCTTAAGACGAATCTTAAACATCTTTTCAATACCTCTAGGATTGTTTTAAATCCAAGAGAATTTAATTATACAAATGAATTAATCATACAGGAGTTCAAGTTTTGTTATCTTGCTCGGTGAACTAGGACATTTGAATATCCTATGAGTGAAGTAATACTTCACTTAACACTCCATCTAGTGAGTTATGACAACAAGAGCTTTTGAGGGTAAATTAATGTTCAAGTGATTTGCGATTTAATTTAATTTCAATCAATCGGTTTAAGTTCTGGAATAGTGTTCAAGTTGTTTTAGATTTACTTTGAATTCTTTATGTCTTTGGTGATGTTATATTTAATTCAATTTAATTTAATTTAATTTTAGTTTAATTTAATTTGGTTTAGTTTTACTTTCAATTTAATTTTATTTAATTTAATTTAGTTTTAATTTTATTTTAACTTCGATTTTATTATTTTTTTTATTTTATCTAATATGTTTTAATTTAATTTAATTTAATTTAATTTAATTTAATATGTTTTAATTTAATTTAATTTAATTTAATATGTTTTAATTTAATTTAATTTAATTTAATTTAATATGTTTTAATTTAATTTAATTTAATTTAATTTAATATGTTTTAATTTAATTTAATTTAATTTAGTTTAATTTAGATTTAATTTAAATTTAATTTAAATTTTTAATTTTAATTTAATATTTTATTATTTTTTTTTATATTTTAAAGATGATGTAATTTAATTGTTAAAGTATTAATTTAATTGAAATTTTGGAAGGATTTAATTTAAATGTTTTAATCTTTAATTTAATTTAATGATTAAGTCTTTTAACATTTTAAATCCTGAATTTGGATTATCATTTTAATTAGGAATTAAATGTTATTGAGGTGATTAATTTAGGGATTTTTTTAAATTAAAGAATAAATCTCATCCTAACAATATCCCTATTTTAATAATTCCAATTTTTTATTATTCTTCCAAGTTTAATCAATTATTTAATTAAGGTTTATTTTAATTATTTTCAAATTGTTAGGTAGGTTTCCACCCTTTAACTACCTAAGTTTCAAACATCCAAAATCAAACTAGTATCAAATATTTTACCTACCATTTTAATTAAACCTAAAATTTTAAATTATAGGTTAGAATTTTAATTACCATTTTGCCCTTTAAACTTACTAATTCCATAACTCACTAAATTGAGCTTAAATGAATTTGAAATTTTTATGTGACTTCGCTCATATATCAATCAAGACATTAGAGGAGAAAATGTGATTTTTCTGTATTTAATTTATTTATGTAATTATTTTTGGTGGAAAATAGGAATTTCCAAGGAAAATTTAATAATATGACCAAGGGAAAGTTTATGTCCTTAAGAAAATTATGGGACATTCCTAATGACTAGAGGACCACTTGGACCAATTTTTGTAATTTTTTGAATTATATTATTTTTATTATAATTATTTTGAATTTTGGAGTATTAATTAATTTAAAAATAAAATAAAGGTTGAAAAATGAATTTTATATTTTTCAAAAATCTCTCTGATATCAAGGGAACCAGAGAACCAATGTTTATAATTTTCTGATTTTTCTTTGATTTATTAGAATTATTTTAGTGGAAATGCTAGAAAATACATTTTTTTATTTTAAAACTACCTTAGGAAAATATGGGGTTTGTTCCTAAATGATTAAAATTCAAAATATGACATTTTGGTGAATTTTATTATTTTTGTGATTTTTTATTATTTTTTAATTATTAAAATATTAAAATAATGCAAAAAATCAACTTTTTTAGAAAATTACAATTTTAATTTTCTTAAATTCCCCGATTTCGTAGAGGCTCCAAAACCAATTTGGTGAATTTTTGAAAAGTATTTTGAAAGTTATGAATTTTTGAAGTTTAAGTTCGGCTAAATGCGCTTAATCAACCCATTTTGATAGAAGCTAACCAAGTCCAATTGACTTCAAACTTTTATGGTGGGTTCCTCTAATCCTAAAGGTCAGTGGAGAATTGATTTCAAGTCAATTTGATGTATGATTAGCTCTAATTAATTAAAGCTCCATTTTGGGTGTTTAAGCCAATTAGGGTTATTCTAAGTGAGTTAACTTAAAACTTATTTTTCCTAGGGTCCTCTGGCCATAAGAAACATCCTCAAATTTTCCTAGAATTTATTTCTCAACATGATAATTATTGGAATTAAAGTACTCAAAACAGCAACATAAATTTGAAAAATCAATAACTTCTCATAGGGATGGCCTCTAACCTCGGACAATTCAGGGAATTTTCCCAAGTTTAGAGGCTTCAAAGGCTCTATGGTCTCATGCCATGGTGAATTTCCTATATGCATGGAGAACTAAAACAATGCAGAGAGTAAATAAATCATTAAAAATAAAATACTTAATGAAATTACATGATTTCTTTTCCACATTATTCTCCTCTGTTCACTGAGCAAGAGGGTATTTTTATTTTATTTTTAGGATTTTTCTACACAAAGTTATGAATTTTCAAAGTTATGGGTATTTAATAAATAAGAAAAACCCTATTTTTCTATTTATCTGAATCGGCGCCGCGTCAACCTTAGCATCCCCAAACAGCCACGCAGCGCTTTGTGGTTCGACGCCGCCATCCGACTCAGCGCTCCAGAGGCCCGCTGTATCGTTCCGTCTCCTCATATGACTCAATCGGGATCGTCCACCCGCGCGTGTATCAAATGAACGGCATCCATTCATCGTCCCCAAGCCTCCTAACCCGAGAACCGTTCACACTAAATCCTTAATATCTCACTCAATACTTAACGGATTTTCGTGTTCTTGTGCTTTATGGATTCATCTTGAAGAGACGAACACATCTATATGGTGATCATGCATTGAAATTAAAGTATTTGAAATAGACAATCTCCAGAGGCTCGGGATAAAGAGTTAGCTCATACCTTAGCTCAGAGAAGTGTGGCTTTGATCTGAGGGTTGTGTCACCTTCGATTGAGTCTAAGCAAGCTCCAGATGAAGTCTCCTGGCCTAGTGAATTGTCCAGGTATTATTTTGACCAAGCCCGATTTCAACCTTTGGAGTCTGGAACAGATGGGTGGCCTGGAGAGGGGCCTTTCACTGGGGAACTCCTTCTCTTGGTCTTGTGCAGGTGTGGGTGAGTTTAACTTGACTTTGGTGGAGGATTTGGGAGTGTCCTCGTTCGGCTCGAGAATTGAGCTCCACAATTGAGCTCAATTAGTGGGGATTAGGGCAAGAGAACAGTGGGGATCAAATGCTCTAAGTGTGGGGGAGAGTCTGGAGTGATTTTGGCAGAGTTTCCTTAAGGTTGGTTTAGCACCTCTTACATGGCCGAGAGAGGTGGTGTTTAAATAGGAGAGGCTGGAGGGCCTCCCAGGGGGGATTAGGGACTGGGATCAGCTGCTCTTGGCAAGGGAAGAACAGCTGCAATGGCCACTTGGCATGAGGCAACTCAACAAGGGAGAATTTCAATGCTTGGCTCCTTCCAATGTCTCGACCATGGTGTTTTCCGGCGGCCTGGTGGTTGGCCGGCCAGGCATGGGTCACCCTCGGGTTCGAGTGGGTCGTGGCTTCATGTTTGTGAAGTCAATCGGTGGCCGCCATGTGTAAAGGGTTTGAATCAAAGTGGAATGGGGTAAGGGTGCATTTTGGCTCAAATTGGTCAAATGCATGGATTGGGCTAGGTGCACCTTCCCATGGCTAGTTTGGGCTGAATATAAAGTGGTTTAGGTCAGCATAATTTGTGGGGAAGGGTCACCATCCAAGTACAATTAAATTTAAGCAAGGTTTAGTGGACTCATGGAAGTGGCTAATCCCCTTAAGGGAATGTGGAAAGGGCCTCCTCCTCTTGCCATCTTGGGTATGGTGAGTTGGAAAGTAGATCCCATGGCTCTCATGTGGCTCATGCATGGCTTCATGGCTCATCTTTGGCTTGAGAAAAGTTTAGTCAACTTTCATGAGGAAGGGTGTTGGAATTTTTGATGGATTTAAGGAGAATTGTCATAAGGCTTGATTTGGATTTATTTGGTGATAGATTTTAGAACTTAGGAAGTGTTTTAAATCAAAGGGATGATGAGAGAAATTTCATGTGGGCTTTGTCATAGACTTTGGGCTTTTGAATTTATCTTGGATGGGCTTTTTTAGAAAGATTTAAGGAAGTGGGCCTTGGGCTTTATGGATGAGAATTTTTGTAGAGGGTTGGGCCAAATAATTATTGGGTTTGCTTTAGGGATGTGTCATGAGTAATTTGAGACAAATTTGAGGTGGTTTGGGTTTGAATTGAGTTGAATTTGGGCTTTTTGGTAAAGTGGCCAATGGTAGGCCAAATTGGGTTAACTTGGGCTAATGTTGAGCTAATGTTGAAATTGGTGTAAAATTAATGTTGAGAAATGTTTGTAGGGCTGTTTCAAAGAGGTTTCAACTTTTGTTGGGGTTGGATTTTGGGGTTTGGGCTTATTTGGGTTAAGTTTGGGTTTAGGTCAAAATTGGGCTTTTTGGTTTTGGGTTGAATTTGAGTGGGGTTTGGGTCCAAATTTTGGGCAAATTATGTTAGTGTTTTGATTGTGGGGATTTTATGGAAAGTTTAGAAAAGATTTGGGGTTAATTGGAGTTGAATTGGGTTAGTTTGGGCTAAGTTTGGGTCATGGGTCCAAATTAGGCTTTATGGTCAAAAGTAAAATTGGATTCAAATGTCAATCAAATTGGACTTGAATTTGGTATAGATTGATATTGTGGATGTTAAATTGAAGTTTAGAATTGAATTGGACCAGAATTTCGGTCAATTGGGTAGTTTTGGTTTGACATTGGGTTCACTTTGGGTTAAAATTGGTCAAAGTGGGGATTTTGACAAAAGCGGGGTAAATGGACAACACTGGCCAATGGTGTAGTTAGACAAAATGAAATTAGGAATATTTGGGATTTTCTGGAATTTGCTGGGAATTTTCTGAATTTTTGGATTTTTTGGCTAAGAGGGGCATTTTGGGTATTTGCAGGGTATTGGGGGGTATTTTTGGAAGTTTTGGTATTTTTTGGCTATGGATGATCAATTTGAGTGGAGGGAAATGTTTAGGAATGATTTTGGGGAATTTTGGGTAATTTAGGTGATTTTGCAAATTTTGGGTAGTTTCAAGGGCATTTGGTAGGTTTGGTAGGTCTGTGGTCCCGGGGGTCAAAAATTGAAAATTTAGAAAATTGAAAATTTAGAAAATTGAAAATTTAGAAAATTGAAAATTTAGAAAATTGAAAATTTAGAAAATTGAAGATTGGGTAAATGTAAGTGGAATGAAATCATTTTGGTAGAGCCATGAAGCCATTTCAATCCCACATGGGCCATGAAGGGACTCATATGAGGCATTCACTATGTTGTTCCTAACCCTCTTAGCCAAGGGCTTAGGGGTTAAGGACCATCCATGTGAATCACCTTCATGAGTCAGGAGGTTAAGTTGGGTAAGGTGTGGTTTTAGGATGTGTGTGAAAGTGTAGTGTATAAGTGTAGTGTGTGTGTAAGTCAGCCCTCACCAGACCAGGCCACCTGGGCGAGTCCTAAGGCCAAAGAGTCCTATAGGAACTCATCCTTTAAACTTCCACATTTGATTTCAACCCTCTAGGTGATTAGTGGTCTACAATCAAGTTTGTGGAGTTTGCAGAGAGTTTAAGAAGTGGTTTGAAATTCTAAAGGGTAGGTTCCACTTCTAGTCCTCTAAGATAGTCAAAGGAAAAGCCTAGGGCTAGATCCTAAGTACTAAAGAGAGAAGAGAAGACCTCATCAAAAATGAGGTAAACAAGTAGTTCTCTTCATTAGGATAGGCAAAGCCCTACTCTTTTCTCAGCAATCTCAGCATTCAACCCTCTTAGCATGAAATTGAAATTGAAATCAAAACAGTCTTAGCATTTGGGATAGGCTTCTGCCCTACTCCCTTCTCTACATATTCTCTGCATTCGGGGTAGTCCTTCACCCCATTCCTTTCTCAGTACAAAATTAAAATTGAAATTGCAATTGAAATTGAAGCACTCTGCATTTGGGAAAAGGCTCAGTCCTGCTTCCTTCTCAGCATATGAATGCATTCGGGTTGGCCTCAGCCCTACTCTTTTCTCCACATAAAACCAAAATTGAAATTGAAATTGAAATTAAAACCAAAATCAAAATCAAAATTAAAATTAAAGTCGAAAGAAAAGAAAAGTAAATCAAATCCAAATTTGAAATTTGAAATTTGAAAATTAAAGTTGCAACTCTTAAATTGAAAATTCCTCCTCTTGTTTCCCCAGCGGAAACAACTCTCTCTCAATTCTGCGTTTTGCCCTAAGTATTTTACTTAGGCGACTTTGTGTTGGTTTGTTGATCTTCTTCGATCAACACCAATAAGTGCGGTGTGCCAGTCTGACACACCACACCTATTGGGGGTCCATTTGTTGACCTCACTTTTGGTTGAGGTCTAGTCTCTCTTTAGTGTACCCTAGGCTCTTGCCATAGGACTCTCCTGGTGACTTTCTTAGAGGACTAGTCATGGAACCCTCCCCATAGAAATTTAATACTCTTCTTGGTTCACTTGGGGGTTTTCATATGCTTAAGGCCTAACCTCCACCTTTTGGTAGGAAAAAGGCAAGCATAAGGAATCCTAGGGGAAGTCTCCTATAGGTGGTCAGACCTTAGAATTTTCCCTGAGGGAGGTCTGGAGATCATCACTCATACACTTCACATTCACAACATATACTACACATCCTAATTTCAACCCTAAACTCTTTGGAAACTCATGTGGATAGCCCAGCCCTAAGTCTATGACTAAGTGGTGGGGACCAACACATAGAGAACCAAATGAGGGTGACCCTCGATCTATAACTTAATTTAAACCATTACATCATGCTCACTTTGAGGCCACCTTCAAATCTCCAAAGTTTCAATTTTTGGCCCCCAGCCACCCAAAATTCCCTAAATAACCCAAAACTCTTCAAATTCACCAAGATTCCCCAAAAATCATTCCAAGATATTCCTTATCACTCAAATTGACCATCCATGACCAAAAATTCCAAAATTTCCAAAAATACCCCACAATACTCTCAAAATACCCAAAATACCCTTTTTGCCCAAAAATCCAAAAATTCCAAAAAAATCTCGAAAAATTCCAGAAAATCCTAAAAATCCCAATTTCTTTTTTTTCAACTACACTATGGGCAAATTTTTCCAAATTAATACACTTTCAATCCAAAATCCTAACTTGGCCCATTTAACCTAAAGGTGCCTAAACCAAACCCAATCTAGACCCAATTGACCCCAATTTTCATTAAATTCAATTATAAATGAAAATTAAACATCCCCAATATCAACTTACACCAAATTCAAGTCCAATGTGACCCACATTTGAATCCAATTTCACTTGAAATCCAAAATCCCCAATTTTACCTAAATAACCCAAACTCCTAAAGTGACCCAAAGTCAATCAATTCATCCCAAATTTCAATTCCAAACTCTTTATAACACCTCCTTAAACTGAATTAGATCATCAATAGCCCATAATTTGAGCTCAGGTCTTACCCAAATCCATTTTTGGACCAAAGAAGCCCCAATTTTGACCCAAGCTGAACACATGTTTTAAATCCACAAAATTGACCCTCTAAACCTTGTCAAAAACATTTTATGTCTTCATGAAAATTATTTTAGACAATCATATCTACAATATTATTGAAGACCTCTGAACACCATTCCCACTTAAACTCAAGCTAACTTGACCCGAACCCAACATGGTCCAATATAATCAAAAATCCAATCCATGCCGAAATTAAATCTCCAAATGAGCTCAAAACCACTTTGTGTCTTCCTAAAAGATCTTCATTACAATAATGTGGACAATATTGATCAAGGCACCTAGACCTCATCCTCACTCAAACCCAAGTTAAGTTAGCCAAAATCTAAATGAACCTAATTGAACTAATAATTCAAATCAACCTAAATTAAACAAAAATTAATCAAATTAATCTCATGGAAGCCCTAAAATCAATATATATAAAGTGACCCAAAGTCAATCAATTCCTCCCAAATTTCAATTCCAAACTCTTTATAACACCTCCTTAAACTGAATTAGATCATCAATAGCCCATAATTTGAGCTCAGGTCTTACCCAAATCCATTTTTGGACCAAAGAAGCCCCAATTTTCACCCAAGCTGAACACATGTTTTAAATCCACAAAATTGACCCTCTAAACCTTGTCAAAACCATTTTATGTCTTCATGAAAATTATTTTAGACAATCATATCTACAATATTATTGAAGACCTCTGAATAGCATTCCCACTTAAACTCAAGCTAACTTGACCCGAACCCAACATGGTCCAATATAATCAAAAATCCAATCCATGCCAAAATTGAATCTCCAAATGAGCTCAAAACCACTTTGTGTCTTCCTAAAAGATCTTCATTACAATAATGTGGACAATATTGATCAAGGCACCTAGACCTCATTCTCACTCAAACCCAAGTTAAGTTAGCCAAAACCTAAATGAACCTAATTGAACTAATAGTTCAAATCAACCTAAATTAAACAAAAATTAATCAAATTAATCTCATGGCAGCCCTAAAATCAATATATATAAAGTGACCCAAAGTCAATCAATTCCTACCAAATTTCAATTCCAAACTCTTTATAACACCTCCTTAAACTGAATTAGATCATCAATAGCCATAATTTGAGCTCAGGTCTTGCCCAAATCCATTTTTGGACCAAAGAAGCCCCAATATTGACCCAAGCTGAACACATGTTTTAAATCCACAAAATTGACCCTCTAAACCTTGTCAAAACCATTTTATGTCTTCATGAAAATTATTTTAGACAATCATATATACAATATTATTGAAGACCTCTGAACACCATTCCCACTTAAACTCAAGCTAACTTGACCCGAACCCAACATGGTCTAATATAATCAAAAATCCAATCCATGCCAAAATTAAATCTTCAAATGAGCTCAAAACCACTTTGTGTCTTCCTAAAAGATCTTCATTACAATAATGTGGACAATATTGATCAAGGCACCTAGACCTCATTCTCACTCAAACCCAAGTTAAGTTAGCCAAAACCTAAATGAACCTAATTGAACTAATAGTTCAAATCAACCTAAATTAAACAAAAATTAATCAAATTAATCTCATGGCAGCCCTAAAATTAATTAATAAATAAATAAATAAATAAATATATATATATACATATTTATATATATATATATATATATATATATATATATATATATATATATATATATATATATATATATATATATTTGGAGAAAAGGAGCAACCACTGGGCTCCCTACATGTTAAGACTTAACATCCAGACTTTACAATTCAGCCTAAACCAAACTAAACAAAAAAAAATAATAATAATAATAATAATAATAAAAGAATGAAATAAAAAAGTAAAATATTTTTCCATGCCTCTCCCCTCACCTCTCCCTCACCCTATCCGCCACCTCACCCTACCCACCTCACGTCCTCCTTACCCTCACCACACCTCCACCTCATCTCTCCATTACTCTCCCTTTGACTCCCTAGCCGTGAGCCTCCTCCAAAAATCCCTCTCATAATCTCACTTACACACACTTACTTACTTCACCATTTCACCCCCCAAATTTCTCTCCTAGCCGTGAGCCCTCCCACCTCTCTTTCTTCTTCTTCCAAGCTAGCCACACTTCATCCACTACACCCAATCCCATCTCCTCCTAGCCGTGAGCTTCAACCAAGGACTTTTCAAAAGTTCTTCCATCACCTCCTCCAAGCAAGCTGAGTTTCTTTCCCCTCCCATTAACTTCTGTGAATACTTAAGCTTATAAAAATTTTTCTTCATCCTTCTCATGCATAACCAAAGACCTCATACTTACATGCATGCTTGGTGTTTTATGTTCCTCTTCCTTTACAAAGATTTTTAAATTTACATACAAGTCATTTAATTTTTCTTTAAATCTTCATGTATGCTTTTTTTAAATGTTTCCATGCTTAGCCTTAAGGTTATATTTCATGCAAGCTATTTAGTTTTTAAAATTTTTCCATGTTTAGGCTTAGGAATTTTTTGTTTTTGCAAAGTATTTAGCTATTTAATTTTACTAGTTTAAATATTTACAAATCTACCACCTAATTTTTACTAATTTGAAAAATAAATTTTAAAATTCAAAAGAGATAATATAACATAAAGGAAATGAAAAGTAAAAAGAAATAAACATAACATAAAGGGAATGAAATAAATTTTTAATAATATATAATAATAAAAAAATAACTATATAAATTATACATAGGTAAAATAAATGTAAATATATTATATGTACTAAATAATATACAAATTAATGTAAGGAATATTGTAAATAAATTATAATACTAAATAAATAACTACACTACATTTAAATAACATAACTACATACTACTAAATAATAAATGAATAATATATATATATATATATATATATATATATATATAAATTAATGTAAATAATAGAAGAATAGTGTGATAAAAATAGATAATAAAATAAATAACTATAAACCTAAATGAATAATGAAAATAAAGTAAATAAATAAAAATGCCCTTTTAAAATGTAAATATATATATTTGTAAATAATAATTTTAAAAAATAATAACTTAATATAAATGATCATAACTTTAAATAAAGAAAAGAATAATTTAAGAGAGAGAAAATGAAAAGTCTTATAAATAAATAAATAATAATAAAAATGATAATAATATTTAATGTAAATTAATAACATGAATTAATAATAATAAATCAATAATATTTAAGTAATAAAGATCTACATATAATTAATTAAAATAAAATAACTTATAAGGGATAATAAAAATAAATAATACATATATATATAAATTGAAAATAATTTAAATAATATAAATGAATAATAAATTAAATTAAATTAAATAGTTAAAATAAAATTATAATTAAATTAAATAAAAACTAAATTAAATAAATTACTTTAAATAATAATTAATTAAGTAAACAAAAAAAACAATTAAATAAATAATAGTTTAAATTAAATTAAATAAATTAATTAAATTAAATAAATCAAAATTATATTAAATTAAATGATAATGTAAATAAATAAATAATTTAAAATTAAATTAAATTAATTATATAAATTTAATTAAGCTAAATAAATTAATGAAAACCGAATATTAAATTAAAATTAAATTGATAATGTAAATAAATAATAAATTAAATTAAACTAAATAAATTAAATAAATTAAATAAATTAAATTAAATTAAATAATAATGTAAATAAATAGTAATTTAAATTAAATTAAATTAAATAAAAAAAATTAAATTAAATTTTATTAAATTTAACAATAATACTTTACATTAAATTGAATAAATAAATTAAATTAAATTAATAATAATTGTAAATAATAATTAATTAAATTAAATTAAAATTAAATTAAATAACAAAATAAATTAAAATAAAATTAAAGATAATAATTTAAATAAATAAATATTAAGTTAAAGTAAAATAAAATAAATAAATTAAATAAATAACAAATAATTAAATAAAACAAATAAATAACAACCAATTAGTTAAATAAAACCAAAAAAAAACAAATAAATGATGATAAAGTAAATAAATCATAATGAATTAAATAAAGATAATAAATTTAATAAATAATAAAGATGAATAATAATTTTAATGACAAATAAAAGATAATATGTTTTAAAAACACATAATAAAAATAATAATAACATAACATCATATAAAATAACATTAATATAAGAATAAAAATACATACAATAATAATATAACACACAAACAAAATAAAACAATAACATACAAAATACAATAATGATAACACATAACAACATAAACAATAACAATATAATTTGTTAATTACATATAAATAACAATCACATATAATCATAATTACAATCCCAACATAAACAATAATCACCACACACAACAACAGTTCTGATCATAATACAATATCAACACGATAACAATCAAACCTATGATAGGCCCCCTGAGGCATGACCTATTTTCCCCTTTATAAAGTCCCCTAGGAAATCACAACTTGGTGTACAAAACATAATAAGAATACCATTATGCTTAGTGAATGCATGGAGTAACCCAAATTTTTATTCGATGTCAACATAACCTTCCCAATTCATATTCCAAACTCAAAATCCCTAGTTTCCAATCCCAGCACAAACCAAAACCAAAATCAAACTCAAACCAAACCAAAACCAAAACTCAAACCAAACCAAAACCAAAACCCAAAACCAAAACCAAAACCAAAACCAAATCTAAAACATAAACTCAAACAAATCTTCACAGCACTCCCATAAGTCCAAATCAAACTACAGTTACCACCAAATACAAACCCAAACCACACCTTAACCCATCTGCCTCAACCTACCCCGAACAACTGTGTTCATTAAGCATAAGCGTATAGGTTGGGTGAATTGTTAAGCAACATAATAAGTCTAAATGAAAGTGTGGAACTCATTCAGTTGAGTTTAGCAAATTCATCTGGACTAAGTGAATCCGATGAAAATAATGGTGCCGGGATGACAGAACCGTGGGGTCTTAATCGGTTATGTTTAATCAACTTTAAGATTTGTTTTAAATAAAACACTAAAACACTTGGATTTTAAGATTTTTTTAAAACCAAAACACTTCTCTCATCTCCTGATTTTCACTTTCTAAAATTAAACCTCTGCAACAACAAGGAGCTCGAGGCAATACACCGAAGAGCAGCACGATCGAGGATGCCAAAGGACATGTCCAAGAGAGCAAACAACAGATCTTCAACAATAACTTTCTTTTCTTATAAATAAACAACTAGCCATAGGATTTAGAGGTAGTTTGCCTAGTGCAACATAAATCCTCAACTTTTTGTTAGACATTTTCATAATTGTCTTATGCAAATTAAGCCCTAACCGGTCTTAGGACTCTGAGGTAGTCGTTTGGTGCGACATAAGCCCTCACATCTTCAAGGCTGTTTGTATGATTGTGTCATACAAATATAATTCCAAATTAATTAAAACAGGCAAGATGAAGCATTAAATGAACTCCCAAATTGAAGCCAAACAATAAGATAGTTTGGGAAGTTGCCAAGATTCTTTTTGGATCCTCAGCTTCTCCTACTTCTCTTCTATTGGACTCTTAAAATAAACTGTTCCAAGCTCGATCCATTCCCTATTGAAATTCCAAAATTTAATCCTTTGAAAACCTTAAAATTTGAAATTCTTGAGAGCAAAACCACTGATTATTATCGAGAGTTTTCTTAAATGATTCCCGTCATTTAGGATGTAATTAACTATAGGGGCTTGCCCTTATAGGGAACTTTAAGAACCCAGGTAATATAAACCCTGCTTAATTCCTTTATACTAAGTATGGGAACCCGTCGGCTTATAAAATTGGTTCGCAGACCAAACGGATGTCACAAATCTTTTAGTTTATTTAATCGAGCCCCATCGTCAAGCAGTGTGCCTATTCCTCGGGATAGATACACGCTTGTGGTGCGGTGCTCGTTTATATAAACTATTTGGGATGTGAGATCAGTTTGATTTCATATCTTAAAATTTTCAAACTTAAAATTATTTAAAAAAATCAAATGCTACTTTCCAAATTATATATATATACTTAAATTAAATTTAAAATCTAAAAATATGCTTACAGCTTCTGGCTACTCCGCTGAGGAATAGTTCCTCTCTCCATTTTGATGAGACATTTTTTCTTTCATAAATCGGTAGTAAATCCATGCCCCTAGTGGATCAAACTACCATTCTTCCGTTGACATATCTTGTTCATTCCTATCTTGAACAGGTATGACCAACTTTCCTTAGATTTTGGAGCCACTGTTTAGACACCCCTAAACTGAGAGGTTCCGAAATCCTCCTTTTATTACCTCTCCAAAGAGGTGGGGTCGGACCCCCAATAGGTGTGTTGGTAGATTGATTCCACTTGGGCAATGTGCGTTGTGAATTCAGCCCAGGACTGGGTCCTGAATTTTACTTTTGCTCCGTGTCTCTTGGGTTTGATTTGCTATCAAAAAATTAAACCAAATCTCCACTTTCGTACTTTTCACTCAAATTTTGAAATTAAACGAACAATGTTAACAAATATAAAAGCCGAAAAACAAAAAAATAAAATAAGGCGAAAACACCAAACAGAATAAGAGAATTGCCCAGTTTGCAGTACAAGTGCGGTAGCTTGAGTACTTCCATTGAAACTACAAGGCACGGACGTTACTAACTTCCATAAATTCTTTAAATGCCAGGAAAGATGTCTTTGCCAAAGTTGATCTTTTCTTTCGCTTCCGAAGTAGAGTTCGCCATCAATAGGGATGAGCTACCTGATCTGGCAGTCATTAAATTCGGATAAGGATTCGATGATGTTGAATCCAAGACCGGGGATGTGGCCGTTGCATTGTCAAAGTCTAAAATGAGCAAGTGCGTTAAGCCTATTGTAACGTTCAACATGAAGTCTGTTGAGGAACTCCCCATGCCAAAGAAAGGTTGGACTGAAAAGAACTCAGATGCCGTTGGGACGTCTCCTAAGGCTATTTCTGCTCCTACTGTCGGATTCACTACCGCTGTACCAGTCACTCCACTAACAAAAGGAAAGGATATTCTACATGAGGAGGAGTCAGTCGATGCTTATGTTTTGCCATCTTCTAAATTCAAGATTGAGTCTGATTCAAAGTCCGTATAAATGACAAAGGCACAGGAAAGGAAGCACAATCAGGGAATTATGAAAGTCAACCAGCCGTAACGGTCTGAGGAACAATCTTTCCAGTTGAGACCACACCAGATAGGTGGGAGACAGATTCCAACAATGAATCAATGATTAAACAAGGTATACCCGTTGAAAGAGGAGTCAGTGTTGCAGATATTCCATTACTTGATAAAGAGGCCAGAATTCAGACTACCGGAGCCAAAGAAACAAGAGGAGGTTGGCAAGAAAGATCATCCCCAGTACTGTCCATACCACCGGTTGCTCGGTCACACCATAGAAAACTGCTTCATCTTCAAGGATTGGCTTGAGAAGAATTCCAGGAGCGGAAACTTAACGATCCCGAATGAGTATTTAAAAGAACCTGAAAAAGGTTCTATAAATATGATTTTGTGTGATTCGATTAGCTTCTGCACGACGACACCGCTGCTCGAGAAAATAAGTGATGTTTCTCGAAAACCTCCAGTTGACCTTAAAGCTATCAAAGAAAAGTCAATTGAGTCCACTGTGGAAAGCTCTGAGCTAGCATTGAACGACTATCTAAAGATTAGAAAGAAGACTTTGAAAATGAAGATTACAACCTAACAAATTACACGGAAGGCGAATTCACCGAAATCAACGTCATCGAGACCCAAGCCATGTTAGCTGCGAGCGACACTCCTCTTTGTGAGGAGAACGCCGCGGATGAGTGGCAGAGGGCCGTTCAACAAAGAGATGAACATATCAACCATCTCGAGAAGAAAATTGAATAAATGACGACTGCTATGGCTATAATGCAAGGACAGTCGCACTCACAGCAGGTGGCATCCCCGGAGATGAACAAGCCGGAGATTGTCCATATTATCGACGAAAGAAGGGAGGTTGCTTTTGCAAATCGAGATGAGCTGCCAAAGAAACATTCAACTCAGAATATGGTGCCAGAAAAAGACATTAAGAGAATGGTTGAACAACAGGTGAGAGAAACCCTAGATCAATCAAAAAGAGGGACATCAATTCTGAAAGGTAGGCCCTACCCAGAGGAGTTTGATACCATCCAATACCCTAAGGGTTTCGTACCACCTTTGTTCAGGACTTTCGACGAGACTGGAAACCCTCGGCAACACCTTGCACACTTTCGAGCAAGTTGTTGCAACGTAGGGGGTAGTGATGCGCTACTACTCAGACAGTTTGTGAGCAGCCTTTTAGGAATCGCCTTCGACTGGTACGCAGACTTATCAAACTATTCAGTGAAGACTTTCGCAGAAAAGTAGAATCTTTCTGTTAAGCGTTTTGTTGGGGTTCAACACTACGTCACTATAGGCAGTCTTAAGGAAGAGAAGCAGAAGCCATATGAAACTTTGGTGGAGTACATTCTACGGTGGAGAAACTTAAGCATGAAGTGTGAGCCCCAATTGCAGGAACAACATGCAATTGAGATCTATCTCAAGAATATCCATGGACTGATAGCTTTCATGCTTAAAGGACTCACCATCAAGTCGTTTGACAAACTACTTAGTAAAGCCGCAAGCTTGCAAGAGGAGGTCAAACAAACTGAATTCATCAAGAAAGAGGACAGGGTGGAGCCAACAAAGATATCTGAAAAGTGATTAGAGATAGTGGCAGCAGTCGACAAGGGAAAGTAGCTGATACGGACCCAGCAGTTACCTCAATACGATCGACCGCACCGACCGCCTCGATACGGTCGGCGGATAATCAAGCAACACGATCAACAGTCATCCCAGCAGAGGCCACTCCGAACAGATGGAAGGAAAGGTCGGTCTATGACCGATTTGTTGAACAAAGTATATCCTTTTACTGATGAAGCAGTAGCACAGATGTTCCAAAATTTGATTAAGAAGCCCAAGTTCAGATTCCCTTAGGCAAAGAAGCCGGTGGAGGTTAACAAGAAGAATCATCCCAACTATTGTCCATATCACAGAATGCTTGGGCACACTATTGAAGGCTGTATCAGTTTTAAAGAATGGTTGGAGAATAACTTTAATCATGGAAGCGTAACAATCCCCGATGAATATTTGAAAAGAACTTGAAGAGGTTATATCAATATGATTTCGGTAATTTGTTTACTTCGATTGATTCCTACGCAATTAACAACTGACGGGCCACTTTTTGATTGTTATTGTACTACTTTTGTTGCTCAGCATGATCAGTATTAAGCTGTACTATCTCTTCTATCACGATGTGAAAGAAAAAGGAGTTGGTTTTTATCCAGAATTGCTTAATATTTGGAAAGCTTGAAATTGGATAGTTTGCTAAGACTTCGACTTCAGGAAAGAATGAAATTAATGCCCTAATGACTGGGTCCTAAGTTGATTTCAAAATGAAGTAGTGTGGTTGAAATACAAGTAATTGATTCAGAATATCACGAGCCTTTTAATTTCCCGCTATGTGACTGGGTCTGGACTTTGGGAAAAGTTAAAATATCCGAAGTTTCACGTTAAGGGTCATTTCAGAAATATTAATTAGGGCAATTTCGACATTCAAAATCTTTAACAGAAATATGCGTTACCAGATACACTAATTCTCAGAAAATAAAAGGAGCAAAAAAAAAGAGTATTCCTGAGGAGAAGCTTGAGGTGAACATAAAATCAAAAATTGGTTCCCTAATTCAGGCATTCAAAATCTTTAACATGTGCTCCACCAGATATAGTAATCCTCAATGAGAAAATGGATAAAAAAAGGGAAAAGAAAACTAGGAAATAAAAGAAAAAGACTCCCTGAGAAGAAGCTTGAGGCAAGCATATAATCAAAAATTGGTGTCTTTATCCTCCCCTGATTAATAAAACTTGAAAGACTACCTTAAAAAGCTTTCCCCGATATTTTGTTTTGAAAAGAGTCAAGTGATTTCATGCCTTTTGGTTGGTTATTAATTGGCTCAGAAATATCTTTGAACAGTGAAAAATATTTTACTCACGTGAACATAAATTTAGAAATCTGCTTAGGCCTGGGAAGGAAGAATTAATGAAAGGGCCACGTTGTTAGAAATTAACGGAAATTCAACCCTTAAGTCATATCTTTCAGTGTCCAGCAAATACAACTCCAACTTCAACTTCAACTCGAAGAACGTCAGAAAGATTTCTCAAAGACAACTTCAACAACCTTTACATAATCTGCAACAAATCGAATGATGTCTGCTACAAACGAAGCTACAAAGTTTTGTCCTCTCCAGCAATGATGTCCTTAGAGATAACACATCTTATAGGTACTTGAAAGAATATAATTTCGATAGCACCTTAAAGAGTGAGTTATTTTCTAGCATTGGTCCTTAGTCAGTGGACGATACCTCAAAAAGTACTGTACATCGTGATGTTTCAAAAACAGAATCTTATTCTACGAAGCACTGATACTGCACTTGTCTAAAACTGGATCCAAATCCTAAAACAAATGCAACTAAATAAAACTCTGCATCAAACAAAATAAAAGCCAACATTTGAACAAAACAAAAGAACTCTGCACATTGTAAATTTTTTAAAAAGAAAAAAATTTCGCACGTACATTTCAATAAAATTAAGCACCGCATAAACTTCTACAAACATTCTCTCGCACTTTACAATATGTTTTCACAATCTCCGCATTCATAAATCTCAAAGAACATGTTCGATCTACGCATTCATAAACTTCGCATTCCCAAATATCAACGAAATCTTTTTGAATCTCTGCATAAATACATCTCAGCAAAATTCTTCAAGGGCTATGCATCCGTAAATTCTCAGCACTCAACAATTCTCAGCAACTCTCAGTACTCAGCAATACTAAGCAATTCTCAGCATTCTCAGCAATTCTCAGCAATCTCAGCATTTCTTAGCAATCCTCAGCAATCTCAGCAATTCTCAGCATATTCTCAGCATTCTCAACAATTCTCAGCATTCTCAGCATTCTCAGCAATCTCAGTAATCTCAACATTCGGGATAGGCTTCCGCCGTAATCCCATCTCAGCATATTCTCAGCATTCAGGATAGGATTCCGCCTCATTCCATTCTCAGCAATTCTCAACAATTCTCAGCAATCTCAGCATATTTTCAGCAATTCTCAGTATTTCTCAGCATATTCTCAGCTTTTCTTAGCAATATCAGCATATTTTCAGCAATTCTCAAATCTATCAACATATTCTCAACATTCTTAGAGTTCTCAGTAATCTCAGCAATTTTCAGCATATTCTCAGCATTCAGGATAGGCTTCCACCGTACTCCAATCTCAGCTTATTCTCAGCATATTCTCAGCACTCGGTATAGGCTTCCGCCCTACTCCCTTCTCAGCAGTTCTCCTCATTAGGATAGGCAAAGTCCTACTCTTTTCTCAGAAATCTCAACATTCAACCCTGTCAGCATGAAATTGAAATTGAAATCAAAACAGTCCTAACATTTGGGATAGGCTTCTGCCCTACTCCCTTCTCTGCATATTCTCTGCACTCGGGGTAGTCCTTCACCCCATTCCTTTCCCAGTAAAAAATTAAAATTGAAATTGCAATTGAAATTGAAGCACTCTGCATTTTGGAATAGGCTCAGTCCTGCTCCCTTCTCAGCATATGAATGCATTCGGGTGGGCCTCAGCCCTACTCTTTTCTCCGCATAAAACTAAAATTGAAATTGAAATTGAAATTAAAACCAAAATCAAAATCAAAATTGAAATTAAAGTCGAAAGAAAAGTAAAGTTAATCAAATCCAAATTTGAAATTTGAAATTTGAAAATTAAAGTTGCAACTCTTAAATTGAAAATTCATCCTCTTGTTTCCCCAGCGAAAATAACTCTCTCTCAATTCTACGTTTTGCCCTAAGTATTTTACTTAGGTGACTTTGTGTTGGTTTGTTGATCTTCTTCGGTCAACACCAATACGCGCGGTGTGCCTATTCGACACACCACACCTATTGGGGGTCCATTTGTTGACCTCACTTTTGGTTGAGGTCTAGTCTCTCTTTAGAATAGCCTATGGTCTAGCCATAGGACTCTCCTGGTGACTTTCTTAGAGGACTACTCATGGAACCCTCCCCATAGAAATTCAAAACTCTTCTTGCTTCACTAGGGGGTTTTCATATGCTTAAGGCCTAACCTCCACATTTTGGTAGGAAAAAGGCAAGCATAAGGAATCCTAGGGGAAGTCTCCTATAGGTGGTCAGACCTTAGGATTTGCCCTGTGGGAGGTCTGGAGATCACTACTCATACACTTCACATTCACAACATATACTGTACATCCTAATTTCAACCCTGAACTCTTTGGAAACTCATGTGGATAGTCCAGCCCTAAGTCTATGACTAAGTGGTGGGGACCAACACATAGAGGACCAAATGAGGGTGACCCTAAATCTATAACTCAATTTAAACTATTATATCATGCTCACTTTGAAGCCACATTCAAATCTCCAAAGTTTCAATTTTTTGCCCCCGACCTCCCAAAATTTCCTAAATAACCCAAAACTCTTCAAATTCACCAAAAATCCCCAAAAATAATTCCAAGATATTCCTCACCACTCAAATTGACCATCCATGACCAAAAATTCAAAAATTTCCAAAAGTACCCCCCAATACTCTCAAAATACCCAAAATACCCTTTTTGCCCAAAAATTCAAAAATTGCAAACAATTCTCAAAAAATTCCAGAATATCTTGAAAATTCCCAATTTCATTTTGTTCAACTACACTATGGGCTAATTTTGCCAAATTAATACACTTTCAATCCAAAATCCCAACTTGGCCCATTTAACCGAAAGGTGCCTAAACCAAACCCAATCTTGACCCAATTGACACCAATTTTCATCAAATCCATTTTTAAACAAAACTTAAAAATCCCTAATATCAACTTAGACCAAATTCAAGTCCACTGTGACCCACATTTGAATCCAATTCCACTTGAAATCCAAAATTCCGAATTTTGCCTAAATAACCCAAAACTCCTAAAGTGACCCAATGTCAATTAATTCCTCCAAAATTTCAATTCAAAACTCTTTATAACACCTCTTTAAATAGAATTGGATCATCAATTTTCCATAATTTGAGCTCAGGTCTTACCCAAATCCATTTTGGACCAAAGAAAACCCAATTTTGACCCAAGCTGAACACATATTTTATATCCACCAAATTGACCCCCTAAACCTTGTCAAATCCATTTTATGTCTTCATGAACATTTTTCTAGACAATCATATCTACAATATTGTTGAAGACTTCTGAACCCCATTCCCACTCTAACTCAAGATAACTTGACCCGAACCCAACATGGTAAAAAATAATCAAAAATCCAATCCATGCCAAAATTGAACCTCCAAATGAGCTCAAAACCACTTTGTGTCTTCATGAAAGATCTTCATTACAATCAAGTGGAGAATATTTATCAAGGCACCTAGACCACATTCTCACTCAAACCCAAGTTAAGTTAGCTCAAACCTAAATGAACCTAATTGAACTAATAATTAAAATCAACCTAAATTAAACCAAAACAAATCAAATTAATCTCATGGCAGCCCTAAAATCAATATATAAATATATATATATATATATATATATATATATATAATAAAAAATATAATAAATAAATGAAATAAAAAAAAAAGAAAAATATCTTTCCATACCTCTCCCCTCACCTCTCCCTCACCTCTCCCTCACCCTACCCGCCACCCCACCCTACCCACCTCACCCTACCCACCTCACTTTCTTCCCTAGCCGTGAGCCCTCCCTCCTATCTTTCTTCTTCTTCCAAGCTAGCCACACTTCATCCACTACACCCAATCCCAACTCCTCCTAGCCGTGAGCTTCAATACGGGACTTTTCAAAAGTTCTTCCATCACCTCCTCCAACTAAGGTGAGTTTCTTCCCCTTCCCTTTTATTTTTGTGAATACTTAAGCTTATAAAAATTTTTCTTCATCCTTCTCATGCTTAACCTAAGACCTCATACTTACATGCATGCTTGGTGTCTAATGTTCCTCTTCCTTTACAAAGATTTTTAAATTTACATACAAGTCATTTAATTTTTCTTTAAATCTTCATCTATGCTTTTTTTAAATGTTTCCATGCTTAGCCTTAAGGTTATATTTCATGCAAGCTATTTAGTTTTTTAAATTTTTCCATGTTTAGGCTTAGGAATTTTTCTTTTATGCAAAGTTATTTAGCTTCTTAATTTTACTAGTTTAAATATTTACAAATCTACCACCTAATTTTTACTAATTTGAAAAATAAATTTTAAAATTTAAAAGAGATAATATAACATAAAGGAAATGAAAAGTAAAAAGAAATAAACATAACATAAAGGGAATGAAATAAATTTTTAATAATATATAATAATAAAAAAATAACTATATAAATTGTACATATGTAAAATAAATGTAAATATATTGTATGTACTAAATAATATATAAATTAATGTTAGGAATATTGTAAATAAATTATAATACTAAATAAAAAACTACACTACATTTAAATAACATAACTACATACTACTAAAATATAAATGAATATTAGATATATATATATATATATATATATATATATATATATGTAAATTAATGTAAATAATAAAAGAATAGTGTGATAAAAATAGATAATAAAATAAATAACTATAAACCTAAATGAATAATGAAAATAAAGTAAATAAATAAAAATGCCCTTTTAAAATGTAAATATATATATGTAAATAATAATTTTAAAAAATAATAACTTAATATAAATGATCATAACTTTAAATAAAGAAAAGAATAAATTAAGAGAGAGAAAATGAAAAGTCTTATAAATAAATAAATAATAATAAAAATGATAATAATATTTAATGTAAATTAATAACATGAATTAATATTAATAAATCAATAATATTTAAGTAATAAAAATGTACATATAATTAATTGAAATAAAATAACTTATTAGGGATAATAAAAATAAATAATACATATATATAAATTGAAAATAATTTAAATAATATAAATGAATAATAAATTAAATTAAAATTAAATAGTTAAAATCAAATAATAATTAAATTAAATTAATTAAATTAAATAATAATTAAATTAAATAAATTACATTTAATAAAAATTAATTAAGTAAACCAAAAAAATTAAATAAATATTAGTTGAAATTAAATTAAATTATTTAATTAATTAAATAAATAATTTAAAATTAAATTAAATTAATTTAATAAATTAAATTAAGTTAAATAAATTAATGAAAACCGAATATTAAATTAAAATTAAATTGATAATGTAAATAAATAATAAATTAAATTAAACTAAATAAATTAAATAAATTAAATTAAATTAAATTAAAAAATAATGTAAATAAATAGTAATTTAAATTAAATTAATAAAATAAAACAAATTAAATTAAATTTTATTAAATTAAACAATAATACTTTACATTAAATTAAATAAATAAATTAAATAAAATTAATAATAATTTTAAATAATAATTAATTAAATTAAATTAAAAGTAAATTAAATAACAAAATAAATTAAAATAAAATTAAAGATAATAATTTAAATAAATAAATATTAAGTTAAAGTAAAATTAAATAAATTAATTAAATAAATAACAATTAATTAAATAAAACAAATAAATAACAACCAATTAGTTAAATAAAAAAACAAATAAATGATGATAAAGTAAATAAATCATAATGAATTAAATAAAGATAATAAATTAAATAAGTAATAAAGATGAATAATAATTTTAATTACAAATAAAAGGTAATATGTTTAAAAAACACATAATAAAAATAATAATAACATAACATCATATAAAATAACATTAATATAAGAATAAAATAACATAAAATAATAATATAACACATAAACAAAATAAAAGAATAACATACAACATACAACAATGATAACAAATAACAACATAAATAATAACAATATAATACGATAATAAATAACAATCACATATAATCATAATTACAATCCCAACACAAACAATAATCACCACACACAACAACAATTATGATCATAATACAATTCCAACACGATGACAATCAAACCTAGGATAGGCCCCCTGAGGCATTACCTATTTTCCCCTTTATAAAGTCTCCTAGGAAATCACAACTTGGTGTAGAAAACATAACAAGAATACCCTTATGCTTAGTAAATAATTGGAGTAACCCAAATTTTTACCCGATGTCCACATAACCATCCCAATTCATATTCCAAACACAAAATCCCTAGTTTCAAATCCGAGCACAAACCAAAACCAAAATCAAACTCAAACCAAACCAAACCAAAACTCAAACCAAACCAAAACCAAAACACAAAACTAAAACCAAAACCAAATCTAAACCATAAACTCAAACAAATATTCACAGCACTCCAATAAGTCCAAATCTAACTACCAGTTACCACCAAATACAAACCCAAACCACACCTAAACCCATCAGCCCCAACCTACCCCGAACAACTGTGTTCATTAAGCATAAGGGTATAGGTAGGGTGAATTGTTAAGCAACATAATAAGTCTAAATGAGCCCGAGACTTTTCATCAGGATATGCGAGGGAAGCATGGACCTGCATCCTTCTTTGACTGTTTGGATAATTATGAGGTTTATTAAACTTAATATGTCTACTTAAGGAAACCATCCTCAATTAAATTAACTAAGTTCATTGAAACACAACATAAAAATTCGCATAGACATCATAGGACTTGGTAGACAACCAGGATCTTAACATAGACATCATAGGATTGAGTAGCTACTGCTTGTTAGTCCTACTTCTTCCTTTTTTCTGGCATGCTTTAATTTCTGTGAAATTATAAACACCTATATGCATTGCAATACTAAAGTTTCAGCTGGGAATGACGAGAAGACCCTCCAGGTACGCTTTTACTTTATTGCGATTTACCTTATTGCAATTTCTTTACCTGCACCGCGCTTTACTTTTTTTTTCATGATAAATAAGATTGTTGCATGAAAACTGAAACCTTTAGGATAGCCACAAAACTGAAACCCAAAACTAAATTAAAAGTCACAGAAAGATAAAATTCACCGCCACAACATTTCAAAATGAAAGACAACTCAAAATTTAATCACAAACAAAACAACAAAAATTACAACTATAACTAAATTAAAATGTCTCGTTGGATGATCGGGAATACCTAGGATGATGTAATCCACGTGTTGCTAACGGGATTTCCCACGGTCTAAATGAAAGTGTGGAACTCATTCAGTTGAGTTTAGCAAATTCATCTGGACTAAGTGAATCCGATGAAAATAACGGTGCCGGGATGACGGAACCGTGGGATCTTATCGGTTCTGTTTAATCAACTTTAAGATTTATTTTAAATAAACACTTGGATTTTAAGATTTTTCTAAACCAAAACACTTCTCTCATCTCCTGATTTTTACTTTCTAAAATTAAACCTCTGCAACAACAAGGAGCTCGAGGCAATACACCGAAGTGCAGCACGATCAAGGATGCGGAAGGACATGTTCAAGAGAGCAAACAGCGGATCTTCAACAACAATTCTCTTTTCTTATAAATAAATAACTAGCCATAGGATTTCGAGGTAGTTTGCCTTATGCAACATAAATCCTCAACTTTTTGTTAGGTATTTTCATAATTATCTTATGCAAATTAAGTCCTAACCGGTCTTAGGACTCCGAGGTAGTCGTTTGGTACGACATAAGCCCTCACATCTTCAAGGCTGTTTGTATGATTGTGTCATACAAATATAAGTCCCAATTAATTAAAACAGGCAAGATGAAATATTAAATGAACTCCCAAATTAAAGCCAAACAATAGGATAGTTTAGGAAGTTGCCAAGATTCTTCTTGGATCCTCAGCTTCTCCTACTTCTCTTCTATTGGACTCTTAAAATAAACTGTTCCAAACTCGATCCATTCCCTATTGAAATTCCAAAATTCAATCCTTTGAAAACCTCAAACTTTGAAATTCTTGAGAGCAAAACCACTGATCATTATCGAGAGTTTTCTTAAATGATTCCCGTCATTTAGGATGTAATTAACTATAGGGGCTTGCCCTTATGGAGAACTTTAAGAACCGAGGTAATATAAACCCCACTTAATTCCTTTATATTAAGCAGGGGAACCTGTCGGCTTATAAAATTGGTTCGCAGACCAAATGGATGTCACAAATCTTTTAGTTTATTTAATCGAGCCCCATCGTCAAGCAGTGTGACTTTTCCTCGGGATAGATACACAGTTTGTGGTGCGGTGCTCGTTTATATAAACTATTTGGGATGTGAGATCAGTTTGATTTCATATCTTAAAATTTTCAAACTTAAAATTATTTTCAAAATTCAGATGCTACTTTCCAAATTATATATATGTACTTAAATTAAATTTAAAATCTAAAAATATGCCGACAGGATTTAGATTATGTTTAAGAAATGTTTGAAAAGTTATACACTACGGAGAATAGTAAGAATCTTAGTCCTTTATGAGAAAAATCATTTGAACTTGAGATGATGATACTCCTTCCACCTTTGAAGTATCCATTTTTAGGAGATTAGTATACATTACCTGTTATAGTATCTTAATGTTAAATGAACCACAAGAACAAAAATTATTAAAAATTGTAAGGAGATATAAGAAAGCTTTTAGATGAACAATAGAGTATTTTAAAGGAATCTGTCCTTCAATTTCTATGCACATAATTTTAATGGAAGAACGTCATAACCAAGAGCTGATCCTCGAAGAAAATTAAATTCAATTATGAAATAAATGGTAAAGAAAAAAATTTTAAAATGGTTTGATGTCGGAATTATTTATCCTATCTCAGATAATGCTTGGGTTAGTCCAATTTATTGTATCCCTAGCAAAGGAGGTGTGACTGTTGTTGTAGATGAGATAAATGAACTAATATCAACAATTAAATTCAGCCACTAGGAAAGATTATTTTCCTCTTCCTTTTCTAGATTAAATGTTGGATAGATTTGTTGGTCATAAATATTTCTGTTTTCTAGATGGATATATTGTTTATCACAAGATTTCTATTTCTCCTGAGGATAAATAGAAAACAACACATACTAATCATTATGGCACTTTTGCTTTTTGTTGAATGCCCTTTGGTTTATGTAATGTGCCTGCAACGTTTAAAAGGTGTGTGTAGTTAATATTCGAATAAGGGATAGAAAGTTGTGTTCGAGTCTTCATTTGGAGCAAGTTTAAATCATTTAAAAAATGTTTTAGATTGTTTTGAACAGACAAATTTACTATCGATTTGGGAAAATGGTCAATTTATGGTTGCAGGAGGAATGATACTTAGGCATAAAATACCTGAAAATGGTATGAAAGTAGATCTGACAAAAATTCAAGTTATTGCTAAACTACCTCCACCAACTACTGTGGGAAGGGTTAGAATTTTTTTTAGGACATGCTAGTTTCTACATGTGATACATTACAGATTTTTCAAAATTTACTAAGACTAAGCCAAATTTTTGAAAAGATGTCAAAATTGATTTTGATTATAGAAAGCCTGAATGGTTTTGAATTGTTAAAGGAAAAAAATTATCACCGAGCCTATAGATGTTTCACTTGATTGAGAGAAATCATTTGAATTAATCTGCAGAGCTAGTGATTATGCAGTTGGAGTGGTTTTAGGAAAATGATATAACAAAACTTTTAAGCTTATAAAGTTTGCCACTAGAACTCTTAATGATGCTCAAATTAATTATACTACTACTGAAAAAGAGTTATTAGTAATTGTTTATGCTTTTGATAAACTCATATCATATCTCATTGGAACTAAATGTTATGTGCATATGTATCATTCTACTATAAAGTATTTAATGTAAATAAAAGATGTGAAACCAAGAATAGTCATATAGATCCTTCTATTGCAAGAATTTGACTTTGTATTAGTGTCAACATATTTTTAGGTTGTGTTGTATTTTGAAAAGGGGTCGCCAAACAGAGATTGTTGGCGAATTTTAAATTTTAAATTTATTTTAAATATATATATAATTTGGAAAGCAGCATTTGATTTTGAAAATAATTTTAAGTTTGAAAATTTTAAGATATGAAATCAAACCGATCTCACATTCTAAATAGTTTATATAAACGAGCACCACACCACAAATCGTGTATTTATCCAGAAGAATAGACACACTGCTTGATGATGGGGCTCAATTAAATAAAATAGAAGATTTGTGACATCTGTTTGGTTTGCGAACCAATTTTATAAGCTGTTAAGTTCCCCTGCTTAATATAAAGGAATTAAGCGGGGTTTATATTACCTGGGTTCTTAAAGTTCCCTATACGGGCAAGCCCCTATAGTTAATCACATCTTAAATGACGGGAATCATTTAAGAAAACTCTAGATAATGATAAGTGTTTTTGCTCCCAAGAATTTCAAAGTTTAGTGTTTTCATACAGTTGGACTTTAGGAAATTTCAATAGGGACTAGCTCAAATCTGGAACAGTTTATTTCAGGAGTCCATAAGAAGAGAAGTAGGGGATGTCATGGACCCCAAGTGAACTTCGGTGACTTCCCGATTATCTTATTGTTTGACTTCAATTTGAGGGAACTATTTAATGTTTCAATCCTGCCAATTTTAATTAATTAAGACTTATATTTATATGACATAATCAAACAAATAGCCTCGAAGATGTGAGGGTTTATGTCCTACCAAACGACTACCTCGGAGTCCTAAGACCTTTTAGGGCTTAATTTGCATAACACAATTATTCAAATGCCTAACAAAAAGTTGAGAATTTATGTTCCACTAAGCAAACTACCTCGAGATCATATGACTCAGTTATTTAATTCTAAGAAAGGTTTTACTGAAGTAGACACAAGTTTTGAAGATGACGATGGCCGTGCTGCCCACTGTGCTCCAAGCTCCTTGTTGTTGCAGAGGTTTAGTTTTAGAAAATGACAATCAAGAGATGAGAGAAGTGTTTTGGTTTAGAAAAGTTGAAAATTGAGATGGCATAGTATTTTAATTAAAACAAATCTTAAAGTTGATTAAGCAGAACAGATTAAGATCCCACGGTTCCGTCAACCCAGCACCTCTATTTTCATCGGATTCACTTAGTCCAAATGAATTTGCTAAACTCAACTAAATGAGTTCCACACTTTCATTTAGACCGTGGGAAATCTCATTAGCAACACGTGGGTTACATCATCCTAGGGTTTCCCGATCATCCAACGAGAAGTTTTAATTTAGTTGAAGTTGTAGTTTTGTTGTTTTGTTTGTGATTAAACTTGAGTTGTCTTATATTTTGAATATTGTGGCGGTGAATTTTTATCTTTTTGTGATTTTTAGTTTAGTTTTGGGTTTCAGTTTTGTGGCTATCTTAAAAGTTTCAGTTTTCATGCAGGGTGACATTCTTGTTTAACATGCAAAAGACGTAAAGTACAGTGCAGGTAAATAAATCGCAATAAAAAAAAAGTGTACTTGGAGGGTTTCTTATCATTCCCGGCTGCACTTAAAACACATGTCAGAGCATTTATATATTTCTTGGAAAGCACCTAGGTAAAGCTAAAGGAGGGTTCTGGTTGTCTACCAAAATCCTAATCCTATCGCTAGTCAATTCCTATGACGTCTAGGTCCTCGTGTTTTGTTAAGGATGATTTTCTTCACGAAAGAACAATGAAGTTTCACTGTTCTTTGTGACATCCCATCATGTTAGAGAAGTGCTCGGAATTAAATTCTGAACATCTTCTTAAACATTTTAGGGATTACTTTAAATTCAGTTGGTTTCATTGAGGTGGCGAATCAATCACCCGGGTTAGCCTTGCTTAGTGAATTAGGATGTTTGATTATCCTACGAGTGAAGTGACATTTCATTTGATGCTTCATTTAGAAGTTATAATATTTGAGGTCTTTATGGGAAAATTAGTTCGTTAAAGAATTTAACCGTTCTTATTAAAGTTGAGTTGGTGATTTAGGATAATTCAATTTAGTTTCAAAATTTAGGCTGCTTTTCTTTCAAGTGCTTTGATCTTACTTTAAGTTGAAAGGGGTATTTAAATTGCTTCATTTAATTAAATTTTGATGAACTAAATTTTATTCGAATTAATCATGTTATCTTAAGTTAATTTTAATTGGTTTGATTTTAAAATTTTTAATTTTAAATTGTTTTGAGATAATTTAATGTTTCAAATTTATTTTAAGTTTGTTCTCAAGTGATTTCAAATTAGTTTTAATGTTTTAAATTAATTTCAATTTGATTATTAAATCATTTAATTTTTGAAGCTTTAACTTATTTTAAAGAAAATTATTTCCCTTTTAATTATTAATTTTACTCATCATTTCTTTTTAGAATTAATTAAGAGTTAAATATTATTGAATTGATCCATTTAGAGATTTTAGATTAAGGAATCAATATCTTCTTAAGGCATATCCCTAATCTTAATAATCCAAATTTTAATTATCATCCCAAAATTTAAATGATTTAATTAATTAAGGTTCCATTTTGATGTATTAAAAATGATTAATGGGTTTCTACCTTTTAATTCCCTAAGTTTCAATCTTCTAAGAGAAACTTAAGATCAGATATTTTACCCTCCCTTTGATTAGGCTTTAAGTATTACTTAGGGTTAAAATCCTTAATTACTTTTATGGCCTCTTAAGTTTATTCATCTCATAACTCACTAAATTAAGCTCAAATGAACTTGAAATTTTTATGTCACCCCACTCATATGTCAATTAAGACATTGGAGGAGAAAATGTGATTTTTTCATTTTTAATTTAATTTATATAATCATTTTAATGAAAAATATGGTTTTTCAAAGAAAATTCAACAACATGACGTAAGGTTTCTGTCCTTAGGAAAATTATGGGATGTTCATAATGACCAGAGGACCACTTGGACCAATTTTGGTGATTTTTTGAATTATATTTTATTTATTATAATTATTTTAATTTTTAGGGTGTTAATTAATTATAAAATAAAATTAAAGTTGAAAAATGGATTTTATATTTTCTTAAGTCCCTCTAACCTCAAAAAGTTTAGAGAAACAAATTTTACATTTTTCTGATTTTTCTTTGAATTTTTAGAATTAACTTAGTGAAAAGGTTGGAAATTTCATTTTTAATATTAAAAATTAGTCCTTAGCCTTTAAAATTCAATATCTTTACTTTGGGGCTTAGGAAAAATATTTGGTTGGTTCCTAAGTGATTAGGGGACCAAATATGACATTTTTTTGAATTTTCATATTTTTATGATTTTTATAATTTTTTAATTATTAAAATAATAAAAGTTAGGTCAAAAATGAAAATTTTATAAAAATCCCAATTTTAATTTTCTTAGACTTTCCTCACATCAGAGAAGCCTCAAAACAAATTTGGTGAAATTTTGAAATGTATTTTGGATTTTATGATTTTTTTAATTTTTATAATAACTATGTCACTTAATTAATTCATTTAATGGGTTAAATTAACTTCAATTGACTTGAAATTTTTATGTGAGACTCCTCTGACCGTAAAGATCAGTGAATAATTGATTTCAAGTTATTTTAGTGTGTAATTACATCTAATTAATTAATGTTCAGTTTTAAGTGTTTAGGCTAATTAGGGTTATTTTTAAAGAGTTAAGACAAACCATAATTTTCCTAGAGTCCTAAGATACCTCCCCTTATTTTCCTAGATTTTATTAATCAACATGCTAATTATTGGAATTAAAATACTAAAACAGGAACATAAACTTAGAAAATAATAACTTGCCATAGAGGTAACCTCTGGCCTTGGAAAATTCAGGGAATGTTCCCAAGCTCAGAGGCTACAAAAGCCATATAGTCTCATCACATGGTGAATTTCATACATGCATGAAGAATTAAAATAATTAAATTAATTAAAAATAAAATACTCAACAAAATAGATTAATTCCTTTTCCACATTATTCTCCTCTGTTCACTAAGCAAGAGAGTATTTTTCTTTTATTTTTATGATTTTTCTATGCAAAGTTATGCATTTTTAAAGTTTAGAATAATTAAAAAAATAAAAAATACCCTAATTTCCTACTTATCCAGCGTGGCACCTCGTCATCCTCAGCAACTCTGAAGTCCCACACTGTGCTTCTCCATTCGACGCCGCCATCTGATTGGGATGCCACACGGCCCACGGTTCATGTATCGTTTCTCCATTCGGCGTGATCCTGGTCGTTCATCTAATACACGCGCGATCTAACGGCCTCCGTTCATTATCCCAACTAATGTGAGCCGAAAACCATCCACCTTCTAGACCTAATATCTCCCTCATTTCTCAACCAAATTACACGTTCCTGGGCTCTATGAACTTGTCTTGACAAGAAGAACACATCTATACGATTATGATTCATTGAAATCAAGCCAAAAAAAATGGAGAATTGCTAGAAGCTCGAGAGGAAGAAGAGGTCAATACCTTGGCTCTAAGAAGTGAAGCTTCAATCAGAGAGGCTTGGCACGTTCATTGGAGTCTGGGGAAGCTTGTGATGAAGCCTGAAGCTGTGGTGAAATGCCTAGGTACGACTTCAACCAAGCCCGATTTCAAGCTTTGACGACTGGAGAGCGGGCTTCCACTGGAAAACTTCGTCTCTACCTCTGGTGAAGGTGTGAGAAGAGTTAATTTGATTTCTGTGCAGGTTCAAGGGTTGTTCGGTTCTGACCAGAGAATTGAGCCCTTAAATTGAGCTCAATCAGTGGGGAAAAGAGTAGGGGAACAGTGGGGAACTTCTTCTCTGTGTTAGGGGAAGAGTTTAGGCTACTTAGATGGAGGTTTTAGGAGACTTGATTTTAGCCAACCTTTTGGTCGTGCAAGATGGTTGTTTAAATAGCCATGGCTGGAGAGCTTCCCAGGGGGAGTTAGGGCCTGGGATCAGCTGCTTAGGTCAAGGGAAGAAGTGCTATGAAGCCCAATTGGAATGGGACAGCTCAGCAAGGCAAGATTTAATTTTTGAATTAAATTAAGACTCTGGGCTTGGTGTTTTTCGGTGGCTGAGGTGGTGGTCCAACCAGGGTCAGGTCAAGTCTGAGCTTAGTGAGGTTAAAGAGGTTGAGTGGTGGTTTAAATTTGAGTATTTGGTGGCTCCATGGTTAGGATTCAATGGGGATTTGAATTTTGGATTAAAGGTGGCTAACTTGGGTTAGCCCCTTGGTTTTTTGTCTAAGCCCTTGCACAAAGTGGTTTGAGCTGATTTTAAGGTCCATGGGGAGGTTTTGATGAGTTCAAATGGCTGGTTTGGGGATTTGGGCATGAGATTTGATGGTTTAAAAAAAGGGAAAAATGGAAGTGAGAGGGGAGAGGGAGAAGTCAACTCCCCTTTCCCTTTTTTGTAAATTTGACTTTGTATGCCCATGGGGTGATGCATGAGACATGAAATGCTATGTATGACTCCATGAGGAAGTTTCATTTCAATGGAATTAATGATTTTCATTATTTTTTGGATTTTTTATTCTAACATGCCTAATTTGGTATGATGCCATGTATGCATGCATTAGATTGAACATGATGCCATGAAATGGTGTTTGGAATGCCATGGATAGATATTAAGAGGGAATTAATTCTGACATGTGGGCTTAAATTGGGCTTTTGATATTAAGGCCATGGGCTTTTCAAAATGCATAAGGAAAATGAGCTTTTAACATGCATATGATGATTTGAATTTTTAAATTATATGTGGCTTCAACAAAATGAAATAAAAAAATTATTGAAATTGGTTTTGGTCATGTTGACATTTGATTTAAAATTGATTTGGGAATTTTCATGGGTCATGGGGTTCAAATTGAAGGGAACTGGGCTTATGGGCCAAAATTGGGCTTTTTTGGCCCAAATGAATTTTGGGTGGAATTTGGTCAAAATTTGTGTCAAATAAATGTTATGTTTGGCATAGGAATGTGCCATGAATGATTTGGAACAAGTTTAGGGTAATTTGGAGTTGAATTGGGTTTAATTTGGGTCTTTTAGTATTAGGATCAAAGTGGGTCAAATTGGGCTAACTTGGGATAAAGTTGGGCTAATGTTGGTTTTGTGTGAAATTAATGTTGTAAAATGTTTATGGAGGTGTGAAAAAGAGTTTTAAATTTTGGTTGGGTCTTGATTTTGGGATTTGGACTTGTTTGGGTTCATGATTGGTTTAGGCCAATTTGGGAAATTTTGCTTTGAGCTAGGCTTGGGTGGAGTTTGGATCCAAATATTGGGTAAATTAAGTTAGAGTTTTGTTTGTGGGGATGTTAGAAAGGTTTCAAAACAAATTTGGGGAAAATTGGATGACATTTGGGCTGAATTTGGGATGGATTGGGTTTGTTGGTCATTTTGGGCCTTAAGGGCTAATTTGAGATTATTGATCAAATTGGGTTAAATTGACAAAATTGGGATATGTGGCAGTTGAACAAAATGAAATTATGAATATTTGGGTTTTTTGGGAATTTTTTGAGAATTTTTGGAATTTTTGGAATTTTGGGCAAAAAAAGAATATTTTGGGTATTAAGAGGTTATTTGGAGGGTATTGGGGTATTTTAGTGGATTTAAGAGGTGGGAATTATTTCAAACTGATTTTTAGGGTTTTTGAGAATTTTGGGTAATTTTGGAGAATTTTGGATGGTCATGGGGGTAGGCTTATGGACTTTAAACAAGTCTAACCACTTTGGGACCAAACTTAGCCAAATGGTAACCACTTTATGATCCTTCACATATTGACCTTAAGACATCTTGATCAAAAGTTAGTGGTTTTGGTTCAATCATGTGAGTTTCTTAAGGAGCAAGGTTCAAGGTTTAGGGTTAAAGGATGAAATGGCTTAGGGGTGTTTGTGTGTGCAAGAGAAGTTCAAGTCACCCAAGGTCACTCAGGGTAGCTCTAAGGCTTGGACATCCTATAGGAATTCATCCTTGTCCTCCTGCACATTGGTCCTAACTTTCCAAGTGATTTAGAGGTTGATGACCATCTACATAGGATTCCAAAGAGAATCAAGATTTGGTTTGAATTACTAAATGATGGGTTCCATCTCTAGTTTTCTAAGATAGTCAAAGAGAAGTCCTATGGCTAGATCCTAAGTACTAAGAGGAAGGAAGAAGGCCTCACAAAAAATGAGGTGAACAATTAGTAGATTGAAAATGAAATGATAATGAAATAGCTTATCATTTATATATGCTAGAACAGAAACAATAAACTAAACTGAAAAAGTGAAATTATTGAAGATTTTCATGATGAAAAATTATTTATTATTAATGAAAGGCAAATACCTTAGTATGTGTACATTGTTAACAATATTGTTAGTGATCTTGTATCGTATGGATTAACACCACAATAATAAGGAAAATTTATTCAAGATGCAAAGTTTTACTTCTAGGATTATCATTATTTATATAAGCAATGCAAATATCAAGTTTTTTGGAGATGTGTACCTTATGATGAAACCCAACAAATTATTAAAAAATGTGACGATTTTGATTTTGGAGGACACTTTAGAATTGACAGAACTGCTCACAAAAATTTACAATCAAGAATTTATCAACCTACTCTTTTTAAGGATGGTATTATGTATGTAAGAAAATGTGATTGATGTCAGCGAGCAGGTAATATTTCAAAAAAAAAATGAAATAGTTTTAAATTTTATATTGGAAGTTCAAATTTTTTATTTATGGGAATAATATTTCATGAGATAATTTGTGTCTTTATTTAGGAAGTTATATTTTTTAATTGCAGTAGTCTACGTTTGAAAATGGATTGAGGCACTAGCTTTACCGCTATGTGATGCTTGAAATGTTTCTTTACGGCGAGTGAAGAGAGAGAATGGACAAGAGAAAGATTGAGAGAGAAAAAAGGGAGATATGGAGAGAAATACATGTACACACTAAAGAGTGAGACTGGTAAGGAGGGAATGAGAGGAAAGGGAATGATAGAGTGAGGGAGAGAGAGGAAAAGAGGGAAGAAATAGTAAGAAGGTGAGATAGAGAGGGTAAGGGAGTGGGAGGGAGATAGCGAGGAAGCAAGACAGAGAGATAGATGGAGGTTGGAGAGTGAATGGGTGAAAGCGAGGGATAATGAAAGAAGAGGAAAGAGGGAGAGATTAGGGAGAGCTGGAAAATGCAAGAGAGGTATAGAAAAGGGAGTGAGGGAGTGAGAGAGCAAGCAAGTGAGAGAAATAGAGAACAAAGAGCAAGAGAAGAGTGAGAGATGGAAAGAGTGAAGGAACTGTGAGAGAGACAGATAGAGTGGGAATAATAAAGTGAAAGGATAACAAAGCATAAGGTGGAGCAAAAGAGAAATATTGAGAGAGATAACAAGCTGAAGAGAATGCAAGGGGAGGGGGAGATACATATGGGAAAGGGTGTGTGAGAGTGAGAGAGGGAGGGAGAGAGGAGATTAAGCTAGAGGGACGAAGTAAGTAGTAGAAAGTGGGGAGTGAGATAGAGCAGAGAGATAGAGAAGAGATATTAAGAGAAGAATAAGTGATAGATAAAGAATGAGAGAGAGAATGTGAAGAGAGGAGTGAGTAAGAAAGAGTGAGAAAGGGATCAAGAGATTGGGTGAGTTAAAAGGCTATAAGAAATGGGAGAGAGATAGAAAGGGTGAAAGCTAGAGAGAGAGAAAAAAAGGAGAGAAGAAAAATACAATGACATGGAGAAGAGAGAGTGGGAGAAAAGAGAATTTTGAGAGAGTGATAGGAAGAGGGAGAAAGAGAAGGGGAGATAGTTGGTGAAAGAGATAAAGTGGTAGAGAGGGAGAAGAAGCTAGAGGGAAAGGGAGAGAGAGACAGAAAAAAGAAAAACGAGATGAAGAAAAATGTGTGAGATAGTTTTTGAAAGATATATAAAGAAAGAGAGAAACAAGAAAGAGGGAGAGAGATTATGTATATGTCGTGGAGAGAGAGTGAGAGTTAGAGATAGACAAGAAGGAGATAGACCAAGTAAGAGTAGAGAGTATGAGCGAAAGAGGTGGGAAAGTGTGGGTGTAAGAAAGGAGGAAGAGAGAGTGAGAAAAGGGAAGACGAAGGAGAGACAAAGTAAGACGGGGCTAAAGAGAGTTCAGAGGGATAATGATAGAGAAAGGAGAGAAGAGAGTGGAGAAAGCAAGAGAGAGTATTAGATTAGAGAGTGAGTGAAAACGAAAGCAAAATAATGAGATAGAGAAGGAGAGAGATATCAAGATAGAGATGGGAAGAATGAGAGAATTAGAGTGATAGAAGAGAGAGTAAAAGAGAAATCAAAGAGTGAATATGAAAATGATAGAGAGCGAATAACACTGATAAAGAACGAAAAGAGTGAGAATGAGAAAGGGTGTGTCATTGAATATCAAGAGAAAGAATAAAAGGTGGAAAAATAAAGAAATGAGAGAGAGAGAGAGACAGGGGGAAGTGATTAAGAGAGAGATTTTAAAAGGAGAGAGAGAGAGAGAGAGAGAGAGAGAGAGAGAGAGTAGAGAGAGAGAGAGAGAGAGAGATAGAGAGAGAGAAATGAGAGATATATTGAGGAGAAGAAAGAAAGAGATACAATAGAATGAGTTATTGAAGGAGAAAGATAGAATAGTAGTGAAGGCAAGGGAAAGAGAGAGGAATAGAAAGTGAAAAGTGAAAAGGAATAAGTGAGAGAGATTGAGAAAGACGTAGCTAGAGGGTGATAGAGATAGAGATAGAGAGAGAAGAGTGAGGTTGTGAGAGCAACTGAGAGAGATATTGAGAATGAGAGTTAGAGCAAGAGAGAGATAGAAAAGGGTGAGAAAGTTAGAGAAGAGTGAGAGAGAGAAAGAGAGATATAATAAAATAGAGATGAAAATATAGGGAGACTGAGAGAGGGTAAGAAATGAGAGAGTGACAGATATTGAGCTTTATTGAGAGGATGCTAGGGTGAGGGAGTGAGAGGAGGAGAGAGAATGTGTGAAGGTGTGTGAGACAGAGATATGGTTAAAAAATGAGTGAGAGAGAGGGAGAGAGAGATGGAGGGAGGGAAATACAGGGAGGGGAAATGAAGAAAGAGATATGGACGGTGTGCCTAAGAGAGAGAGTGAAAGAGAGAAAAAATAGAAAGAACAAGAGGATACGGAGATATAGGAGAGAGTGTGAGATACCAAGAGAAAGCCGGAGAGAGTGACAGAAAGGAGAGAGAGAGAAGCAGAGAGTATGTGAATGATAGAAAAAGGGAGAGAGAGATGCAAGATAGCAAGAAAGATAGAAAAGAGATTTAGAGAAAGTTAAAGGAGAGATATTATACAACATGAGAAGATATAACATGAAACGAAAGGGAGGAAGATTGAGAGTGAGATTAGGAAATGATGAGAGTGTGAGTGATAGAAAAATGAGTTAGAAACAACTATTGAAAAAGAGAGAAGGCAATGATAGAAGAGGCGGATGAGCTGCGGAGAAACATCCTGACAAAACATGAACATATTGGCCGTCTGGAGAATAGAATGGAGGAGATGACTGCTGCCATGACCACCATGGCTACCCTCCACGGGCAATCACAGTCACGACCCGCAGCGTCTCCTGAAGTTAACCAGCCTGAGATTATACACATCGTCAATGAAATTAGAGAAATTGCTTTCAGCCATTGAAGACAAACCGGCAAAAAGAGATCCAACTCGGAGATTGTCAGAAAAGAACATTAAACAGATGGTCAAACAGCACGTTCGGGAGGCCTAGGCTCAGTCCAAAAGAGGTGCTTCAGTTTTGAAGGGTAGACCCTACCCGAAGGAGTTCAATGCCGTACCTTACCCCAAAGGCTTTGTGCCCCCGACTTTCAAGATGTTCGATGAGACAGGGAATCCTCGTCAACACATATCACATTTCAGAGCTAGTTTTTGAAACACAGGAGGAAGTGAAGCCTTATTGTTCTGTTAGTTTGTCAGCAGCCTGTCAGGAATAAGCTTTTGACTGGTATGCCGAGCTTCCCAATGGATCAGTAAATACTTTTACAGAAATGGAAAACATGTTTGTGAAAAAGATTCATCGGTGCCCAACATCATTTTACCATAGGAGATCTTGTGGTGGAACAGCTGAAGTCCGATGAGACTTTGGTCATTTACATTCTCAGATGGAGAAACTTAAGCATGAAATGAGAGCCTCAGCTACAAGAACAACACGTGATCGAGAAACTACTCAAGAGTATCTACGGTCCGGTGGCCTTCAAGCTTAAGGGTCTCACCATCAAGTCCTTTGAGAAGCTACTCAGTAAAGCCAACAACTTACAAGAAGAAGTCAAGCACATGCAGCCTGCAGAAAAAATAGAAAAGACAAAACCAATTAAAGCAAATGAGAAGAGATCTGGCGTAGTGGCAACGGTCGACAAAGGAATGCAGCCAATGAGGATCAGCCTGAGTAGCAGCAAATTCAGTCGCCTCATTACAGTCAGCCTCAGCAGTATGGTCAGCCTTGTGCACAACAGAGCAGTGAATCTGGTCAGCAGCAGAGGTCATACAAGACAGATGGACAATAGGGTTCAACAATGTCAGAGCGACAACCCAAAAACTACTCCTTCAAAGATGAAGTCATAGCAAAGATGTTCAGGAATTTAATGAAGAAGCCTGAGTTCAGATTGCCCGAGATGAAGAAGCCAGATGAAGTGGACAGGAAGGATCAGCCAAACTTCTGCCCCTACCACAAAATGCTCAGACACACCATATAAAGCTGCTTCAGTTTCAACGATTGGCTCGAGCTGAATTACAAGGAAGGGAATATAATGATACCAAAGTAATACTTAAAAGAACATGAAAGAGGTTCTATAAACATGATTTCAGCTGAGCCAATCTCTCCGATTGATCCGTACACCGACAAAGGCGGATGGAGCACAATTTAAAATGAACTCAAGAAACTCCTGGACCAGATCCAATATACTCCAAAGAAAGTTGCTGTCTGGAATCTACTGCGAGCCCAATCCAAGATTAAAGCTTTGCCAAGGAGGCCAATATGACAAGAATGGAGAAAGAAGCAGACCACGAATGAAATTAAGGATGATAGCACGAAGGGTAGGATAGAGGTTGCCCCTATTAGATTGGTTGTTTTGGATTTAAAGGTGAAACCCCTCGAACCCTGACCTTGTACCATTATTTTTATGCCTCTCCAGGGTCTCATAATGATAATACAGATTTTGTTGGCTACATTATTATTTTCTCTAATGATGACGTAACTAATCACAACCTCTCTAACCTCGATTTTGATTCCCAAAATGATCCTCAAATCATGATTGATCCCAACAAGAATGTTGATGTGAGTGAAAAAGATGTCGATAACACTAGCTACGACAACACCGGAGGCGAGGTGCTAGTCCTCGAATGCAAAGGAGCTCCACTTGCCATCAATGTGGACTTTTCAGATATACTAGAGTCAGGTACAGTAATAAAAGGATCTCTGGATCCAGAAGAAGAAAAAATAACAAATGTACATTTAAGAAGTGGGAAGGTGCTACCGCCAAGGACAGCTCCAATGGATAAAGGAAAATAAAAGTTTACCCAAGAAGAAATATCTGCAGCAATGGAAGAAGTACAAGTTCAAAGTGAAATTGAAGATTTAAATAAATTGGATTAGAACGTGCTAGATCATCTCAGGAAGCTTCCAGCCAAACTAAGCATTTACGATGCCATATTCCTATCAAAGGAGATGAGAGAAAATTTGATCAAGCCTATACTTGATCCAGATATTTGCTTGTCACAGTTGGCTAGCACATCCTCAGATGGAGTTTGCACCTTGAAAGAACAGCGTGGCATAACCTTCACCGATGAAGAATTGCTACTTGGTACAACTGATAACAACAGGCCACTCTAAATTTTCGTCATCATCGGCAGGTTCATACTTTCCAGAGTGTTAGTAGATCCTCGAGCGTCGCTCAACATAATGAGTCTACGGAAGCTAGGCTACTTAGACATCAACGCTTGAGTACTTTCTATGGATAAAATGATGCTAAGAGGATTCAATTAGAAAGGAGAAAGAGCCCTCGGATCTATAATGCTCCAAATGAAAGTAGGAAATCTAGTAACAACTACAAAATTCTATGTCATCCATGCGGATATATCGTTAATACCCTACTTGGTTGGTTGTGGCTTCAAGAGTACAATATGGTCTCGTCATCCCTTCACCAATGCATCAAATACAACAAAGACAAACAAGAACATTACATTAAGGGAGACTTATAACCATTCTCAATACATGAAGTAGGCATTCACGAAGACGCCGCCTATTACGCTCCCCCGAAGAGAATAATTCTATCAAGAGAAATTATGACAAGCAAAGCATAAGATTCAGAAGAACTACAAGAACGGGACCATACAGCTCCAGTTCAACGATCTCCCCCCGCTCCTTTACAACGAGTTGGTGGAGGTTCTTTTAGCCTACGCATCCGAGGTAGAGGCTGGGGATGTGGTCAAGGAAGAACTCACCAGATTCTTGAACAGACGAAGCAATCGATCAGCATTGAAGTAGAAGGAAGCCTCGAAGAAGATAAAGAAACAATGATGATAAGTCAATGGAAGCCTCAGTTCAAGATTTGTACGGATGACAAATAAGAGATGAATATGAATCAATGTATGATCAGATTAATCATTAATTTCAAGCCATGACTCTAGCTCCGATCCATCCTCAAAATATTGAGAATATGGAAGTCAAGGAAGTCCAAAATGATGGTTTTAACCGATCAAGTTTTATAAAGCTTCTTCTACTTCTAAACCTTGTATAACTCTAGAAGAAAATGATTCTAATGAATTAATGGAATTAACTTTTGGTTACTTTCACAGTGTGTATAAAAGCTAATTCAACAAAGATATGTGCCAAAGAAAATGCTAAAAGATAAGTTACAATTGTTTGAAAAATTGTGGAATACAAAAGGAAAGAAATTCAACTCAAAAGGATGTTTTGGGTTCAGTACGATCGGACTCATCGATAACTCAGGATTTTGTATGGTTGTTACTAGTCAGCAGTGGAAGACTACCTAGACATCCAAGATGAATACGAAGATCAACTAATAGAAGAGGCTCCGCTGGAGTTCGAAGATGAAATAAAATCAACTGTTGACAAATTAAAAGAAATCAATCTCGCGACTGAGGCGCAGCCCCAACCTACTTTCATAAGTTCGCAGCTCAATGAAGAAGAGGTTACAGACTTGGTCAGGTTACTGTCAGACTTTAAAGATTGCTTCGCTTTGAGCTATGATAAAATGCCTGGATGATCTCCATAAGTTGCAGTTCACCGACTAGGAGTGTATCAAGTACGATACTAGTAAAGTAAGCTCCCAGAAAAATGTGCCCAGAAATAGAAGAACAAGTTACAACAAAAATAAACAAATTGATAGAAGCTAACTTTGTCTGAGAAGAAAAATATCTGACATGGATAGTCAATGTCACGCCAGTAAAGAAGAAAAATGGACAAATCCGAGTGTGTGTCAACTATAGGGATTTGAATAAGGCATGTCTGAAAGATGAATTTGTGTTGCCAATGCCGGAATTAATAGTGGACATTACGTCGTCACACGAAATTTTCTTTTTTATGTATGGATCATCAGGTTACAATCAAATCAAGATGGCTCCAGAAAATGCAACGCTTATAGCATTCAGAACTCTGATCGGGATTTATTGCTACACCGTGATGCCATTCGAATTGAAGAACTTCGGAGCAACATACAATCTTTGATGACCTCATTCACATCCAAGTGGAATGTTACGTGGATGATTTGGTCATCAAGAGCAGAGCAAAGGAAAGCCACCTAAATGATTTGATGATCATATTTGAACAATTAGGACAATAAAATCTAAAGATGAATCCCTTAAAGTGCGATTTTGTCATTAACTCTGGGAAATTTCTAGGATTCATTGTCCGTCGTCGGGGAACCAAAATCGATCCAGTAAAGATTAAAGAGATATTAGAAATGCCTCCTCCTAGAACCTTGAAACAATTATGTTCTTTTAAAGGAAAATTGGCATATTTAAGATGCTTCATATCTAATTTGTCAGGAAGGTGTCTTCCCTTATCGAACTTACTTCGAAAGGATGTCACATTTTTTTGGAGAGAACCATGTAAACGAGCTTTCGAAGACATTAAGCGATATCTAACGACACCTCCTATTTTAGCAACCCCTTTTTCAGGTAGATAATTGATACTTTATACTGCAGCTTTGGACGAGTCCCTCAGAGCCTTTCTTGCCCATGTTAGTGATGAGGGCAAGGAGAACGGACTGTACTACTTGAGTCGATGTCTAATACCGGCAGAAGTAAAGTATCCTCCTATTGAGAAACATTGTCTAGCTTTGGATTTCACCGCTCAAAAGCTCAAACACTACATGTTGTCTCATAAGGTCAACCTAATCTCGAAAGTTAATCCATTATAATACTTGATGACCTAGCCAACACTTTCCGGACGTTTAGCAAGGTGGTTAATGATACTATTGCAATTTGACATAACTTTTGTGGCCCTTCAAACTATCAAAGGGAAAATTCTCAAAGATTTTCTCGCAGCACACCCACTACCAGTACGGGTCTCCGCTCAATGACGAACTACTAGACAAACAAATACTACAAATAGAGTAGCCCAGTGCCAGGCATTGGGATATGCACTTCGATGGAGCGTCATCAGCCCGAAGAGATAAAGGACAACAAATAGTGATACCAGAAAAAGCAAGAGTTGGTTTAATCTTTGTAACTCCGGATCAGGCCATGCAAAAATTCTCTTTCCACTTGTCGAGGTCGTGTACCAATAATGAAGTAGAAGTACGAAGCTCTAATCACCGGTTTGGAACTAGCAATACTAATGAAAATAACATATATTGACATTTATGGCGACTCACAACTCATCATTCAACAAGTGGCAGGACAATACAAAATTATGAAATCAAGATTAGAAGAATACTACTGGTACATGATGAAAATGCTCGAGCAAATCCCAAGTGTGATATTCTATAGAATTCCTAGAGCAAACAATGCCCACGCAGGCGCTTTAGCTAAACTCGCTAAAGAATTGGCTTGTCCACTCGAAGATTCTATAGATATTATGGTACATGGACGTCAAGTTTTGTCTCAAATCAACCTCGACAGCCTACACAAGATTGGAAAAGAAGAGATTGCAGCCACAGTGGCAGAAGATGTAGAAGATTGGCGTCGGACATTGATAGAATGATTGCAAACTGAAAGATTACCAGAAGATAAGTCAGCAACACATCAGATTTAAAAAAAAGCTCTCTCATTTGACTTAATTGACAGTGTTCTGTACAGAAGATCCTTTGATCAGATGTCGCTCAGATGTCTCAGGAAAGCAGAAGTACAGGAATTCGTCAAAGAAGTACACGCCGGATTGCGTGGAGCTCACCAGTCAGGACCAAAGATGAAGATGAAAACTAAAAGACTCAGATACTATTGGCTGGCAATGACAACAAATTACATGGACACAACAAAGAAGTTTCATTAGTGTCAAGTGCACGGAGTGGTCTTGCACCAACCTCTAAATGTTCTACACCCCACGATCGCCTCGTTGGCATTCGAGTGTTGAGGCACAGATATAGTGGGTCTTATAGACCCTTCGTCTTCCAAAAGGACACAGATTCATACTCGCAACTACAACTTCTCTAAGTCGGCAGAGGCAGTTCCGCTACAGGAAGTTATAGCACAACAAGTTCTACAGTTCTTCAAGAATCAGGTTGTCTACCGCTTCGGTGTGCCGTGCAGGAACAATTCAAACAATGGGTCCGCCTTGAAGAGCAAAAAAATAAAAAACTTTGTCAGAAGACACGAGATAGATTGGAGATACTCTACGATCTACTAACCCAAAGCAAATGGCTTGGTAGAAGCCTTCAAAAAAATGCTCGTTCAAATTCTAAAGAAGACACTCGACGACAACAAAAGAGCATAGCATGAGAAATTGCTAGAAGCTTTGTGGGCCTAGACGATGACAGTTGGAATGCCGAAGTAGTCTACACCATATGCACTTGTGTACGGGTCCGAGGCAGTCCTTCTGCTAGAGGTTCAGCTACCGTCATTCCGGATCACCATCGCCATTCAAATTACAACAGAAGAAAATGCCAAATTACGACTCTCAGAGCTAGAAAGTCTTGAAGGAAAAAAGATTTCTTGCACAACAGAATTTGGAACTTTACCAAACAAAGATGATTCAAGTCCACGACAAGTTGGTCCGCCCTAGGTCGTTCAAAATTAGTGACTCGTGCTCGTTCTCAGAAGGCCTATTCTTGTGCACCGCAAGATAGGTGAAAATTTTGAACCGACCTAGGAAGGACCATTCGTGGTTGAAAAGGTTTACTCTGGAGGATCGTACCAATTGTTAGAATTTCAAGGGGAATGACCCATGTTGCTGTTAAACGGATGATATCTCAAGAAATACTACACGACATGATGAATCTAAAGAAAAATTTTCATTTTGATGTAGAATTGGGCCAGCGTCTATGACTGGATCCAAATCTTGTAATAAAATAAAGTTAAATGAATAAAATAAATTTTCTCACAAAATAAAGTACGTTGGTTGAAATTTTTAAATCTAAACCTAATGAAATCATATTGAATAAGATAATGGCATCAAAACAGTTATAATACTTATTAAAGCTTGTAAGATAATGATTTTTGTCCTTGTTCTTATTCGTGCACAACAACACCGACTGACATTTCCCCTGTTTACTTGTGCAGGTGGTGTTAGGTTGCGAGTTGGTGTTTACTTCTAAAAATGGCTTGAACTTCACATCTTTAAAAATAAATACACGAAAGGATATTACAGATATGAAGTCGATGAAGAAGATTGTTCAAAGAGAGACCGGACAGACATCAGGATACGGAGGAACTGGGGGATTCATTTACACACACCTCTTCTCCACGAGACACTGTCAGGACCCATCTAAGATCACTACTTTAGAAGGTGATCTTGTTGCTGCTTTAGCTGAGAGAGTTTCAGATGCACCGTTGGCACGAACAAAAAGAGGAAATGCAAATCGCTGCAAGCGTCGCCTCTTAGACAGGATGGAGAGGAAACCAGCTTGGGAGCTAGGCCCTATCACCCATTCCCGAAGATTCTTAAATTCCTGAAATGAAAGAAACTGACAACATTGGACCAAGCATCGATACTGAGCCGGAGACTGCAAAGGATCCCCCATCGACATTTAATCTTATGGAAGAAATTTTGACTGGTTGTCCGACATGCAACTCGGGTTTACCCAGAATGCCAACGGTGTCACGGGCATTTTCAGATTGCCCATAATGTCATGTTTTACAGCTTGAAATGTATGGCATGTTTGAGGCATATGCAGCTGCCTCAATGCTACTCAGAAGCCGGGAATATCCGGAGGTAGAGTGTTATGTACCACAGTTTGTCCTACCAACGCCGCCGCCGCGAGGAGTTACAGACTACATAATGGCAAAGATTAGAAGAATTAGAAAGCAAGAATTTCAACACTATGAGACATACAAGGAAAGTTTGTCAATATCCTGGAATGACTCAAGTTATACCCTGATGTATTCTTGAGGAAGGATGAAGAAGAAATTTTGTACTCCATTGACACTCTACAGGCATTAGGCAGAGCAGGCCATCTGAGGCCAAGGACGTATACAAAGTTGTCAAAATGGAAACGTGGAAAAGGCAGAGTTACTATTCAGTGTGGTTGTTGCTGCAACTTCACGATAGACCGACAAGGTAATCCCCCGGGAATCATGCAGAATGATAAGGTGAATCTGATGCCGCCACAGATCAAGAAGATGATAAAGAGGATGATCGAATGGCACGTGCTGCTGGAAGAATGTATTCCTAACAGCCGCATCATAAATATTTATGTGGATGGGGACTGTATCCCGCCTCATATCAACCACCATGACTTTGTGAGGCCCTTCTGCACAGTCTCCTTTATAAGTGAAAGAAACATATTGTTTGGATGAGAAATTTAGATTGTCAAACCGAAAGAATTTTGAGGATATGTTGAAATCCCCCTAACAGACAGATCAGTTCTAGTATTAAAAAGAAATAAAGTTGATTTAGCGAAACACTACATTCCAGGAGTTCGAATAAAAAGGGTGTCAGTCACCTTCAGAAGAATGGATGAAGATAAAGCGTCATTTTACTATGAACCAGATCCAGAACTTGAGAACCTTCATACTTTGCCACTGTGATGACAGTACCTCTGGGTGTTCATGAGAGGACTTTTGTTCTGGAGCGTAACCTTGGAAAGCTGGCTCTTCCCCACAATAGCCTTAGACGTCAGAAATCTACCAACCCCTTCAACGTGTCATGACAGTTGGTGTCGCCACTTTTGCAGCAGCCAGACGACATGATATGTTAGTTTTGTTTAGTTTTGTACACATAATCTACTTTTGGATGCTTGTCAGCATATGATTAATTATACTACGTTCAACAGAATTAATGAAGATTTTTGTTTTCAGAAATACTTTCTTTAACTTTCATAATACTCCACTAAATTGATTTAAAGCTTCAATTACCCTCAATTTGAGCCGAACTCTCACCCACATCCACTTGAACCAAGCTTGCCCAATTTTGGAACAAAACATGCCATATGCCCAAAATCTTCCAAATTGATTGCCCTACACCCACAATTTCCACTAAGTTGGTGTTGGAAGCTCATTATGACATCACCATAGAACTTTTGGAACCTTCAATTGGCCTTGGACCCAACTCTATCCCAACCTAAACCCAAGTTAACCCAACTTGCCCTAAATTGACCAAAATGTCAAATCAAGCGAAATTGATCTACCAAACAAATCCAAAACCACTCTAATCCTTTTTTAAACCATTTGTAACAATCATACACACAATGTTGATCAAATAATTGAGTCTTACCCAAGCTCAAACCCAACCTAGCCCAACCTTGACCAATGTGAACCAAATGAACCTATGACCCAATTTAATCACATTGAACCAAATGTGACAAACCTAGGTCCACCACAGCCACCAAGTGACCCCTAAGAACCACCCTAGACCCACCTAGCTCACCCTAGTGGAGCCATGGACCAAAGGTCTTTTGAATTAGGGGGTTTCACCCCTTATTTGGCCTTAATGAAAATATCTTCACCATCATCTTTTGCAGTTGGGCGTGAAGCATCATTAATCCTCCCTTGGCTCACCTGAAACCCTTGGCCATAAGCCCTGGCCCTACTGGCCACCGTAGTGGCCGAAAAATGCAAAAATAAGAACCACCCCCTTTAAAATTAAACTCAAACTCCACCCTATGGCCAGCTCAGCTCTAAATTGCCATTGGAGCTCATCTGCCCTCCACCTAGGCAGTTGAATCCACCCATTGCTAGCCCATGAGCTCAGCACAATGACCATGGCCATAAATATACCTCTTCATGGCCAAAACCAGGTGCTGAAATTTTTCTCAAGGAAACTCCACCAAATTCCTTCCAGAGCTTCCCTTAGAGGTCCTAAAAGTGATCCCACTATCTTTACCAGTTGATCCTTACTGTCTGATAGCAATTTCATCAATGAAGCTTCACCGGAAACTAAGACATATTTCCCCACAGCTCTACAGTGCACCAAATTGCAATTAATTGCACCCATACCTTCACAGCAGTGAAAGAAAAGGATCCCCCATCAAAGCCCCATCCCAGAAGGCCTCTACACTAGATTTCCATCAACACCTGAAATCGTGCCTGGTCGAGTTTGGGTCTAGACAATTCACTAGGGCGAAAGGCTCCATCTGGAGGTTTCTTGGGACTAATAGAAGCTACGATAACCATCTGATTGAGGCCTCCCCTCTCAGACAAAGGTATTGGGCTCACTCTTCCTCCCAAGCATTTCTTCGTCCTCGATAATTGTACACTATAATTCATACCGTATAAACCGTATAGATAGGTTCATCTAGGCTAGATGAAGCTCTAGAAACAAACCTCATGCGATTTGGTTGAGTCTAGCTCGAGATATTAAGTTTATAAGGTGAACAGTTTACGGGCTAGGTTAAATGGGGACGATGTCCAGGAACTGTCGGATCGCGCGTGTAATGAACGGATGGTCAGGATTGCATCGACCGTAAGATCTTAACATAAAGCATGGCCACATGGTAGCTGAGTTAGAAGGTGGCATCAAATGGTGGAGCAACACGTGGAGGCTTCGAAGTTTTTAAGGATGACACGACACCGCTTGTTTACATAGGAAAATAGGGGTATTTTTGAATTATTTAAATTAGTAAACTTTAAAAATCCAAATCTTGGCCTAGAAAAATCATAAAAATAAAACAAAAACATCCTGGTGCTTAGTGAATAAAGGAGAACAATGTGTAAATGGTTTGAAAAAGTTTTTATGAATATCATATTTTTAATAATTTAAATACTATTTTCAGTCTTTTAATTCTCCATGCAAGTTGGAGTTTCACCATAGCTTGAAACTCTGGTATGATGTTCCCTCTGTCATGAGGAATCTTCCCTAATTTTCCCAAAGTCAGAGAAGATCCCTAGACAAAGAATCATATTTTTCAAGTTTATGACTATTATTTGATAAATTAAATGTGAAAATTAGCATATTGCTTAGACAAATTCAAAAAAAATTATAGTAGATTCTATATGTTCAGAGAGCCATAACAAAAATTTGTCATGATTTAAAATGATAAAAAAAAGTCTAATTATCCATTTGACCTAAAAAAAAATTAATTAAATAGGTCAAAATAAAAATAAAAATAATTCAATAATTACTCTCCACTCTGCTTCAGGTACAGAGGAACTCCCATAAAATTTTTGAAGTCATTTGGAATTAATTTCATAGGTTAAATAATTTTTATAAGTCCAATGGTTTTTTAAGAATTTAAATGAATTTTATAAATTAAGATACATGTCAAAAATTTATAAGAATGGTTTTGGGAGTTCTCTGTGATTAGTGGGTTCTTTTAAAAATAAAAATGAGATTTTTATACATTTTAAATTTTAAATCATATTTTAATATTTAATTAATTTAATAATAAAAATTAAAAAATATTAAAAATCACCAAATTCTTACTTTTGATCTCCTTATCACTTAGGAACCATCCCCATAATTTTCCTAAATTTCAAGATTAAAATATCTATTTTTAAAAGGCTTAAATCAATTTTTTTAAAAGGGAAAAGTGATTTTTCTTAATTTTCCACTAAAATAATTCTAATAATTAAATTAAAAATCAGAAAAATATGAAATTTATTTATCTAGGTTCCTTGACCTGAGAGTGATTTTTGAAAAATAAAAAAGTTGAATTTTTAGCTTTTAAAATATTTTATAATTAATTAAAACTCCAAAATTTAAAATAATTCTTATAATTAAATTAAAACTCAATAAATCATGGAATTTAGTCCAAGTGATTCTCGAATCTAGGGCTACCTCCAGTAAAAATTTCAAGGGATTAGGATTTTTCTTGGTCAAGTTATTGATTTTATTGAAAATCCTATTTTTGCATGAAAATAAACTTATAAATTAAATTAAATTTTGAAAATTCAATTTTTATCCTCTGGTGTTTTAATCAACCCATTAATAAGGTAGGATAAAAATTCCAAAGTCATTTGAATTAAATTTGATGAATTATGAGGTGATATGATCTTAAGGGCAAAAAGGTAATTTTGGATACTTAGCCTTAATTAATATTTAGGCATAAACTCAAGAGGGAAAAATGGGTAAAATTTTGATTATAATAAGCTCATCTGAATGGTTGAAACATTAAGAGATAAATGGTAGAACTCACTGTAATTTTGTCACATCTAAATTAAACATCTAAATTTCCTTAATTATTATAATTTGGAAGAAAAAAAGTCAAACTACGAGAATCTTAAGGTTAGGGGCATGATTTTGGAAATTAATAAACCACCAGCCTGACCCCTTTACTTGGTGTTCAAAGTAATATTATGATCTTCAAACGAAAATTCTTAGCACTTAAAATTCAATTTTCCTTAAAGCCATAAAATATACACACCTAAAATCCTAAGGGGCTTAGTAACGAATTAGGCTTGATCAAATTTAATTAACTGAGGTTTAGAAAAAAGTAGATATAATCAAAACTAGAGTATTTTTAAGACTTTACAAGCCCCGATTCAAAATTTGACTAAGTACCCTAATAACCTTAATTTCTCCATTCAGGGCCTTCACCCACATAATTCTTAAATTAAACAATAAATGATGAATTACCCTATTCTTAGAGATGATTAAAACATTGGTTCACTGAGCATAAGGGTATGAAATAGATAAATCATCTAATAACTATAATAAGTCCAAAAGGACCTCATGGAAGTTAAAAGTGTTGTGAAATATTTGGTTTCTTCTGGACCGTTTCACAAGTCTTTTGGACACTTTGAAGGACAACTGGACCTATTATATTTACTAAATGAAGAAATATCTTTAATGAATAGAGTTCGCCGGGTTACGACATAGAGTTTGCTATGCCTATGACGAACCTATCCATAGGGTTTTACTTCCTTGTAAAATATAAATGTTTATTGCAATAATATTAAAGTTTCAGGTGGAGATGACGGAAAGACCTACTAGGTATGCTTTTAATTTAATGCAATTTACTTACCTGCACTGTACTGTACTTTCTTTTCTCACGAGTTTGCCTGATAAACAACAATCACCCTGCATGAAAACTGAAACCTTTAGGATAGCTGCAAAGCTGAGACCAAAATCAATAATTAAAAATCAAGACAAGACAAAATTCACCACCACAACATTCAAAAATATAAAACAACTCAGAATTTAATAACAAACAAAACAAAGAAAAACCACAATTGCAACTAAATTAAAATGTCTCATTCGATGATCGGGAATTCTTTGGAGGAGATAACCCATGTGTTGCTAACAAGGTTTTCCCACTATCTAAAGAAAATTACAACTCATTAAGCTCGGTTTAGTAAATTCATTTAGACTAAGTAAAACTGATGAATATAGTGATGTCGGGATGATCGAACCGTGGGATCTTAACCAGTGTTGTTATGATCAGCTTTAATGTTCCCCTAATAAAATATTAAGACATCTCAAATTAAATATTTCCAAAACATTGAACTTCTCTTTTCTCCTCAATTGAAACTTCTTTATACAAAACCTGCTACGATGAGGAGCTTGGAGCATGCATAGTGGGCAGCACAGCCACTTCAACAACAAAACTTGTCTATGTTAGCAAAACCATTCCTTAGTTTAAAACAACAAGCCATAGGATTTCGAGGTACTTGCCTAATGCAGTATAAATCCTCAACTTTTCTTTAAGACTTTGCACAGCCTTGCTGTGCAAGATAAGCCCTAATTTGCTTTAGGATTCTGAGGTTGTTATCATGTATGCCATAAATCCTCCTATCTTTCAAGCCATTCACATGATCGGTATCAAGTGAACGTAAGTATAAAATAATAAAATTGACAGAATGAATCAACAAATAAATGTCCTAAATTTTAAAGGCAAACCACAGTATAGTTTGGAAAGGCATCAAGATTTCTCTTGAATCTTTGTCCTTCCCCTAGCCTTCTCTCTTTTGGATTTTGATAAAATGAATTGTTCCAAAACTTGAGCCATTCGCCTACTAAATTTTTTACTATCACATTTTTCTTAGAAAACCTTACCTTTGGAAGTCATGAATATAAACATTTCCTGATCTATATTAAGAGTTTTCTTAGGTGACTTCAGTTATCTAAGATGTAATTAACTATAGGGGTTGCCCTTATAGGAAACTTAAAGACACTAGATTAATATAAACTCTATCTAATTCCTTCATATTAAGTAGGGGAAATTGTCAGTCAAAAATGGTTTGAAGACCAAACGGATGTCATGAATTCTTTATTTTGTTTGATCAAGCCTCATCCCAAATCATATATCTATTCTTTGGGATAGATAAATGCCTTGTGATGAAGCGCTTGATCATCTAAACTAATGTTTATATGAGATCAGTTTGATTTCGTATTCTTTTCAAAATCCATATACATATTAAATTAAATCAAATTTCAATTTTATAAAATTAAAACCCATTTTCAAAACAAAATAACAAAAACATATTTTTCAAAGAAGAAATTTAACGGCCGACATCTCCCAACCTGCCTCTCTTTATCTCTTCACCTTTCTTGCTCCCTTGATCACTCTAACTAATCTCTTTTCCTCCCTCACTTCACTCTCTTCTTTTGTCCATCCTTATCACTCACTTTTTCTATCTCTTATACTCTCTTGATTTATGTTTCACTCAGTTTATTTCATTATTTTTCAAATTCAATTGGTCTATATGTTATCACTCTTTCTTCTCACTTTTACCAAGCACTCTCTCTCTATCACTCACTCTTATATCACTCGCTCTCTCATCATTTCCTACTCTCACTCTTGCACTTTCTCCCTTATTCTCACCTACTATATCTTTTCATGATCTCTAATCTTTCTCTCTCCCTCTCTCTCTTGAATTTATCTTGCAGTCTTGCCTTCTTACTTCTTGAACTCCCTCTATTGCACCTCTTTACTCATCTCTCTTATCTCAAACTTTTTTTTTGCAACCTCTCCAGTCTCTCACTCTTTCTTTCTCTTGCGCTCTCTTGTTGCCTCCCTCCCCTTTTCTCTTCTCACCTCTCTCTCTCCTACTATTTCTAACTTTCTTTTCTCTTTATCATTCTCTTCCATTATTTATCTCTCTCCACATCTCTCTCACTCCTCCCTCTCTCACTTCTTTCACTCCTATCTAAGTCTATATCTCCTTCCCTCTCTCTTTTTGTACTCCACTGTCTTTCCTCTCTCTCTCTTTTCTCAATTGACCATCACATTTTTTGGAACTTTATCTACCTCCCTTTATTTGTTATCTATCTCTCTTCTCTCTTTCTCTCGCTCACTCTCTCTCATACTGTCTCTCTCTCCCTCCCTCCCTCACTCTCTCTCCCTCTCACACCCGCTTTCACTCTTTCTCACTTTATGTACCTTCTTTCTTCCTCCTTGCCTCCCTCTCACCCTCTTCTCAATCTCACTTCTCTCCCTCCCCTCTCTACGCTTGTCTATCCTTCCCTCTCTCTTACTCTCTAGTATCTTGCTCTCACTCTTTCTCCCCCCTCTCACTACTCTTTCTTTATGTACATCATGCTTTATCTCGGTCTCTATCCCTCTCTTTTCTCTCTCTACATTATTCCTTCCCCCTCTCTTTGGTTCCCTCTCCCTCCCTTCACCACTTATTCTCTTTGTCTCACCATGAATCTCTCTCACAAACTATCTGTTGGGCTCTCTCTCACCTTGTATTTGTGGGCCGTTAAATTTGGATTCTTTGAAAATATGTTTTTGGGTATTTCATTTTGAAAAGTGTTTTAATTTATAAAATAGAAATTTGATTTAATATATATATATATATATATGTGGATTTTCAAATTAATATTTTGAAGAATTCAAAATCAAATCGATCTCATATAAATAGTAGTTTAAATAATCAAGCATTTCACTGCAAGACATGTATTTTTCCTGAAGAATAAGTACAAGGTTTGAGGTGAAGTTTGATCAAATAAACTAAAAAATTTATGACATCTGTTTGATCTGCAAACCATTTTAACCGACAATATTCCCTATCTAATATGAAGGAATTAGATAGGGTTTATATTAATCTGGGTCTTTAAGTTTCTTATAACGACAAGCCCCTATAGTTAATTACATCCTAGATAATCGAAGATACCTAAGAAAACTCTGGATATAGATCAGGAAATATTTATATTCATGACTTCCAAAGGTAAAGTTTTCTAAGAAAAGTGTGATAGTCGGAAATTCATTAGGTGAATGGCTCAAGTTTTTATCAGAATTCAAAGGAGAGAAGGCTAGGGCAAGAATTTAAATTCAAGGGAAATCTTGATGTCTTCCAAAAACTATCCTATAGTTTGGTTCTAAATCTTGGAAATGAAATTATTTAAATTTCAATCCTACCAATTATGTGTAGGGATTACATTTGCATAATATCTGATTATGCAAACAACTTAAAAGATGGGAGGATTTATGTCATTTCGGACGACAACCTAGGAATCCTAAAGCGAATTAGGGCTTACATTGCACAGCAAGGCTGTGCGAAGGCCTAAAAAAATGTGAGGATTTATACCACACTAGGAGGACTACCTCGTAGTCTTATGGTTTGTTGTTTAAACTAAGGAAAGGTTTTGCTGGTGCAGACAACTTTTGTTGTTGAAGATGGCCGTGCTGCCCACTATGCATGCTCTAAGCTCCTTGTCGTAGCAGGTTTAGTTTAAAGAAGTGTTAATTGAGGAGAAGAGATAAGTGTCATGTTTTAGAAACATTTGAATGAAGGTGTCTTAATATTTTATTAGGGGAATATTAAAGTTGATTATAGCAACACCGGTTAAGATCCCACAGTTCCATCATCCTGGCACTGCTATTTTCATCGGATTCACTTAGTCCAAATGAATTTACTAAACTAAGCTTAATGAGTTCCATACTTTCTGTGATTAAATTCCTGATCATCCAATGAGACGTTTTAATTTAGTTACAATTGTAGTTTTTGTTTTGTTTGTGATTAAATTTTGAGTTATTTTATATTTTTGAATGTTGTGGCAGTGGATTTCATATTGTTGTGATTTTTAATTTAGTTTTGGTTTTGGTTTTGTGGCTATCCGAAAGGTTTCAGCTTTCATGCAGGGTGACAATGTTATTTATCATGGAAATTGCAGGAAAGGTAAAGTGTGGTAAATAAAACACAGAAAAAGAAACCGTTGTAAACTTATAAAAGTGTACCCGACGAGTCTTCTTGTTCCTCCACCCGAAAGTTTAGTATTATTTGCAACAAGCATTTATATTTGCAAGGAAGTAAAACCCTATGGATATGTTCATCACTTATAACCTTGCGGGTACTATTTGTTCATTTGAGAGATATTTTCATTTAATAAATATGATCGGTGCAGTAGTCCGACAAGGTGCTCAAAAGACTTGTGAAGAGCCTCTAGGAGATACCAACATGTTTCACAATTCATTTGAGATTCCTTGAGATTATTTTGAACCTATAAATAATTTATCTATTTTATACCCTTATGGTCAGTTAATCAATGTTTTAATCATTTCTAAGATCAGGGAAATTATCATTTGTTATTTCATTTAGAGATTATGTGGGTGGAAACCCCTTTATTCAAAGTTAATTTGTTTGGGAAAAAATAGCCAATTAGTTTCATTACTGGGCTTGTAGTGTTTTTGAGTTATTTAAAATATGATTGTGTTTACTTTTCTAAACTTCTTTTAGCAAGATTGATTAAGCCCAGCTCACTACTAAGCCCTTAAAATTTTGATGGATACATTTGTAATTCTTTTGGAAAAAGTTAAATGAGTTTAACCAAATTTTTATTAAAATATTGAGTTATCATTTAATAAATCAAATAGGGGTGTGAGTTAGTAGATTATTAACCTCCAAGATTGACCCCTAACCCTAAGGATCATTTTGTTTAATTATCTTCCAAATTAAAACTAATTAGGAAAATCCAAACATTTAGTTTTGATATGAAAAAATTGAAGTTGGTTTCTACCAATTGTTCCTTTAATGTCTCAAACATCCAAACACATTATTTAGGATCATTAATTGCCTATTTTACCCTTTGGTTAGGCCTAAATATTAATTAAGGCTAAAAACTCTTAAAATTAAAATTCTACCCTTGGGGCCTTATCACTCCATAATTTCTTAAATTCAATTTAAATGACTTTGGAACTTTTATGTTACCTTACTAATGAGCTAGTTAAAACATCAGAGGAGAAAATGTGATTTTTCAAATTTTAATTTAATTTATATATTTATTTTAATGCAAAAATATAGGTTTTTAGTGTAAATTCAATAATTTGATCAAAATAAAATAATTTACTTTAAAATTCTTACTGGAGGTAAACCTAGACCAGTGGACCACTTCGACCAAATTTCATGATCTTTTGAAGTTTGTTTTAATTATTAGAATTATTTTAATTTCTAGAGTTTTAATTATTTATAAACTATTTTAAAAGTTATAAATTCAATTTTATATTTTTAAAAAATCTCTTTGAGGTCAGGGAACCCAGAGAAATAAATTTCATATTGTTTTTATTTTTATTTTATTTATTAGAATTATTTTAGTAGAAAATTAAGGAAATTCATTTCTTAGCCTTTTAAAAATTCATTTAAGCCTTTAAAAATTAATATCTTGACATAGGGATTTAGCAAAATTATGGGGATGATTCCTAAGTGATTAGGAGACCAAAAGTGATAATTTAATGAATTTTAATATTTTTGTGATTTTTAATATTATTTAATTATTTAATTATTAAAATAGGTTTGAAAATGAAAATTTTTTAAAAATTACAATTTTATTTTTATAAAATTTATCTGTTCACAGAGAACTCCTAAAATTAATTTTATAAATTTTTGAATGGTATTTTAATTATTAAAATTCATTTAAGTGCCAAAAAAGCCATTGAACTTAGAAAAATCATTTAACTTATTAAATTAATTACAAATGACTTCAAAAATTTTAGGGGAGTTCCTCTATCCCTGAAACACAATGGAGAACCATTTTTAGGTTATTTTGGTTTTTATATTATCTTAATAATTTAAGAGTTTATTTTAAGTCATGTTGATGACTAGTGCACATCTTTATGATTTAACCCATGAAATAATTATCCTAGGGTCCTCTGATCATAAGAGACCTACTAAAATTTACTTTGCATTTTTTTAATTATTATTTTAATTATTACAATTTTATACCAAAACAGACACAATAACTTAAAAAATAGAGATCTCCTCACAAAGATCCCCCCTGACTTAGGAAAAATTATGGAAGATCCCTTATAACAGATAGAATAAGACCCCTAAAGTTCAAGCCATGGTAAAATTTCTAGGTTAGTGTAGAGTTAAAAGACCGAAATCAATATTTAAATCATTAAAAATAAAATATGGAAAAAAAATAGTCAAACCATTTCCACATTTTTCTTCTCTGTTCACTGAGCAATAAGGTATTTTTCTTTTATTTTTATGATTTTTTTAGGCTAAGATATGGATTTTTGAAGTTCTGGTAATTTAAATAATTCAGAAAATATGGATTTTCCTACTTAACCGCGCGACGCTGACTGGATCCTCAACAAAGACTGAAAAACCATGTGTCACACTCTTACTCGATGCTGCCATCTAAATGGATATCTGTACGACCGCGCTTTATGTATCTGATCCCTGTCCAACTCCATCCTAGCCGTCCAAGCATTACACGCGCGATCCGACGGTGCTCGTTCATCGTCTTTGACTGGTTAATCCCGAGAGTCGTTAACATTAAAACCCTAATATCTCAGCCTAGACTTAACCAAATCACTTTAGGTTTGATCCTATGGACTCGTCTAAGCATGGCGAACATATCCATACAACTAATCACAGTTTAAATTAACCCTATTTACATGGAGAATCCAGAAAAAATCAGGAAGAAGAAGGAGGAAACACCTTGGCTATGAGAAGTGATTCTTCAATCCGAGATGCTTTACACCTTTGTTGGAGTCCTAGGAGCTCAAGGATGAAGCCTCTTGCCCTAGTGAAGTGCCTAGGTATGAAAGTGACTAAGGCCGGTTTCTAGCTTTGATGGAAGTCTGGTGCAGAGGGCCTCTATGATGGGGCTTTAATGAGGGATCTTCTTCTTTCATATTGTGAAGGTGTGGGTGCACTTAATTGAGATTTGGTGCTGTGTGGAGATGTATTGGAAAGTGTCCCGGTTTCCGGCCAAGTTTAAGCTCTGAAGTTGAGCTCATGCAACGGAGACCAGAGGAGGAAAATGGCTAGAATGATCTTAGAGAGGTCTGGAGAGGGTCTAGTGAGATTTTCGCAGAGTTTCTTTAAGAAATTTTTATCACATGTATTTTGGCTATGAGGGGGTTATTTTATAGCCATGGCTGCCTGGTGGAGCTCAGGGCTTGGCTTTTGGTGCAAAGTGCTGCTTAGGTGGAGGGAAGAAGAGTTCTGGTGGAAATTTTGGGCTGAGCTAGCCATGGGGTGGAATTTGGGTTTGGCCAAGGGGAAGGTGGCTCTTAGTTTTGGCATTTTTTGGCCACTAGGCTGGCAAGCCAGGCCAAGGGAGGTGGCCAGTATGTCAGGTGCACCAGTGGGCAGACCATGAGTGCAATGGGATTTAATGGTTAACGCGTTATGGCAAACATCCCTTAGATTTAAGCATTTAAGGGATGGGATGCCCTAATTTTGGGGACCTTTGGTCCATGGCTCCACTAGGGTGGGCTAGGTGGGTTTATCCCAGTCCCTAGGGTCAACTTAGTGGCTGTGGAGGGGTTGGTTTGGTCACATTTGGTTTAATCTGGTTAAGTTAGGTCATGGGTTCATTTGGGTCACCTTGGGTTCAAATTGGGATAACTTGGGTTTGAACTTGAATGGAGCCCAAGTATCTTGAAAAACATTGTGTAGATGATTGTAATAAAGATGTTTCTTGAAGGCTTGGAGTGGTTTTGAGTTCATTTGTGGGTTCAAATTAGTGGATTTTGGATTTTGGTCAATTTGGTCATGTTGAGCTAGACTTGGGTCATGGTTAGGCTAGAATGGGGGTATAGACCCCATTTAAGGTCGCAAATGGTCTAGGGGAGTGTTTTGAAGAGTTATCAACATAAATTGGGTGCCAATTTGAAGTTTGGGTCAATCAATTTGAAAGATTTTGGAGAAGGGTTCAAATTGGACTAGATTTGGGAATTTTTATTAAAATGGGTTTGAATGGGGCTAAGGTCCAAAGTTGGGCAATGGAATGTTTCATGTGGTTCGTAGGAGTATTATGAAGGGTTTAGGATTGAAATTTGGGGGAATTGGTTGACATTTGGTCATGTTGGGGATTTTGGATCACTTAGGTTAAATTAGGGATTTTAAATTTCAAGTGGAGTTGAATTGAAATGTGGGTCAATTTGGGCTTGGATTTGGTTTAGATTGGTATTGGAGATGTTGAATTAAGGTTTAGAATTGAAATTGGGCAAGATTGAGATCATGTGGGTAGACAATGAGTTTACTTGGGCACTTTTGGGTTAAATGGGTCAAATGGGTCGAATTGGTGCTTTTGGTTAAATTGGGCTAAATTGGCCAAATTAGGTCATGTGGTAGTTGAGAGAAATACAATTGGGAATATTTAGGATGTTTTGGGAATTTATGAGAATTTTTAGAATTTTTGGAATTTTGGGCTAATAGGAGCATTTTGGTCATTTTGGGTATTTTTAGGGAAATTTGGCAATATTGGGTAATTTTGGTCAATATGAGTGGTAGGGAGTATTTTGGAATAAGTATTGGAGAATTATAGGTAATTTGGGTGATTTTGGAATTATTTTGGGATTTTAGGGTTTTGGGGCACTTTAGGTATTTTGGTAATTTAAAGTATTTTGGGGTAAAGGGGCTAGAAATTTGGAATGTTTGGAAAAATTGGGATTGGTTGAAGGTGAGTAGTATGGAATTGTTTAGATTGAGCCATGGACCAAGGGTCACCTTCATTTGGTCCTCTATTTGTTGGTACTAGCCAAACCCTAGCCTAAGGCTAAAAGCTTGGGAAAACCACTTACATGAGTTTCCAAATAGTTAGAGAATCAAAGTGGTGTGCCTTTTTTAGGGTTGTGAGCGTGTAATGTGAGTGTGGTGTAAGCTCCAGACCTCCCAGGGTAGATCCTATGGCCTGACCACTTATAGTAGACTTCCCCTGGGCTTCCTTATGCCTGGACTCTTCCTCCCAAACGCTAGAGGTTAGGACTTAAGCATATGAAAACTCCCAGTGAAGTGAGAAAAGTTTGAATTTATATGGAGAGGGGTGCCATGGCTAGTCTTCTAAGAGTGTCATAGGAGAGTCCTATGGCTAGACCATGGGCTATTCTAAAATAGTGAGGTCAACAAATGGACCCCCAATAGGTATGGTGTGCTGAGCGAGCACACTGCACGTATTGGTGTTGACCAACGAGATCAATAAAACCAACACAATTATTTGAGTCAAAACTCAAGACAAACACAGAATTTAGCGAGGAAGTTTCCGCTGGGGATTAGGAGATAGAACTCCAAGTCCCGGGAACTCTCGCTAGGGAAGGAAAATGGAATACCTTCATTAGAGAAGCTAAGGATTTCAAGCATTCAATTTATGAAGGAGTCTGATCCGAATCGATTTCAAGTTGGAATTTGAATTAGAAATTTAAATTTAGAACTTGGATTTGATTTCAGTTTAAATTTTGAGTTTGAATTTTAATTTGATTTTCACTTTTTAATTTTAATTTTAAGTACTGTGGAATTTACAGAAATTTCTGAATTTGTGGAAATTTAAATTTGAAGATTTTATTTTTGTGGGAAATTTTAAGTTAGAAATGAGTGTAGAGGGGAAATCGGAATATAAATACCAATCCCGAAAGGATGTGAATAGTAATTTAGGTACCAGCCTCGAAAATGAGAATCGAAATTTTCAGTACCGACTGATGCACCAAAAATATATACTATTTTTGCTATATAATTTTACCCATTTTGATGATATTGCACTTTAAAGAAAGGTACTTTTTATGATTTGTTAAAGGTATGATGATTTTAGTTGATTGAACTGAAAAGAAACGAAAAGGAACAAATTCGGAGTGAAAAGGAGCAAAATGGAGAAAAACAGCTTCTGGCGCCGCCGGTACCAGAATGGGCGCTGCCGGAGCCATTTTCCTGAGAACTCCAGAATTATTTAGCGCCGCTGGTGCCCAATGTCAGTGCAATTCAAATTTAAAGAGATTTAGCGACTTTTTGAAGGAATGCTTAAGGAAACTCTTGAGAATTTTTTCAAACGTATAAGTAACTATATTTGGACAAAAATAAAGTGCGTTCTAGAGTATTGGAAAGGGAGAGAAGTTTGTGTGAGTGTGTTGAGTGTTAGGGTTTAGAAGAGAAGAGTATAGAAGTGAGAATTTGAGAGGGATTCTTCTCTAAGGAGTGAAGGAGAAGGAGTAAAGTGAGAGATTGCTTCTTCCTTTCCATTCTAAAGATGGAATTGAGTGTTAGAAAGAAGAGAAAAGGATTCAGAGGAACTTCAAGACATTTGCTTGAGAAAGAGAAAGAGATAAGTTGTATTTTTTTTTGTGGTTTGTATGACTTTTCTTTTATATATAAAATCTATGTTTTATTGTGTGTTCTATATGAACTCTGAGTAGTCTCCTTTGGCTTTCTTCTTGCATAGAGATGTGATGATGTGATGATTTAGATTTGAAGTGTTTTTAAAGTAATGAAGAAATTGTAATGGTTTTTCATTTCAAACTTAATTTACCTTTTGATCTAGCCAATTGAACTGTTAAAATCTGTTGTTGAACATTAACTCTAAAATGATTTAGTGTTCTACAATAATAATGAAGAATCCATTCTATGTCCATGAATGAATTGCATAGTTCATGGGAATGGAGTGCAAATAAATAGGGAAATGTTTTTTGATAGACTTCAAATTGGAGGTTTCAGGGTGCCAGGCTGAGATCCCCAATTTGGTCCTAAGATTAGTAACTAAACTCGAAGGTTAGCCTTCAGGGAAGGGTGAGTGGGAGCTCTGTAGAGACAGCCGGTATCCTTCCAGCCTTGCCTTAGATTTAGTGACTGAACTTAGGATATGTCAATGTTCTTTTCATTCTTAGAAGATGGCGTACGCTCTAGAGGGTAAAGAAACATTTATGCTCCTATTTGGCACTATACAATAAATAAACATTCTACATCATTCACACATCATATACTCATTGTAAGAGGAAAGATACTTTTCATATATATCAAAACCTTTCAAATACCAAGCTTAGTGTGTGTGCTATTTAATCCTATTTTAAAAATATTAGAAGTAATTATGGTTTGCTTAATTGTTATTGTTTTCTGCATCTTGTTAGTAAATGTAAACTTAAACTTTAATTACGATTTGAGTATTGGGTTTCAATACTATGCTATCTATTGTAAGGAATGTGCCTTCCCTGTGGGATCGATAACCAGGACTACATTAGAGCCCTGTATTACTTGATACGATATGTATACTTGCATTGAATGTTTGGACTTTATAAATTCATTATTAAATATATAAATTTGGGTTAATCACTTCTTGCAATATAAAAAATCCCGCATTAAGTTTTTGGCGCCGTTGCCGGGGATGGTATAAACAGTACCTATTGATAATTTAGTGACTGAAAACCTATAATTCGTAGTGTGTAATTATGTGTTTGTTTATATTTTAGAGTATTTTTGTGATTTTGTATGTGTAGTAGTGGATCTATAGGTGACCCTCAATTCGCAGCAATGCATCAAAAACTTGGTTTTCGATCGCCAAACAAAACAGTAATCTATGCTATCAAAAATATGTTATAGCCAATACTTTGACTTATATAATAATAGCAGCTAGTGTATATAAATATAATTTTATGGAAAATATTATACACACTAGGGGTACTACGCAAGTATACATATCGTTTCAAGTAAAATAGGGCTTTAAATAAAGACCCCAGTATCGATCCCACGAGGAGGATTATAGACTTTCTTTTTTTTAAATATTTTGATTTTATTTTTATGTATTTCTTTTAAAGTAAAAATTGATGTTTAATTTACTAGATGCAGAAATAATGCAGTAATAAAGTAATGATTGATGTAAATAAAAATAAGCAAACAACTTTTTTCCTTTCAATTAATCCAAGACTTTTTTTAGATAATGTAATATTCGTAGAGAATATAAATTTATGGTATTATGCCAAGTAGAAGCATTCCTATTCTTTACCTTCGCTCGATAGTATAAAGAACATTGGCTAATCTATAGATCAGGTCTGGATGTATTGTTAGTAGAATGGGTTAATCTAGGCTCACGCTACTAGATGTTCAATGGTGGCTATGGTCAGCCCTACTAGTGGCCCTTTCCTTCTCTATAAACCAAATTACAAGAATTTAGCCTGTCACTCTAAAAACTTATCAATTCTACGCCCATTAAATATTATCTTCCTATTTATTTGCACTTCACCTTGAATAACCCGCACAAGGCCTTCGACTACCCAAGGATTCATATGATATCTACTAGTTAAGAATCCATCTCCTTCTAGGTCTCAAAACTCTTCAATAGATTTTAACAATTTAAATGGCTAATTTAAATAGTAAATTAAGATCCAAAATTAATATCATCACAATGTTTAATATATATATATAGTTTTTACTTCTCCAATGAATTTTATATTATCTTATTTATCTTTTCATAATTGAAAAAAGAAAGTAAAGTAACTACTCAGAACATATTGAATTTAAACAATAAAATATATAAATAAAACTTTGAATCAATATACAAATACTTATCTTAAGTATTTCTCCAACTGAACCTCTGAATCCTTCTGACTCCAAAGTAAATAGACTTCAAAAGCTCCGACTCTTCAAATACTCTAAATACAAACTCTAAATAAACTTACTAATTAATAAAAGAAACAATAAATATGGCCCTTAAAATATTTCTCTAATTTCTCTCTCTAAAGGGACTATGGGGCTAGGGGACTTGGTTGGGTGTTGGTGGTTCTTGGGCCCCCTTTTTCTGAAGGAGTAGCCTCCTATTTATAGGCTTCAAGGGTTGCCTTGAGGCACCTCTTCAAAATGTGTCCATGTTCAATGAATCTTCTAGAAGGTGTGTCTGGCGCCTTTGCGCCGGCATCGGTGACTTGGTGTCGGACTCCGCGTCTAGTTCTTTGTACCTCTTCACTTTGGATCACACCTCTTCACGATCCTAACTGTTTCCAAGCGTCCAAATACAATGTATCACATGTCCTATAATCCAAGAATAATTGCCAATCTTCTAGATGGTCCAATAACGGCGAACACCGTCAAAATAATCGTCCAAAAGTCATCAAAAATCTTACAGAATTCTGTGTCGAACTAGCGCTTAGGCGCCGAATTCTTGTACCTAGGCGTTAGGCCAATTATTTTGACAATTTTGCATTTTGGCTCCATTTTTGCTGCTTTTTGCTCCTTTTTCATTTTTTCTCTTTCTCGAACATTTTTGCATCACCTACATCCAAAACACAAAAATACCTTTCATTAAAGCATAATATTCTTAAGAATTTGATAAAAATCAAGGCATAAAAATAGGTATTTTTTCATGGATCAAAATCCTCCAAACTTAAACGTCACTTGTCCTCAAGTAACCCTTTTTACTATATAAAATGTATAACAACTGGAATAAAAGGTAAATATTTAAGATTTCTTATAATTTTTAATTTTATAAAGGCTTTAGTAAATCATTAATCAAATTTTATTAAGTAAGCTTAATTTTAAGAATTTAAACAATATTTAACTACCAAATCATAAGATTTCAAAAAATTTTCATTCACTTCGAAAATAATTGTAGTTTATTATATTAAGATCACATAAATTTTTTTCAAGAAAAAGATCTTCATGAAAATCTTTTCTAATAAAGATACATGCATAAAAATTAAGTAAAATATGTAATCAATTTTTTTTTCTTATAAGCTAATTCAAGTGAAGCCAATTTTTGATTAGGCATCTCCTCAAGCTTCTCCTCTCTCTCTGTTTTTTTTTAATTTTAATTTTATTTTTTTTATTTTTACAGAGAGGATTACTATTTTTGGATAGCCTGTTATTGGTTTTGAACTTCGCTATCCATAACTTATATTTTCAAACTTATACATTTTCACTTAATTACTATAACATGAATAGATTTCAAAAAGAATTTCAATCTTTTCTTTTTCAAGTTATAATTGTTTATTTCTTAATACTTCTAAAATTCAATTATTTCTACTATGAATAGAAAAATTTCTTAATCTTACTCTTCTTTAAGTTCAATAATTCTATTCTTAAAATCAATCAAAGTTATTAAAATTTTGGTTAAGTCTACTAACTTATTTATAATTTCAAAAATTTAAATGATCTTAAATAGATTCTTCATTCCTTATGTTAGGTTAATATATATATATATATATATATATATATATATATATATATATATATATATATATATATATATATATTGAAAATATTAGTTCATTAAGGACAAATAAAATTTAAATTTGCGTGTATTTTCCCTTCCCCCAAACTTAAGTTTTGGTATATCATGAAAAAAAATTTAAAGTATGAGAGAAAGAAAGGTATAATTTAAAAAGGAATTTTTATAAGTATGTAAAAATAGTCTAAAAAGAAAAATTTACTTCTACACATGCTTTTTATGAATATTACTGAAATAACAAAGCATATATAAAAGTAAGCAGGCTCATGTTTTTTTTATATCAGTAGCTGAATTAAATGACTATACTACTCATAATAACAGAAACAGAACAACATTATTAATCATTTAAGAATACTAAACAGTAGGCTGAAACAGAGATAAACATTAATTCATCCAAATTTCAGTCTTCAACATAATAAACTAAATATCTAAAACAGTCTCAACATCAAACAATCTACACAAAGTTTCATAAACAAATCTACACTAACAAACAACAAACAACAAACAGTACTAGCAAACAAGAAAAAAACTAACAACAGAATCAGTACATCTCAGAGGTAAATCAAGCTACTAATCACTATCTGTAGCCTCGTCATCGTCATCACCAAAAGAAAACTAGGACATGCGATATAAATCTAGGACAGGTAGGAAACTCAACATCATGCTCACCCTTCAAGAATCTCACTAAAGACTCTAAATACTCAGCATCATAATCACTTTTCCTTTGGGTATAATCAGATAGATGATCAATCTTCTTGTCTATAGTATCTACTCTGTAGTGAGTTAGAAATAACTCATTCTGCTGTTCCAGAAATTGATCATGCATCGATTCCCAGAAACTAGATGGTGGCTCAACAGTAGAAGTAGAAGGTCTAGAAGTAAAAGCTGAACCTGGAGTAGGTACAGAAGTAGAAGGACCAGTAGATCTCTTCCCTTGAAGACGATCATAAATGTAACACTCTCCTGCCTAATTGGCTTTGTAGTCTTCAACTTCTCCTCTGATATATCAGCAGAAACTCCATTGCCCATGCATAAAGATTGAATCAAGGATGGGAATCCTAATCCCACAGAAGTGCTAGATCTAGCAATCGATTCCACTGAATCATAAATAATACGACCAACATCTATCAGCTTCCTCTCCTGAATGCAGTAGTTCAGGATAGCTCGATCTATGGTAACTTCACTCAGGTGGTTGGAAGGTAAAAGTTTAGCAGAAATAAAATAATAACATGCCTTTGAAATACCATTTAGCTTAGAAGATTTGAAGTTTACCCGTTTGTCATTCCGGATCTTCCAAGTTCCAGTGCCATCAGTTAGATATGCAATAATCATCTCAAGATCTCCCTCAGATGGAGATAAACCAGAATAGTAGCACTCTATGGTGGGTGGCAGGCCGTTGAAAATATTAATCCGTTTCGGAGTAAACCCTACTCTGACACCTCTAACGAAGACTTCGTAGTCTTCCGCATCCAAAAAGTTAGCATAAAACTCACGTACAATAGGAATAACGGCAACAGCAGTGAAATAACAGAATTGTTGCCAGTAGTGTGCAACAATCGTATTCTCGATCATTTCACTAGGATTGTAAAAGCTGCGCTCAGAGATAAACTTTCTTGACATCGCAAATTCATGATAACGAAAATGCGCTGCCGCAGACGAAAACTTGCTGCTGTCGAAATTTTCTCGTAGCTTTCCTCGCTTAGATTTTGGTGTCATCTAAACGTGAAAGAAAACATAGATAAATTTAGGAGTCAAATATCTAAACTCTTTTTAAGCTTGAGAAACTTAAAATGAGTTTAAAAATCCATGGAGAAACTCTAGAAATCAAAATTTTTATCAAAATTTTGGTTTTTAGCAAAAAAATAGGAAAAATTATGGTAAGAATAAAAAATAAATGGATTAGAAGGTAGATCTAACCTCGAGATGAAGAAATAAAGTGATTTTGGGCTCAAAAACTTGATGTTTTGACCTCAAAATGGATCTAGAGGGTGGATTTTCACGAAAAAGAGGAAGGGGATGAAGCTTAGGTGTCAAACATGGCTAATGGGGTTTAAATGCTAATTTTCGGTAAGCAAGCTGAACCGGCGCCTAGGCGTCGTATTTTGGCCCTTAAGCGCCAGACACGCCTTTCACAAAAATCACTTTAAAAATTTTATTTTCCACCAAAACTCATAAATTCAACTTCCAATTACTCATATTAGAGTAGTGCTTCAGTTTCCAACTTCCAAAATATTTTCCAAAAATTTTAAAAATTAAACATTAAATCCACCAATTAAACACAAGATTTAAATCAAACTCTTCTAATTCCATTCATAATCTTCAATTCTGGTTCAATACAATACAGATAAGTATAGTAATATGATTCAAGTCCTAACAAACAATCAAACTACACAATTTCAAAGCAAATACAACACACATTGAACAATAAATCAAACACACAAACAATAAAATTGATTTACTAAATCGAAACAACGAAACACTAATAAAAGTCTAGATCACACAACAATAACTATCTAATCTTCTAATTAGAAATTCCCATTTTCTTCACAATTAAGACTACTCGGCCTACTTGGGAAGAGCACTAACGCTCTCGGAAAATCCATAGCCGTTTTCTCGTCGATCCATTTGTTCTTCGCATACATCTCCACTTGAGCATCCTGATAGGCCGCTAGATGATCGAATTTAAGCTTCGCTTGCCATTCCAGGTGTTTAATTTGATGATACATCTCATGGGGGTGATCTTCAATACTTTTGAATTCTGCTTCAAATTTATCTAGACGACTTGAAATTTTCTCCAAACTTCCAGTGATAAAACCATTGAAGTAGGGTTGAGGTTTTATCTATCCACTATTGCAAAATTTGTCTCTAGCCTCTTCTCCAAGATTTCATCTCTCCATTTATTCAAAAATCCTCTCTAATCTCTCAAGAATGAAGTGTCTAGGTTGTGATTTTGGTTTCTTAGGGGTTAGGGACGAAGATGGGGTAATTTAAAGGAGAAAATGTGTGAAAAACTGAAAATTTTTTATTTTTACACGACCCAGTAACTGTGAAACTTAGGCGCCAAATCTGGCATCTAGGTGCTGGACCCATTAATTCACAGTTTATTCTGGCACTTAGGCGTCGAATTCTAGCCCCTAGGCGTCGGAACCATGTTCGACTCTGTTTCCTCTATCGTCAAATTTAAAAGCTTCGTTTTCCAAAATAGGTAAATTAGAATGGTAAGATCGATATTGACTTAGCAACACAAATTATAAATAATCATAATGAAGGTTAACTTGATCTCCTTTTTACTCACATATGAAATAGAGTGATCCAAATTCCAATCTTTATATACTTCGAGATAATTTTTAGCTTAAGTCAATGAAGACTTGTTAGCATCCAATTTTCCAATGTTATATAAAATTAGTCAAGACCGAGGCATAACCTTAAATTGAAAATGTAAAAACACAAAAAAATAACTATGGTTTATCTCCCACAAAGCGCTTAGTTTAACGTCGTCAGCCCGACCTAAATAAGTCTTTAATCAGGTTGACTTAACTCGTAAGCCTCTTTATAAATCATCTTAATGTCTCCCAAATAAGGCTTCAGTCTTAATCCATTAACTTTAAATATTTTTCTTGTTTTGGGGTCTTTAATATCCACAGCTCCATAATGGTATACTTTCTCAATTATATATGGTCCCATCCATTTAGATCTTAATTTTCTAGGAAAAAGTCTTAAACGAATATTAAATAATAATACTTCTTGTCCAGGCTTGAATATTTTTCCTGAAATCTTTTTATCATGTAATATCTTCAATTTCTCTTTATAAATTTTTGCATTTTCATATGATTCATTTCTTATTTCATCCATCTCATTTAATTGTAATAATCATTTTTCTTCTGCAGTATTCAAATAAAAATTAAACTCCTTTATCGCCCAATAAGCTTTATGTTCAAGTTCAACAGGTAAGTGACAATGTTTATCATAAATTAACCAATAAGGTGACATTCTGATTGTGTCTTATAAGCTGTTCTATAAGCCCATAAAGCAAAATCAAGTCTATCAACCCAATCAGTTCTTTTAGGATTAACAGTCATCTCTAAAATTCTTTTAATTTCTTTGTTTGATACTTCAGCCATTCCACTTGTTTGAGGGTGATAGGCAGTTGCAATTTTGTATTTGATTCCAAATTTTTCCAGTAATGATTAAATTCTTATATTTCTAAAATGACTTCCACCATCTGTGATAATTACTTTAGGCATTCCAAATCTTGAAAAAATCATTTTCTTTAAAAATTTTGAAACACTTTTGGAATCACAGTTAGGTAAAGCTACTGCATCAATCCACTTTGAAACATAATTAACTGCTAATAAAATATAAATCTTTCCAGATGATGGTACAAATGATCCCATAAAGTCTAAACCCAATATATCAAAAATTTCAACTTCCAATATATAGTTTAAAGGCATTTCATTTTTTCAAGATATATTTCCCATCCTTTGATATCGATCACATGTTTTCACGTAATTTCTCACATCTTTGAACAAGGTAGGCCAATAAAATCTTGAATTTAAAATTTAAATGCAGTTTTATCTACTCCAAAGTGTCCTCCAAAATCGGAATCCTGACATTTTTGAATCATAGCAAAATTTTCTTCATGAGGTATACATCTTCTAATTACAAAATCTCTTCTTAGTTTAAATAAATGAGGATCTTCCCAAATATAAAACTTAGCATCATTTTTAAATTTCTTAATATATTTGTTATTCAATCCATAAGATAGAATATTGCTAACTAAATAGTTAACTATATCTGCTTACCAAGTTGTTTGGCATTCTTGAATAACATATAAATGTTCATCAGGAAATTTTTCATTTATATTTTCCTCAGTAATAACATCTTTTTTAATTCTAGATAAATGATCAGCAATTTGGTCTATCCACTATTTGAAAATCAAATTCTTGTAGAAGTAAAACCCATCTTATTAGTCTAGGCTTAGCATCTTTTTTTGACATTAAATATTTAATTGCGGAATGATCAGTATGAACTATGCATTTGGTACCAAGAAGATAAGGTCTAAATTTATCAAAGGTATAGACTATAGCTAAAAGCTTTTTCTTAGTAGTAGTTTAATTTCTTTGAGTTTCCGTAAGAGTTTTACTAGCATAATATATAACTTTAAAAATTTTCTCATATTTTTGTCCCAATACAGCTCCAATTGCAAAATCACTTGCATCACACATTAATTCAAAGGGTTTATTCTAATTCAGTGCAATAATTATAGGTGAAATTATTAATTTTTCTTTTAAAATATTAAAAGCATTAACACAGTCTTCTTTAAATTCAAATTTAGCTTCTTTTTCCAATAAATGACGAAGAGATTTAGCAATTTTAGAAAAATCATTTATATATCTTCTATAAAATCCAGCATGTCCCGAAAAACTTCTCACATCGATAATGATAGTAGGTGGTTGCAATTCAGCAATAATTTTCACTTTTGCTTGATCAACTTCCATCCCTTTTTATGAAATTTTGTGACCAAGTACAATGCTTTTTGTGACCATAAATTGACATTTTTCCCAGTTCAGAACTAAATTTGTTTTTTCACATCTTTTCAGAACTTTAGAAATGTTTTCCAAACAAGATTCAAAAGAAGTTCCAAAGACTGAAAAATCTTCCATAAATATTTCAATTCCTTTGTCAATCAAATCACAAAATATTGACATCATACATCTTTGAAAAGTTGCAGGTGCATTACATAAACCGAAAGGCATTCTTCTAAACACAAATGTTCCATAAGTACTTGTAAATATTATTTTCTCTTGGTCCTCAGGAGTGACAGGTAATTGATGATAACCAGAATATCCATCCAGAAAAAAGAAATATGAGTGTCCAGCTAATTTATCAAGCATTTGATCCAAGAAAGGTAAAGGAAAATGATCCTTTCTAGTGGTGTCATTTAATTTACGATAATTAATGTAAATTCAACATATAGTAACTTGTCTTGCAGGAATTAGCTCATTTTTGTCATTGACAATGATAGTTACTCCTCCTTTCTTCGGAACACTATGAATAGGACTTACCCATTGGCTATCCGAAATAGGATAAATAATTCCAGCATCAAACCATTTTAAAATTTCTTTTTTAGCAACCTCTTTAATGATAGGATTTAATCTTCTTTGAGGTTCAATAGTAGGTTTAAAATCTTCTTCAATTAAAATTCTATGCATATAGATGGAAGGGCTTATTCCTCTTATATCAGCAATAGTCCAACCAAAAGCTTTCTTATAATTCTTTAACACTCCTATTATTTTTTCTTATTGTTCTAAACTTAGTTTAGAAGAAATAATAACCGGTAAAGTTAACGAATTTCCAAGAAAAGCATACTTTAAATTTGTAGGTAACATTTTTAATTCCAATTCAGGGGCTTATTTAATTGAGGGTAAAAGTATATGATTTTGTGTTATGTCCAAAATTTCCCAGTTATCTTTAATATAATGAGTTTCTTTAGATAATTCTTCTTCTTTTAGTTCTTCATTTTTATCAGTTAATAATTCAATTTTTTCTTCAGAAATAACTTTACATCTTTCTTGATAATGTTTTTCAATTATATAATCAATAATATCCATTCGATAGCATTTTTCTTTATCAGGGTACTTCTTTGATTTAAGAACATTGAATTTAATCTCTTGATCATTAACTCTCATGGTTAATTCTCATTTTTGCACATCAATCACAGCTCATCTTGTAGCTAGAAAAGATCTCCCTAAAATAATTAGTATTTCTTTATCTTCTTCCATATCAAGTACAATGAAATCCACAGGGAAAATAAATTTATCCACTTTAACAAGAACATCCTCTATAACTCCTTTAGGGTAAGTGATAGATCTATCGACTAAGCGAAGGGTTACAGTGGTGGGAGTAATCTCTCCTAAATTCAACCTACAAAAAAGAGAAAATGGCATGAGATTAATACTTGCTCCTAAATCACATAAAGCTTTTCCATAAAATTTTTCTTCAGTAGCACAAGGTATAGTAAAACTTCCAGGATCTTTAAGTTTCTGAGGTAACTTCTTTTGAATTATTACACTACATTCTTCACTTAATGCAATAGTTTTAAAAGCTTCAAATTTTTGTTTCTTACTTAAAATATCCTTCATAAATTTTGCATAAGTTGGCATCTGTTCCAAAGCCTCAGCAAAAGGTATGTTAATGGTAAGTTTCTTAAAAATTTCAAAGAACTTAGAAAATTGATGATCAAGCTTCTGTTGTTTTAGTCTTTGAGGAAAAGGTGGTGGTGGTTTTTCAACTTCCACATTAATAGGAATAACGATCGATCTTGACTAGGAGAAGGAGTTTCTTTAGGTTTTTCACTCTCTTCAACCTCAATCTCATTTTCAATTTCATTCTGCATTCTTTCTTTTAATTCCTTTCAACTTCTAAGTTGCGCAGGTTTAACATGTTCATGTTCTTTTCCAGTTTCTTTTGGATTGATTTCAACATTACTTGGAAGTGTTCCTGGAGGTTTGTAATTAATTAAATTAGCGATTTGTCCCATTTGATTCTCAATATTACAAATAGCAGTGTTTTGATTTTGTAATTGATTACTTAGTTGTAAAATTAATTCTTCTATAGATAACTTTTTCTGTTGATTATTAATTCCAGTTGGTTTATAGTTTGAATTTACTTGATTGTTCCAATTTCTAGTTGGATGGAATTGATTTTTACCCCATTGTTGTTGTGAATTATTCCAATTAAAATTAGGGTGATTTTTCCATCTAGGATTATAATAATTGGAATAAGGGTTATTTTTACTAGCAATAGCTTGTAAAGTTTCAATAGTTTGAGAATCTTCATTATTAGCAGAGTAGTTATATGATACATTGATAGCAAAATTATCTAATTTCTTAGATATTACAGCTACTTGTGAAGCTAAGATAGAAAAGGCTTCGTTATCATGAATACTTGCCATTTTTTTAGGATTAATCCTTTCAGAAGGCCATTGAAAATTATTGTTAGCCATTTCTTCAATTAAAGCATAAGCTTCTTCAAATGATTTAGCCATTAAAGAACCTCCAGCAGCAGCATCAATAATTGATTTAAGTGATCCAATAAGTCCGTTATAAAATGTTTGAATAATTAACCAATCAGGTAAAGCATGATGAGGACACTTTCTTAAAAGTTCTATAAATCTTTCCTAAGTTTCATAAATTGTCTCCCCGTCAAATTGACTAAATGAAGTAATATCATTTCTTAATTTAGCAGTTTTAGAAGGAGGAAAATATTTAGCAATGAATTTTTGTGTCATTTCAGCCCATGTTTTAATAGAACCTATTGCTAATGAGTTCAAACACATCTTTGCTTTATTTCTTAAAGAAAAAGGAAAGAGTCTAAGTCTAATAGTGTCATCAGAAACATTGTTATATTTAAAGGTAGCACAAAGTTCTATAAACTAGCAAGGTTTAAATTTGGATCCTCATTTGGTGTTCCCCCAAATTGATTATTTTGAACCATTTGAATAATATACGGTTTAAGCTCAGAAGAATTAGCATCTACAGTAGGTATTTGAATACTACTATGAAGTTCATTAACTGTAGGGTTAGCATAATCCCTTAATGGTTTGTAAACATTTTGTTCATTAATTTCAATTGGATTTTGTAAATTATTATGTAAATTAGCCATCTCTTGATACTTTTGAATTTGTTTTCCTTTTTTTAATTCTTTTAACAGTTCTTTCTAATTCAGAATCTAAAGTTAATAATCCTTCAGATCCAGAACTACGCATAAAAAGTAAATAAAAAGTAAAATAATAAAAAATAAAATTATATTTTTTTATTTTTATTTTTGTTTTGTTTTGTTTTTTTTATGTTTTTGTATTTTATATTTTCGACAATAAAATAAATAAATAAAAAAAATATTTAAAATCTATAAATTTTGCCTCCCCGGCAACGGCGCAAAAAACTTGGCCCTCTATCCGCAAAGAAAGCGCCAAAAACTTAGTTTGCAATCGCCAAACAGTGCAGTAATTTAAGCTATCAAAAATATGTTATAGCCAATACTTTGACTTCAATAATAATAGCGGCTAGTGTATATAAATATAATTTTATGAAAAATATTTTACACAGTAGAGGTACTACGCAAGTATACGTATCATTTTAAGTAATATAGGGCTTTAAATAAAGACCCCAATATCGATCCCACGAGGAGGATTATAGATTTTTTTTTAAATATTTTGATTTTATTTTTATGTATTTTTTTAATGTAAAAAATTGATATTTAATTTACTAGATGCAGAAATAAAGCAGTAATAAAGTAATGATTGATGTAAATAAAAATAAGCAAACAACTTTTTTCCTTTCAATTAATCCAAGACTTTTTTTAGATAATGTAATATTCATGGAGAATATAAATTTATGGTATTGTGCCAAATAGAAGCATTCCTATTCTTTACCTTTGCTCGATAGTATAAAGAACATTGGCTAATCTATAGATCAGGTCTGGATGTATTGCTAGTAGAATGGGTTAATCTAGGCTCACACTACTAGATGTCCAAGGGTGGCTATGGTCAGCCCTACTAGTGACCCTTTCCTTCTCTATAAACCAAATTACAAGAATTTAGCCTGTCACTCTAAAAACTTATCAATTCTACGCCCATTAAATATTATCTTCCTATTTATTTGCACTTCACCTTGAATAACCCGCACAAGGCCTTCGACTACCCAAGGATTCATATGATATCTACTAGTTAAGAATTCATCTCTTTCTAGGTCTCAAAACTCTACAATAGATTTTAACAATTTAAATGGCTAATTTAAATAGTGAATTAAGATCCAGTATTAATATCATCACAATGTTTAAAATATATATATAGTTTTTACTTCTCCAACGAATTTTATATTATCTTAATTATCTCTTCATAATTGAAAGGAGAAAGTAAAGTAGCTACTCACAACACATTGAATTTAAACAATTTAAACAACATAACATATAAATAAAACTTTGAGTCAAAATACAAATACTTATCTCAAGTGTTTCTCCAACTGAACCTCTGAATCCTTCTTACTCCAAAGTGAATAGACTTCAAAAGCACCGACTCTTCAAATACTCTCAATACAAACTCTAAATAAACTCAGTAATTAATTAATGAAACTTTAAATATGGCGCATAAAATATTTCTCTAATTTCTCTTTCTAAATGGACTATGGGGTAGGGGACTTGGTTGGGTGTTGGTGGTTCTTGGACCCCCTTTTTCTGAAGGAGTATCCTCCTATTATTAGGCTTTAAGGGATGCCTTGAGGCACCTCTTCAAAATGTGTCCATGTTCAATGAATCTTCTAGAAGGTGTGTCTAGCACCTATGCGCCGACATCTGGGGAGTAGGCGCCTGACTTCACATCTACTTCTTCGCACCTCTTCACTTTGGATCGCACCTCTTCATGATCCTAACTGTTTCCAAGCGTCCAAATACAATGTATCACATGTTCTATAATCTAGGAATAACTGCCAATCTTCTAGATGGTCCAATAACCGCTAACACCGTCAAAATAACCGTCCAAAATTCGTCAAAAATCTTACTGAATTTTGTATCGAACTAGCGCTTAGGTGTCAGATTATAGCGCCTAGGCGCCAGGCCAATTATTTTGACAATTTTGCATTTTGGCTTGATTTTTGCTCCTTTTTGCTCCTTTTTCATCTTTTTTTCTTTCTTGAATATTTTTGCATCACCTACATCTAAAACACAAAAATACCTTTCATTAAAGCATAATATCCTTAAGAATTTGATAAAAATCAAGGCATAAAAATAGGTATTTTTTCATGGATCAATAGGTTTAGTACCTAACGATTCGGAGTTAGACCGTACTTTTAGAAAAATTAGAAAACAACAAAAACAAACTGAAAATCCTTGCGAAATGGCGAATAATCAAGATAATCAGATAAAAGATATTAGAAATTTGCCAAGACCTTTAAGAGATTATGCTAACCCAACAACAGATGAAATTCATGTGCTATTCAAAATTTTGATGTTGCTGCTAATTCATTTGAGATTAAACCTACTATTATCCAAATGATATAAAATAATCAATTTAGTGGAACACCTAATGAGGATCCAAATTTACATCTCGCTAGTTTTCTAGAACTGTGTGCTACTTTTAAACTTGACGGAGTGCCGAATGATGCTGTCAGACTTAGAATTTTCCCTTTTCGATAAGGGATAAAGCTAAGGTGTGGTTAAATTCATTAGCACCTGGATCTTTTAGAACTTGGGGAGAACGTTCTCAAAAGTTTCTATCAAAATATTTCCCTCCATCAAAGACTGCTAAGCTAAGAAATGATATCATATTTTTTGGTCAGTTTGAATGGGAATCAATATATGAAGCTTGGGAAGGATTTAAAAATCTTTTTAGGAAGTGCCCACATCATGTGTTACCAGACTGGTTAATAATTCAAATATTTTACAATGGATTATTATGATCATTGAGATCAATTATAGATGTTGCTGCTGGTGGATCGTTAATGTTAAAACCTTTTGTTGAAGCATACAAATTAATAGAAAAAATGGCTACTAATAATTTTCAATAGCCCTCTGAATGGGTAAATCCTAAGAGAGTAGCTAGTGTTCATGATTTAGATATGATGACTATGATAGTTTCTCAAATTTTAGCCCTTTCTAAGAAAAGAAAAATTCATTTGGATAAATAACAGAATCTCAAACACCTTTTGGGACCTTGAGTGCTATTAATAAACCTAATAATCCTTAATCGAATTATTATAATCCTGGTTGGAAGAATCACCTAAATTTCAACTGGAATAATAGCAATGCCAATGTTAACTCACAATGAGGGAACGTATCTATAAATCCAGTTGGAAATTCGAACAATCAATGAAATACCAATTTTAGACCATCTTATCCTCTTGGATTCAATAATAACCCGCAATTTAAGGATAAGAAGTTGTCTACTGAAGAAATGATTCTGAATATGGGAAATCAATTACAATCTCAGGATGTTGTGATGAAAAATATTGAAAATCAATTGGGGTATATTTTCACTACACTTAATAATAGACCTTCTCGAACGCTTCCAAGTAATGTTGAGATCAATCCAAAAGATCAAAATAAGGAACAACATAAGGCTATTCAATTAAGGAGTGGAAAGGAATTGGAGAGAAGAGTACAAAAAGAAGTTGAAATAGAAAAGGAGAAGGTGGATATTGAAAAAAGTTCAAACAAGATTTATCTAGTCTTGGAATATCCTCTTGAACCAATGAAGATTACTATTGAAAAACCACAGCCTCCATTTCCTCAAAGATTGAAGCAACAAAACAGGGATAACAGATTTAGAAAATTTTTGGAGATCCTTAAGAAATTAACGATAAATATTCCTTTTATTGAATCATTAGAACAGATTTCTGACTATGTCAAGTCTATGAAAGAGATTCTCAAAAAGAAAAAAAATTTCACAGATCATGAAACTGTTGCACTTAGCGGAGAGTGTAGTGCAATTATTCAGAAGAAGTTATCAGAGAAACATAAATATTCTGGTAGTTTCACCATCCCGTGTGCTTTAGGTGAAAATTTTTTCGGAAGAGCCTTATGTGATCTGGAAGCTAGTATTAATCTTTGCCTTTATCAACTATCAAAAGGTTGGGAATAGGAGAAATTTCTCCTACATCTGTGACTCTTCAGTTGGTTGATTGTTCCATTGCTTACCCTAAAGGAGTGGTGGAAGATGTGTTAGTGAAAGTCGATAAATTTATCTTTCCTGTGGATTTTATTTTACTTGATATGGAGGAAGATAAAGAAATTCCAATCATTTTGGGAATACCATTCCTTGCTACTAGGAGAGCTGTGATTGATGTTCCAAAAGGAGAATTAACAATGAGAGTTAATGATCAAGAGGTGACCTTTAATATTTTGAAATCTATGAAGTATCCCTCAATGGAAAAAGATAATGAAAGTTTTAGGATGGAGGTCTGTGAATATTTGAAAAATGATCATTTTGAAAATATATTTGCAAAAAAAAGTAGAGTATGAAAATATGTTTGAAGAAGGAATTAAAAATAAAGAAAATTCAGATAGTAAGAAGAATGAAGATTTGTAGTTTGTTCAGGAGAGATTTGAAGTATTAGACACTATAGAAGGAGGAGATAAATGCTTAATTCCATCTATAATAAAACCTCCTGAACTTAAGATGAAAATTCTCCCTAGTCATTTGAAGTATATGTTTTTAGGAGAATCATGTACTCTACCAGTTATTGTATCTTAGGAGTTAAATGAATATCAAGAATAAAAATTGTTGGAAATATTAAAAAGATACAAAAAAAGCTTTTGGATGGACTTTAGCGGATATTGAAGGAATCACTCCTTCGCTTTATATGCACAGAATTTTATTAGATGAAGAACATAAACTGAGAGTTGATCCGCAGATTAGATTGAATCCAATAATGAAAGAAGTAGTTAAAAAGGAGATTTTAAAATGGTTGGATGCTGGAATTAATTATCATATTTCAGATAGTGCTTGGGGAGTCCAATACATTTTGTACCAAAAAAGGGAGGATTTACTATTGAAGTGAATGAATGGAATGAAATTATACCCATAAGACAAATTAGTGAATGGCGAATTTGTATTGACTATAGGAAATTAAATGCCGCCACCCGAAAAGATCACTTTCCTCTTCCTTTTCTCAATCAAATACTGGATAGACTTGCTAGACACGAGTACTACTGCTTTCTGGATGGATATACTGGTTACCATCAAATATCTATTGCTCCCGAGTATCAAGAAAAGACAAAATTTATTAGCCCTTACAGAACCATTGCTTTTCGAAGAATGTCTTTTGGACTGTGTAATGCACCTGCAACATTTCAAAGATGTATGATGTCTATCTTTAGCAGTATGATAGATAATGGAATAGAAGTTTTCATGGATGATTTCTCTGTAGTTGGGACTTCATTTGAATTATGTTTGGAAAACTTAGCAAAAGTTTTGGAGCTTTGCGAGAAAACAAATTTAGTTCTGAATTAGGAGAAATGTCAATTTATGGTTACTGGAGGAATTGGCTTGGGCATAAAATTTCTGAATTTGGTATGGAGGTTGACCCGCTAAAATTAGACTGATTGAGAGATTGCCACCACATACTATCGTGAGAGAGGTGAGGAGTTTCTTAGGACACGCTAGATTTTACATGCGATTTATTATAGATTTTTCTAAAATTACCTAACCTTTGTGCCGACTTTTAGAAAATGATAGAAAATTGGATTTTAATGATGAATGTTTGTGTGCTTTTGAATTATTAAAAGAGAAATTAATACTACACCTATAATTGTTTCATTTAATTGGGAGAAACTATTTGAACTTATGTGTGATGCTGGTGATTATGCGATTGGAGTAGCATTGGGGCAAAGGCATGATAAAGTTTTCAAAGTCATTTACTATGCTATAAAACTCTTAATGAAGCTCAAATTAATTATACCACTACTGAAAGAGAGTTATTAGCTATAGTATTTGCTTTTGAAAAGTTTAGATCTTACTTAATTGGAGCTAAAAGTATTGTGCATACAGACCATTCAGCTATTAAATATTTAATGCGACAGAAGAATGCCAAACCTAGACTGATTAGATGGATACTTCTTGTACAAGAATTTGATTTTGTGATAGTTGATAGGAACAGAATTGATAACAAAATAGCTGATCATTTGTCAAGATTAGAGTATGATAAATTATCTGAATTTGAGATGGAAGTTACATAAACTTTCCATGATGAACAATTTTATACTATTATGGGAAGACATTTGCCTTGGTATACTGATATTGTAAATTATATTGTAAGTGATATTGTACCACCTGATTTAACAAGGCAACAAAAAAAGAAGTTTAAATATGATGCAAGATTTTATTTTTGGGATGAGTCCTATTATATAAAGTGTAAGGGTCTGATTATTAGGAGATGTGTGCCACAGGAAGAAACTAATTTAATTATTCAATGATGTCTTGATTTTGAATTTGGAGGTCAGTGTTGATATAACTGCTTTTAAGATTTTACAATCTTGATTTTATCTGCCTACTCTTTTTAAGGATGTATACAAATATATTAAATCATGTGATCGATGTCCAAGAGTAGGTAATATCTCTAGAAGAAATGAAATACCTCTAAATTATAATTTGGAAGTTGAAATTTTTGATGTATGGGGATTAGATTTTATGGGACCATTTACTCCTTCATTTGGAAATTTATACATACTGGTTGTAGTTGATTATGTATTGAAATTGATTAAAGCTATTGCTTTACCTAGATGTGATGCTCGGAGAGTTTCAAAATTTTTAATGAAAAATATATTTGCGAGATATGGAATGTCGAGAGTGATTATAACTGATGATGGATCCCATTTCTGGAATAATCAAATGAAGAGATTGATTGAGAAATATAATATTATTCATAGAATCTCTACTGCTTATCATCCCCAGACTAGTGGTTTAGCATAGGTGTCTAATCATGAAATTAAAAGAATTTTGGAGAAAACTGTGGATAATCACAAATTAGATTGATCTACTCGATTAGATATTGCATTATGGGCTTATAAGATTACTTTTAAGACCCCTATTGGAATGTCTCCTTATAGCCTAGCGTTTAGCAAGACTTGTCATTTACCAGTTGAATTGGAGCGTAAAGCATATTGGGAGATAAGAGAGCTGAATTTTAATTTGAAAAATGCTAGAGAGAAGAGATTTATGCAATTGAATGAATTGGAAGAAGTTAAAAATGCATCTTATCACAACGACAGAGTCTATAAAGAGAGAATGAAATTGTGGTATGATCGGAAGATATTGAAAAAGAAATTGGAACATGGAAAAAAAATTTTGTTATAAAACACAAGATTGAAGTTATTTCCTGGAAAGCTCAAGTCTAAATGGTTGGGACCTTGTACAGTTGTAAAATTTCATTCTTTTGAAGCTGTTGATATTGAGGATCCTTATACTGGAAAGATTTTTAAGGTTAATAGGCATCGATTAAAGCCTCACTTTGATGGGTTTCAACCCGAATTCAAAGAGGTTTTAATGGTGAGTCATCTTAATTTACTGAATGGTTTGTCGGGCTGACGATGTTAAACCAAGCGCTTTATGGGAGGCAACCCATATGTATCTTTGTGGTGTGTTTGCTTGTTTGTTGTAGTTGTGCTTTTAGATAGTTATTTTAGAATCTTAATCGCTCCTAAATACTTTTAAAAATTGATAAATATTGGATCTAATTGAGATATTAGAATATTTCAGGCCAAACAAAATTCGGTGCAGATTTTGACCACCGGCGCCATCGGCGCCCAAATACAGAGAACATGCTAAACTTCCAGTTTTGAGCGCCGCCGGCGCCCAAAACCTGTTGACGGTTTTTTGAGTTTCAAAATGCAATTTTTTGCGGTTTTGAGCGAGATCTTCTTCCTTATAACTCCCTAAACTCCATTTTAAACTTCCAAATTCTAGAAAAAGGAAAACTTCCTTTCCCAATTCACATCCCATGGATTCCTATTCCATTGAAACACCTCGATCTCGTATTTCAACGGACGGAAATTTATCAGTTTTGAGGCACAACGATTATTCATCAAGGTGATGATGAAGAGGAGGATTATCAAGGAGAGAGGCTTTATTAATCGAGGTATGGATAATCCTACTACTATAGTTGAAGAGATAATAAAGGAAAGAAATTGGGAAGTGCTATGTTACACTAATGCTGCTGTAGTCATTCGGGTTGTGAAGGAAATCTATGTAAATCTTCACCGAATCAACCAAGGATTCGTCTTTATGCAAGGTAGGTTTATGCAATTCACTCCTTCGAGAATTAATGATCTCTTTATGATTGAGAATGTACCTATCTGCCACTATTACAATTTTAATACGAAAAGCTATAATATGAATGATGTTTATCGTTATTTAACTGATGAAAATGAAGATTGGGAAGTAAGAAACAATGGATATATTAGTTTCCCGTCTGCATCTTTAAATCTGGTATCAAAGCAGTGGCATTATTTTATTTCGGCAAAGTTTGTTCCAACTTTGAAAATTAATAAAGTTACTAAGGAAAGTGTTATTTTGAATTTTTGTATTCAAACTGGAAGGCCAATTGATATTGGAAATATAATTGTGAAATCAGTTTTAGGATTAATAGTTCATGGATCTAAATATGGGATTGGACACCCGTCCACCATATTTATGTTATGTAGTCAATCACAAGTTCCGTATGAGAGTTGGGAAAAGGCTCTTCTTCCCTGGAGGCCTATTGATCCAACTAATATTATGACTACCAAATAGTAGGAGATGAAGTAGATATGGATCTGCTTGCTGATCAACCAAATTAGACTTCACAACCCATTCTGCCTTACTTTCCTGAAAGTTCTAGAGTGATACTGAAGAGAATCAAGCGGTTGGAAAAAGAGGTACAGAATGTTATGAATTTCATTAATAATACTTCTAATTTATTTGATCATATAGACTGGAGGATGAAGGAATTATTTGATCACACAAGTAGGATTGAAATGGGTTTGATTAATCTGGTGAAGAAGAATGTCGTGATTGTTGAGGAATCATCTAACGAATTCCCATTTCGTCCCTTCTACAATTTGTTCTTGCATCAGCAAACTATTAGAGATATTAGAGAGGAAGAATGTTCTGAGACCGATGAGGAGTGTTTACTGGATTCTGCTTATGTTTGATGTGTGTTTGCTTTACTTTGCTTAGTTTTGTTTGGTGTGTTTAGTATTTGCTTTGCTTTGCTTTATAGTTTGTATTTGGATTTTATATGCTTAATTTCATTGTGTGTGCTTAGATTTTAGTGTTTTCTTATAGTTGTAACACTAAAAATCTAAGGGTTGTTGATTTAATTTGATGATCATATTGGTGTTTATGTTGTAATGTGGATTTTATATATATAAGTGATGTTCTGTGTTGTTTGTCTAAGAATTGTGTTAGTTATTGCTTGTGTGATGAAATAGATGCTTAATAAAGTGTTAAACGTCATTGTGGAGGACAAAATGTTTGAAATTATGAAAAAAAATTCAGACCCACAAAAATTTTTGCACTCGTGCTGCCGGTGCTCAAATCCAGATACTTTGGCCTATTTAGAAAAATAGAGCGCTGTCGGCGCCCAAATACAGAAAAAGGTAAAAAAACCCTTTATTTTGCGATTTTGACCCTAGGACCTGCTATTTTTTTTCATTGCTTTCGTCTTCCTCCTTCATTTTCGCGACTTTGAAGACCTATGGCTTGCTAGATCTTGGATTTGAAGAAATTTCAAGGCTTTTTGTGACCGAATCTACACTTCTATTGGTAAGAGCTTCACTTTGAGTTAAAAAATTTTGATTTTCACCATAGGAATTTCTCACATTGCTTAGATTGGAATCTTAGGATTTTTGAAGAAATTTAGGGATTTCCTATGATGAAATATGCTCTTACTTTTTTTGAATAGTATTTGGAGTTTGTTACATTGTAGGTTTGGAATTTATTAGATTTTTCTTGCAATTTTTAGAAATCCACATGGCTCCAAGGTTTAGTAAAGGGAAAAAAAAGTTTCATTATGATGAGGAAAGATTTGTCAATGTCAAAGCATGGTTTCGTTTTAACTCTTACCTTTACAATAAGAAGTGTATTTAGGATCAAGCTTTTGATAATCCTGGTGGACTTGTTGAATAGTTAATTGCTGACCAGAATTGTGAACAATTTTGTTATTTTACTACTAATGTTGTTTTGAGTGTTGTTAGAGAGTTCTATGCAAATGTGCCCTGGACTAAGACTGAATATGTGCTAGTTAGAAGAAAAATGGTTGAATTTACACCTCAGCGTATCAATGCATTTTATCAAACTTCGGAACCTTTTGTTTGCGAATATGAAAATTTTGATACCCGGGAGCCGAATATGAAAGAAGGGATTGCTTTTCTGACAGACGGAAAAGAGGAATGGAAAGTGAGTCAAAAACAAATGATTAACTTCCCTGCTTCCAAGTTAAATGTTGCATGTAAAGTTTGGCACTATTTCATCTTTGCAAGACTGTTACATTCTTATCACTACAGAGAAGTTACAAGGGATAGAGTAATTCTGAACTATTGTATTCAGAATATGAAGAAGATTGATATTGGAGCTATTGTCTTCAAGAACATTCAATCTATTTCCAGAGGAGAGACCACTGGAGGATTAGGACATCCTGCCCTAGTTCATGCCCTGTGTGTACAGTCTGGAGTAGAGTTCAACAGTTATGAAGAAGTAGCTATAACATTGAGACCAATTACCAAGACTATTATTCTTACATATGAGTCTCATGTGGGAGCACAAGATTAGAGTAGGAGTACTGATATTCCTACTATGAGCTATGACATTCCATCTACGTCAGAGCCCCCTACATTATTTAATATTATGGAGCAGCTGAGATTACAGAGTGCTAGTATGGATAGACTCCATGGTAGGATGGATGTGTTTGAGGATAGAAGTGATGTGAATGAAGATTATATGAGGAGAAGAGATGAGTTCGACATTGCCTATCATGAGGCTCGGGTCAGATTCATGAGGGGAGAGACTGATGTGATATTCCCTACATGCCCCAGCTATAAATCGTATAAACCTGATCCTGCTGACCCTGCTGATGAACCTGGTGATGGAGATTGGTAGTTTGTTTGTTTCTATTTCTGTTTTTATTGTTATGTGTTGTGTTGCTTTCTGTGATGTAGTAATTATTTACTTTTCCATGTGAAGTGTAAACCTGTTAATGTACTGTCACGTTGTAATGAAAAATTAAAATTTTCAAATAATATGTGTAGTGCTGTGATATTTTGTTTAGTAGTTGTAGTGTTTTGTTAGATGTTTAATTGTTTAAGTTGATATCTCTTTACCCTGCAAATGTTTTAAAAATTTTTATATCATTGTTGCTAACTGTTTCATACCTGCTAGCTATAAATTTTGATTAATACTAGATAGGTTTTGAAGATTTCAAGATCCCAACAAAAAAAGGATAGTTTCTTTTACTCTATACTGTTTCAAATTTATTTAAAAATTTAAGTTTAGGGGAGGGTAGAAAAATATTAACTCTTATTTGTTCTCAATTATTATATTTTAAAAAAATATAAGCATAACTTCTGGCAGTTGAACCTTACTTGAGATAACTAAAACTTTTTATTTCAATTGAATATTATGGAAGGATTGGATGAAAGTATTTAGTAAAGCTATTTAGTATGAAAGTATTTGATTATAGTTAACTATTTCAAGTAAAGAAAACTGTATTTTTGAAATGTTAAGAGACTTAAAGTATTGTGAGTTAGAAGAGATTGTGACTTTATGATGAATAATAAAGCTCATACCTAATTATAAAGTAAGGAGGTGTTTTAAGTTTGAACTTTAGAAGGAGAAGAGTGAAGTTCAAAATCATTAAAGGCTATCCAGATATAGTAATCCTCATAAGAAAAAAAAGAAAAGAAAAGAAAAAAAGGATAAAAAAACAATCCCAAAAAGAAAAAGAAAAAGAAGAAAAAGAAAAGAAAAAGAAAGAAAAATATTTATGAGGAGAAGTGACACGCCTAAAATATATAAACTTTTTGCTATATCATTTTACTTATTTTTGATGATATTACACTTTAAAGGAAGATATTTTGTATGTTTTTTGATTTTAGGTACAACAAATGGTGATTGGAGCAAAAGGAAGCAAAAACAGTGCAATTTGGAGCAAAAACGAGCAAGAAATGAAATTCTGTCCTGACACCTTTCGATAAGTATTTTGATGCTTAATCTCTTTTACACTTCTTACATATTTTTGAATGAGATTACACTTTATAGAAAGGTTATTTTTATGCTTATTTTGTAGGGCTATCTGTTACGAACGCAAAGCAACTGAAATGGGGCGAAACAGAGTTGAAACGGAGCCAAACAGAGAGAAACGGTGGAGCCGCGCAGCAGCCTGCTTGCCGACGGCGAGATCGATCTCGCCGACGATGAGATTTTCTTGAGCCCACCGAAAAATGGCCGAAAAGCTCGCTGACAGCGAGCTCGAACCCGCCGACAGCGACCCGGACGACCATGAACCGACTTTTGGCGGTTTTGGGCCAATATTCGACATATTTGGACGCTCTTTCGAAGGGGTGCTTAAGGAAACTCTTCGGAATTCATCCATGCTCTTTAAAAATGGAAAATTTGTGTTATAAATGTGTAGATTAGAGAGGAGAAAAGAGAAACAATAGAGGAAAGCAGAGAAAAACTTAGAGGAATGTTTAGGATTTTTAGATTAAGAGTAGAAATGTAGATTTCTACCCCTTTGGAGAGATTGGAGAGGAGATTTTGAGAGAATTTGTAAGAAATTTCGCTAGCATTACATGGATCGCCGGGAGACTTTATGGGGGAGATCTTCGTCTTACTTTCAAGGGGAAAAAGCTAAGTATTGTTCTTCATTATCTTATAATTTTGTAAACATTTATTTAGTGGATTTGCTTTTATTAAATGAAGTTTCCTTTATATTTTCTTTGTGCTTTGTGAAGCATCTCTCTTACTCTTTCTTCTTCTTTGAAAATAGTGGCATAAGAAGATTATGTCATTGTTTTCCTTTTACTTTTCTTTCGTAATGAGTAGAAATCATGTTTAGGATTTTGTGATGCATGGTAGAAGTAAATTTAATTATAAATGTGATGGTTTTTTACTTCCACTTCATTTACATTGCAATAAGGGCCCATTGTAGTGTTAAAATTTGTTGTAATTGCATCACCCCGAAAGGGCGGTGTAATTCTCAACAAAGTGAAACCACATTTAAATTCCATGGATGGTGAAGTTCATCGGGATTGAATGCAAATAAATAGGGAAATATAATTATCGGGCGTAGAATTGGAGATTTTAGAGTGACAAGCTGAAATCCTCAATTCGGTTCTATCGTTTGGGTGCTGAAGTGTAGATGTTAGCCCTCAGGCGAGGGGAACGTGGGAGCTCCGAAGTGGCAGCCGGTATCCTCCCAGACCTAGCCGCTAGATTCGGTAACCAAGCATAGGATTAGTCAATGTTCTCTATGCCTGGACCAAAGGGTAAAGAATATGATTGCTTCTATTTGGCACATACAATATTTAATGCATCTCAATCCTATACATTATCTATTTCATTACATAAGAATAGTAGTTTTTAATATCTCAAAATTCTCCAAACCAACTCATCCAAAAAGGGTTGTATTAAGAATTTTTATATTCATTTAGATATAGTTACTATCTTTATATTTAACACTTGCATTTAGGAATAGTTGTTAGATAAAACATAATTTTAATTGACATTCCAAAATAAGAATTATTAGTAGTAGACCAGAATTTGATTAAAGACTTCTTACTTCACTTCCTCATGGGATCGATACTGGGGTTTTTAAAGAAAACTCTATATTACTTGAAACGATACGTATACTTGCGTAGTACCCCTAGTGTGTAAAATATTTTATAATTTTTATATCATTTAAGATTTTGCACACTAGCCACTATTTATAAATCGGGTCAAGTTTTTGGCCATCTTTTGGAAGTTAATTTACTGCGTAATTGCGGGTCGTGTCAAGTTTTTGGCGCCGTTGCCGGGGAAGCTTCGGTAAGAACTTTAGGAGAAGTTTAGTTGAAGTAATTAGGCTTAAACTTGGAAAACTGTAGTGTAGTAAAAATTGTTTTGTGTGAAAAGTGTTTTTATATGAAAAAGTGTTGTGAAAAAACTGTTTGTGTGAAAAATATGGTGTTCGTGAAAATGTTTTGTTGTGTTGAATATATTTTATCTATTATTTGTTTAATTATTAATGTATTATTTGTTGTGTTACGTATGCAAAATAATGAATCTGTAGGACTTGTACCTTATGATCCTGAGTTTGAAGAAAATAAAAAAATAAAAATACAGAAAGGACTCGAAAAACTAGAAATGGAAATGGAAAACTTTCAAGATAATAACTTAGAAAATCATCATAAATCATTGAGGGATTACATAAATCCTACGACAGATGAAATTCACTCTAGAATATAACCTCGTTTGAAATAAATCCTGAAATTATCCAACTGGTGCAGAACAATCAATTTGGGGGAACTCCTTCAGAGGAACCATATTTACACTTATCAAATTTTCTAGAACTTTGTGCTACATTTCATTATAATGGCATGTCAGATGATGCTGTTAGATTAAGGCTTTTTCCTTTCTCACTAAGGGATAAGGCTAAAATATGGTTATATTCATTAGCACCTGGCTCTATTAAAAATTGGGATTTAAGTCAAAAATTCCTAGCTAAGTATTTTCCACCTTCAAGGACTACTAAACTTAGAAATGATATTAACTCATTTTGTTAGTATGAAGGAGAATCAATATACGAAGCCTGGGAAAGATTTAAGGAACTCCTAAGTAAGTGTCCACACCATGCTCTGCCCGATTGGTTAATCATTCAAACTTTTTATAATGGGTTAGTAGGATCCCTTAGGTCTATAATTGACGCTATCGTTGGTGGATCATTAATGTCAAAATCATTTGATAAAGCGTATGCATTAATTGAGAAAATGGCTACAAATGAATTTCAATGGCCCTCTACAAGGGTAAATCATAAAAATGTAGCTAGTGTTCATGATACAGATATAATTATAATTCTTGCATCTCAGACTGCTGCAATATCAAGAAAGTTGGACCAATTTGGAATGAACCAACCTCAATTTACTCCTGTAAGTGAGAAAAGTTCATTAGGGCATTAATTGATTCTAAATTATCATATGAGACTTTAAATACCACAAACAACCCATATTCTAACTTTTACAACCTGTGTTGGAAGAACCATCCTAAATTTAATTGGAATCCTACTACTGACGATGGAAACCAACAATGGGAAAATAATCATGCAAATCCTAGTGGAAGTTGGAATAATTACGGGAACATAAACTATAGACCTTCATATCCACCGGAATCTAACAATGATCAACAATTTGAGGATAAGAAAATGTCTATGGAAGAAGTGGTATTGCAAATGGGAAACCAGTTGCAAAGTCAAAATGCTACGATTAGAAACATAGAGAATCAACTGGGAGAAATTGCTAGTTCACTTAGCAATAGACACCAAGGAACACTTCCCAGCAACAATGAGATCAACCCTAAAGAGAACACTAATGAACAAATAGAAGCTGTCCAAATAAAAATTGGAAGAGATATAGAGGATGTGGTTAGAAAAGAGAAAGATGTTGTGAGAGAAATAGAGGAAACTAAAAGACCTGAAGAACATGTTTCTAAGAATCTGGAAGAATTAATATCTCCAACTAAAATCAGTTTTGAAAGACCACAACCTTCATTTCCTCAAAGACTTAGACAACATGAGTTGGATAAAAAATTTTCAAAGTTCCTGAAAGTACTTAAGAAGTTAACAATAAATATTCCTTTCACTGAAGGTTTGGAACAGATGCCAAGTTATGCAAATTTTATAAAGGATATATTAAACAAGAAAAGGAAATTTGGGGATTATGAGAAAGTTGCACAAAGTGAGGAGTGCAGTGCCATACTTCAGAAAATTTTTCTCGGAAACTTAAAGATCATTGTAACTTTACAATTCCTTGTGCAATTGGAGAAAAATTATGTGGAAAATATTTATGTGATTTAGGAGCGAGCATTAATGTGATGCCTATATCTATATTTAGAAGGTTAAGTTTAGTCGATATTTCTCCCACTACTGTAACCCTTTTGTTAACTGATCGATCTATCATTTATCCAAAAGGAGTTATAGAAGACGTACTTGTTAAAGTGGATAAATTTATCTTTCATTTAGATTTTATTGTATTAGATATGGAGGAATATAAAAAAATTCCAATTATTTCAGGGAGACCTTTCTTTGTTACTAGACAAGCTATGATAGATGTGCAAAAAGGAGAGTTGACTATGAATATTAATGACCATGAAGTTACTTTTGATGTATTAAAGACTATGAAATATCCAGCTGAGAGAAAAGATGATGAATGTTTTTGGATGGATGAAATTGATTATCTAAGTAAAGAATATTTCCAAGAAAGTTTTGAGAGTAAGTTAACAAATGAGATTGAAATAGACTTTCATGACGATTCAAAAGCATTACTTAAAGAAGACTGTATGTATGTTCAGGAGAGGTGTGAAATGATGGACGCTACTAAAAATAGTAAACTTTTAATTCCATTTGTTGAAAAATCTCATGAACTTAAGATGGATGAACCCCATACAATTTTAAAGCCTATCTATTTAAAGAATTCATCTACACAACCAGTCTTTATATCTTTAGATACGTCACAATCACAAGAAAAACCTAAATTAAATGATGAACAAGATAAAAATATTGAACTAGGACTTGGAAGAGAATTTGAGGATAAATTTCAAAAGAACTTTGAGTTGAGAAAAGAGGATAAGGATATTGGAAGACCATTGGAAGAAATTTCTAGTGAATTAGAAAAACCTATTTCCTCAACTAAGATAGATCCTACATCATTTAATAATTATAAAGGGGAAGAATTGGAAGATAACTTTAATCATAAGAGTGACATAGAAGAATGTGATCCTGAATCTAAATTATCTAAAGAGAATTTGATAAAAAATTTTAAAGATATTGAAGTATTTTATAAAGATCCATTTCTAATAAATTTCAAGGATGATATTAATATGCAGATTGAAAAAATCAATAAAAGAATATTGGATCTAAAAAGAAATATGAGGAATTATGATAAAAATTCATCTAAAAATGAAGAGCTGAATGAAAAATTAAAATTTGAGGATTTTATAGGAATCCCTAGATCTGGAAATGATTGGGCGATTGATCGAGGATTACTTAAATGGAATTTTGATCCAGGTGGAATCATTTGTCGGGCTAATGAAGTTAAATCAAGCGCTTTATGGGAGGCAACCCATAGTTATCAGTGTGCTTTGATTTAGTGTGTTTTGATTTAGTGTGCTTGAGAGTCATGATTGTTAGTGATCTATTGTATTTGCTTTATAATGGATTGATCAGTTTGATTATTTTTGGTAGATGTTTGGATTGTTAGTAGTTTGATCTGATCTATGTCTGTGTCTTGAGGGAGGTGATTCCTTAACTTCTTATTATAGCTAGAATTGATCTCTTGTAGTGTTTGGATTAATGAGTCCTCTATAACTTGGGTCTCACCCAGACTTAAGTTTTACAAGAGAAATGATGAATTTAAACATTGATAGTTCCATCTCAATTTGTTACTTCTTTTCTCTAACTTTATTTTCATCAGGTAGGAGTCGCGAACCTATTTGAGGAACACCATATGGATGATCTTACACTATCTTTATAACTGTTAGAGGTGCGTAATTATAAGGATTAGGTGATGCCTGAGATTGGTGCCTAGGAACCAATTTATTAGGGGTAATCTTATCTTTGGGATTATAATCTATAAAATTTTTTGAAGTGCCTAATTTACTAGTGTAGTGATTCTGTTAGAAATTGGAAGTAAATTAGTGAGATGTGATGAGTTAAAGGAAAAATTGACCTCATTTATCATTTGTGATTGTATTTGAATTGTGTGTTTATGTTTATGTTACAACTTTATTTAGGTATTGAAGAACATTTTTATATTCCCATGCTGATACATGCTATGCTAGTTAGACTTTAGTTTAGTTAATTTCATTCTGGCATGATTAGTTTAGATTTACTTTCTGCTGCATATTGTTCTGTCCTAATGAATACTTGCAAATGATTTTGATAGACATTTGTGCTAGATAAAATTTCTAAATTATTATCTTTCTGCTTATATTTTCTGTACTAAATGCTACATATGTTAAAAATTAAGTTTGGGGGTAGGAAGAAAAGTAAAATTTTAAAGTGAAAATACTTCATTTTAGTGTAATTTTATTACAAGCATGTTTTAGGCTAGATTTATTTTTTCCTACAGTCATTCTATCCTGATTATGCATGATATGAATTTAATAGGATGTTGTAATAGTAAGTATATTCAACCTTTACTTTTTCTTCCTGCTATATTTTATGGAATTAGTTGCAAAATATTTTAAAATTTAAGTTTGGGGGGAAGAAAAATATTAACTCTTATTTGTTCTCAATTATTATATTTTCAAAAATTATTAGCATAACTTCTGGAAATTGAACCTTGCTTGAGATAACTAAAACCTTTTATTTTAGTTGAATATTATGGAAGGATTGGATGAAAGTTTTTAGTAATAAAGGTTAATTTTATAAGGGTAAGATATTTGGTATGAAAGAATTTGATTATAGTTAACTATTTAAAGTAAAGAAAACTATATTTTTGAAATGTTAAGAGACTTAAAGCATTGTGTGTTAAGAAGAGATTGTGACTTTATGATGAATAATAATGCTCATACCTAATTATAAAGTAAGAATGTGTTTTAAGTTTGAACTTTAGAAAGAGAAGAGTGAAGTTCAAAATCATTACAGGCTCTCCAGATATAGTAATCCTCATTTTAAAAAATATATATATATATAGAAAAAGAAAAGAGAGTAAGAAAAAGGGGATTGAAAATAATCCCGAAAGAAAAGAAAAAAAGGAAAGAAAAATATTTATGAGGAGAAGCTTGAGGAGATGCCTAATAAAAAATTAGCTTCACTTGAGTCAAGAACTTGATTTCATTTCTGAATTTATATTTAAAGTATTGGTCTACATTCTGATGAAGTTTGCATGAACTCCTTTTTCACATAATCTTTCAAGGCACTCTTAATTTAACAAATTATGATTTATCTTGAAATAAATAGAAGACTAGAACCCTTACACTTGATTGCTGAATATTCTTATATCTATAGCGTTAACCTGAGTTACTGAATTTATTTCTAAAAATCTAACCAATATATTCTTTTGAATGAAAAATTTTAGTGTATTACAGGTGAAAAGTACATTGCTTTGAGTTATATTTTTATGTATTAAAAGTGTTACTTGAGGATAAGTAACAGTTAAGTTTGGGGGATTTTGACACGCCTAAAATAGATACACTTTTTGTTATATCGTTTTACTTATTTTTTATGATATTACACTTTAAAGGAAGGTATTTTGTATGTTTTTTGGTTTTAGGTACAAGAAATGGTGATTGGAGCAAAATGAAGCAAAAACGGTGCAATTTGGAGCAAAAACGAGCAAGAAATGAAATTCTGCCCTGACACCTTTCGATAAGTCTTTTGATGCTTAATCTCTTTTACACTTCTTGCATATTTTTGAATGAGATTACACTTTAAAGAAAGGTTATTTTTATGCTTATTTTGTAGGGCTATCTGTTACGAACGCAACGCATCTAAAATGGGGCGAAACGGAGTTGAAACAGAGCCAAACGAAGCGAAACGGTGGAGCCGCGTAGCAGCCTACTCGCCGACGGTGAGATTTTCCCGAGACCACAGGAAAATGGCTGAAAAGCTCGCCGAAAGAGAGCTCAAACTCACCGACAGCGGCCCGGACGACCATGAACCGACTTTTGGCAGTTTTGGGCCAATATTCGACGTATTTGGACATTTTTTCTAAGGGGTGCTTAAGGAAACTCTTCGAAATTCGTCTATGCTCTTTAAAAATGACAAATTTGTATTAAAAATGTGTAGATTAGAGAGGAGAAAAGAGAAACAATAGAGGAAATGAGAGAAAACCTTAGAGGAATGTTTAGGATTCTTAGATTAAGAGTAGAAATGTTGATTTATACCCCTTTGGAGAGATTGGAGAGGAGATTTTGAGAGAATTTGTAAGGGATTTCGCTAGCATTGCATGGATCGCCGGGAGACTTTATGGGAGAGATCTTCATCTTTCTTTTAAGGGGAAAAAGCTAACTATTGTTCTTCATTATCTTATAATTTTGTAAACATTTATTTAGTGGATTTGCTTTTGTTAAATGAAGTTTCCTTTATATTTTCTTCGTGCTTTGTGACGCATCTCTCTTACTCTTTCTTCTTCTTTGAAAATAGTGGCATAAGAAGATTATGTCCTTGTTTTCCTTTTACTTTTCTTTTGTAATGAGTAGAAATCATGTTTAAGATTTTGTGATGCATGATAGAAGTAAATTTAATTATAAATGTGATGGTTTTTACTTGCACTTCATTTACATTGTAATAAGGGCCCATTGTAGTGTTAAAATTCGTTGTAATTTCATCGACCCAAATGGGCGGTGTAATTCTCAACAAAGTGAAATCACATTCAAATTCCATGGATGGTGAAGTTCATGGGGATTGAATGCAAATAAATAGGGAAATATAATTATCAGGCGTAGAATTGGAGATTTTAGAGTGACGGGCTAAAATCCTCAATTCGGTCCTATCGTTTGGGTGCTGAAGTGTAGATGTTAGCCCACAGACGAGGGGAACGTGGGAGCTCCGAAGTGGCGCCGGTATCCTCCCAGCCTAGCCGCAGATTCAGTAACCAAGCATAGGATTAGTCAATATTCTTTATGCCTGGACCAAAGGGTAAAGAATAGGATTGCTTCTATTTGGCACATACAATATTTAATGCATCTCAATCCTATACATTATCTATTTCATTACATAAGAATAGTAGTTTTTAATATCTCAAAATTCTCAAAACTAATTCATCCAAAAAGGGCTATATTTAGAATTGTTATTTGCATTTAGATATAGTTACTATCGTTACATTTAACACTTACATTTAGGAATAGTTACTAGATAAAACATAATTTTAATCGACATTCCAGACTAAGGACTATTAGTAGTAGACCAGAATTTGATTAAAAACTTCTTACTTCACTTCCTCGTGGGATCGATACTGCGGTTTTTAAAGAAAACTCTATATTACTTGAAATGATACGTATACTTGCGTAGTACCCCTAGTGTGTAAAATATTTTCTAATTTTTATATCATTTAAGATTTTGCACACTAGCCGTTATTTATAAATCGGATCAAGTTTTTGGCCATCTTTTGGAAGTTAATTTACTGCGTAATTGCGGGTCGGGTCAAAAAGCTTGAGGAGATGCCTAATAAAAATTGGCTTTACTTGAGTCACCCTAAAGGGAGAACTTGATTTCATTTCTGAATTTATATTTAAAGTATTGGCCTACATTCTGATGAAGTTTGCGTTAACTCGTTTTTCACATAATTTTTCAAGACACACTTAATATGACAAGTTATGGTTTATCTTGAAATAAATAGAAGACTAGAACCCTTAGACATGATTATTGAATATTCTTATACCTGTAGGGTTGACCTGAGTTACTGAATTTCTTTCCAAAAGTCTAACCAATTTATTCTTTTGAATGAAAAATTTTAGTGTCTTACAGGTGAAAAGTACATTGCCCAGAATTATATATTTATGTAGTAAAAGAATTACTTGAGGACAAGTAATAGTTAAGTTTGGGGGATTTTGATGCACCAAAAATATATACTATTTTTGCTATATAATTTTACCTATTTTTGGTGATATTGCACTTTAAAGAATGATATTTTTCATGATTTATTGCAGGTATGATGATTTTAGGTGATTGGAGTAAAAAGAAGAGAAAAGGAACGAATTCAGAGCGAAAGGGAGCAAAATAGACAAAAACATTTTTTGGCGCTGCCGGAGCCAGAATGGGTTCCGCTGGCCCCATATTCCCCAGAGCTCTAGAAATATTCAGATGATAGAGAACCACCGGCACCCTATCGGGCGCCTGTGACGCCCAATGTCGGTGTAATTCAAATTTGAAGAGTTTTGAAGACTTTTTGAAGGGATGTGTCGACATATTTTTTAGGTTGTGTTTAATTTAAAAAAAAGGGGTCGCCTACAGAAATTATCGGCGAATTTTAAATTTTAAATTTAATTTAAATATGTATAATTTAGAAAGTAGCGTTTGATTTTGAAAATAATTTTTTGAGTTTGAAAATTTTAAGATGTAAGATCAAACTGATCTCACATCCCAAATAGTTTATATAAACAAGCACCACACCACAAACTGTGTATCTATGCCGAGGAATAGTCAAACTGCTTGACGATGGGGCTCGATTAAATAAAATAAAAGATTTGTGACATCTTTTTGGTCTGCAAAATCATTTTATTTGCCGACAAGTTCCCCTACTTAATATAAAGGAACTAAGCATGGGTTTATATTATCTAGGTTCTTAAAGTTTCCTATAAGGGCAAGCCCCTATAGTTAATTACATCCTAAATGTTCGAAGACAATTTAGAAAACTCTCGATAATGATCAGTTGTTTTGCTCTCAAGAATTTGAAAGTTTAAGGTTTTTAAACAAATTGTATTTTGGAAATTTCAATTGGGAATAAATCAAATTTGGAGCAGTTTATTTCAGGAGTCCAATGGAAGAGAAGTAGGAGAAGCTGAGGATCCAAGAAGAATCTTGGGAACTTCCCAAACTATCCTATTGTTTGTCTTGAATTTGAGAAAATTATTTAATGTTTCAATCCTGCCAGTTTTAATTAATTAGGACTTATATTAGTAAGACACAGTCATACAAATAGCCTCGAAGATGTGAGGGTTTATGCTGTACCGAACGACTACCTCAGAGTCCTAAGACCGGTTAGGACTTAATTTGCATAACTTGATTATGCAAATGTCTAATAAAGAGTTGAGGATTTATGTTGCACTAAGCAAACTACCTAAAAATCCTATGGCTTGGTTATTTAGACTAAGGAAGGGTTTTGCTGAAGTAGATCCGAGTTTTGCTGAAGACGATGGCCGTGCTGCCCACTATGCTCCAAGCTCCTTATTATCGCAGAGGTTTAGTTTTAGAAATCATAAATCAGGAGATGAGAGAAGTGTTTTGGTTTAGAAAAGTCTTAGAATCCAAATATTTTAGTGTTTTAATTAAAACAAATCTTAAAGTTGATTAAACAGAACCGATTAAGATCCCACGGTTCTGTCATCCTGACACCGTTATTTTCATCAGATTCACTTAGTCCATATGAATTTGCTAAATTTAACTGAATGAATTCCACACTTTCATATAGACCGTGGAAAATCCCGTTAGCAACACGTGGGTTACATCATCCGAGGTATTCCCGATCAACCAATGAGACATTTTAATTTAGTTAAAATTGTAATTTTTTGTTGTTCTGTTTGTGATTAAATTTTAAGTTGTCTTATATTTTGAAATGTTGTGGCGGTAAATTTTATCTTGTATGACTTTTAATTTAGTTTTGGGTTTCAGCTTTTTGGCTATCCTAAAGGTTTTATTTTTCATGCAACAATCTTATTTATCATAAAAGAAAAGTAAAACGCAGTGCAGGTAAATAAATTGCAATAAGGTAAATTGCAATAAAGTAAAAGTGTACCTTGAGGGTCTTCTTATCTTTCCCAGCTGAGACTTTAGTATTGCATTATATATATGTGTTTATAATTTTGCAGAAATTAAAGCATGCCAGAAAACAAGAAGAAGTAGAACTAACAAGAAGTAACTACTCAATCCTATGATGTTTATGGGAATTCTTATGTTGTAGTTTAATAAAATTTGTTTAATTTAATTGAGGATGGTTTCGTTAAGCAGACATATTAAGTTTAATAGACCTTAGAGCTATCCAAACAGTTAAAGAAGGATGCAGGTCCATGCTTCCCTCTCGTATCCTGATGATAAGTCTCGGGCTTATTTAGACTTATTATGTTGCTTAACAACTCACCCCACATATACCCTTATGATTAATAAACACATTTGTTCGAGGTAGGTTGGGGCAAATGGGTTTAGGTGTGATTTGAGTTTGTATTTGGTGGTAACTCGTAGTTTGATTTGGACTTATGGGAGTGCTGTGAAGATTTTGTGAAGATTTGCTTGAGTTTGTGTTTGGATTTGGCTTTGGTTTTAGTTTGGGTTTGGTTTTGATTTATGTTTAAATTTGATTTGTGTTTTGATTTGGTTTTGGTTTATGTTTAAATTTGGTTTGTGTTTGGATTTGGTTTTGGTTTATGTATTGAAACAAGGGATTTTTTAGTTTGGAATGTGAATTGGGAAGGTTATGTGGACATCGGGTAAAATTTGGGTTAATCCATGCATTCACTAAGCATAAAGGGTATTGTTATTATGTTTTCTACACTAAGTTGTGATTTCCTAGGGGTCTTTATAAAGGGAAAAATGAACCATGCCTCGGGAGGCCTATCCTAGGTTTGATTGTTATCGTGTTGGTATTGTATTGTGGTCGGGATTGTTGTTCTGTGTTGTGATTGTTGTTGTGTTGGGATTTTTGTTGTTGTTGTGATTTGTGATGGTTGTGTTATTTATATATTATCATTTTATTTATTATTGTTTATGTTGTTATGTGTTATTATTCTTTATTGTTTACTATTTATGTGTTTTTATTTTTATTTAAAATTATTATCTTTTATGTGTAATTAAACTTATTATTATATTTATGGTTTATTTAATTTATTATTAATTATCTTATGTGATTTGTTTACTTTATCATTATTTATTTATTTCATTAATTGTTATTAATTTATTTTATTTTACTTTAACTTGATATTTATTTATTTAAATTATTATTTTAGATTTAAATTATTTTATTACTTAATTTAATTAATTTAATTTAATTTAATTTAATTTAATTTAATTTAATTTAATTTATTATTATTTATGATTATTAAATTAAATTAAATTTATTTATTTAATTTAATGTAAAGTATTATTGTTTAATTTAATAAAATTTAATTTAATTTTTTATTATTATTATTATTTTTATTTAATTTAATTTAATTTAAATTATTATTAGTTTACATTATTAATTTAATTTATTTAATTTGTTTATTTAATTAATTTAATTTAATATTTATTTATATTATTATTTAATTTTATTTAATTTAATATGATTTGATTAATTTAATTAAGTTAATTTAATTTAATTTAATATTATTTACAATTATCATTTAATTTTAATTTAATATTCAGTTTTCATTAATTTATTTAACTTAATTTAATTTATTTAATTAATTTAATTTAATTTTAAATTATTTATTTATTTACATTATAATTTAATTTAATATAATTTTGATTTATTTAATTTAATTAATTTAATTAATTTATTTAATTTAATTTAAACTATTATTTATTTAATTGTTTTTGGTTTACTTAATTAATTATTATTTAATGTAATTTATTTAATTTAATTATTATTTAAAATTATTATATTTAATTTATTTATTATTTGATTTTAACTACTTAATTTTAATTTAATTCATTATTCATTTATATTATTTAAATTATTTTCAATTTATATATATATGTATTATTTATTTTTATTATCCCTTATAAGTTATTTTATTTTAATTAATTGTATGTACATTTTTATTACTTAAATATTATTCATTTATCATTATTAATTGATATTATTAATTTACATTATTTATTATTATCATTTTTATTATTATTTATTTATTTATAAGACTTTTCATTTTCTTTCTTAAATTATTCTTTTATTTATTTAAAGTTATTATCATTTATATTAAGTTATTATTTCTTAAAATTATTATTTACATGTATATTTATATTTAAATTATTTTAAAAAGAATGATTTTTTTATTTACCTATTTTTATTATTTATTTATCTATTTATAAAGCTTTTTAAACATTCTCTCTCCTAAATTATCCTTTTATTTATTTTAAATTATTACCATTTATTTAATTTATTATTTATTAAAATTATCATTCACATATGTATATATTTAAAAAAAACACTTTTATTTACTTCCTTTATTTTCATTATTTATTTTACTTATTAATTTACATATATATAATTTACATAGTGTATGTTATATATTATTTTAGATTTTTATTTCATTTTCTTCTTTTTATTATTATTATTATTATTTTTTATTTCCTCTTTATGTTTATTTTCTTTTACCTTTATTTCCTTTATGTTGTATTAAAAATTTTAAAATTCATTTTTTTTAAGGTAATAAAAACTAGTGAAGAGAATAGGTGGTATTTTTGTAAATAGTGAAATTAATGAGCCTAAATAGTTACATATCTTTGCATAAAAAGAAAATCCTAAGCCTATGTATGAATAAAATAAAGATTTGTAAAAGAAATAATCTACACATGATTTTTTTTATTTTAAATAGCTTGCATGAAAAGAAAATCCCTAAGGCTAAGCATGGAAGAGTTTAACACATAGTTTTTTATAAACCTATGTAGAGGAAAAGGAACTTTAAGGAAAATGCATGTATATGTGGGGTCTTAGGCTAAGCATGAGAGGGGTGAAACATTTCTTTGAAGCTTAAATGTTCATAAGATAGAAGAGAGGGGGAAGAAGCTTACCTTGATTTTGGGGAGTTGATGAAAGGAACTTGAAGAAAGGGATGCCTTGTTGAAGCTCATGGCTAGGAAGGGGTTTGGATGGATGTGGCTTTGCTTGGAAGAAGGAGAGGAGGAGGAGGAGAGGCTCACGGCTATGAGAGAATTTTTGGGGGGTGGAATGGCTAAATGTAAGAGTTTTTGTAAGTGAGTGTGTAAGGGTGTGTGAAGTGGGATTAAGGGGGGGGGGGTTTAATGGGGAGGCTCACAGCTAAGAGTTAAGGAGGAGTGAGGATGAGGTGAGGGAGAAATATGGTGGAGATATGGTGGAGGTAAGGTGATAGGGTGAGGTGGCGGGTAGGGTGTGGGGGAGGTAAGGGAAAGGTGAGGGAGAGGTAAGGGAAAGGCATGGAAGTAAGGTGATGGTAAGGAGGGAAGACTTTTAAATTTTTTTTTTTTTTTTTTCTGTTTTGCCGTGAGATGTAAGAGGGGGAGAATGTGGGTGTGTGTGTGTGAGTGAATTTTAGTTTGGTGAGTTTTGGATTTTGGGTCCATTTTAAGAACATTGGGCTTATTTGAGTTTATATTGGGCTAGAGCTTGAATGAAGCCCATGTGCCTTGATCAATATTGTCCACATGATTGTAATGAAGATCTTTCATGAAGACATAAAATGATTTTGAGCTCATTTGGAAGTTCAATTTTGGCATGGATTGGATTTTTGATTATTTTGGACCATATTGGGTTCGAGTCAAGTTATATTGAGTTTGAGTGGGAATGGGGTCCAGAGGTCTTCAACAATATTGTAGATATGATTGTCTAGAAGACTTTTCATGAAGTCAAAAAGTGGTTTTGACAAGGTTCTGAGGGTCAATTTGGTGGATTTAAAGCATGTGTTCAGCTTGGGTCAAAATTGGGGTTTTTTGTTCAAAATGGATTTTGATAAAACCTGACCTCAAATTATGGGCAATTGATGATCCAATTCAGTTTAAGGAGGTGTTATAAAGAGTTTGGAATTGAAAATTGGGAGGAATTGATTGACATTGAGTCACTTTAGAAGTTTTGGGTTATTTAGGCAAAATTGGGGATTTTGATTTCAAGTGGAATTAGATTCAAATGTGGGTCACATTGGACTTGAATTTGGTCTAAGGTGATATTAGGGATGTTTAATTTTGGTTTATAATTGAATTTGATGAAAATTTGGGTCAATTGGGTCAAGATTGGGTTTGGTTTAGGCACCTTTAGGTTAAAAGGGCCAAGTTGGGATTTTGGATTGAAAGTGTATTAATTTGGAAAACTTGACCCATAGTGTAGTTGAACAAAATGAAATTGGCAATTTTAGGATTTTCTAAAATTTTTTGAGAATTATTTGGAATTTTTGGATTTTTGGCAAAAAGGGTATTTTGGGTATTTTGAGGGTATTGGGGGGGTATTTTTAGAAATTTTGTAATTTTTGAGTCATGAATGGAAAATTTGAGTGTTAAGGAATATCTTGGAATGATTTTTGGGGAATTTTGGTGAATTTGAAGAATTTTGGGTAATTTAGTGCATTTTGGGAGGTCGGGGGCCAAAAATTAAAACTTTGGAGATTTGAAGGAGGCTTCAAAGTGAGCATGATGTAATGGTTTAAATTGAGTTATAGATCAAGAGTCACCCTCATTTTGTCCTCTATGTGATGGTCCCCACCACTTAGTCATAGACTGAGGGCTGGGCTATCCACATGAGTTTCCATAGAGTTCAGGGTTGAAATTAGGATGTGTAGTATATGTTGTGAATGTGAAGTGTATGAGTGGTGATCTCCAGACCTCCCTCAGGGCAAATCCTAAGGTCTGACCAGCTATAGGAGACTTCCCCTAGGATTCCTTATTCTTGCCTTTTTTCCTACCAAAAGGTGGAGGTTAGGCTTTAAGCATATGAAAACCCCCTAGTGAAGCAAGAAGAGTTTTGAATTTCTATGGGGAGGGTTCCATGACTAGTCTTCTAAGATAGTCACCAGGAGAGTCCTATGGCTAGACCCTAGGCTATTCTAAAGAGAGACTAGACCTCAACCAAAAGTGAGGTCAACAAATGGACCCCCAATAGGTGTGGTGTGCTAACCAAGCACACCGCACGTATTGGTGTTTACCGATAAGATCAATAAGACCAACACAACTGTCTGAGTGAAAACTCAAGATAGAACGAAGAGTTTAGCACGTTAGTTTCCACTGGGGATTGTTTGGTTGATAACCTTCAAACCCAAGGACTCTCGCTGGGGAAAGAAGGATGGAAAACCTTTCAATGTGAGTTGTGAATTTCAAGCTCCCAAACTCTGAAGGAATTTGATCCAGTTTGATTTGAACAAATGGGAATTTTGAATTTGATTTCAAGTTTCTTATTTGAATTTTAGTTTTAAACTTTGTTTTGAATTTGAAGTTTGGAATTTTATTCTTTGAATTTAATTTTAGGATTTGAATGTGGGAATTTGAAATTTTAAGCGAAATCAGAATTTCGGTATCACTCGCAAGAGGAGAATCAGAATTTAGGTACTTACTCAGAAATTCAAAGAAAAAATTTCTTTTTTTGGGAAATCAGACGACTAAGCTCCGACCCCAGAATATCATGGAAGGCAGAAAAATATCTCGGAAGGAAGATGGAAATTTTGGGAATTTTTGGGAAATAGGACGACTAAGCTCTGACCCCAAAATATCATGAAAGGCGGGAAAATAACTCGGAAGGAAGATGGAAATTTAGGGAATTTTTGGGAAATCGAACGACTAAGCTCCGACCCCAGAATATCTTAGAAGGAAGACAAAAAATCTCGGAAGGAAGATGGAAATTTAGGTAATTTTTGGGAAATCAGACGACTAAGCTTCGACCCCAGAATATCATGGAAGGCGAAAACATATCTCGAAAGGAAGATGAAAATTTAGGGAATTTTTGCGAAATCGGACGACTAAGCTCCGACCCCAGAATATCATGGAAGGTGGAAAAAATATCTCAGAAAGAAGATGGAAATTTAGGTAATTTTTGGGAAATCGGACGACTAAGCTCCGACCCCAGAATATCATGGAAGGCGGAAAAATATTTCGGATGGAAGATGGAAATTTAGGGAATTTTTAAAAATTTAGGGAATTTTTGGGAAATTGGACGACTAAGCTCCGACCCCAAAATATCATGGAAGGCGGAAAATTATCTCGGAAGGAATATGGAAATTTAGGGAATTTTTGAGAAATCGGACGACTAAGCTCCGACCCCAGAATATCATGGAAGGCGGAAAAATATCTCGGAAGGAATATGGAAATTTAGGGAATTTTTGGGAAGTCGGACAACTAAACTTGGACCCCAGAATATCATGGAAGGCGGAAAATATCTCGGAAGGGAGATGTAAATTTAAGGAATTTTTGGGAAATCAGACTACTAAGCTCCGACCTCAGAATACGTGGAAGGCGGAAAAATATCTTGGAAGGAAGATGGAAATTTAGGGAATTTTTGGGAAATCGAACAACTAAGCTCTGACCCCAAAATATCATGGAAGGCGGAAAAATATCTTGGAAGGGAGATGGAAATTTTGGAAATTTTTAAGAAATCGGACGACTAAGCTCCCACTCCAGAATATCATGGAAGGCGGAAAAAATACTCAAAAGGAAGATGGAAATTTAGGGAATTTTTGGTTTCTTGGGAAAGAGAGGATATTATTAACTTGTTTGTTTCTGATTTCATATCGTTTCATTTTGTTTAATTTTGATTTTGCTTCCTTTGAGTTCATTTATTTTCATTTTGATTTGATTTGATTTCACTCAATTTAAATTTGTTTTTTTTTTAATTTTGTATTAATTTCATTTGTTTTAAATTTCATTTTGTTTTTGATTTTTTTTATTTTTTATCCTTTTCTTCTGCATCATTTTGTTTTATTATTACAAAATTTTGGACCCAGTCACAGACACTAGCCCTACAGCTATATTGGAACAAATATCATTTTTTTTTCAGTCTTTTCTTGTTGTGTAATATTTCTTTAATTATCGTTCATTGATGGGAAACATTGGTCTATCCCCTTGAGAATCCACTAACTGGTAAGATCCTCCTGTGTAGACCTTCTCCACCATGAATGGTCCTTCCCAGGTCAGTTCAAAGTTTCCACCTTTTTTGCGGTGTGCAAGAATAGGCCTTCTAAGAACGAGCACAAGGTCACCAACTTTGAACGACCTCAAGCGGACCAATTTATCGTGAGCTTGAATCATCTTCGCTTGGTAGAGTTCCAGGTTATGCTGTGCGAGCAATCTTTTTCCTTCAAGGCTTCCCAATTCTGCAAGTCGTAACTTGGCATTCTCTTCTATTGTAATTAGATTGGCAACGGCAAACCGGAGTGACGGTAGCTAAACTTCTAGCTGAAGAACTGCCTCGGACCCATACACAAGAGCGTAAGGCGTAGGCTGTGTCGGCATTCTGACTGTCGTCCCGTAGGCCCACAAAGCTTCTAGTAGCTTCTCGTGCCATCCTCTTTTATTGTCGTCGAGCGTCTTCTTCAGAATCTGAACAAGCTTTTGATTGAAGGCCTCTGCCAAGCCATTTGCTTTAGGGTAGTAGATCGTCGAGTATCTCTAATCTATCCCGTATCTTTGGACGAAGTTGTTTATTTTCGTGCTCTTCAAAGCAGACCCGTTGTCGGAGATGATTTTGTGCGGTACATCGAAGCGGTAGACGATTTGATTCTTGAAGAACTGTAAGACTTGCTGCGTTGTGACTTCTCATAGTGGAACTGCTTCTGTCCTCTTGGAAAAGTAGTTTGTAGCGGAGAGTATAAGCCTGTGTCCTTTTGAGGAAGGAGGGTCTATCGGACCCACTATGTTCGTACCCCAGCACTCGAATGGCCACGAGGCAATTGATGGGTGTAGAACATTCGGAGGCTGGTGCAAGACTACTCCATGCACCTGACACTGATGGCATCTCTTAGCTACGTCCATGCAATCTATCATCATTGCTGGCCAGTAGTATCCGATTCTTTTGATTTTCATCTTCATTTTCGGTCCTCACTAGTGAGCACCACACAATCCAGCATGTACTTCTTTGACAATTTTCTGTGCTTCTGCTCTACTCAGACATCACAGCCACATCTGCTCGAAGGATCTCCTATATAGAACATTATCGATCAGGGCATATGACAAAGCCCTCTTCTGAATCTGGTGCGCTACTGACTTATCTTCTAGTAAATTTCCGGTTTGCAAATATTCTATTAATGTTTGACGCCAATCTTCTGTATATTCTGCCACTGTAGCAACTATCTTTTCTTTTTCAATTTCATGTAGACTATTGAGGTCGATCTGAGACAACACCTGACGTCCTTGTACTATAATATCTACAGAATCTTCTGGTGGATAAGCCAATTCTTTAGCGAGTTTTGCTAAAGCGTCCGCATGGGCATTGTCTGCTCGAGGAATCCTATAGAATATCACATTTGGAATTTGCTCGAGTAACATCATTGTATACCGGTGGTATTCTTCTAATCTTGGCTTTAGAATTTTGTACTGTCCTGCCACTTGCTGGATGACGAGCTGTGAGTCGCCATAAATGGCAATATCCGTTATATTCATTAGTATTGCTAATTCCAAGCCGGTGATTAAAGCTTCATACTCTGCTTCATTATTGGTACACGACTCTGTCAAGTGGTAAGAAAACCTCAGCATGGCCTGATCTCGTGTCACGAAGATTAAACCAATTCCTGCTATGCCTGGTATAACTGTTCCTGATCCTTTGTCTTTTCGAGCTGATGACGCTCCATCAAAGTACATTTCCCAACGTTGAGTATTGAGATCTTCTATCAGTAGTATCTGCTCATCTGGTAACTCATAATTGAGCGGGGACCCAGCTGGCAGTGGGTGCGCTGCGAGAAAATCTGCAAGAATCTGCCCTTTGATAGCGCGAAGAGGCACAAAGGTTATATCGAATTGCAATAATATCATTGACGACCTTGCTAAGCGTCTGGAAAGCGTTGGTCGGGTCATGAAATATTACAAATGATTAACCTTCGAAATCACGTTGACCTTATGAGATAAAATGAAATGTCTAAGCTTCTGAATGGCGAAAACTAAAGCTAGACAATGTTTCTCAATAGGAGGAGACTTTAACTCCGCAGGTATTAGACGTCGACTCAAGTTGTAGACTGCGTTCTCTTTACTCTCATCATTGACTTGGGCAAGTAGAGCTCTGAGGGACTCATCTAATGTCGCGGTATAAAGTATCAACGATCTACCTGGGATAAGGGCTGCTAAAATAGGAGGTGTCTTTAGATATCGTTTAATATCTTCGAAAACCTGCTGACACTTATCTTCCCAAATAAATTTGGCATCCGTTTTAATTAATGCCGAGAAAGGCTGACACCTACCCGACAGATTAGATATAAAGCGCCTCAGATATGCCAGTTTTCCTTGAATTGAACGCAGTTGTTTCAAGGTTTTAGGGGGAGGCATTTCTAAGATGGCTTTAATCTTCTCTGGGTCGATTTCAATTCCCCAATGACAGACAACGAATCCTATAAATTTCCCAGAGGTAACGCTGAAAGCGCACTTTAAGGGATTCATCTTCAGATTATATTGTCGTAATTGTTCAAATACGATCCTCAAATCATATAGGTGGTTTTCTCTTATCTTGCTCTTGATAACCAAATAATCCACATAGCATTCTACTTGTTTGTGAATGAGGTCATCGAAGATCCTCGTCATTGCTCTCTGATATGTAGCTCCTGCATTCTTCAGTCTAAACGGCATCACGGTGTAGTAGTAAATCCCGATCGGAGTTCTGAAAGTTGTGAGCTTTTCATCTTTTGGTGCCATCTTGATCTGATTGTACCCTGAAGACCCATCCATAAAGGCGAAAGTTTCATGTGTCAAGTATGTCCACCATTAGTTCCGGTATCGGCAACTGGAATTCATCTTTTGGACATGCTTTGTTTAAGTCCCTAAGGTCGACACACACTCGAATTTGCCCATTTTTCTTTTTCACAGGCACAACATTAGCTAACCACGTCGGATACTGTTCTTCTCGGACAAAATTAGCGTCTATTAATTTCTTGATTTCTGCTGTAACTTGTTGTTCTATCTCGAGGCGCATCCTTCTAGGATCTTGCTTTACTGGCATCACATTCTTATTTACTCCGAGGAAGTTAACTACGACTGCCGGAGATAGTCCTGGCATTTCGTCATAGCTCCAGGCGAAGCAATCTTTGAATTCTGATAGTAACCTGACCAAGTCTGCAACCTCTTCTTAGTTGAGTAACGAACTTATGAAAGTCGGCCGGGGCTGCTTCTCAGTCCCGAGATTGATTTCTCTTAATTCATCGACTGTTGATTTGATCTCTTCTTTGAATTCTAGTGGAGCATCGCCTATTGGCTGATCTTCATATTCATCTTGATTGTCCAAGCAATCTTCTTTTGACTGACTAGTAACAACCATGCAAAATTCTGAGTCATCGACGGGTCCGAGCATACCAAACCCAAGACCTTCTTTAGAATTGAGTTTCTTTCCTTTTACATTCCACAATTTTTCGAACGATTGTAACTTATCTCTTGGCATTTTCTTTAACACATATCCTTGTTGAACTAACTTTTGTACACACAGCGAAAAGTAGTTAAAAGGTAATTCCATTAATTCATTTGAGTCATTTTCTTCAAGAATTACACAAGGTTCAGAAGTGGAAGAGGAAGCTTTGTAAAACTTGATCGGTTTAAAACCATTGTTATGAACTTCCTTGACCTCTATACTCTCTATCTTTTAAGAATGGATCGGAGTAAGGGTCATGGAATGAACATAGTGGTTAATCCGATCGTACATCGATTCATATTCATCCTTTGCTTCGTCGTCCAGAGAGATCTCGAACTGAGGCTTCTTCTGACTTATCATCATTGTTTCTTTATCTTCTTTGGAGCTTTCTTCCATGTCGATGTTGATTGTTGGCTTCGCCTGTTCAACAATCTGAGAAATTCTTCCTCGACCACGTCCCCGGCCTCGACCTCAGATGCGTGGGCTAAAAGAACTTTTACCAACTCGTTGAGAAGGAGCGGTATGAGATTGTTGAACTGGAGCCATACGGTCTCGTCCTTGTAGTTCCTTTGAGTCTTCAGTCTTCATGGATGCCCACTTCATGTATTGAAAACGGCTGTAGATCTCCTTTAATGTAATGTTCTTGTCCATCTTTGTAGTATTTGATGCACTGGTGAAGCGATGACGGGACCATATTGTACTCATGGAGCCACGGTTGACCAAGCAGGGTATTGAATGAAGTATCCACATCGATGACATGGAATTTTGCCGTTGTTACTAGATTTCTAACTTTCATCTGTAGTGTTATAGATCTGAGAGCTTTTTCTCCTTTCTGATTGAAACCTCTTAACATCATTTTATCCATTGAAAGCTCTCGGGCGTCGATGTCCAAGTAAGCTAACGTTCGCACACTCATTATATTGAGCGATGCTCCAGGATGTACTAAGACTCTGGAAAGTACAAATATGCCGATGATGACAGAAATGTAGAGTGGACGATTGTGACCGGCTGTACCGAGTAGCAAATCTTCGTCGGCGAAAGTCACGCCAAGCTGTTCCTTTATGGTGCAAACTCCATCTGAGGATGTGCTAGCCAACTGCGCTAAGCAAATGTTGGGATCAAGTAGAGCCTTGATCAAACTTTCTCTCATCTCCTTTGACTGGATCAGAGCATCGTAAATACTTAGTTTAGCCGCCAACTTCCTGAGATGAGCTAACACGTTGTAATCCACTTTATTTGGGTTTTCAACTTCATTTCGAACTTGTATCTATTCAGTAGCTGGAGGTATTTCTTCTTGAGTGACTATCTACTTTCCTTTGTCCACTAGAGTTGTTCTCGGAGGTAGCACCTTGCTACTTCTTAAATGCACTTCTGTTATTTCTTCTTCTTCTAGACCCAGAGGTCCTTCTGTATCTAAGAAGTCCAAACTGATGTCAAGTGGAACTCCTTTGCACTCGAGGACTGGCTCCTCACTTCTCGTACTGTCGTAGCCAGTGTTGTCAATGTCTTCTTTATCTTTGGTGGAAGTTAATATGATTTGAGGATCATTTTGGGAATCGAAATCGGGGTTAGATAGGTTGTGATTAGTTACGTCATCACTAGAGACAGTAAGAATGTAGCCAACATCATTTATATCATTATTACGAGACCCTGGAGGGGTACAAAGATAATGATACAAAGTAAGGGGTTCGAGGAATTTCACCCCTGAATTTGAGACAACCAGTCTAACGGGAGCAGCACCTATCATATCCTCCGTGCTATCATCTTTAATCTCGCTCACGATCTCTTTCTTCCTCCATTCTCACCGCGATGGCTTCCTTGGTGAAGCTTTCATCTTGGACTATGCTGACGGTGGACTCTAGACAATGGCTTTCTTTGGAGCAGACTAAATCTGATCCAGGACCTTCTTGAGTTCATTCAAAATTGTACTCCATCCACCCTTACCGGCATATGGGTCAAGCGGAGAGATTGGCTCGCCTGAAATTACATTTATAGAACCTTTTCCAGGCTCCTTCAAATATTCCTTCGGTATCTTTATATTTCCTTCTTTGTAATTTTGCTCAAGCCAATCCTTGAAACTGAAGCAGTTTTCAATTGTATGTCCAAGCATCCGGTGATAAGGACAGAAGTTGGGCTGATCTTTCTTATTCACCTGTTCTGGCTTTTTTGGCTCAGGTAACTTGAACTCGAGCTTCTTCAGCAGATTCTTGAACATCTTTGCTACAACATCATTTTTGAAAGAGTATTTTTTGCGAAGTCGTTTTGATATTGTAGGAACTGGTCTCCCGTCTGTCCTGTGAAGTCTCTGCTACTGCTGACCAGGCTAATTATTTTGTGGTAGACGAGACTTTTCGTACTTCTGAGGTGACTGCTCTGTCTGAATCATCATCGGTTGCTTTCCTTTATCGATCGCGGCCACTACGCCAGATCTCTTCTCATAAGCCTTTGTTTATTTCATTTTCTCTGTCTTTTTTGCAGGCTCTGTGTGCTTGATTTCTTCTTGTAAGCTGCTGGCCTTGCTGAGCAGTTTCTCAAAGGACTTGATCGTGAGACCCTTAAGCATGAAAGCTATCGGACAGTGAAGACTTTTGAGTATTATATCAATTGCGTGTTGTTCATGTAGCTGGGGTTCGCATTTCATGCTTAAGTTTCTCCACCTAAAGATGTAGTCAACCAAAGTCTCATCGGGCTTCTGACGTTCTACCATGAGATCACCTATGGTGACATGATGCTGAGCACCGGCGAATCTCTTTAGAAACATGCTTTCCATTTCTGCAAAAGTCTTTACTGATACATTAGGAATTTCAACATACCAATTGAAAGATATTCCCGACAGGCTGCTGACAAACTGACGGAACAATAACGCTTCACTTCCTCCTGTATTGCAATAGCTAGCTCTGAAGTGCGCTATGTGCTGCTGAGGGTTTCCTGTTCTGTCGAACATTTTGAAGGTCAGTGGCACAAAGCCTTTGGGGTAAGGTACAACATCAAATTCCTCTGGGTAGAGTCTACTCTTTAAAACTGATGCTCCACCTTTGGACTGGGCCAAGGCCTCTCGAACTTGCTGTTCGACGATTTGCTTAAGATCCTTTTCTGGTAGACTCGGGGTTGAATCCTTCTTCGGAATCTCATTCTCATTGGCAGAGGTAACCTCTCTTCTTTCATCGGCGATGTGTATTATCTCAGGCTGATTAATTTCTAGAGATACTGTCGGACGTGACTGAGATTGTCCATGCAATGTGGCCACGGTAGTCATAGCGACAGTCATCTCCTCCATTTTATTTTCCAATCGGCTGATTGTTTCGTCTCTAGAGGACACAACACTTTGAAGCTCTTCTATTGCATCCTCCTCACGAGGAGCTTCACGTGCAGACGCTGTGGCCCTAGTATCGACCATGTTGATTTCCATGAATTCATTATCCAAGTATTCTGACAGGTGGAAATCTTCATTATCGACTTCCAATCCTTGCTCGTTAGTTAACTCTGAAATCTCTTCACGGTGTTTCTGAATTCTATCCTCCATCAATCCTTCTTCTACCACTGACTCTGAAGCAACAGGGTTGGTGACGATAGGAGTGACAGACTTATAATTCGTTTGATGATTTGTAGACTTCTCGAAGTGGACAGGTGCAGCGACTTTAGGTAACCACACTCTCCTCTCGAGAATTGATGTCTCGGGACGGAATGTCTCTGCGGGGACATCAGAACCAAGAGAGGAAGTGTGCTCCCTAGAGCGCAGACCATGTACAGAGGAAAGTAACCCTCTCTTCATCCTCGGGAGTTCCTTGGGTGGCATTCATGGACCTAGCCGAGACTTGACTGGTCTTCGTATCGTGGGTGTCGAATCGGTGGTAATTGTCTCAACATGCTTTCCTAAATGGTACTTTACAGAAACCCTGCTAGGCTTTTCTTTTTTCAAAATTTCCTCTTTCACTTTTGGGGATATTGCACATCCCATCCCTTAAATAAGTTTGGCGACAGAACATCCTTCTAATTCGGTCAATCTCCGTAGAAGAGTATGAGCTCGAGTGATGGGTGTGGATATCTTTCCCTCCTCATTAAGACTGTGCAGTGCTGGAAGCACAGTGACAATCCTATGAAGACTTGCATTTCCAGTAGTACTAGCTAATGGGTGGAACCTACTACCTCGGAGGAGAGGAGAGGTATTCGGTAAACCGAGTTCCTCTTGCTGAGGAATTTCATCAATCACTGGCAAACTTGCAGCTTGTGCTTTGGTGGCCTTGCGGAGCTTCCGGTTTTGGTTCCTCCTTTGGAATTTGGTCAACGAGGGAACCCTAGAACTGGAACTAATCTCAAAGACAGACGACAGAGCAGGTAATGCTTTGTCAGACTCCTCCTCGTGCAAAATTTTTTTCCCTTTGGCAGACAGGGAAGTAGGTACTGTAACGGCGAAGCTGGAAGCAGTGGAGGTGACGACTCTTCTTGTCACGGAGCCAACTAGTTATACGGGAACAGCAGTCATCTTCACATTCTTAGTAGAAGGGAAGTCATCATGGGAATTCAGATCGAACTCGGCAGATGGTTCTTGTACTTCGGGGGGGGGCAATTTTAAAGATCATGAATGGGGCTTTTCGAAGCATGACTTCAAACTCACTGAAGCCAGCTCCAAACTGAATCAACGGTGCTGCGAGACGAGCCTCATGGGAAGAGGGCAAGTCGCAGGAGAAAGTCAGCGAAGGGGTTGACATTTCGACTGTCAAAAGTAACATTCCAAAATTTAGGAAGGGCTAAAGACCTTGTCATCATATAATATGAACACTATGAAAAAGATCGTTCTGTGAACTGGGTAAAATTTCTGATTTCATTTAATAAATTATTATTTTCTCTTATCATATTTTGTTTTTCTTTTTTCTTTATTTTCTCTTAGATTTTCATGTGTTTGTTTTAAATGATACTTAAAATTTTAATGGTGGATTAACTTACCGAAGGTAGAAAATTAAATCCAAGAGGCAGAAGAAGAAGGTGAAGCAAAGGACCCTGCTGAGGATCCCTTTCACAACGCACATTGCCCAAGTGTAATCCACCAACACACCTATTGGGGGTCTGACCCCATAAGATCAAAAGAAAAATCCCAAGGATCCCTAAACCTCTCTGTTTAGGAGTGGCTAAACAGATGGTTCCTAAATCCAGGAGAGTTGATCATACTTTCCCAACAAAGAAATGGGTAAAGTACGTCAACGGAAGAATGGTAGTTTGATCCACTAGGAGCATGGACTTACTACCGATTTATGAGAGGAAAACCATCTGATCAAAATGAAGAGAGGAACTAGTCCCTAGCGGAGTCGCCAGAAGCTTGTCGCTATATTTTTTAGGTTATGAGTTTAATTTAAAAAAGAGAAGGGTCGCCTACAGAAATTGTCGGTGAATTTCAAATTTAAAATTTATTTTAAATATGTTTAATTTAGAAAGTAGCGTTTGATTTTGAAAATAATTTTTTGAGTTTGAAAGTTTTAAGATGTAAGATCAAACTGATCACACATCCCAAATAGTTTATATAAACGAGCACCGCACCACAAACTGTGTATCTATGCCGAGGAAGAGTCACACTGCTTGACAATGGGGCTCGATTAAATAAACTAAAAGATTTGTGACAACCGTTTGGTCTGCGAAACCATTTTATTTGCCGACAAGTTCCCCTACTTAATATAAAGGAATTAAACAGGGTTTATATTACCTAGGTTCTTAAAGTTCCTTATAAGGGCAAGCCCATATAGTTAATTACATCCTAAATGTCCGAAAACACTTAAGAAAACTCTTGATAATGATCAGTTATTTTTCTCTCAAGAATTTCAAAGTTTAAGGTTTTCAAACAAATTGGATTTTGGAAATTTTAATGGGGAATAGATCAAATTTGGAGCAGTTTATTTCAGGAGTCCAAAGGAAGAGAAATAGGAGAAGTTGAGGATCCAAGAAGAATCTTGGCAACTTCTCAAACTATCCTATTGTGTGTCTTGAATTTGAGGAAATTATTCAATGTTTCAATCCTCCCAGTTTTAATTAATTAGGACTTATATTCGTATGAAATAATCATACAAATAGCCTCGAAGAAGTGAGGGTTTATGTCGTACCGAACGACTACCTCGGAGTCCTAAGACTGGTTAGGACTTAATTTGCATAACATGATTATGCAAATGCCTAACAAAGAGTTGAGGATTTATGTTGCACTAAGCAAACTACCTCAAAATCCTATGGCTTGGTTATTTTGACTAAGGAAGGGTTTTGCTGAAGTAGATCCGAGTTTTTTTGACGATGATGGCCGTGCTGCCCACTATGCTCCAAGCTCCTTATTGTCGCAGAGGTTTAGTTTTAGAAATCATAAATCAGGAGATGAGAGAATTGTTTTGGTTTAGAAAAGTCTTAGAATCCAAATATTTTAGTGTTTTAATTAAAATAAATCTTAAAGTTGATTAAACATAACCGATTAAGATCCCACGGTTTTGTCATCCCGGCACCGTTACTTTCATCGGATTCACTTAGTCCAGATGAATTTGCTAAACTCAACTGAATGAGTTCCACACTTTCATTTAGACCGTGGGAAATCCCGTTAGCAACACGTGAGTTACATCATCCGAGGTATTCCTTATCATCCAACGAGACGTTTTAATTTAGTTAAAAATGTAATTTTTTGTTGTTCTGTTTGTAATTAAATTTTAAGTTGCCTTATATTTTGAAATATTGTGGCGGTAAATTTTATCTTGTATGACTTTTAATTTAGTTTTGGGTTTCAATTTTGTGGCTATCCTAAAAGTTTCAGTTTTCATGCAACAATCTTATTTATCATGCAAGAAAAGTAAAATGTAGTGCAGGTAAATAAATTGCAATAAGGTAAATTGCAATAAAATAAAAGTGTACCAGAGGGTCTTCTCGTCATTCCCAGCTGAGACTTTAGTATTGCATTGTATATATGTGTTTATAATTTTGCTTAAATTAAAGCATGCCAGAAAACACGAAGAAGTAGAACTAACAAGAAGTAACTACTCAATCCTATGATGTCTATGTGAATTCATATGTTGTAGTTCAATAAACATTGTTTAATTTAATTGAGGATGGTTTAGTTAAGCAGACATATTAAGTTTAAGAGACCTCAGAGGTATCCAAACAGTCAAAGAAGGATGTAGGTCCATGCTTCCCTCTCGTATCCTGATGAAAAGTCTCAGACTCATTTAGACTTATTATGTTGCTTAACAATTCACCCCACCTATACCCTTATGCTTAATAAACACATTTGTTCGAGGTAGGTTGGGGCAAATGGGTTTAGGTGTGATTTGAGTTTGTATTTGGTGGTAACGGGTAGTTTGATTTGGACTTATGGGAGTGTTGTGAAGATTTTGTGAAGATTTGCTTGAGATTGCGTTTGGATTTGGCTTTGGTTTTTGTTTGGGTTTGGTTTTGGTTTATGTTTAAATTTTGTTTGTGTTTGGATTTGGTTTTGGTTTATGTTTAAATTTGGTTTGTGTTTGGATTTCATTTTGGTTTATGTTTTGAAACTAGGGATTTTTGAGTTTGGAATGTGAATTGGGAAGGTTATGTGGACATCGGGTAAAATTTGGGTTACTCCATGCATTCACTAAGCATAAAGGGTATTCTTATTAAGTTTTCTACACCAAGTTGTGATTTCCTAGGGGTCTTTATAAAGGGAAAAATGAACCATGCCTCAGGAGGCCTATCCTAGATTTGATTATTATTGTGTTGGTATTGTATTGTGGTTGGGATTGTTATTGTGTGTTGTGATTGTTGTTGTGTTGGGATTGTTGTTGTTGTTGTGATTTGTGATGGCTGTGTTATTTATATATTATCATTTTATTTATTATTGTTTATGTTCTTATGTGTTATTATTCTTTATTGTTTACTATTTATGTGTTGTTATGTTTATTTAAAATTATTATCTTTTATGTGTAATTAAACTTATTATTATCTTTATGGTTTATTTAATTTATTATTTATTGTCTTATGTGAATTATTTACTTTATCATTAATTAATTAATTAATTAATTGTTATTTATTTATTTTATTTTACTTTAACTTGATATTTATTTTGTTTAAATTATTATTTTAGTTTTAATTTATTTTATTATTTAATTTAATTAATTTAATTTAATTTAATTTATTATTATTTATGATTATTTAATTTAATTTAATTAATTAATTTAATTTAATTTAATTAATTTACTTAATTTAATGTAAAGTATTATTGTTTAATTTAATAAAATTTAATTTAATTTATTATTATTATTATTATTATTATTATTTAATTTAATTTAATTTAATTTATTATTTATTTACATTATTAATTTAATTTATTTAATTTGTTTATTTAATTTATTTAATTTAATATTTATTTATATTATTATTTAATTTAATTTAATTTAATATGATTTGATTAATTTAATTAATTTAATTTAATTTAATTGATTATTATTTATAATTATCATTTAATTTTAATTTAATATTCGGTTTTCATTAATTTATTTAAATTAATTTAATTTATTAAATTAATTTAGTTTAATTTTAAATTATTTATTTATTTACATTATCATTTAATTTAATATAATTTAGATTTATTTAGTTTAATTAATTTATTTAATTTATTTAATTTTATTTAAACTACTATTTATTTAATTGTTTTTTGTTTACTTAATTAATTATTTTTTAATGTAATTAATTTAATTTAATTATTATTTAATTTAATTTATTTAATTTAATTATTATTTGATTTTAACTATTTAATTTTAATTTAATTCATTATTCATTTATATTATTTAAATTATTTTCAATTTATATATATATGTATTATTTATTTTTATTATCCCTTATAAGTTATTTTATTTTAATTAATTATATGTACGTTTTTATTACTTAAATATTATTGATTTATCATTATTAATTTATATTATTAATTTACATTATTTATTATTATCATTTTTATTATTATTATTTATTTATTTATAAGACTTTTCATTTTCTCTCTCTTAAATTATTCTTTTTTTATTTAAAGTTATTATCATTTATATTAAGTTATTATTTTTTAAAATTATTATTTACATGTATATTTACATTTAGATTATTTTAAAAAGAATGATGTTTTTATTTACCTATTTTTATTATTTGTTTATCTATTTATAAAGCTTTTTAAACATTCACTCTCCTAAATTATCCTTTTATTTATTTTAAATTATTACCATTTATTTAAGTTATTGATTATTAAAATTATCATTCACATATGTATATATTTTAAAAAAAAAACTTTTATTTACTTCCTTCATTTTCATTATTTATTTTACTTATTAATTTACATATATATAATTTACATAGTGTATGCTATATATTATTTTAGATTTTTATTTCATTTTCTTCTTTTTATTATTATTATTATTATTATTTATTTCCTCTTTATGTTTATTTTCTTTTACCTTTATTTTCTTTATGTTGTATTAAAAATTTTAAAATTCATTTTTTTAAGGTAATAAAAATTAGGTGAAAAGTTTAGGTGGTATTTTTGTAAATAGTGAAATTAATGAGCCTAAATAGTTACATATCTTTGCATAAAAAGGAAATCCTAAGCCTATGTATGAATAAAATGAAGATTTGTAAAAGAAATAATCAACACTTGATTTTTTTTTTTTTTAAATAGCTTGCATGAAAAGAAAATCCCTAAGGCTAAGCATGGAAGAGTTTAACACATAATTTTTTATAAACCTATGTAGAGGAATAGGAACTTTAAGGAAAATACATGTATATGTGGGGTCATAGGCTAAGCATGAGAGGGGTGAAACATTTCTTTGAAGCTTAAATGTTCATAAGATAAAAGTGAGGGGGGAGAAGCTTACCTTGATTTTGGGGAGTTGATGAAAGGAACTTGAAGAAAGGGATGCCTTGTTGAAGCTCACGGCTAGGAAGGGATTTGGATGGATGTGGCTTTGCTTGGAAGAAGGAGAGGAGGAGGAGGAGAGGCTCACGGCTAGGAGAGAATTTTTGGGGGCGTGGAATGGCTAAATGTAAGAGTGTGTGTAAGTGAGTGTGTAAGGGTGTGTGAAGTGGGATTATGGGGGGGGGGGGTTTAATGGGGAGGCTCACGGCTAAGAGTTAAGGAAGGGGTGAGGATGAGGTGAGGGAGAAATATGGTGGAGATATGGTGGAGGTAAGGTGATAGGGTGAGGTGGCGGGTAGGGTGAGGGAGAGGTAAAGGAAAGGTGAGGGAGAGGTAAGGGAAAGGCATGGATGTAAAGTGAAGGTAAGGAGGGAAGACTTTTAAAAAAAAAAAATTTTTCTTGTTTTTTTTTTTTTTTTTTTTGACGTGAGATGTAAGAGGGGGAGAATGTGGGTGTGTGCGTGAGTGTATTTTAGTTTGGTGAGTTTTGGATTTTGGGTCCATTTTAAGAACATTGGGATAATTTGAGTTTAGATTGGGCTAGAGCTTGAATGAAGCCCAAGTTCCTTGATAAATATTGTCCACATGATTGTAATGAAGATCTTTCATGAAGACATAAAATGATTTTGAGCTCATTTGGAAGTTCAATTTTGGCATGGATTGGATTTTTGGTTATTTTGGACCATATTGGGTTAGGGTCAAGTTATCTTGAGTTTGAGTGGGAATGGGGTCAAGATATCTTCAACAATACTGTAGATATGATTGTCTAGAAGACTTTTCATGAAGATTTAAATTGGTTTTGACAATGTTTAGAGGGTCAATTTGGTGGATTTAATGCATATGCTCAGCTTGGGTCAAAATTGTGTTTTTTTTGTTCAAAATGGATTTGGGTAAAACCTGAGCGCAAATTATGGGCAATTGATAACCCAATTCAGTTTAAGGAGGTTTTATAAAAAGTTTGGAATTGATATTTGGGAGGAATTGATTGACATTGGGTCACTTTAGGAGTTTTGGGTTATTTAGGTAAAATTGGGGATTTTGATTTCAAGTGGAATTAGATTCAAATGTGGGTCACATTGGACTTGAATTTGGTCTAAGTTGATATTGGGGATGTTTAATTTTGGTTTATAATTGAATTTGATGAAAATTGGGGCCAATTGGGTAAAGATTGGGTTTGGTTTAGGCACCTTTAAGTTAAATGGGCCAAGTTGGGATTTTGGATTGAAAGTGTATTAATTTGGCAAAAATGACCCATAGTGTATTTGAACAAAAGGAAATTGTGGATTTTCATGATTTTCTAGAATTTTTTGAGACTTTTTTGAAATTTTTGGATTTTTGGGCAAAAAGGGTATTTAGGGTATTTAGGGTATTTTGAGGGTATTGGGGGGTATTTTTGGAAATTTTGGAATATTTGGTCATCAATGGTCAATTTGAGTGGTAAGGAATATCTTAGAATGATTTTTGGGGAATTTTTGTGAATTTGAAGAATTTTGGGTAATTTAAGGCATTTTGGGAGGTCGGGGGCCAAAAATTGAAACTTTGGAGATATGAAGGAGGCCTCAAAGTGAGCATGATGTAATGGTTTAAATTGAGTTATAGATCGAGGGTCACCCTCATTTGGTCCTCTATGTGTTGGTCCCCACCACTTAGTCATAGACTTAGGGCTGGGCTATCCACATGAGTTTCCAAAGAGTTCAGGGTTGAAATTAGGATGTACAGTATATGTTGTGAATGTGAAGTGTATGAGTGGTGATCTCCAGACCTCCCTCAGGGCAAATCCTAAGGTCTGACCACCTATAGGAGACTTCCCGTAGGATTCCTTATTCTTGACTTTTTTTCTACCAAAAGGTGGAGGTTAGGCTTTAAGCATATGAAAACCCCTAGTGAAGCAAGAAGAGTTTTGAATTTCTATGGGGAGGGTTCCATGACTAGTCTTCTAAGAAAGTCACCAGGAAAGTCCTATGGCTAGACCCTAAGCTATTCTAAAGAGAGACTAGACCTCAACCAAAAGTGAGGTCAACAGGATGCTTAAGGAAACTCTTGGGAATATGTTTCTAACTTATAAGTAACTATTTTTGAACGAAAATAGAGTGGGTTCTAAAGTATTGGAGAAGGAGAGAAGTGTGTGTGAGTGTGTTGAGTGTTAGGGTTTAGAAGAGAAGAGTGTAGAAGTGAGAATTTGAGAGGAATTCTTCTCTAAGGAGTGAAGGAGAAGGAGTAAAGAGAGAGATTGCTTCTTCCTTTCCATTCTAAAGAGGGAATTGAGTGTTGCAAAGAAGAGAGAAAAGGATTCAAAGGAACTTCAAGGGATTTTCTTGGGAAAGAGAAAGAGATAAGTGTTATTTTCTTCTATGGTTTGTATGACTTTCCTTATAAATATATAATCCATGTTTTATTGTGTCTTCTCTATCAACTCTGAGTAGTCTCCTTTGTCTTTCTTCTTGCATAGAGATGTGATGATGTGATGATGTGGATTTGAAGTGCTTTTAAAGTAATAAAGAAATTGTGATAGTTTTTCATTTCGAACTCAATTTACTTTTCGATCTAGCCAATTGAATTGTTAAAATATGTTGTTGAACATTAACTCTGAAAGGATTTAGTGTTCTACAACAATGATGAAGAATCCATTTAATGTCCATGAATGAATTGCGTAGTTCATGGGAATTGGGTGCAAATAAATAGGGAAATGTGTTTTGATAGACTTTAAATTGGAGGTTTCAGGGTGACAGGCTGAGATCTCCAATTTTGTCCTAAGATTAGTAACTAAACTCGAAGGTTAGCCTTCAGGTGAAGGGTGAGTGGGAGCTCCATATTGACAGCTGGTATCCTCCCAGCCTAGCCTTAGATTTAGTGACTGAACTTAGGATATGTCAATGTTCTTTTCATGCTTGGAATAGGGGTAATATTTTGAGGGTAAAGAAACATTTATGCTCCTATTAGGGACAATACAATAAATAAACATTCTACATCATTCACATATCATATACTCGTTGCAGGAGGACAGATACTTTTCTTATATATCAAAAACTTTCAAATACCAAGCTTAGTGTGTGTATAAGTTACCTTTTTAAAAATATTAGAAGAAATTGTGGTTTGCTTAACTGTTACTATTTTTTGCATCTTGTTAGTAGAAGTAAACTTAAACTTTAATTGCGATTTGAGTATTGGATTTCAGTACAATGCTATCTATTATAAGAACCGTGCCTTCCCTGTGGGATCAATAACCAGGCCTCCATTAGAGCTCTGTAATACTTAATACGATACGTTTAGACTATATAAAATCAATTTTAAATATATAAATTTAGGTTCATAAGTTCTTGCAATATAAAAATTCCCGCATCACTGACCTCGAGATTTCGTGAGTGTGGAAAATTTTCTCGAAAGGGAAATGGAAAGTTAGGGAATTTTGGGAAATTGGACGACCAAGCTCCGTTCCCAGAATTTCATGGAAGGCGAAAAAATTTCTCAGAAGAGAAATGAAAAATTAGGGAATTTTGGGAAATCAGACGACTAAGCTCCATTCCCAGAATTTCATGGAAGGTGGAAAAATTTCTCGCAAGGATGATGGAAAATTAAGGAATTTTAAGGGAATCGGGCAACTAAGCTCCGTTCCTAGAATTTCATGGAAGGTAGAAAAATTTCTCAGAAGGATGATGGAAAACTAGGGAATTTTGGGGAATTGGACGACTATGTTCTGTTCTCGAAATTTCATGGAGGGCGAAAAAGATTCTAAGAAGGAAGATGGAAAATTAGGGAATTTTTGGGGAAATCAGACGACTAAGTTTGTTCCTGGAATTTCATGGAGGGCGGAAAAATTTCTCGAAAGGATGATGGAAAATTAGAGAATTGTGGGAAATCGGACGACTAAGCTCCATTCCCGAAATTTCATGGAAGGCAGAAAAATTTTTCTGAAGGATGATGAAAAATTAGGGAATTTGAGAGAATCAGACGACTAAGCTCTGTTACCAGAATTTCATGGAAGGTAGAATAATATCTCAAAAGGAAAATGGAAAAATAGGGAATTTTAACGAGATCTTGGGTAGGAAAGCTTAAGGACTCAAATCCAACCTAAGAGGTAACAGAAGGGAATTAGAATTTAGGTACTGATCTCGGAATTTTTGTTTGAGGATAATTTAATAAAATCTGGTATTTTACTTTCAAAGAAAGCGATTTGGTGCAATTTGGCAGAGATTAGTAGCCATTGCAAGATTTGCAGAATTTCAAGGTATTTCGAGTTTGTGAGAAGTGACGCTGTGTGAAAAGTGCCAAATTTCGCAGAGCACCCACGAAAGCGAGGGATCTCAAGATGAGTGCAAAGACTTAGGATTTCGAGAGAGAGGAAGAGAAAATGTTATCATTGTTTGTTTTTAATTCATCATCATTCTTTTTTTTTGTTTTATTTCATTTCATTTGGTTTAATTTTGTTTCCAATTTCGAATTTAAATTTCAATTTTGATTTCATTTCAATTTTATTTCCATTTTACTTAAGTTTTGAGTTCATTTTGAATTTTATTTCATTTTGTTATTATTTTATTCTTTTCTTCTGCATTATTCTTTTTGTCCTTTTCATTTTGGAACCTAACAGGTGGTTCAACGGCTTTTGACTATCTCGCTGAAAGAAAGCATTTCTGAAAATTAGAAATTTTCATTAATTTTTCTTGGAGCAGTACAATTGATCATATGTTGACAAGCATCAAAAGTACATCATGTGTAAAAAACAAAACAGAGCTGACATATCACATCATTTGGCTTCTACAAAAAGTGGTGGCACCGACTGTCATGACCCGTTGTAAGGGGGTAGGCTTTTGCTATGTGAGACTGCTGCGGGGACGAGCCAACCTGCCAAGGTTATGCTCCGGAACAAAAGTACCTTGGCAAACACCTGGTGGTACAACCTTCAAAGTGGCAAAGGACGAAGGCTCTCTAGTTCCGGATCTGGCTCATAGTAAAATGGCACTTAGTCTTCATCCATTCTTCTGAAAAGTGACTGACACCCTTTTCTTCAAACTCATGGGATGCAGTGTTTCACTAAATCTACTCCATTTCCTTTCAATACCAACACTGATCCGACTGGTAGGGGAATTTTGACAGAATCTCGAAATTCTCCCAGTCTGACAATCTAGATTTTTCGTCCAAACATGTTGTTGTTTTCACTTATAAAGGAGACCATGCAGAAGGGTCTCACAAAGTCATGGTGTTCGATATGAGGCGAGATGCAGCCCCTGTCCTCATAAATATTTATGATGCAGCTGTTAGGAATATTGTTTTCCGGCAGCACATGCCATTCGACCATCATCTTTATCATTTTCTTGATTTGTGATGGCATCAGATCCACCTCATCTTGCTGTAAAATTCCTGGGGGATTACTTTTCGATCTATCATAAATTTATAGCAACAGCCACACTAAATAATGACTCTGTATTTTCCACAATTCCATTTTGACGGCTCTGTATATGTCCTTGGCCTCAGACGGCTCGCTATGCACAATGCTTGTAGAGTGTCGATGCAGTACAAAATTTCTTCTTCATCCTTCCTCAAGAATACATCAGTGTATAATTCGATTCCTTCCAGGATATTGACTAACTTCCCTTGCATGTCTTCATAATGTTGAAATTCTTGCTTTATGATTCTTCTAATCTTTGCCATGATGTAGTTCGGAACTCCTCGCGGCGGCGGTGGCCGTAGGACAAACTGCAGTACGTACGGCTCAACCTCAAGATATTTCTGGCTCTTGAGTAGAATTGAGGCAGCTGCATATGCCTCAAATGTGCCACATTCTTCATGCTATAAAACATGACATTCTGTACATTACAAAAATGCCCCTGACACAGTAGGCAGTCTGGGTAAACCTGAGTTGCAAGTCAGACACCCAGTCAAAACTTCTTCCATTGGATTGTATGTCGGTACAAGATCCTTTGTAGTCTCCAGCTTAGTATCGGTGTGCGGTGCACTGTCATTAGTTTCTCTCTTTTTTTGATTGTAAGAATATTCTAGAATGGGTGATAGCGCGGCGGCTAGCTCCCGAGCCTGTCTCCTCTCCATCCTGTCCAAGAGGCGACGCTTTCGGTAATTTGCATTTCTCCTTTTTGTACACGCCAACGGTGCATCTGGAGCTCTCTAGGCTAAAGCAGCAAAAAGACCACCATCTGGAGTGGTGATCATGGATGGAACCTGACTGTTTCTTGTGTCAAGGAGGTGTAAGTCAATGAAGCCCCCAGTTCCTTCATATCCTAACGTCTGTCCGGCCTCTCTGCAACCAGTTTTCCTCATCGACTTTATATCTGTAATCTTCTTTTGTGTGCTTCATTTTCAAGATGAGAAGTCCAAGCCGTTTATGGAAGCAAACACTAACTCACAACCCGACACCTCCTGTAAAAGTAAATAGAGGAAACTTCAGTGGGTGGTATTGTGCATGAACAAGAACAAGGACAAAAAAATCAGTATCTTTTAAGCTCTAATAAGTTTTATAATTGTTTTGATGCCATTATCTTATTTTTTTAGTTTTATGAGTTTTAGATTTAGAAATTTCAACATGAATATTTTATTATGTGAGAAAATTTATTTTATTTCATTTAATTTCAATTTATTACAAAACTTGGACCTAGTCACAGATGCTGGCCCTATCCTACATTGGAAAGGAAATTTTTCTTCAGATTCCTCATGTCACGTAGTACTTGTTGAGATATTGTCCATTTATTGGCAAAATGGGTCGTTCCATTTGAGAATTTACCAACTCGTACGATCCTCCAGAGTAAACCATTTCTACTACGAATGGTTCTTCCCAGGTCGGTTCAAAATTTCCACCTATCTTGCGCAAGAATAAGCTTTCTGAGAATGAGCACGAGGTCACCAATTTTGAACGACCTGGGGCGGACCACTTTATCGTGGGCATGAATCAACTTTGCTTGGTAGAGTTTCAAATTCTGTTGTGCAAGCAATCTTTCTCCTTCAGGACTTTCCAGTTTTGCCAGTCAATGTTTGGTGTTTTCTTCTGTTGTAATTTGATTAACAATGGTGATCTGGACGGTAGCTGAACTTCTGGTAGAAGGACTGCCTCAGAACCGTACATTAGTGCATATGGTGTAGTTTGCGTCGCCGTTTTGATTGTCATCCTGTAGGCCCACAAAGCTTCTAAAAATTTCTCGTGTCATCCTCTTTTGTCATCATTGAGTGTCTTCTTCAGAATTTGAACGAGCATCTTGTTGAAGGCTTTTGCCAACCCATTTGCTTTAGGGTAGTAGATTGTAGAGTATCTCCAATATATCTTGTGTCTTCTAACAAAGTTGTTGGTTTTTGTGCTTTTGAAGGAGGACCTATTGTCAGGAATTGATCCTGCACAGCACATCAAAGTGGTAGACAACCTGATTTTTGAAGAACTATAGAGCTTGCTGTGTTGTAACTTCCCGTAGCCGAACTGCCTCTGCCCACTTGGAGAAGTAGTCTATAGCTGCGAGTATGAATCTATGTCCTTTTGAAGATGGAGGGTCTATCAAACCTACTATATCCGTGCCCCAACACTCGAATGGCCATGATGTAATCGTGGGGCGTAGAAAATTTGGAGGTTGGTGCAAGACCACTCTGTGCACTTAAAACTGATGACATTTCTTTATTGTATCCATGAAGTCTGTCATCATTGCCGACCAGTAATATCCAAGTCTTTTGATTTTCATCTTAATCTTTGGTCTTGACTGGTGAGCTCCATACAATCCGGTGTGTACTTCTTTCATGATTTTCTGTGCTTTTGCTCTGTCGACGCATCTGAGCCACGTTTGATCAAAAGATCTTTTGTACAGAACACTGTCAATTAATGCATAAGAGAGAGCTCTCTTCTGAAGCTGATGCACTACTGATTTTTCTTCTGGCAACCTTCTTGTTTGCAAATACTCTATCAACGACTGACGCCAATCTTCTGTATCATCCACCACTGTGGCTTCTATCTCTACTTTTTCAATCTTATGTAGACTATTGAGGTCGATCTGTGACATAATCTGACATCCCTGTACCGTAATATTTATAAAATCTTATGGTGGACAAGCCAATTCTTTAGCGAGTTTAGCTAAAGCGTCTGCTTGGGCGTTGTCTGCTCGAGGAACTCTATAGAATAGCACACTCAAAATTTTCTTAAGCAGTTTCATTGTGTACCGACGGTATTCTTCTAATCACAGTTTCAGAATTTTGTATTGTCCTGCCACTTGTTGAATGACGAGTTGTGAGTCGCCATAAATGACAATGTCTGTTATTTCTATTAGTATTGCTAATTCCAAACTGGTGATTAGAACTTCATATTCTGCTTCATTATTGGTACACGACTCTGACAAGTGATAGGAGAATCTCAGCATCGCCTGATCTGGAGTCATGAAGATTAAACCGATTCCTGCTTTGTCGAGTATAACTATCTGTTATCCATTATCTCTTCGTGCAGATGACGCTCCGTCAATGTAATTCTCCCAACGTCTGACACTGGGCTGCTCTATTTATAGTATTTGTTTGTCTGGTAGTTCGTCGTTGAGCGGGTACCTAGCTGGCAGTTGGTGCGCTGTGAGAAAATCAGCAAGAATCTGCCTTTAGATAGCGCGAAGGGTCAGAAAAGTTATGTCAAATTGCAATAATATCATCGACCACCTTGCTAAGTGTCCAGAAAGTATTGGTCAGGTCATCTAATATTACAATGGATTAATTTTCAATATCAGGTTGACCTTATGAGCCAACATGTAGTGTCTAAGCTTTTGGCAGCGAAAACTAAAGCTAAACAATGCTTCTCAATAAGAGGATACTTTACCTCTGCCGGTACTAGACGTCGACTCAGGTAGTATCCTCTTATTGACATACTTTACCCCTATCACGGCTAGAAAATTGACATACTAAGTTTAGTCACTAAATCTAAGGCTAGGCTAGAAGGATACCGGTTCTCACTTCGGAGCTCCCACTCACCCTTCACCTGAAGGCTAACCATCGATGTTTAGTTACTAATCTTAGAACCAATTTGGGGATCTCAGCCTGTCACCCTGAAACCTCCAAATTGAAGTCCATCAAAACACATTTCTCTATTTATTTGCACTCATTTTCTATGAACTATGCAATTCATCCATGGAAATTAAATAGATTTTTCATTATTGTTGTAGGACATTAAATCATTTCAAAATTAATGTTCAACAATATATTTTAACATTTCAATTGGCCAAATCGAAAAGTAAATTAAGTTCGAAATGAAAAACCATCAGGATTTCTTCAATACATTAAAAGCACATGAAATCCACATCAATCCGACATCACATCTCTATGTAAGAAGAAAGAAAAAGGAGACTACTCATAATTCATGAAGAAGATACAATAAAACATGGATTTTATATATAAAAGAAAAGTCATACAAACCATAAAACAAAATAAAACTTATCTCTTTCTCTTCCCCAATGCAATTCTCTTGAAGTTTCTTTGAATCCTTTTCTTTCTTCTTTATGGCACTTGATTCTCTCTTTAGAATGGAAATGAAGAAGCAATCTCTCACTTTACTCCTCCTTTACTCCTTAGAGAAGAATTCCACTCAAACTCTCACCTCGCCACACGCTTCTCCTAAACCCTAACACTTAACACACACTAAAACTACTCTAGAACCATTGAACTCTACACAAGACACAATCATTTTTGTCCAAAAACAGTTACTTATAAGTTAGAAACGAAATCTCAAGAGTTTCCATAGGCATCCCTTCAAAAATTTGCCAAAACTCTTTAAATTTGGTTCAAAAAGTGACAAAGCTCTATCGCCCAAGTATTTTCTGAAGTCTCTGGAAAATGGCGCCGGTGGTGTTAGAACTTATTTTCCACAATTTTTCTCCCTTTTGCTCCTTTTTGCTCCAAATTCATTTCTTTTCTCTTTTTTCGCTCCAATCAGCCAAAATCATCATACCTGTAACAAATCATCAAAAATACCTTTCTTTAAAATGCAATATTATAAAAAATGGGTAAAATTACAAAACAAAAAATGTATATATTTTCGGTGCATCAAAATCCCTTAAACTTTAACTATTACTTGTCCTTAAGTAATCCGTTTACTACATAAAGTATAACTCTAGGCAATGTACTTTTCAACTGTAGGACACTAAAATTTTTCATTAAAAATAATATATTGGTTAGATTTTCAGAAAGAAATTTAGTAACTCAGGTCAACACTACAGGTATAAAAATATTCAACATTCAATTCTAAGGGTTCTAGTTTTCTATTTATTTCAAGATAAACTATAATTTGTTACATTAAGAGTGCCTTAAAAGACTATGTGAAAAAAGAGTTCATGCAAACTTCACTAGAAGGTTGGCCAATACATTAAATATAAATCTAGAAATGAAATCAAGTTCTCCCTTTTGGGAGACTCAAGTGAAGCAAATTTTTTATCAGGCATCTCCTCAAGCTTCTCCTCATAAATATTTTTCTTTCTTTTTCTTTTCTTTTCTTTTTCTTTTTGGGATTGTTTTTCAATCCTTATTTTCTTTTATTTTCTTTTTTTAATGAGGATTACTATATCTGGATAGCCTTTAATGATTTTTAACTTCACTTAACTCTTTCTAAAGTTCAAACTTGAGACTCCTCCTTACTTTATAGTTAAGTACAAGCTTTATTATTCATCATAAAGTCACAATCTCTTCTTAACACACAACTCTTTAAGTCTCTTAACATCTCAAAAATACAGTTTTCTTTAGTTTAAATAGTTGAGTATAATCAAATCCATTCATACCAATATCTTACTTCTATAAAATTAACCTTTATTACTAAAAACTTTCATCCTATCCTTGCATAATATTCAACTGAAATAAAAAGTTTTAGTTACTTACAATAAGGTTCAACTGCTAGAAGTTATGCTAATAATTATTGAAAATACAATATTTGAGAACACATAAAAGTTAATAGTTCCCCAAACTTAAATTTTTCAGTAAATTTCAAACAGTAGAGAGTAAAAGAAAACTAACCTTTCTGTGTTGGGATTTTGAAATCTTCAACAGCTATCTGGTATTAGTAAAAATTTACAACTAGCAGGCATAAAACAATTAATAGCAGTGATATAAATATTTTAAACATTTGCATGGGTAAAGAGAAATTAACTTTAAACATCTAAACATCCAACACAACACTACAATACTAAACAAATAATCACAATACTACACAGTCCATTTAACAATTTCAATGTTTCAGTACAACATAATAGTACACCAACAGGGTTACACATCACATGAAAAGCAAATAACTACTACATCTCAGTAGTACAACACAACACAATCAAAGCAATAGAAATAGAAACAAACAATCTACCAATCTCCATCACCAGGATCATCAGTGACCCAACCCGCAATTACGCAGTAATTTTTGTTTCCAAAAGATGGCAAAAAACTTGACCCAATTTATAAATAGCGGCTAATGTGAAAATTTGAAATATTGTAAAATTTTAGAAAATTTTTTACACTCTAGTGGTACTACGCAAGTATACGTATCATTTCAAGTAATATAGAGTTTTCTTTTATAACTCTAGTATTAATTCGAGAGAGAAGCGAGGTAAGAAATTATTTAGGCTAATTCCAGTCTATTTCTATAAGGCCTAAATTTGGAATGTCAATTATAATGATTTTTCTAATAACTAATTCTAAAAAAGAAATCTTAAATAAAAAGATAACTAATCTAGATAAATTGGTTTGGAGAATTTTGAAATTTTAAAGACTACCTTCTCTTGTAATTACATAGATAATGTGTAGGAAAGAAATGCGTAGAAATTAATGTAGTAGTTCAAATAGAAGCAATCCGATTCTTTACCTTCGCTCGATAGTATAAAGAACATTGGCTAATCTATAGATCAGTTCATGATGTATTATTAGTAGAATTAGTTAATTTAGGCTCACACTTCTAGATGTCCAAGGGTGGCTATGGTCGGCCCTACTAGTGACTCGTTCCCTTTCTATAAACCAAATTATTAGAATTTAGTCTGTCACTCCAAAAACTAATCAATTCTACGCCCAATAAACAATATCTCCCTATTTATTTTCACTTCACCAAGAATAAACAGCTCAAGGCCTTTGATTACCCAAAGATCCATGTGATATCTACTAGTTAAGAACTCATCTTTGGTTTGGTCTCAGAATTCTTCAACAGATTTTAACAATACAAGTGATCAATTTGTAAAGTAAATGAAGATCTAGTAATAATATCATCACCATAATTTAATAAGAGAATATCTAAGCAAATCTTAATTGCTAAACATGCATCTATTTCATTACAAAACAAAAGTAAATGAAAATAATGGCATAAGAAGTAAAAGAATTGATGGATTTATGTAATAAATTAAGTGCCAACAAAGAACATATAACTTTAATAATCTATTAGTTTTATGCAACTATATATCACCTAGAAGCATTTAATGAAAATAGATCATCAATTTATATTTCCATAAAAGTTGCATTGCCGCCTAACTATTTTACTAGTCAACCGGATAGTGTGAATGCACTCTTGTTGTGAGATTATCACTCTTTCAAGTTCTTACAACAGATTTTAACATAACTTATTACAACCTAAGTTATGCCAATGAAGCGAAGGAGATATTACTCATCACATGAAAATAAAGATAATCCTATCATAAAAATGATTTTCCTACACATGCCACTACTTCATATTAAAAGAAAATAGTAATGAAAATTAATTAAGATGCAAGGATAAAATACAATAGAAAACCTTGTTTAAATCAAAGAAAATCCACCAGAAAGTGTTTACAACAATTACAAGAGAATGAAGAACATAATACTTAGCTTTTTCCTCTGAAAGAACAAAGAAAAGCTCTCCACCAAAGTCTCCTACCGATCCATACACCGCTCATACACCCCTTACATAAATCTCTCAAAATCCCTCACCAATCTCTCAATAAGATATAGAAATCTACATCTTCATACTTAAACCTAACTCTAAAATGGCTCACCCTAAAGAAAATGACTTGAAACGGGGGCACTTTGGCTGTAGAAATGATCCATATTTATAGGGCTTCAAAAATGACTAGGGGTTGCTTAAGGAACCTCTTCAAAATTCATCCAAATTCAACAAATCTTCTAGAAAGTAACTGTGGCGCCTAGGCGCCAATTCATTCTGCCCAATGGACACACCCCTTCTTTCAAATGACACATCTCTTCATTTAATAACCATTCCAAATGTCTATATTCATTGTATAACTGATTTGGGGCGTGCATAATGTCAAGAAACATCTAGAACACCCTAGAATGGCCAAAAGTTGTCAATAATCCATCCAATAACCGTTTTTGGACGATTCTGGCGCCTAGGCTCCACCCTTTACGCAGCTCCACCGTTTTGCTCCGTTTGGCTCCGTTTTAACTCCGTTTCGCCCCATTTTAGTTGTGTTGTGTTCCTAACATCTTCACCTACAAAATAGACATAAAAAAAAATTTCTCAAGTGTGTAATTTCTTTCAAAAATATGTGAGAAGGGTAAAAGATATTAAGCATAGAAAGACAAATTGATATGGACCAAGTCAGAATTTTCTTCCTTGCTCATTTTTGGCTCAAAATTGCATAGTTTTTGCTTCATTTTTTCTAAAATCATATTTTTATACTTGAAGATAAAAATATGCAAAATATCTTCCTTTAAAGTGTAATATCATTAAAAATTGAATCATAAATAAGGCATAAAAATAGGTACTTTTTAGTGGATCAAATTCCCCAAAACTTAAATGTTACTTGTCCTCAAGTAACACTTTAATCATGTAAAACCACATAAACAAATCAAGTGTATGAGTTTCTTTAGGAGTTTCAAAAATTTTGTTCTAGAAATATAGTAGTCTAATTTAGAAAAGAAATTTAGTAAATGAGACCAATTTAAAGTTTAGAAATCTCTTAGATGAAAGAGTATGAAAATATGTGTTGTTATCTAATTCAAAAATGCTTGTAAATTTTTCAAAATATAGGGGTCAGACATTTCATTTTCTTTACTTAAAAATCTTTATTAAAAATAATTATACTAACTATAATATATTTATAAACTTAAGATTTTCTCAAATCTTATACTTTAAAAAGCTCAGGTGTGGAACCAATTTTTTGATTAGGCCCTTTAATCCTCAAGCTTCTTCTTCCCTTTTTTTTCACATACTATACTTTTATTTTATTTTATTTTTCTTTTTCTTTTTCTTTTCTTACTTTTTCTTTTCTCTAATATTACTATATCTGGATAGGCCTTTATTAATTTTGAATTCCACCCTTCCTTTCCTAAAGCATAAGGTAGATATATATCTTTTACTTAGAAATATAATAACAGTTTTGAAAATTATTTTTCAATAAAAAAAATTTAAATATTGAAAACAAAAGTCTAATCCTTCTTTTTTTTTAAAAATACAACTTTTCTTACTAAAGATGGTTACACAATATTTATCATTTCTTCAATAAGAAAAATTTAACTTTAAAATTTTCATCACTACAATAAATTTTAGCTAAATTTTCTTACTCATTTCTATATTCAAAAGTTTATTTCCTTAATATAAATTCATACACAAATATTTTTCAATCAAAAATCAAATTTATTTATAGCATTTTTGAGGACAAATAAAATTTAAGTTTTTAAAAATTATTTTTCATTCCCCCAAACTTGAATTTTAAAATATTTTGCAATTAATTCCATAAAAAATAGGAGGAAAAAAATAAAAGGTAAATCTTCTAACTACTACAACATCCTATCAAATTTATATACATGCATAATCAGGATAGAATGACTGCGCGAGAAAGTAAATCTAGCCTAAAACATGCATGTTATAATATTAAACTTAAAGGATGTATATTAACTTGAAAATATATTTTTCATCCTACCCCAAAACTTGAATTTAAACATGTATAGCATTCAGCACAGAAAATATAAGCAAGAAGAAAAATAGTTCAAAAATTCTATCTACCACAAATGTTTGTCAAAAACATCTATAAATATTCATCAGGACATAACAATTTGCAATAGAAAGTAAATCTAAACTAAACATGCTAGAATAAAATTAAACTAAAGAAAGGTCAAATAAGCAGAACATGTATCGGCATAGGAATATATATTTAAATGTTATTCAAATCTCTAAATTATTGTAACACAAACACAAACACAAACACAAACACACAAACTAAAATACCTAGACTCACAGATTCATAAACAAATATCAATTAAGGTTAATTTGATCTCCTTTCAACTCACATTTTCCCTCCTTACTTTCAATTTCTAACGGAAGAAACTATACTAATAACGATAATTTGATAAATAAAAATAGTGCAGTTCTTTCATATGTTATTCATTAAGCAATTTCATGACCTTACTTAGTGAAAACAATGTGAGATAAAGGAAGTAATAGAGCTGACATGGAGTGGTCCAAGTCCAAACTCTACATGCTTCATGGTAATGCTCAGCTCCAGTTAAGAACTAAGTCATAACAGACTCGTCAGCCTGCTACTAGTAGAAGTCATATACAAATTTAGTCAAGACCAAGGCATATCCTCATAACAATAATCTAATCTATACTAAAGAAAACACAAAACAACACATAAACATACTAGAAAAGATAACCATGTGTTGTTTCTCATGAAGCGCTTGATTTAATGTCGTCAGCTCGACAACTGATAACTATGAGTTGCCTCCCATAAAGCACTAGGTTTAACGTCGTCAGCCCGACCAATGTTTCCTCCTGGATCAAAATTCCATTTTAATTATCCTTGATCAATCGCCCATTCTTTTTCAGAACCAAGAATTCCTAAAAAATTCTCAAATTTTATTTTTTTCTTTCAGCTTTTCCTTTTTAGATTGACTTATATCATTTTCCCTCAAGTTTCTCTCTAGATATAATATTCTTCTTTTGATTTTCTCAATTTCCATATCAATATCATCCTTAAAATTTATAAGAAATGGATCTCAATAAGATAGTTCAAGATCTCCCAAATTTTGGATCGGATTCTTGTTAGATAATTCAGACTCTGGATCAGATTCTTCTAGATTGCTTTTTTTGTTTCAAATTATCTTCTAATTCTTTATCCTCAATTATCAATTGAAAGGACTTTTGAAACATATCTTCAAATTCTCTTCTATGTCTTAGTTCGAAATCTTTCTCTTGTTCATCATTCATATTCTTAAGGTTTATCTCAGAGTCACTAAGTAAAATCTCTGGGGGTAACTGTTAATTGCATTAATAATCTGCCCCAATTGATTTCTATATTCTTTATTGTGACCTGTTAACTTTCCAATTGATTCACTATTTGATTAACAAACTTTTCTAAAAATAATTCTTTCTCCTCATCTAGTGGGTTGGAGTTAAATTTATAAGGAAAGGAAAATCCATCATTAAAGTCGTCATGATTCTTCTAATCACATATCTGATTAAATTGATTATCTTCCCAAATTTGGTATTCTCCTCCAAAATTAGTATTCCAGTTAAAGTTTGAATAATTTTCCCAACCTAGGTTGTAATAATCAAAATAAGGATAGTGCATCTCATGGCCAATTTCCATCCATTTATAATCCAAATCTGAATATTCATTATATTGTTGATCCGCCATTTCTACATTAAATTCATAGATTCTTTTCTAATTCATCATCCTCCTAAAAGCTGTCTCTCGATCAGGGCGCACAAATCTAAAGACTAAACTAATAGGACATATATAAAAAAATATATATTTTTTGTATTTTTAATTTTATTTAAAATAAACACGCAATAATTAAATACATGATATAAAAATAATAATAATAATAATAATAATAATATAAATTCCAAAACTAAGTCTTTCACATTTAACTAAAATTCTCCTAAAAATTCTTACCGTTGTTTCCCCGGCAACGACGCCAAAAACATTACCCGAGCCGCAATTACACAATAATTTTTGCTTCTAAAGGATAGCCAAAAACATGACCCAATTTATAAATAGTGGCTGGCTAGTGTGAAAAATCAAAATATTGTAAAATTTTAGAAAATATTTTACACACTAGGGGTATTACGCAAGTATACGTATCGTTTAAAGTATTATAATGTTTTCTTTTATATACCCAATATCGATCCCACAGAGAAGCGAGGTAAGAAATTCTTTAGGCTAATTTCAGTCTATTTCTATAAAGCTTAAATTTGGAATGTCGATTATAATGATTTTTCTAATAAGTAATCCTAAACAAAAATCTTAAATAAAAAGATAACTAATCTAGATAAATTGGTTTGAAGAATTTTGAGATGTTAACGACTACCTTTATTTTGCAATTACATAGATAATGTGTAGGAAAGAAATGTTTAGAATTTAATGTAGTAGTATCAAACAGAAGAAATCCTATTCTTTACCTTTGCTCTATAGTATAAAGAACATTGGCTAATCTATAGATCGGTTCAGGATTTATTATTATAAGAATGGGTTAATCTAGGCTCACACTTCTAGATCTCGAAGGGTGGCTATGGTCGGCCCTACTAGTGATCTGTTTCCTTTGTATAAACCAAATTATTAGAATTTAGTCTGTCACTCTTAAAACTAATCAATTCTATGCCCAATAAATAATATCTTCCTATTTATTTGCACTTCACCATGAATAACCTGCTCAAGCCCTTCGATTACCCAAAGAACCATGTGATACCTACTAGTTAAGAACTCATCTCCGGTTAGGTCTCAGAATTCTTCAACAGATTTTAACAATACAAGTGATCGATTTGTAAAGTAAATGAAGATCTAGTATGAATATCATCAACATAACTTAATAAGAGTTCCTAAATATGCATCTGTTTCATTACAAAACAAAAGTAAATGAAAATAATGGCATAAGAAGTAAAATAATTGATGGAATTATGTAATAAATTAAGTGCCAACAAAGAACATATAACTTTAATAATCTATTAGTTTTATGCAACTATCTGTCACCTATAAGCATTTAAAAAAAATAGATCATTAATTTATATTTCCATAAAAGTTGCATTGCCGCCTTACTATTTTTTTAATCAACCGGGCAGTGTAAGTGCACTCTTGTTGTGGGATCATCGCTCTTTCGAGTTCTTACAACAGATTTTAACATATCATATTACCACCTAAGTTATGCCAATGAAGCTGTACGGCTTATTTTTAGGTTGAGTGTTGTATTTTTGAAAAGGGGTCACCTATAGAAATTGTCAGTGAATTTTTAGATTTTAAATTTAATTTAAATATATATATATAATTTAGAAATTATTATTTGATTTTGAAAATAATTTTAAATTTGAAAAATTTTAAGATATGAAATCAAACCGATCCCACATCCCTAATAGTTTATATAAACGAGCACCGCAGCACAAACCGTGTATCTATCCCAAAGAATAAACACACTGCTTGATGATGGGACTCGATTAAATAAACTAGAAGATTTGTGACATTTGTTTGGTCTGCGAACCAATTTTATAAGCCGACAAGTTTCCCTGCTTAATATAAAGGAATTAAGCAGGGTTTATATTACCTGGGTTCTTAAAGTTCCCTATAAGGGCAAGCCCCTATAGTTAATTACATCTTAAATGACCAGAATCATTTAAGAAAACTCTCGATAATGATTAGTGGTTTTGCTCTCAAGAATTTCAATGTTTAAGATTTGCAAAGGATTTGAGTTTTGGAGATTTCAATAGGGAATGGATCAAATTTGGAACAATTTATTTCAGGAGTTCGAAGGAAGAAAAGTAGGAGAAGCTGAGGATCCAAAAAGAATCTTGGCAACTTCCCAAACTATCTGATTGTTTGGCTTCAATTTGATGATTTATTTAACGTTGCAATCTTGCCAATTTTATTTACTTAGGTCTTATATTTGTATGACGCAGTCATGCAGATAGCCTTGAAGATGTGAGGGTTTATGTCGTTCCAAACGACTACCTCGGAGTCCTAAGACCGGTTAGGGCTTCATTTACATAACATGATTATGCAAATGCCTAACAAAAGGGTTGAGGATTTATGTTGCACTGGGCAAACTACCTCGAAGTCCTATGGCTTGGTTATTTAATCCTAAGGAAAGTTTAGCTGATGTAGAGTTGTTTTGCAGATGACGATGGCCGAGCTGCCCACCATGGTCCGAGCTCCTTGTTGTTGCAGAGGTTTAGTTTTAGAAGTCATAAATCAGGAGAGGAGGGAAGTGTTTTGATTTACAGAAAATCTTAAAATCCAAGTGTTTTTTAATATTTTAATTAAAACAAATCTTAAAGTTAATTAAACAGAACCGATTAAGAACCCACGGTTCCGTCATCCCGGCACCGTTGTTTTCATTGAATTCACTTAGTCCAGATGAATTTGCTAAACTCAACTAAATGAGTTCCACACTTTCATTTAGACTGTGGGAAATCCCGTTAGCAACATGTGGGTTACATCATCCGAGATATTTCCGAAGATTCAACGAGACATTTTAATTTCGTTGCAATTGTAGTTTTGTTGTTTTGTTTGTAATTAAATTTTCAGTTGTTTTATATTTTGAAATGTTGTGGTGGTGAATTTTATCTTGCAATGACTTTTAATTTAGTTTTGGTTTCAGTTCAGGGACTACCCTAAAGGTTTTGGTTTTCATGCAATGATCTTGTTTAACATGCAAGAAAAGTAAAGTACAGTGCATGCAAGTAAATTGCAATAAAGTAAATTGCAATAAAATAAAAGCGTACCTGGAGGGTCTTCCCGTCATTCCAAGCTGCACTTAAAACACATGTTAAAGCATTTAAATATTTCAACAAGTACCTAGGTAAAGCTAAGGGAAGGGCTTTGGTTGTCTACCAAATTCCTAATCCTATAACTAGTCATCTCCTATGACGTCTAGGTTCTTGTGTTTTGTTTAAGGATGATTTTCTTCATCAAAGAATAATTAAATTTAGTTGTTCTTCTAAAACACCCCGTCGTATTGAGGAAGTGCTTAGGACGAATCCTAAACATCTTTTCAATACTTCTGGAATAATTTCGAGTCCAAATGAATTTTATTGTACAGATGAATTAAACATCCGAGAGTTCATTTAAACTTTGTTTCTTGCTCAGTGAACTTAGGTATTTAATTACATGATGAGTGAAGTGACATCTCACTCAATACTCTATTTAGAGTTATAACAATTAAAGCCTTTAAGGGCAAGTTTGTTTATCGAGATTTTTAATCATTCTTAATTAAAAGTTTGAGTTAATGTTTTAAAGTGTTTTAATTTAATTATGAGGTTTTAATTAATAATTTTAAGTTTGGAATAGTGTTCAAATTATTTTAGATTTAATTCTTAATGATTTCATTTAGGTTTGTTGTTAAATGATTTTATTTGAATTTGATTTTAATTTAATTTTAATTTAATTTAATTTAAATTTAATTTAATTTTAATTTAATTTAATTTAATTCAAATTTATTTAATTTTTTTTAATTCAATTTAATTTTAATTTAATTTAATTTTAATTTAATTTAATTTAATTTTAATTTAATTTAATTTAATTTAGTTTAGTTTAATTTAATTTAATTTAATTTAATTTTAATTTAATTTAATTTAATTTAATTCAGTTTAATTTAATTTAATTTAATTTAATTTTTAATTTTGGTTTTAATTTAATTTTATTTAATTTCATTTTAGTTTTAATTTAATTTAATTTAATTTAATTTAATTTAATTTAATTTATTTGTTAATTTTAATTATCAATTTGGATTGTTATTTTAATTTTTAATTAAGAATTAAGTATTGTTAAAGTGACTTATTTAGGGATTTTTAAATTAAAGAATAAATATCCTCCTAATAATATCCCTATTTTAATGGTCCAAATTTAAATATATTCTTTCCAAAATTTAAATCATTTAATTAATTAAAGTTTCATTTTTGATATTTTCAAAATGTTTAGTGGGTTTCTACCCCTTAATTTTCAATCATCCAAGAGAAAGTTAAAATCAAATATTTTACCCCCCCCCACCCATTTTGATTAAACCTAAAGTTTTAATTAAGGGTTAAAATTTTTAATTACCATCATGCCCTTTTAAGCTTATTTATTTCATAACTCACTAAATTGAGGTCAAATGAATTTGAAATTTTTATGTCACCTCACTCACATGTCAATTAACACATTAGAGGAGAAAAATGTGATTTTTCTAAATTTAATTTATTTATATAATTATTTTTAGTAGAAAATAAGGGTTTTCAAAGAAAATTCAACAACATGACCAATGAAAGGTTTATATCCTTAAGACAATTATGGAGTGTTCCTAATGACTAGAGGACCACTTGGACCAATTTTGGTGATTTTTTTAATTAAATTTTATTTATTACAATTATTTTAATTTTTGGAGTATTAATTAATTATAAAATAAAATTAAAGTTCGAAAATAGATTTTATATTTTTCATAAATCTCTCTAACCTCAAGGAGTTCAAAAAAATAAATTTTATATTTTTTTGATTTTTCTTTGATTTATTGGAATTATTTTAGTGAAAAAGGTTAAAAACACATTTTTTAATATTAAAAATTACATTAAGCCTTTAAAATTCAATATCTTATCCTAGGGACTTAGGAAAAATATTTGGTTTGTTCCTAAGTGATTAGGAATCAAAATGTGACATTTTTATTATTTTTAATATTTTTATGATTTTTATTAATTTTTAATTATTAAAATATCAAAATAATATGAAAATTCAACTTTTTTAGAAAATTCCAACTTTAATTTTCTGAACTCCCCTAATATCAGAGAAGCCCCAAAACCATTTATGTGAATTTTTGAAAGTGTTTTTAAAGATATGAATTTTTAAAGTTCCATTTTGCATATGAGGCTTAATTAATCCATTTGATAGGGTTAATCAAGTCCAATTGATTTCAAATTTTTATGTGAGGTCTCTCTGATCCTAAGGATTAGTGGAGAATTGTTTTCAAATCAATTTAATGTGTAGTTAACCTTAATTAATTCAAATTCAATTTTAGGGGTTTAGACCAATTAAGGTTATTATGAATGAATTAACTCAAAATATATTTTTCCTAGGGTCCTCTGGTCCTAAGGAACATCACCAAATTTTCCTAGAATTTATTTCACAACATGCTAATTATTGAAATTAAAATACCTAAAACAGTGACATGAAATTGAAAATTCAATAACTTTTCACAGAGATGACCTCTGACCTTGAAAAATTATGAGAACGTTCCCAAGATCAGAGGCTTCAAAAGCCCTATGGTGTCTTGCCATGGTTAATTGTTTATGAAAATGAAGAATCAAAGTAAATATATTATTAAAAATAAAATACTCATCCAATTAATTTGATTTCTTTTCCACATTATTCTCCTCTGTTCACTGAGCAAGAGGGTATTTTTATTTTATTTTTGTGATTTTTCTATGCAAAGATATGGATTTTTGAAGTTCTGATGTTTAAATAAATAGAAAATAACCCTATTTTTCTACTTATCCACGCGACGCCATCCAATCCTCGGCAGCTCCCAAAGCCCACGCGGTGCATTCCTACTCGACGCAGCCATTCGACTCTGCCATTCGACTCAGCACTCCAGGGGCCCGCGGTTCATGTACCATTGCACTGTCCGGCTTGATCTCAACTGTCAGCTTGATACACGCGCGATCCAACGGCTCCTGGTCATCGTCTACGACTGGTGTGCACCCGTGACTGTCCACACTAAAACCCTAAGAACTCACTCGATTCTCAACGGATTTTTGTGTTCTTATGCTCTATGGATTCGTCTTGAAGAGGCGAACACATCCATACGGTAAACATGCATGGAAATCGACTCAAACAAAATGGAGAATCTCCAGAAGCTCGGGAGGAAGAGTGAGTTCATACCTTTGCTCAGAGAAGTGAAGCTTCAATCTGAGGGTTGTGTCACCTTCAATTGAGTCCAAGCAAGCTCCAGTTGAAGTCTCTTGCTCTGGGGAAATGCCTAGGTACAAAAGTGACCAAGGCCGATCACAAAGCTTGGAGGCTGGAAGCAATGGCCGGCTCAGTGAAGGGGCTTTTGCTTGGGAACTTCTCCTCTTGGTCCAGTGAAGGTGTAGAGTCAATCAATTTCAGTATTGGCTCACTGTGGTGAAGTGTCCTAGTTTTTGGGTGGATTATTGATTGAGAAATTGGGCTCTGTTAATAGGGATTAGGGCAAATAGACACTGGGGATCAATTGTTCTAGGTGGGAGAAGGTTCTGGAGCAATTTTGGCAGAGTTTTGTTAAGTTTTTGTTTTTGCACCTCTCTTGGCCGAGAGGAGGTGGTGTTTAAATAGGCATGGCTGGAGGGCTTCACAGGGGGAGTTAGGGCATGGGATCAGCTACTCCATGCTAGAGAAGAACAATCATGGTGTCCATTTGGGTTGAGACAAGTCAGCAAGGGAGAATTGAAAAGTTTTGCTCACATGGAGCTCTGGGCCATGGTGTTTTCCGGCGGCCTGGTGGCTGGCCGGCCAGGCACTGGTCTCCATCTTGACTAGTGGGGTCAGGGGTTGGCAATGGTGCAGTCAATTGGAGTTCGACATTTGTAAAGGTGCTGAATTGAAATGGAATGGGGAGAGACTCATTTTGGGTTCAATTTGGTCAACCCATGTAGTTGGGCTTGGTTCACCTTCCCAAGGTCTGATTTAGGGCCAGGGGGATCAGTTGGGTCGGCTGCCATGGAGTGGTGAAGTCTCCATCCATGGTGAGGTGGCTAAACTTGGTTTAGTGTGTGACATGGTTATGGTTAAAAAAGGCTTAATGAAGGATAAGGAAAGGGGGCCCTCCTTTTGCCATCAATGGCTTGGTCACATGTCAAACCTTCATATGGCTTGTAAATGGCTTGCTCATGGCTCCATGTGGCTTGGGAGAAAGCTTGGTCATTTACATGAAAGAAGGTTTTGAATTTTTGGAATTTATGGGTGATTTTCGCATGAGGCCTAATTTAGGATTATTTGATGATTGGTTTAGTACTTAAAGGATGATATCAATTAATTGAGTGATGAAAAGAATGTCATATGTGTTTTAGCATGAAGTTTGGGCCTTTGAAATTTGGTGAAGTTGGGCTTTTAAAATGGTTTAGGGAAGTGGGCATTTGGATTTTAAAATGGATTTTAGGATGAAAGTTTGGTAATGGCTTGGGCCAAAAAAATGTTGGGTTTAGTTTAGGGATGTGTCATAAATGATTGGTAATTGGTTTGGAATAATTTGGAGTTGAATTAGGTTTAATTTGGGACTTTTGGTAAAAGGGCCAAAGTTGGTCAAATTGGGTTAACTTGGGCTAAGGTTGGGTTAATATTGGATTTGATGTAAAATTAATGTTGAGAAATGTTCATGAGAGTGTCACAAAGAGTTTCAACTTTGGTTGGGCTCTAATTTTAGGATTTGGGCCCATTTGGGTTAGGTTTGGGCTTAGGTCAATTTAAGGGATTTTGGTTTTGGGTTTTGTTTGGGTGGAGTTTAGGTTTAAATTTTTGGCAAATAAAGTTAGTGTTTTGTTTATGGGGGTGTTAGGAAGGCTTTGGAAAAGATTTGGGGCCAATTGGAGTTGAATTGGATGAGTTTGAGCTAGGTTTAGGTCATGGGCCAAAATTGGGCCTTAGGCTTCAAATTGAATTGGGCTCAAATGTTCAAACGTCAATCAAATTGGACTTGGATTTGGTCTAAATTAATATTTGGGATGTTGATTTGAATTTTAGAATTGAATTGGACAAAAATTGGGGTCAGTTGAGGTGGTTTGGTTTGACATTGGGTTCACTTGGGTTTAAAATTAGTCAAATTGGGGGTTTTGGTAAAAGTGGGGGAAATTGGCAAAATTAGCCTATGGTGTAGTTGAACAAAATAAAATTGGAAATATTTGGGATTTTTTGAAATTTTCTGGGAATTTTCTGAATTTTTTGATTTTTGGGCTAAGAAGGGCATTTTGGGTATGCGGAGGGTATTGGGGGTACTTTTGGAATTTTTGGTATTTTTTTGGCTATGGATGATCAATTTGAGTGGGGGGAAATGTTTAGGATTGATTTTGAGGGATTTTGGGTAATCTAGGTGATTTTGTAAATTTTGGGTTGTTTCAAGGGCTTTTGGTAGATTTAGTAGGTGTAGGGCCCCGGGGGTCAAAAATTGAAATTTTGGAAAAATGAAGATTGATCAAATTTGAGTAGAATGGAATCCCTTTGATTAAGCCATGAAGCCATATTAAGCCCATATGAGACATGAGAGGACTCATTTAAGGCATTCACTCATTTAAGGAATCTTTGAATTTGAAATTTGGATTTGAAATGAGAATTGAAACCTGGGTTTCAACCTCGGGATTGCGAAGAGAACTGGAATTTAGGTACTGCCTTGGAGTGAGAATCAGAGTTTGAGTATCGATGGAAAAAGGTTGAGAATCAGAATTTAGGTACTGATCTCGAAAGGGATGAGAATTGAAATTTAAATATCAATCTCGAAAGAGAGTCGAAATTTAGGTATCGACCTTGAAAAGGATGAGAATCATAATTTAGGTACTGATCTCGGAATGAGAACTAGAATTTAGGTACTAGTCTCGAAAATGAGAATTGAAATTTAGGTAACAATCTCGGAAGAGAGTCGAAATTTATGTATCGACCTCGAAAAGGATGAGAATCAGAATTTAGGTACTGATCTCAGAATGAGAACTAGAATTTAGGTACTAGTCTCGAAATGAGAGCTGGAATTTAGGTAGAGGATTGAAATTTAGGTATCAACCTCGAAAGAGAATTGAAATTTAGGTATCGATCTCGAATGAGAGTCAGAATTTAGGTACCGACCTCGAAATGAGAACTGGAATTTAGGTGCCAGTCTCAAAAATTTAGAGGATTGAAATTTAGGTATCAACCTCGAAAGAGAATCAAAATTTAGGTATCGATCTGGAATGAGAGTTAGAATTTAGGTACCGACCTCGAAATGAGAACAAGAATTTATGTACCTGTCTTAGAAATTTAGAGGATTGAAATTTAGGTATCAACCTTGAAAAAGAATTGAAATTTAGGTATCGATCTCGAAGGAGAGTCATAATTTAGGTACCGTCCTCGAAGCAAGAGAACTGGAATTTAGGTACCAGTCTCGGAAATTTAGAGGATTGAAATTTGGGTATCAATCTCGAAAGAGAATCAAAATTTAGGTATCGATCTCGAATGAGAGTCAGAATTTAGGTACCGAACTCAAAGGAAGAGAACTAGAATATAGGTACCAGTATCGAAATTTTGAAGGAGGACTAGAAGTTAGGCTCTAGCCTCGAGGATTTATCTGTATGAAGAGGGACCCAGTCTCATGCCATCAGAACCAAATTGAACAAAGTTCATGGCTCCGTGTCAATAGAACTAGTCGATCCTCTAAGACACAGAGGAAAGAGAATTGAAAGGAACTGGTAAGTGTACCAAGCTGAAAAGACTTGACTTAGTAATAAGTCGAGGAAAGTATTCAAATTTCAAAAGAGTTTCAAATAGATTTCAATTGAGGAAAGAACTGAAAGGTTTGGATCTGAGGATTCAGATCAGAATTCAATTTGAGATTTAGATTCATTTTGTTTGTCCTTTAACGATCCCATTTTTTTGTGTTGTTTATTTAGTATTCATGTGAATTTTGAAGTGCATTTTAATATTTAGATTTTTAGAAAAATCTTCATTTGTTTTCTTTCTCTTTTCTGTTTTTCGTTCAAAGTTCATTTAACTCTAATGGCGTTTCCCAGTCAATTTGCACAAAAAGAGGTGAAGGCAAAATATGTAGTCATTTTCATTCCAACTTGCTGAATGTACATCATACAACTTGATCTAGTTATGATGACATTTTCCTCAGAAATTTTATGTCTCATACAATCCATGTAAATCCAAAACGGATTGTATAAACTTCTTGTTGATCCATCCAAAAGCATCTGTGGAAAAATCCATGTATGAATAGTAAGAAACATGGGCAATGACATCACCTTCCAAGCCACCCTTGGCAGAAATGCCGCATGGATGTGCATTGGAGGTGTGTTATTTCCCATGTAACTCACAGCTCGTAGGGCCGGAGACTCCAATTCTGGATCTGGCTGAAAGTGGTAAGGCATCTTTCTGTCATCCATTCTTCTAAAAGTAACTGAGATCCGCTCCACACGCACTCTTGGAATGCAATGCTTTGCAATGTCTGCTCCGTTTCCTTTTAACACCAGGACGGAACCTACCGGTAGTGGTATCTCCACTGGCCCTCGGAACTCACCGGGGCCTACAATCCGGAGGTCAGATCTGAACATGATGTTGCACTGGCTAGGAATGACACTGTGCAGAATGGTCTAACAAAGTCATGATGGTCTATATGTGGAAGTATGCAGTCGCCTTGCTTGTAGATGTTGATAATGCAGCTGTTGGGTATGTAATCTGTAGGCAGTACCCTCCATGTTATCATCCTTTTCACCATTCACTTCATGACTCTTGCCATTGGATCCACCTCACTGTGACGGAGTATCCCTAGTGGATTTCCTTTTTTGTCTATGGTAAAATTGTAGCAACATCCGCATTGGATTGTAACTCTTCCCTTCCCCGACATCCATCTTCGGGGTTCTGAATATGTCTTTTCTCTCAGGCGGCCAGCTCGACCCATTTTTTGTAAATGTAGGATGCAATCTACAATTTGTTGTTGCTCATAATCTGAGAAAACATCTGTATGTAGCTCGAGGCCTTCCAAGATGTTGACCCTCTTGTTTCCAATTCTTTCAAAGTATTCAAAGGTTTTCTTCTCAACTAGTTGCATTTTCTGCAGTTTGTATTCCAGGATTATCTGAAGTCCTCGGTGTCTAGTAACATACTGCGGGATGTATGGCTCAACCCCAGCACGTTCTTCTACATGTCTTGGCTCCTTGGGGATAGTCTCCGTAGGGACATCCTCCGGGGTTGCTTTCACAACAAGACTCTTTGGATCTGGTACATATGCTCGGCGTCGAGGTACCGACTCTATTTCTGCTTTCCTTGGTATTTCTTTTATTTGTTTCGACCTTCTTGGAATTGACTTTCTTCTTTCTGGTTCCTGACGAACCGGTCTCCTTGGAGCATTTTTATTAACGGTATCCACCGTCTGTTCATGTTGATCTTTTGCTAACTTGGTCAACATTTTGTGAATGCGACAATTCTTATTTCTTCGCTGGGTATCAGTGAGAGTAGCTCTCCTTACTCCTTTAATTTCTGCGGGCGCGGCGCTGACAAGCCCACCCTCTATTGTGGCAACCATGGACTTAATTTTCTTATCTTCTCTGGTTGCATGTGCGGAGTTTGTTTTTCTTTTCTTGTTGCTGGATTGGTGGCTCGGGCCACCCATTTTCATCACTGTCTGGCTGTGAAGTTCTTCTCGATCAACTGGGATCCAATCATTTTCTTCGTATTGTAAGCCGAGTTGGTGTGAAGTCTGAGTCAATCTCTATCACTGCTCCATCGCTCACCCTCTTTTCATCAAGTGCTAGACTCACGCCATTTCTAAAGTTTAGAACCAACCGCCCGTTCGACATTTCCCTGTGAAAAAATAAGGAAAGGATCAAGGGCTGTACTAAGAACAAGAACAATAAGAAAAACACTTAAAAAATTCTTATTCACTTCTTTTAAATTTAAAGGAAGTAGGAAGAGATGAGGAAATATCAGGAATGAATGGATTTAAAAGGAAATATTGACATTTTATTATTATGATTTCCCATGTTTTCTTTTTAACATTTTCGTTGATGAGATATTTTTTTATCATCCATTTCATTTTGTTTTGGGTTAGGACCCAGTCGCAAAGTGATTACTTAACCCGTGTTTCTAGGGATAATATTCTATTTTAGAAGCCACTCTTCGAAACATCAGGTTACGTAACACTTCTTTAAATACCATCCATTGATTGGAAGCATGGGTCATTCTCCACGACAATTCACAAGCTGGTAGGAACCTCCTGAGTAGACAGTCTTGACCACGAACGGCCCTTCCCATGTTGGTTCAAATTTACCACCTATCTTGCGATGTGCAAGAATAGGTCTTCTGAGAACAAGGACTAAGTCACCGAGTTTGAATGTCCTAGGACGGACCAGTTTATCATGGGCCTGGATCATCTTGGCTTGATATAGTTCTAAATTCTGCTGTGCTGAAAATCTTTTTCCTTCCAAGCTTTCAAATTCTTCCAGTCGTAGTCTGGCATTTTCTTCTGTAGTGATCTTTTCTGCAAGTACAATTCAGAGTGACGGAAGCTGAACTTCTAGGAGCAAGACGGCCTCGAACCCGTACACTAGAGCGTAAGGCGTAGAATGAGTAAGAGTCCTAAAAGTTGTCCTGTAGGCCCATAAGGCTTCTAACAACTTCTCGTACCAATTTCTCTTGTTGTCATCCAAAGTTTTCTTTAAAATTTGAATGAGAGTTTTATTAAAAGCCTCGGCCAAGCCGTTTTCTCTTGGGTAGTAGATCGTTGAGTATCGCCAATCGATCCCATGTCTTCTAACAAAATTGTTGATCTTTGTACTTTTGAATGCACACCCATTATCTGAAATGATCCTGCGTGGTACTCCAAAATGGTAGACAACTTGGTTCTTGAAAAACTATAGCATATAGTGTGCCTTCACTTCTCTGAGTGGTATAGCTTCTGCCCATTTAGAAAAGTAGTCCGTAGCCGCTAGAATAAAGCGATGTCCTCTTGAAGAAGGCGGTTCTATCGGACCCACAATATCTGTGCCCCAACACTCAAATGGCCATGACGCAATTGTCGGATGTAGCACATTTGGAGGTTGGTGTAGAACCACTCCGTGCACTCGCATCGGTGACAACTTTTGGCAACTTTCATACAGTTGGTCATCATTGAGGGCCAGTAGTACCCTAGTCTTTTAATCTTCATTTTCATTTTCGGACCCGACTGATGAGCTCCACAAAGTCCTGAATGTACTTCTTTAATGATTTCACGAGCCTCAAACCCGCTCAAGCATCTTAGCCACATCTGATCAAAAGACCTTCTGTATAATGTATTGTTTATTAATGTGTAAGACAAAGTTCTTTTATTGATTTGATGGGCTAATGACTTATCGTCTGGAAAGTTTCCTGTTTGCAAGTAGTCTATTAATGGCTGCCGCCAATATTCTGTATTTTCTGTCACTGCTGCAATTATTTCTTCTGCTTTTTCTGCTGATTTGTGTTGTACCCATGTCGAGCTGTGATAGGACCTGTCGTCCTTGAACTGACACTTCAACTGACTCATCCTACAAGCAGGCAAATTTCTTTGTGAGGCAGGCTAGCACATCGGCGAGAGCATTTTCTTTTCTGGGAATCTTGTAGATGTTTACATTTGGAATTTGTTCCAACAATTTCATGGCATACTGAAAGTACTGCTCGAGTCTTGGCTTTAAAATTTTGTACTGTCGTGCGACCTGTTGAATGATCAACTGAGAATCTCTGTAGATGTTGATGTCCGTTTTTCCCATCTGAATGGTTAATTCCAGTCCTGTTATGAGGCTTCGTGTTCTGCCTCGTTGTTGGTACACAATTCTGTTAAGTGGTAGGAGTATTTTAACATCCCCCCTCTGGTGTTATAAAGATTAATCTAATTCTACCTTACCGGGCACTATCATTTGCAATTCTTTGTTCTTCTGTGATGAGGATGCTCCGTCGAAGTATAGTTCCCAACGTCGATCATTATTGTCGTCTAGGCTCATTATCTGCTCATTAGACAAATCGTCGTCGAGAGGCGAATCTGCCGATAAAGGGTGTGCTGCAAGGAAGTCAGCTAGGACTCGTCCCTTTACGGTGCGAAGAGGAACAAAAGTTATGTCGAATTACAATAGTATCATCAACCACCTAACAAGTCTGCCAGAGAGCGTCGGTCGGGTCATCAAGTATTGCAACGGATTAACTCTCAAAATAAGGTTGACTTTATGAGAAAGCATGTAATGCCTGAGCTTTTGAGCGGAGAAGATCAGGGCCAAACAATGCTTCTCAATCGGAGGATACTTTACTTCCGTTAGGATTAGATGACGACTTAGGTAGTAGAGAGCATTTTGTTTTCCCTCGTCATTGACCTGGGCTAGCAGGGCTCTGAGAGAGTCGTCTAAAGCTGCGGTATAAAGTATCAACGGTCTACCTGAGACTAGGGCTGCTAAGACAGGAGGTGTCATTAAATATTACTTAACGTCCTTGAAAGCCCACTGGCATTTCTCATCTTAAATGAATTTGGCGTCCTTTTTAACTAATGATGAAAAGGGCTGACACCTACCTGACAAGTTTGAGATAAAGCGTCAAAGATATGCCAACTTCCCTTGAAAGGATCGTAGTTGTTTCAAAGTTTTGGGAGGAGGCATTTCTAAAATAGCTTTAATCTTCTCCGGATAGATTTCAACTCCGCGATGTCAGACAACAAATTCTAAGAATTTCCCGGAGGTAACGCCGAAGGCGCATTTTAAGGGATTCATCTTAAGGTTGTATTGTCGTAGTCGCTCAAAAATAATTCTCAAATCATACATGTGATCTTCTTTCATTTTGCTTTTGATGACCACACATCCACATAGCACTCGACTTGGTTGCGAATGAGATCATCAAAAATCTTCGTCATCGCTCTTTGGTATGTTGCTCCTGCATTCTTTAGTCCGAATGACATTACTGTGTAACAAGACACTCCGATCGGTGTTCTAAAGGCCGTGAGCTTTTCGTCTTCTGGTGCCATCTTTATCTGGCTGTATCCTGATGATCCATCCATGAAAGAGAAGATTTCATGTGTTGAAGCAATGTCGATCATCAGTTCTGGGATTGGTAGTGGAAATTCATCCTTTGGACATGCTTTATTTAAATCTCTGAAATCTACGCAGATTCTGATTTGTCCATTCTTCTTTCTAACAGGAACCACGTTGGCTAACCAAGTAGGGTATTGTTCTTCACGGATAAATTTAGCGTCTATTAGCTTCTTAACTTTGGCTATTACTTGTTGCTCAATTTCTAGACGGATTCTTCTTGGAGCTATCTGACTGGAACAAAAGTAGGATCTACTCCTAACTTGTGAACTGTGACTTCTGGAACTAATCCTAGCATTTCATCGTAACTCTAAGCAAAATAATCCTTGAATTCCATTAGTAGCTTGGTTATTTCTTCGGAGTCTTCTTTATTGAGTAAGGAGCTAACAAAGGTAGGTCTAGGCTCTTCGCTAGTACCTAAGTTAACTTCCGTTAACTCGTCTATTGTAGATTTGATTTCTTCTTCGAATTCTGGTGGAGCGTTGCCGATTGGTAGATCTTCAAGATCTTCTGAGGCTTCAAAGCAGTCTTCATTAGGTTCACAAGTGACAACCAAGCAAAATCCCGTATCGTCAACTGATCCTACTGTGCTGAATCTGAGACCATGTTTTGAATTGGGAAGCTGACCGGCATTATTCCATAATTTTTCAAAGTGTTGTGATCAGCCTTTTGTCCATTATCGAGGTAATACACCACGTTGAATTAAAATTTGAACACAAGGAGAGTACCACTCAAAAGGTAATTCCATTAATTCAGATGAAGTAACATCTTCAAATTGTACATCTTTTTTAGTATTGGAAGAAGAAGCACCACAGTAAAACTTGATTGGTTTAGCACCACCACCATACCATACCCTCGATCTTATTAGAATTGATCGGGGTTAGGGTCATAGTATGTACATAATGGTTAATCTTCTCGTACATTGATTTGTATTCTTCATTCTTTTCATCTTCGAGAGAGATCTTGAACTGTCGTTTCTTCTGATTTATTGTCACTGCTTCTTTCTCAATTTCTTTTTCTTCTTTGGAACTGTTCTCCCAATCAACATCGATGACCAGTTTTTTCTGTCCAATTGTTCCAACATTTCTTCCACGTCCTCGTCCCCAGCCTCGACCTCGGGTGCGAGTTCTGGAGAAATCTTCACCATCTCGCCGTAAGGGGGTGGTGAGTAACTGTTGGACTAGAACTTCAGGTTCTTTATCGTCTTGAATCTCTTTTGCTTCATTTGGTATTGTATTTCTGGAAAAGATTGTTTTCTTCAGAGGCGCGTAGTAGGCCGCATCTTCATGAATTCCAATCTCGTGTACGGAGAATGGTTGCAAGTCATCTTTGATGCACTGTTCCCCTCCTTCATAATACTTTATGTATTGGTACAGAGACGACGGTACCATCCGATTTTCATGGATCCACGGTCGACCCAGTAGAGCGTTGAATGATGTTTCAGAATCAATTATGTGGAATTTTGCGGTTGTCTTCGCTAAATCAGCGGTCTTCATTTGTAGTGTTATCGATCCAAGAGCTCTTTCTCCTTTTTGATTGAAGCCTCTTAATAGCATCTTGTCTGCTTCAAGCTCGCGAGCATCAATTTCCAAATATGCTAGCTGGCGGCGATGAAATTATATATCGGTCGCACGTCATCATGTCGTCATCGTCAATTTTTGTATCATGTTAATGTCAAGGAGTCGCCATCTAATATTAGCCTAGTTTTATTCATATAAATCCCATGAAGGATTTAATGAATTTTTAGGACTAATAGTAGAAAAGGATATTTATGATAATTCTCATATGAGGATATTCTCGAATAACATATTCTAGAATTTTCATATTAAGAAAATCATGATAAACCAGAGATTTCTATTCTGGGTTCTTTTAGATCTCCTATAGAGGTAAGCCTCTATAGTTAATTACATCTTAAACAATTTTTAATTGTTTAAGAAAACTTCTGATTAATGTTAATCATTTGTTTTCTCAGAATTTATTTTATGGAGAGATGTACCCACTATCACTCCCGAATGTCGTTATATCATGTTATTGAATGCTTTAGGTATAATGTCTAACCTGAAAGTTCTTGTTTTGTTGTCAATGGTGTTGATTTGTTGAAAATTTTCAGGTTATATGTCTAACCTAAAAGTTTTGATTTTGTTTCTGTTGTCAATGTCGTTGAAAAGTTTCAGGTTATATGTCTAACCTAAAAGTTTTGGTCTTGCTTTTGTTTTTTTTTTGCCTAGAATGTCATCCTGCAAAACAGAGTTAGTACATCCTATAACATGTAAAGAAAATCTAAGTGAAATTTCTTGTTTTCACCCTGCAAAGAAAACATTGTCAGAATCATCACAGAATATTTGGATATGTCTTGGATGTCAGTTTATGTTGAATTTGTTGATTATGTCAATTTTGATTTAAAATGTTGAATTTATATCTTGATTTTAAATTAAGAATTAACTTGAGTTTATGTTTGTCTGAACTCTAAGTTAAAAAGGTTTGAAATTAGATCCAATATTGATTGAATTAACTTAGGTTCATGTCTGGTTGAACTTAAGTTATGTTGATTGAATTTATTTAACTTGAGTTCATGTTTGCCTGAACTTAAGTTAAAAGGTTTGGTTCAGAATAGATTTAATTAAGTTTTAAGTCTTGTTTAAATAAGACTTAAAGGTTAATCAAGTCCAATAAATTAGACTCAATTAGATTTACAGACCATCTAAGTCCTTTTTAGATAAGACTTAAGTTTTAATTAAGTCTATTTAAAGTTATACCTAGACTTAGGATTAAACTTAAGCCGGGTTTTAGTTTAGATTCAAGTTAGGTTGAGCCTAAGGCTTAGGTTAGACTTAGGTTTATATCGAGTTAAACCTAAGTATGTTTTGACTGAAGTCTAATATGGGTTAGACTTAAGCGGAGTTTAGATTAAGTTAGGTTCAGGTCAGGTTGAATCTAGACTTAAGGTTGATTTAAGTTCAATATGAGTTGAACCTAAGTTAGGGTTTGACTTGGATTAGGTTAGGTTCTAGTTGGATTGAACTCAAGTTTTAGTTCAGTTTAGGTTAGGTTCAATATGGGTTGAACCCAAGGTTTCAAGTTAAGTTAGGTTTGATGTGGGTTGAACCTAAGGTTTAGGTTAACTTGAGTTTAAATTAGGTTAGGTTTAGGTTAAGTTCAATAAGGGTTGAACCTAAGGTTTAGGTTAACTTCGGTTCAAGTTAGATTAGACTCAAGATAGGTTAGGTCTAAGTTATGTTCAATGTGGGTTGAACCTAAGGTTTAGGTTAACTTGAGTTCAAGTTAGATTGGACTCAAGTTAAGTTAGGTTTAAGTTAGGTTCAATGTGGGTTGAACCTAAGGTTTAGGTTAACTTGAGTTCAAATTAGATTGGACTCAAGTTAAGTTAGGTTTAAGTTATGTTGGACTTGGAATAAAAGGTTGAATTTGGGTCTGATTAAACCTTTATTGATTAAGGTTTAATAATTAATTAAGTCTAATGTAGTGGACTTAATAAGGATTTATGTTTGATTAAACCTTAGTTAGTTAAGGTCTGATGGTTCAATTAAGTCTAATGGTTTAGACCTAATTAGGCTTTTAAGTTTGATTAAACCTTAGTTAGTTAAGGTCTAATGGTTTAATTAGGTCTAATGGTTTAGACCTAATTAGGGTTTAAGTTTGATTAAACCTTAGTTAGTTAAGGTCTAATAGTTTAATTAGGTCTAATGGTTCAGACACAATTAGAGTTTAAGTTTGATTAAACCTTACTTAGTTAAAGTCTAATGATTTAATTAGGTCTAATGGTTTAGACCTAATTAGGGTTTAAGTTTGATTAAACCTTAGTTAGTTAAGGTCTAATAGTTTAATTAGGTCTAATAGTTTAATTAGGTCTAATGGTTTAGACCTAATTAGGGTTTAAGTTTGATTAAACCTTAGTTAGTTAAGGTCTAATGATTTAATTAAGTCTAATGGTTTAGACCTAATTAGGGTTTAAGTTTGATTAAACCTTAATTAGTTAAGGTCTAATAGTTTAATTAAGTCTAATGGTTTAGACCTAACTAGGGTTTAAGTTTGATTAAACCTTAATTAGTTAAGGTCTAATAGTTTAATTAGGTCTAATGGTTTAGACCTAATTAGGGTTTAAGTTTGATTAAACCTTAGTTAGTTAAGGTCTAATGGTTTAATTAGGTCTAATGGTTTAGACCTAATTAGGGTTTAAGTTTGATTAAACCTTAGTTAGTTAAGGTCTAATAGTTTAATTAGGTCTAATGGTTCAGACACAATTAGAGTTTAAGTTTGATTAAACCTTACTTAGTTAAAGTCTAATGATTTAATTAGGTCTAATGGTTTAGACTCAATTAGGGTTTAAGTTTGATTAAACCTTAGTTAGTTAAGGTCTAATAGTTTAATTAGGTCTAATAGTTTAATTAGTGTCTAATGGTTTAGACCTAATTAGGGTTTAAGTTTGATTAAACCTTAGTTAGTTAAGGTCTAATGATTTAATTAAGTCTAATGGTTTAGACCTAATTAGGGTTTAAGTTTGATTAAACCTTAATTAGTTAAGGTCTAATAGTTTAATTAAGTCTAATGGTTTAGACCTAACTAGGGTTTAAGTTTGATTAAACCTTAATTAATTAAGGTCTAATAGTTTAATTAGGTCTAATGGTTTAGACCTAATTAGGGTTTAAGTTTGATTAAACCTTAGTTAGTTAAGGTCTAACAATTTAATTGGTCTAATGGTTTAGACCTAATTAGAGTTTAAGTTTGATTAAACCTTAGTTAGTTAAGGTCTAAAAGTTTAATTAATTCTAATGATTTAGACCTAATTAGGGTTTAAGTTTGATTAAACCTTAATTTGTTAAGGTCTAATAGTTTAATTAAGTCTAATGGTTTAGACCTAATTAGGGTTTAAGTTTAATTAAACCTTAGTTAGTTAAGGTCTAATGATTTAATTAGGTCTAATGGTTTAGACCTAATTTGAGTTTAAGATTGATTTAACCTTAGTTAGTTAAGGTCTAATGATTTAATTAGGTCTAATGGTTTAGACCTAATTAGGGTTTAAGATTGATTAAACCTTAATTAGTTAAGGTCTAATAGTTTAATTAGGTTTAATGGTTTAGACCTAATTAGGGTTTAAGTCTGATTAAACCTTAGTTAGTTAAGGTCTAATGATTTAATTAGGTCTAATGGTTTAGACCTAATTAGAGTTTAAGTTTGATTAAACCTTAGTTAGTTAAGGTCTAATGATTTAATTAGGTCTAATGGTTTAGACCTAATTAGGGTTTAAGTTTGATTAAACCTTAGTTAGTTAAGGTCTAATAGTTTAGTTAAGTCTAATGGTTTAGACCTAATTAGGGTTTAAGTTTGATTAAAACTTAGTTAGTTAAGGTCTAATGATTTAATTAGGTCTAATGGTTTAGACCTAATTAGCGTTTAAGTTTGATTAAACCTTAATTAGTTAAGGTCTAATAGTTTAATTAAGTCTAATGGTTTAGACCTAATTAGGGTTTAAGTTTGATTAAACCTTATTTAGTTAAGGTCTAATAGTTTAATTAAGTCTAATGGTTTAGACCTAACTAGGGTTTAAGTTTGATAAAACCTTAGTTAGTTAAGGTCTAATGATTTAATTAGGTCTAATGGTTTAGACCTAATTAGGGTTTTTGTGTAAGGAGATTAATTAAGTTTTAATGTGTCTTTAATTAAGATTTGATTTTTATGTTAAACCTAATTTAATTCAGGTTTAATGAATTAATTAAGTTCATTATTCTTTAAGCTTAATTAATAAGTTTAATTTTGATTAATTAAGTTTAATATGTCTTTAAACTTATTTAAGATTTAATTTTTATATTAAACCTAATATAAGTAAGGTTTAATGAGTTAATTAAGTGTATTATGTCTTTAAACTTAATAAAAAATTGAATTTTGATTAATTAAGTTTAATTTGTCTTTAAACTTAATTAAGATTTTATTTTTATATTAAACCTAATTTAAATAAGGTTAATGAGTTAATTAAGTTTATTATGTCTTTAAAATTAATTAAAAAAATTTAATTTTGATTAATTAAGTTTAATTTGTCTTTAAACTTAATTAACATTTAATTTTTATATTAAACCTAATTTAAATAAGGTTTAATGAGTTAATTAAGTTTATTATGTCTTTAAACTTAATTAAAAATATTTAATTTTGATTAATTAAGTTTAATTTGTCTTTAAACTTAATTAAGATTTAATTTTTATATTAAACCTAATTTCAGTAAGGTTTAATGAGTTTAATTATTTTTTTAAATTGAGTTAAGTCCAATTTGGTCATTTTGGACTTAAGTGAAATTTCTCACTAGTCTATCATAGACTAGAACAATTTTCAAACTTTGATTGTTGATGAAAATAGGTTAAATTTATAAAGGGTTGTTTTTAGGATTAAAATTATTTAATTAATAAAGGATTTTAACCCTAAATTTCAAAATACCATTCAAAATGATTTCTATGACTTAGAAATAATTTTCTTAGGGTTATTGTATGTTGCCCTATCATTTCTAGCCATTTGCGTTTTTATTTTCCTTAATTTTCAATTTTTATAATTATTATTTGAAATAATTACAAAGAAACTTGAAAATTAAAGAAAAGTGTCCTAGGCATGTTTTTTGTCCTTGGAAAAATTATGGAAGGTCCCTATAAACATGAAGATAAATGCCTCCAAGTTTCATAATTTTTTGATTTATAAATAATTTTTAATAATTAAAATACTCCAGAGAATTTTTAATTAATTAAAAATTAAATACTGAGAATAAAATTATGATTTTGGTCTCATAATTTTCTTCTCTTCAAGAGCTTTCAAGAGGTGTTTTTATTTTATTTTTATGACCTCTGGATAAAAAGATATTGATTTTTGAAGTTTTTAAGGATTTAAATACCGCGCCGCCAAACTCCTCACGCGGCGACGCGTGTCCTCGGAGCCGTCGAAGAGCCGGAAAATCCACTGCGGGGATCCGAACAGCGGACACCACAGGGAATCATCCGCGTCGTCCATCCCTAAGGCGCGGGATTGGACGGTCGAGATAATTTGGATAAAAATCTGAATTATTTCAAACCATTAAACTTTAAACATCAATATCTCACTCATTTCTTAATGAAATTGAGTGATTTTTTTTTAAAATGATCATCTGGATGAGAAGTATCTATCCATACGGTGATGATACATTTCTGGGCTAATCTAACACATGATATATCAAAAATACAAAATATTTTGTGAAAAATAATTCCATACCTTTGCCACAAGTAAATCAAGCTAGATCAGACCTTGTAGCTGCCTTCTAGGATCCCAATGGAAGATTATTGTTGCAGTAATTTGATCCAGATGTCGGGCTTGAGGGAGAATTTTGGAGAGATGCCTAATTTGGGCTGTTTTTGAAATTTGATCAAATTAGCTCAAATGGGCTCAAACTATGGCTTGGATTTGATCCAAAAAGATTGTTTGGACCCTTAGGAAGACTTTTTATGTTGGGAGCAGGTGGATTTGGGCAGCCTATAGTTCTCCCTAAGTTTTTTATTTCTTCTTCCTAGGTTTGGCCATGGTGTCCTATTTATAGCAAGGGGAGGTTATGGCTTAACTTAGGATGTTCTAGGGGAGTAGTTACCACCTCTATCAGCCCATTGGATGAAGGAATTGGCTGAAGATAGGCATTGATGCTTCTCCCTAAGTTTTCCATGATGATCTTCATTATTTTGTCTCTCATCCATTGGCTCATGTGGGAGGTGCATGGTGAGCTACCTTTACTCTTCTTAGGAGCTTACACCTCATCTCTTAAGCTTGGCAAATGGTGACACACAAGCTCACCCCTCATCATTGCTTCTAACCATGGTAAGGGGGGGTTTCATGCATGGTTTTCCTTCCATTGGATGGCTTGGGATGTGGGTGGTGAGGCGTCATGTTGGCCGGCCACCTCATGGATAAATGAGGCTTAGGGTGAAGGAGAGAGTGACACCTCACCCCTTGCATCATGATGGGTATTAACCCATGGCTAAGTGGTCTTAATGTGAGCTTAATTATGTGTTAATTAAGCCTTAAGATGGATTTAGCCTAATTAAATATGAGAAATCTATATGTCATTTCATTTCTTTTTAATTTCCCATTTTAATTAATTATTTTATTAATTAAAATTGTTGGAAAATATTTATTAATAAATTTAATAATTGAAAATAATTTCAATTTAATTAATTGATTAATTTTATCATTTTTATGATTTTATGATTTTAATTTAATTTTCATTTTAATTAATTATATCATTTAATTAAAATATTAAAAATTAAATCATTAATCATTCTAATTAATCAAAATAATTTTGAAATTAATTATTTGATTAATTTTGTTGTTTTTATTTCATCTTTATCTATTTTAATCAAAATAGATAGGTGTTGACCAATTTTGACCTAGGTTGACCCAAGTCAGCCCAGTACTTGTGATTTTGTCATTGTGGGACTTTAAATGTGTCATTGGGTGAAAGGGATGACTTATGGATCAACAGGATTGGTCATTAGGTCTGGTTTGACCAATTTAACCAAAGTTGACTTTTTAGGTCATAAGGTTGACCTATGGGGTCAACAGGGTAGGTCATTAGGTCTAGTTTGACCAATTTGACCAAAGTTTACTTTTTAGGTCACTAGGTTGACCTATGGGGTCAACAGAGTAGGTCATTAGGTCTGGTTTGGCCAATTTGACTAAAGTTGACTTTTTAGGTCATAAGGTTGACCTATGGGGTCAACAGGGTAGGTCATTAGGTCTGGTTTGACCAATTTAACCAAAGTTGACTTTTTAGGTCATAAGGTTGACCTATGGGGTCAACGAGGCAGTCATTAGGTCCGGTTCGACCTATTTGACCAAAGTTGACTTTTTAGGTTAAAAGGCCGACCTATGGGGTCGACGGTGGCAGGTCATTAGGTCCGGTTTGACCAATTTGACCAAAGTTGACTTTTAGGTCATAAGGTCGACCTATCGAGTGAACGTGGTCGGTCATTAGGTCTAGTTTGACCAATTTGACCAAAGTTGACTTTTTAGGTCATAAGGTCGACTCTATGGGGTCGACAGGGTAGGTCATTAGGTCTGGTTTGACAAATTTGACAAAAGTTGACTTTTTAGGTCATAAGGTTGACCTATGGGGTCAATAGGGTAGGTCATTAGGTCTGGTTTGACCAATTTGACCAAAGTTCACTTTTTTGGTCATAAGGTTGACCTATGGGGTCAACAGGGTAGGTCATTAGGTCTGGTTTGACCAATTTGACCAAAGTTGACTTTTTAGGTCATAAGGTTGACCTATGGGGTGAACAGGGTAGATCATTAGGTCTGGTTTGACCAATTTAACCAAAGTTGACTTTTTAGGTCATAAGGTCGACCTATGGGGTCAACAGGGTAGGTCATTAGGTCTGGTTTGACCAATTTGACCAAAGTTGACTTTTTAGGTCATAAGGTTGACCTATGGGGTCAACAGGGTAGGGCATTAGGTCTGGTTTGACCAATTTGACCAAAGTTGACTTTTTAGGTCAAACGGTATTGACTCATTATAAAAATGAGGTTAACACTAGCGTCCGGAAATTCATTATGTTGATTGATGCTCCCGGATCAACCAACACTCTGGAGAGCGTAAACTTTCCAATAGTGACTGAAATGTATAACGGTCGGTTGTGATCTCGTCGTTCCCGCAATCGATCATTGTCCGTGAAGGTAATACCTCGCCGTTCTCTTAACAAGCAAACCTCGTCGAAGGAATTACCGGCCATTTGGGCTAAACAAATCTCTCGGATCAAGTAAAGCTTTGATCGTAGCCTCTCTCATCTCCTTCGACGAGAGCGAGCATCGTATATACTTAGTTTGGTCGGTAATTTCCTAAGATGGGCTAGCATGTTGTAGTCCACTTTATTACTGTGTTCCTCGGTTTTTCCCGAATGGGCAGCTTCCTGCCGGGGTTGGCTCTTCCCGAGCAACCACCGCTTTCCTATATCCTTTGGACCCATTCTCAGGGGTAGAACTTTTCCACTTCTTAAATTTACTTCAGTTATTTCTTCTGAATTTGGTGTTTCCTTTTGAATCGGAGCAACTGGCTCTTCTGAAGTCGCTTCGGTGTCTGACGGTTCTAATTCTATAGTGATCGGAGCCCCTCGGAACTCACAAATGGACTCGTTGCTTGTCGAGCTTTCGTAGCCTCCTTGGTGAATATCTTCTTCGTCGTGGTCGTCGAGGATAAGTATGATTTGGGAATCGTTATTTGTATTTGAATCAAGATCCGGATTAAGTCGGTTGTCGCTAGTTATGTAATCATTAGAAACAGTTAAAACGTAGAGAACGCCATTACCCTTATCATTATAAGATCCCGCCGGGGCGAGCATATAATCATACAGAGTCAAGAGTTCGAGGGATTTCTCCCCCAAATCGGAAATAACCATCCTAGGCTAAGCAGTCCCTAGTCTACCCTTCGGAGCCTCGGTCTTCTTTTATTCCATGATCTTCTCCTCCTTCTGGGGCAGTTCTTCAATCGCAAGTGATAGTGCCGGCTCTACAGGTTTAAAACTTTGAGCTGAAGCATGTACCGATGCGGTTTGGATGTGATCCAAAATTTTCTTTGATGACTTCGTCCAGACGGTACTCTATCCATCATCGATCGTGTAACGGTTTATCGAAACAATAGGATCCGTTGAAATAACATTGACGGAACATCCTTTCTAGGGTTCCTTCATATATTCCTTCGGAATCGTTATGTTCCCTTTCCGGAGATTGTCATCAAGCCAACTCTTGAAAGTGACGCAATCCTCTATCTTATGTCCGAGCATCTGGTGGTAAGGGCAATAGTTCGGATGATCTTTCTTATTGACTTCCTCCGGCCTCTTGGGCTCTAGCAGCTCGAAAATCTGGTGTCTTCATTAAGTCGCGGAACATCTTCGCTCATCGCTTCGGCTTTGAATGGATATTCTTTATTTAGGAGTTCTCTTAAGGTAAACGATGAACGAGGCGGTTGTTCGTAATGCTGAGACGACTGATAGCTCGGACGAGGTTGCTGATAGCCTTGCTGAGGTTGCTGATAGCCCTGCTGAGGTTGCTGATAAGTCCTTTGTGGTGGTTGATAACTAGGTTGTGGCCGCTCTGACCGTATCTGAACCGGCTGCTTGCCCTTATCTACTGCGTTCCAGATTTCTTTTCAAATGTTTTCACAGGCTTCTGCTTATCAGTCTTGTCTACGAAACTTAACTGCTTTGCCTCTTCTTGCAAGCTCCCGGCCTTGCTAAGCAACTTCTCGAAAGTCTTGATTGTAAATCCTTTAAGGAGAAGTGCTATCGGGCCATGGATACTTTTAAGTAGGATGTGGACTGCATATTGTTCTTGAAGCTGTGGTTCACACTTCATGCTTAAGTTTCTCCATCGAAGTATGTAATCCACTAAAGTCTCGTTCGGCTTTTGTTGCTCCACCACTAGATCGCCGATAGTGATGTGGTGTTGAGCTATGGCAAATCATTTCACGAAGAGATTTTCTAGTTCTGAAAAGGTCTTTACTGAACCGTTCGGCAATTCTGCGTACCATTCGAAGGCAATCCCTGATAAACTGCTGACGAACTGGCGGAAGAGTAGAGCGTCACTCCCACCGGCATTATAGCAACTAGCACGAAAATGTACGACATGTTGCCGAGGGTTTCCCGTCCCATCAAAAATCTTAAACAGAGGTGGTACGAAGCCTTTAGGGTATTGGACTGCATCGAACTCTTCAAGGTAAGGTCTACCCATTTGAATAGATGCTCCATTCTTAGATTGTACTAGGGCCTTTGCACCTGCTGTTCTACCATGCTCTTAATGTCCTTTTCTGGAATCATGCTTTATTCAGGATCTTTCTTTGGTTGTTCGTCTCCGTTGACGGATGTAATCTCTTTTCCTCCATTTGCAATATGGATAATTTCTGTGGGTGTCTCTTTCTGAGGTTGTACCTGACTCTGGAGAGTGGATAAGGTAGCAACCATCTCTTCCATCCTCTTTGCCATTTGGGAAATTGTGTCATCTCTCTCCCTAATCTGTGCTCTTAATAATTCTGGTTCATCTCTTTCCGGAGCTGCCGGAGCACCTTGTGAAGCTGACAATGCTCGTGTCTCAACCATGTTGATCTCGGCATACTCCTCATTCATGAACTCTGATGAGTCAACTTCATCTCCTAGTTCTTCTTCTCTTTCTTTTGCTAGCCGTCGGATGTCGGTTCTTAACTTGTCCATGGCATCCTCTAGTGGCCCTTTTCGCACGGTCTCGCAGTTGTCTCGTAACGGTTTTTGAACTTCCTTCCCGAGGAGTCCCCTTTATCGCAAGAAGCACTTTCTTCGTATTCAAGTCTCCTGACGAGACTTTTCTTCTCAGGGCATTGTTTTGGTCTTAACTCGCCAGTAGTAGGTCGCCATACCATCCTTCTTGCAGTCGGAAGCCTAGGACCAGATGGTCTGTCGACTATATGCTGGAAGGTGGTATCCTCCCTAATTTGTAGACCCGATACAACAATGGGTGGACTGGTTTTTATCTTCTTCTTTAACTTCTCTGTGGCAGCAACATGCTCTATTCGCGGTCCGAGGTGGGATTTAGCTGGCACCCGTCCTATCCTTCTTAAGATTTCTGACACAGTGCATCTTTCTTTCTTTTCCAATCTTTCTATCACAGCTTGCAGCAGAGTCAATGGCGTAGTCTTATCCCTTTTCCTTTTACAATTATTGTAGTACGCAGGTCGGGGTAATGCAGCGGCGATCCTACGGACATTATCTTCATCTAGTGCGGCAGAGAGAGGGTGAAACCTGCTCCCTTCCAACAGAGGTATATACTCAGGCAGTTCTTCTCTTTCCTCGGGAATTTCTTCTAGAAATGTAACATCAGTAGCTCTGGCTTTCTAGGCGATCTTTCTACTTCTATTTCTCCTTTGAGTCCGAGTTAGGGGTGCAACTCTTGAACTGGACCCAATCTCAAAAATAGCTGGTATTGTGGCAAAATCTGTACGCTCCACGGTGACAGGCTCATCAAAAACTTGGATTTCCTTCCCCTTCAGTTTGGCAGAAGTAGGGGTAGGTGCAGAGATGACTAGACCGGTGGGGGTAGAGACAACAGTCCTCCTACGAACAGTAGTACTCCTTTCTGTTGGAATCCTTTGCAGGGGAGGGAATTCTCCAGTCGATTTCAGATTGAACTCAATCATGGGCTTTTCAGTTTCTGACACTTTGTCCATTAGTGTGAAGAGAGTGACATCAGTGAACTTGATATCTGTGTTGCCAAATCCTTGTCCGAAACTGATGATCCCATTGTCGGGCAGCTCATCCTTCTAAACGGCGAAGTCCATTCCATTGGTGAAGGAGAAGATTAACTTTGAGGCGCTCATTTTCTCAGTAGTGCATTCCGAATGTCAATCATGAATTATGCTTCTTTTCGTCATAAAGTTTAGGATGAAAAAGAAAGAGTCCGAACACATTTTCGTTTATCTTAGTGTATTTGTGATTTTTAAAAGAGATTGTTTATTAGGAGGTTCGTTTGTTAGAAACAAAACAATTAAGGGAAAAAAGGTTATAGAAAAGGTAAAGGGCCCGATTTAGAATTGGAAAGGAAGAGAAATTCTTATGCAAGACTTCTCGACTCCCAAGGACCGCTCCTAAAATAAAACCTATTGGGGGTCCACCCCACCTCAGAAAAGAGGTAAAAGGATCTCGGAACCTCTCCGTTTAGGGGTGTTTAAACAGTGGCTCCTAAATCAGAGAGGAGTTGGCTATACTCGTTCAAGACAAAAATGAACGGGGTACTCCAACGAAAGAATGGTAGTTTTGGTCCACTAGGGATATGGACTCACTACCGATTTATGAAAGCAAAACCATCTAATCAAAATGAAGAGAGGAACTACTCCCTAGCGGAGTCTCTAGAAATTGAACGGCTTATTTTTAGGTTGAGTGTTGTATTTTTGAAAAGGGGTCGCCTACAGAAATTGTCGGCGAATTTTTAATTTTAAATTAAATATATATATATATATATATATATATATTAGAAAGTAGTATTTGATTTTGAAAATAATTTTAAATTTGAAAAATTTTAAGATATGAAATCAAACCGATCCAACATCCCGAATAGTTTATATAAACGAGCACCGCATCATAAACCGTGTATCTATCCCGAAGAATAAAAACACTGCTTGATGATAGGGCACGATTAAATAAACTAGAAGATTTGTGACATCCGTTTGGCCTGCGAACCAATTTTATAAGCTGACAAGTTCTCCTGCTTAATATAAAGGAATTAAGCAGGGTTTATATTACCTGGGTTCTTAAAGTTCCCAATAAGGGCAAGCCCCTATAGTTAATTACATCTTAAATGAGGAGAATCATTTAAGAAAACTCTCGATAATGATTAGTGGTTTTGCTCTCAAGAATTTCAAAGTTTAAGTTTTTCAAAGGATTTGAGTTTTGGAGATTTCAATAGGGAATGGATCAAATTTGGAACAATTTATTTCAGGAGTTCAAAGGAAGAAAAGTAGGAGAAGCTGAGGATCCAAGAAGAATCTTGGCAAATTCCTAAACTATCCTATTGTTTGGCTTCAATTTGAGGATTTATTTAATGTTGCAATCCTGCCAATTTTATTTACTTAGGTCTTATATTTGTCTAACGCAGTCATGCAAATAGCCTTGAAGATGTGAGGGTTTATGTCGTACCAAATGACTACCTCGGAGTGCTAAGACCGGTTAGGGCTTAATTTACATAAAATGTTTATGCAAATGCCTAACAAATGGGTTGAGGATTTATCTTGCACTAGGCAAACTACCTCAAAGTCTTATGGCTTGGTTATTTAATCCTAAGGAAAGTTTAGCTGATGTAGAGTTGTTTTACTGATGACGATGGCCGAGCTGCCCACCTGCTCCGAGCTCCTTGTTGTTGCAGAGGTTTAGTTTTAGAAGTCATAAATCAGGAGATGAGGGAAGTGTTTTGGTTTAGAGAAAATCTTAAAATCCAAGTGTTTTTTAATATTTTAATTAAAACAAATCTTAAAGTTAATTAAACAGAACCGATTAAGATCCCACGGTTCCGTCATCCCGGCACCGTTGTTTTCATTGAATTCACTTAGTCCAGAAGAATTTGCTAAACTCAACTGAATGAGTTCCACACTTTCATTTAGACCGTGGGAAATCCCGTTAGCAACACGTGGGTTACATCATCTGAGGTATTTCCGATCATTCAACGAGACATTTTAATTTAGTTGCAATTGTAGTTTTGTTGTTCTGTTTGTGATTAAATTTTGAGTTGTTTTATATTTTGAAATGTTGTGGCGGTGAATTTTATCTTGCAATGACTTTTAATTTAGTTTTGGTTTCAGTTCAGGGACTACCCTAAAGGTTTTGGTTTTCATGCAACAGTCTTGATAACATGCAAGAAAAGTAAAATACAGTGCATGTAAGTAAATTGTAATAAAGTAAATTGCAATAAAATAAAAGCGTACCTGGAGGGTCTTCCCGTCATCCCAAGCTGCACTTAAAACACATGTTAAAGCATTTAAATATTTCAACAAGTACCTAGGTAAAGCTAAGGGAAGGGTTTTGGTTGTCTACCAAATTCCTAATCCTATAACAAGTCATCTCCTATGACGTCTAGGTTCTTGTGTTTTATTTAAGGATGATTTTCTTCATCAAAGAACAATTAAATATTGTTGTTCTTCTAAAACACCCCGTCGTACTGAGGAAGTGCTTAGGATGAATCCTAAACATCTTTTCAATACTTCTGGAATCATTTCGAGTTCAAATGAATTTTATTGTACAGATGAATTAATCATCCGGGAGTTCATTTAAACTTTGTTTCTTGCTCAGTGAACATAGGCATTTGATTACCTGATGAGTGAAGTGACATCTCACTCAATACTCTATTTAAGAGTTATAACAATTAAAGCCTTTAAGGGCAAGTTGGTTTATCGAGATTTTTAATCATTCTTAATTAAAAGTTTGAGTTAATGTTTTAAAGTGATTTAATTTAATTATGAGGTTTTAATTAATAGTTTTAAGTTTGGAATAATGTTCAAATTATTTTAGATTTAATTCTTAATGATTTCATTTAGGTTTGTTGATAAATGATTTTAATTCAATTTGATTTTAATTTAATTTTAATTTAATTTAATTTTAATTTAATTTAATTTAATTTAATTTAAATTTATTTAATTTTTTTTAATTCAATTTAATTTTAATTTGATTTAATTTTAATTTAATTTTAATTTTAATTTAATTTAATTTAATTTAATTTAATTTTAATTTAATTTTAATTAAATTTAAATTTAATTTAATTTAGTTTAATTTAATTTAATTTAATTTAATTTAATTTAATTTTTAATTTTGGTTTTAATTTAACTTGATTTAATTTAATTTTTGTTTTAATTTAATTTAATTTAATTTAGTTTAATTTAATTTAATTTAATTGTTAATTTTAATTATCAATTTGGATTGTTATTTTAATTTTTAATTAAGAATTAAGTATTGTTAAAGTGACTTATTTAGGGATTTTTAAATTAAAGAATAAATATCCTCCTAATAATATCCCTCTTTTAATGGTCCAAATTTAAATATATTCTTTCCAAAATTTAAATCATTTAATTAATTAAAGTTTCATTTTTGATATTTTAAAAATGTTTAGTGAGTTTCTACCCCTTAATTTTCCTAAGTTTCAATCATCTAAGAGAAAGTTAAAATCAAATATTTTACCACCCCCCCCCCCATTTTGATTAAACCTAAAGTTTTAATTAAGGGTTAAAATTTTTAATTACCTTTATGCCTTTTTAAGCTTATTTATTTCATAACTCACTAAATTGAGCTCAAATGAATTTGAAATTTTTATGTCATCTCTCTCACAAGTCAATTAAGACATTAGAGGAGAAAATGTGATTTTTCTGAATTTAATTTATTTATATAATTATTTTTAGTAGAAAATAAGGGTTTTCAAAGAAAATTCAACAACATGACCAAGGAAAGGTTTCTATCCTTAAGAAAATTAAAGGGTGTTCCTAATAACCAGAGGACCACTTGAACCAATTTTGGTGATTTTTAAATGATATTTTATTTATTATAATTATTTTGAGTTTTAGAGTATTAATTAATTATAAAATAAAATTAAAGTTAAAAAATCGATTTTCTATTTTTCTTAAATCTCTTTGACCTCAAGGAGTTCAAAGAAATAAATGTTATAATTTTCTGATTTTTCTTTGATTTATTGGAATTATTTTAGTGAAAAAGGTTAAAAACTCATTTTTTAATATTAAAAATTACATTAAGCCTTTAAAATTCAATATCATACCCTAGGGACTTAGGAAAAATATTTGGTTTGTTCCTAAGTGATTAGGAATCAAAATGTGACATTTTTATGATTTTTAATATTTTTATGATTTTTATTATTTTTTAATTATTAAAATATTAAAATAATTTGAAAAATCAACTTTTCTAGAAAATTCCAACATAAAGGAATTTTTGAAAAGTATTTTTATTTTAAAGTTATGAATTTTTAATCATTTCAGAGAAGCTCCAAAACCATTTTTGTGAATTTTTGAAAAGTATTTTTAAAGTTATGAATTTTTAAAGTTCCATTTTGCTTATGAGGCTTAATTAATCCATTTGATAGGGTTAATCAAGTACAATTGATTTCAAATTTTTATGTGTAGTCTCTCTAACCATAAGGATCAATGGAGAATTGTTTTCAAATCAATTTGAGGTGTGGTTAACCTTAATTAATTCAAATTCAATTTTAAAGGTTTAGGCCATTTAAAGTTATTATGAATGAATTAACTCAAAATATATTTTTCCTAAGGTCCTCTATTCCTAAGGAACATCACCAAATTTTCCTAGAATTTATTTCACAACATGCTAATTATTGAAATTAAAATACCTAAAACAGTGACATGAAATTGAAAATTCAATAACTTTTCACAGAGATGACCTCTGACCTTCAAAAATTCAGGGAATGTTCCCAAGATGGGAGGCTTCAAAAGCCCTATGGTCTCATGCCATGGTGAATTGTATATGCAAATGAAGAATCAAAAATACTGAAATCAGCAAATAAATTATTAAAAATAAATACTCATCCAATTAATTTAATTTATTTTCCACATTATTCTCCTCTATTCACTGAGCAAGAAGGTATTTTTATTTTATTTTTGTGATTTTTCTATGCAAAGATATGGATTTTTGAAGTTCTGGTATTTTAAATAAATAGAAAATAACCCTATTGTTCTACTTATCCACGCGGCGCCACGCAATCCTCGGCAGCTCCAAAAGCCCACGCGGCGCATTCCTATTCGACGCCTCTATCCGACTCAACGTTCCAGGGGCTCGCGATTCATGTACCATTGCGCTGTCCGGCTTGATCTCGATTGTCCGCTTGATACACGCGCGATCCAACGACTCCTAGTCATCGTCTACGACTGGTGTGCACCCGTGACCGTCCACACTAAAACCCTAAGAACTCACTTGATTCTCAATGGATTTTTGTATTCTTATGCTCTATGGATTCGTCTTGAAGAGACGAACACATCCTTACGGTAAACATGCATTGAAATTGACTCAAACAAAATGGAGAATCTCTAGAAGCTCGGGAGGAAGAGTGAGTTCATACCTTTGCTCTGAGAAGTGAAGCTTCAATCTGAGGGTTGTGTCACCTTCGATTGAGTCCAAGAAAGCTCCAGATGAGGTCTCTTGCTCTGGGAAAAGGCCTACGTACAAAAGTGACCAAGGACGGTCACAAAGCTTGGAGGCTGGAAGTAATGGCTGGCCTGGTGAGGGGGCTTTTGCTAGGGAACTTCTCCTCTTGGTCTGGTGAAGGTGTAGAGTCAATCAATTTCAGGATTGACTCACTGTGGTGAAGTGTCCTAGTTTTTTGGTGGATTTTTTACTGAGAAATTGGACTCTGTTAATGGGGATTAGGGCAAATGGACACTGGAGATCAATTGCTCTAGGTTGGGAGAAGGTTCTGGAGCAATTTTGGCATAGTTTTGTTAAGTTTCTATTTTTGCACCTCTCATGGCCGAGAGGAGGTGGTGTTTAAATAGGCATGGCTGGAGGGCTTCACAGGGGGAGTTAGAGCTTGGGATCAGCTGCTCCATGTAAGAGAAGAACAACCATGGTGTCCATTTGGGTTGAGACAAGTCAGCAAGGGAGAATTGAAAAGTTTTGCCCACATGGAGCTCTGGGACATGGTGTTTTCTAGCGGCCTGGTCGCTGGCTGGCCAGGCACTGGTCACCATCATGACCAGTGGGGTCGTGGGTTGGCAATGGTGCGACTCAATTGGAGTTTGACATGTGTAAAGGGGCTGAATTGAAATGGAATGGGGAGAGGCTCATTTTGGGTTCAATTTGGTCAACCCATGTATTTGGGCTTGGTTCACCTTCCCATGGTCTGATTTTGGGCTAGTGGGATCAGTTGGGTCAGCTGCCATGGAGTGGTAAAGTCTCCATCCATGGTGAGGTGGCTAAACATGGTTTAGTGTGTGACATGGTTATGGTTAAAAAAGGCTTAATGAAGGATTAGGAAAGGGGGCCCTCCTTTTTCCATTAATGGCTTGGTCACATGTCAAGCCTTCCATGGCTTCATATGGCTTGTAAATAGCTTGCTTATGGCTCCATGTGGCTTGGGACAAAGCTTGGTCATTTACATGAAAGAAGGTTTTGAAATTTTGGGATTTATGGGTGATTTTGGCATGAGGCCTAATTTAGGATTATTTGATGATTGATTTAGGACTTAAGGGATGATATCAATTAATGGAGTGATGAAAAGAATGTCATATGGGCTTTAGCATGAAGTTTGGGCCTTTGAAATTTGGTGAAGATGGACTTTTAAAATGGTTTAGGGAAGTGGGCTTTTGGATTTTAAAATGGATTTTAGGATGAAAGTTTGGTAAAGGCTTGGGCCAAAGAAGTGTTGGGTTTAGTTTAGGGATGTGTCATGAATGATTTGGAATTGGTTTGGAATAATTTGGAGTTGAATTGGGTTTAATTTGGGACTTTTGGTAAAGGGGCTAAAGTGGGTCAAATTGGGTTAACTTGGGCTAAGGTTGGGCTAATGATGGATTTTATGTAAAATTAAATTTGAGAAATTTTCTTAGGAGTGTCACAAAGAGTTTTCAACTTTGGTTGGGCTCTAATTTTGGGATTTGAGCCCATTTGGGTTAGGTTTGGGCTTAGGTCAATTTAAGGGATTTTTGTTTTGGGTTATGTTTAGGTGGAATTTAGGTTCAAATTTTGGGTAAATCAAGTTAGTGTTTTGTTTATGGGGGTGTTAGGAAGGTTTTGGAAAAGATTTGGGGCCAATTGGAGTTGAATTCAATGGGTTTGAGCTAGGTTTAGGTCATGGGCCAAAATTGGGCCTTAGGCTTCAAATTGAAATTGGGCTCAAATGTCATCAAATTTGACTTGGATTTGGTCTAAATTTATATTTGGGATGGTTATTTGAAGTTTAGAATTGAATTGGACCAAAATTGGGGTCAATTGGGGTGGTTTGGTTTGACATTGGGTTCACTTGGGTTTAAAATGGATCAAATTGGGTGTTTTGGTAAACGTGGTAGAAATTGGCAAAATTAGCCCATGGTGTAGTTAAACAAAATAAAATTGGAAATATTTGGGATTTGCTGGAATTTTTTGGGAATTTTCTGAATTTTTGGAGTTTTGGGCTAAGAAGGGCATTTTGGGTATTTGGAGGGTATTGGGGGGTACTTTTGGAATTTTTGGTATTTTCTGGCTATGGATGATCAATAAGAGTGGGGCGAAATGTTTAGGATTGATTTTGAGGGATTTTGGGTAATTTAGGTGATTTTGTAAATTTTGGGTAGTTTCAAGGGCTTTTGCTAGGTTTAGTAGGTGTAGGGCCCCGGGAGTCAAAAATTGAAATTTTGGAAAAATGAAGATTGATCAAACTTGAGTAGAATGGAATCACTTTGGTTGAGCAATGAAGCCATATTAAGCCCATATGAGCCATGAGAGGACTCATTTAAGGCATTCACTATGTTGTTCCTAACCCTCTTAGCAAGGGGCTTAGGGGTTAAGGACCATCCATGTGAACTACCTACATGAGTGAGGAAGTCAAGTTGGGTGAGAGTGTGGTTTTAGGACTTGAAATGTGTGTGAGTGTGTAGTGTATGTGCAAGTCAACCCTCACCAGACCAGGCCATCCAGGGTATTCCTAAGGCCAAGAAGTCCTATAGGAAACTCATCCTTTAAACCTCCACATTTGATTTCAACCCTCTAGGTGATTTGGAGTTTATAATCAAGCTTGTGGGGTTTGCATGGAGTCAAGAGGTTTTTGAATTTCTAAAGGGTGGGTTCCACTTCTAGTCCTCTAAGATTAGTCAAAGGAAAAGCCTATGGCTAGATACTAAGTACTAAGGAGAGAGAAGAGAAAAGACCTCATAAAAAATGAGGTCAACAGAAGTGAAGGAGATATTACTCATCACATAAAAATTATTTTCCTACATATGCCACTACTTCATATTAAAAGAAAATAGTAATTAAAATTACTTATGAAGCATGGATAAAAAATAACAGAAAACCTTGTTTAAATCAAAGAAAATCCAACAGAAAGTCTTTACAACAATTACAAGAAAATGAAGAACACAATACTTAGCTTTTTCCTCTGAAAGAAGGAAGCAAATCTCTCCACCAAAGTCTCCTGCCGATCCATGCACCGCTCATACACCCCTTACATAAAACTCTCAAAATCCCTCACCAATCTCTCCATAAGATGTAGAAATCTACATCTTCATACTTAAACCTAACTCTAAAATGGCTCACCCTAAAGAAAATGACTTGAAATGGGGGCACTTTGGCTGTAGAAATGATCCATATTTACAGTGCTTCAAATATGACCTGAGGTTGCTTAAGGCACCTCTTTAAAATTCATCCAAATTCAATGAATCTTCTAGAAAGTAACTGTGGCACCTAGGCGCAGGGATCTGGTGCCTAGGCATTAGTTCATTCTACCCAATAGACACCCCCCTTCATTCAAATGACACATATCTTTGTTTAGGAACCACTCCAAATGTCTATTTTCATTGTATAACTGATTGGCGTGTGCATAATGTCAAGAAACTTCTAGAACACCCTAGAATGGCCAAAAGTTGTCAATAATCCATTAAATAACCGTTTTTGGACAATTCTGGTGCCTAAGCGCCAATTTTTGGTGCCTAGGCGACACCCTCTGCGCAATTCCACTGTTTTGCTCCATTTTGCTCTGTTTGAACTCCGTTTTGCCCCATTTTAGTTGTGTTGTGCTCCTAACATCTTCACCTACAAAATAGTCATAAAAACAACCTTTCTCAAGAGTGGAATTTCTTCCAAAAATATATGAGAAATGTAAAATATATTAAGCATAGAAAGACATATCGATATGTGCCAAGTCAAAATTTTCTTCCTTGCTCATATTTGGCTCAAAATTTCATAGTTTTTACTTCATTTTCTCTAAAATCATATTTTTATACTTAAAGACAAAAATATGCAAAATACCTTCATTTGAAGTGTAATATCATTAAAAATTGAATCATAAATAAGGCATAAAAATAAGTACTTTTTAAGTGGATCAATCAGCAGGGTCATTAGCAGGGTCAGGTCTATATGGTGTATAGTTTGGGAAAGTAAGAAATATCACATCAGACTCCCCCTTCATAAATCTGACCTGAGCATCATATTAAGCAATATTGAACTCAACTCTCCTCTGCAGATAATGTTCACTCACATCACTCCTAGCCTCATACACATCCATCCTACCATAGAGTCTATCCACACTAGCACTCTGTAATCTCAGTTGCTCCAAAATATCAGATAAGGTAGGTGGCTCAGATGTAGATGGAACATCATAACTCGTACTAGGAATATCAGTACTTCTACGCTCAACTCGGGCTCCCACATGAGACTCGTAAGTATGGATAATAGTCTTTGTAATTGGTCTCAGCGGTATAACCACTTCTTCAGAACTACTGAACTACACTCCAGACTGAACACATAGGGCATGAACTAAGGCAGGATGTCCTAATCCTCCAGTGGACTCACCTCTAGCAATCATCTGAATGTTCTTGTAAACAATAGTTCCAATATCAATCTTTTTCATATTCTAAATACAATATTTTAGAATCTCTCTATCCCTTGTAACTTCGCTGTGGTGATAAGATGGTAATAGTATCGTAGACATGAAATAATGCCAAACTTTTGATGCAACATTCATTGTGGAAGTGTCGGCATATTTTTAGTTTGTGTGTTGTATTTTAAAAAGGGGTCGCCAAACAGAAATCCTCGGCGAATTTTAGATTTTAAATTTAATTTAACTATATATATAATTTGGAAAGTATCATTTGATTTTGAAAATAATTTTAAGTTTGAAAATTTTAAGATATGAAATCAAACCTATCTCACATCCCAAATAGTTTATATAAACGAGCACCGCACCACAAACCGTGTATCTATCCCGAAGAATAGGCTCACTGCTTGATGGGGTTCGATTGAATAAACAAGAAAATTTGTGACATCTGTTTGGTCTGCGAACCAATTTTATAAGCCGACAAGTTCACCTACTTAATATAAATGAATTAAATAGGGTTTATATTACTTGGGTTCTTAAAGTTCCCTATAAGGGCAAGCTCCTATAGTTAATTATATCTTAAATGACGTGAATCATTTAAGAAAACTCTCGATAATGATCAGTGATTTTTCTCTCAAGAATTTCAAATTTTAAGGTTTTTTAAAGGATTAGATTTTGGAAATTTCAAAAGGGATTAGCTCAAATTCGGAACAGTTTATTTTAAGAGTCCAATGGAACAGAGGTAGGAGAAGTTGAGGATCCAAGAAGAATCTTGGCAACTTCCCAAACTATCCTAATATTTGGTTTCAATTTGAGAAGTTATTTAACGTTTCAATCTTGCCAAATTTAATTAATTAGGACTTATATTCATATGACATGATCATACAAATAGTCTCGAAGTTGTGAGGGTTTATGTCGTACCAAACGACTACCTCGGAGTCCTAAGACTGGTTAGGGCTTAATTTGCATAACATGATTATGCAAATGCCTAACAAAAAGTTGAGGATTTATGTTGCACTAGGAAAACTACCTCGAAATCCTATGGCTTGGTTATTTAATTCTAAGAAAGGTTTTGCTGATGTAGATTCCAGTTTTGCTGACGACGATGGCCGTGCTGCCTACTATGCTCCAAGCTCCTTGTTGTTACAGAGGTTTAATTTTAGAAAGTGAAAATCAGGAGATGAGAGAAGTGTTTTAGTTTAGAAGAGTCTTAAATTTCAAATACCTTTAATGTTTTATTAGGGGAATCTAAATGATGATTATAACAACACCGGTTTAGATTCCACGGTTCCATCATTCCGGCATCGTTATTTTTATCAAATTCACTTAGTCCAGATGAATTTGCTAAACTCAACAGAATGAGTTCCACACTTTCATTTAGACCGTGGGAAATCCCGTTAGCAACACGTAGGTTACATCATCCGAGGTATTCCCGATCATCCAACGAGGTGTTTTAGTTTAATTGTAATTATAATTTTGTTGTTCTGTTTGTGATTAAAATTTTGAGTTGTTTTATCTTTTGAATGTTGTGGTGGTGAATTTTATCTTGTGTTTATTTTAATTTAGTATTGGGTTTCAGTTTTGTGGCTATCCTAAAGGTTTCAGTTTTCATGCAACAATCTTGTTTAACATACAAGAAGAGTAAAGTGTAGGTCTTGTAAATAAATTGCAATAAAGTAAATTGCAATAAAATAAAAGTGTACCTGGAGGGTCTTCTCGTCATTCCAAGCTGCACTTAAAACACATGTTAAGGCATTTAAATATTTATAATAAGTACCTAGGTAAAGCTAAGGGAAGGTTCTGGTTGTCTACCAAATTCCTAATCCTATTGCTAGTCAATTGCTATGACGTCTAGGTTCTTGTGTTTTGTTTAAGGATGATTTTCATCATTAAAGAACAATTAAATTCAATTGTTCTTCTAAAACATCCCATCATATTGAGTAAGTGTTTAGGACGAGTCCTAAACATCTTTTCAATATTTTTGGGATTATTTTTTGAGTCCAAATGAGTTTTATTGCACAGGTTAATTAACCATCCAAAAGATTTAGTTTAGTTTTTTTCTTGCTCAGTGAATTAGGATCTTTGATTATCCTATAAGTAAAGTGACACTTCACTTGATGCTTTACTTAAGAGTTATAATAATGAAAACCTTTAGGGGGCAAATCAGTTTGTTATAGAATTTAATGATTTAATATTGGAATTGGTGATTTAAAGCGATTTACTTTAGTTATATGATTTTAATAATTTTAAGTTTGGAATAGTGTTCAAGTTGCTTTATTCTTAAATGTCTTAAACCATTTGAATTGAAAGAGGAGTTAAATTTTTTAATTTAGACTTTAATGATTTAATTTTAATTTATTTGCAATATTCTAGATTAACTTTTAATTGGTTTGATTTTTTAATTAAGAATTATTTTTTTAAAATTGATTTTGATGTTTCAAGCTTGCTTTAAATTTGCTTTCAAGTGATTTTTGAAATTAATTTTCTTTTTAATTCAATTTAATTATCAAGTTATTTAATGTTTTAAGTTTTAATTTAATTAAGGTTTAGTTTCCTTTTAATTATTTAATTATTAATTTCAATTATCACTTTAAATTTAATTAAAAGTTAAATATTATTAAAGTGATTCATTTAGGGATTTTTGTTTAAGTTATTATAGTCTCTCTAAATTATATCCCCATTTTAATAATCCAAATTTTAACTTATTCTTCCAAAATTTAAATTGTTTAATTAATTAAAATTTAAATATTTTCAAGATGATTAATAGGTTTCTATTCCTTAATTCTCTAGGTTTCAATCTCCTAATGAAAATTTTAAAATCAGATATTTCACCCCCCCATTTTGATTAGACCTAAATGTTAATTTTGGTTAAAATCCTTCAATTACCTTTATGCCACTTTAGACTTATTTAATTATGGGATGTTCCTGCTAATCAGGGGACCACTTAGACCGATTTTGTTGATTTTTTGAATTATACTTTATTTTTTATAATTACTTTAAGTTTTATTGTGTTAATTAATTATAAAATAAAATAAAAGTTGAAAATTAAGTTTTATATTTTTCATAAATCTCCCTAATCTCAAGGAGTTTATAGAAATAAATTTTATAATTTTCTGATTTTTCTTTCATTTATTAAATTTAATTTAGTGAAAAGGTTGGAAAATCTATTTTTTAATATTAAAAATTGTCTTAAACATTTAAAATTCAATATCTTAACCAAGAGTCTTGGGAAAAATATTTGATTTGTTCCTAAGTGATTAGGAAGTGAAATATGACATTTTTATGATTTTTATTATTTTTGTGATTTTTATTATTTTTTAATTATTTAAAATATTAAAATATGGTGGAAAATAAAGATTTTTAGAAAATTTCAATTCTAATTTTTTTAGACTCCCCTAACATCAGAGAATCCCCTAAACCATTTTTGTGAATTTTTAAATTGTATTTTTGGAGTTATGAATTTTTAAATTTAATTTTACTCATGTGACCTAATTAATCCATTTGGTGGGGTTAAACATTTCAAATTGATTCCAAATTTTTACAAAAGGTCCCTCTGATCATAAAGATCAGAGGAGAATTGTTTTCAAGTTCTTTTAATGTGTGGTTAACCCTAATTAATTGAAGTTCAATTTTGAGTAATTAGGTTAATTAGGGCTATTCTTAATGAATTAACTCAAAACATAATTATCACAGGGTCCTCTGGTACTAAGAAACTTCCCCAAACTTTCCTAGAATTTTCTGAACAATATGCTAATTAATGGAATTAAAATACCAAAAACAGTGACATAAACTTGAAAAATACATAACTTGCCATAGAGATAGCCTCTGACCATGAAAAATTCAGGGAATATTCCCAAGATCAGAGGCTTCAAAAGCCCTATAGTCTCATGCCATGGTGACTTGTCTATGCAAATGGAGAATAAAAAACTGAAATGAGTAAATAATTAATTAAAAATAAAATACTCATCAAATTAACTCAATTCTTTTTCCACAATATTCTACTCTGTTCACTGAGCAAGAGGGTATTTTTAGTTGATTTTTGTGATTTTTCTATGCAAGGATATGGATTTTCTAAGTTCTGGGTATTTAAATAAATAGAAAATAACCTATTTTCCTACTTAACCCAGTCGGCGCCGCGTCAACCTTGGCAGCTCCGAAGGCCCACGCGGCGCACTCCCATTCAACGCGGTCTTGCTCCATCCTTCGATCCGGCACAGTCTGGACCGTCCACTCCATACACGTGCGATCAGACAGCTCATGTTCATCGTCTACGACTGGTGTGCACCCGTGACCGTCCATACTAAAACCCTAAGATCTCTCTCATTTCTCAACGGATTTTCATGTTCTTATACTCTATGGATTAGTCTTGAAGAGACAAACACATCCATACAGTTTACATGCATTGAAATCAACTCAAACGAAATGGAGAATTGTTGGAAGCTCTCGGGGAGGAGGAGTGTCCATACCTTGGTTCAGGAGGTGAGGCCTCAACTGAATGTGCTCGGCACGTCCATTGGAGTTGGAGGAGCCTGGGGATGAAGCCTCTGGCCTTGTCGAATTGTCTAAGTAGAACTTCCACCAACCTCGATTTCAAAGCTTGGCCGATAGAGAGAATGGCTGGCCTGGTGAGGGGGCTTCCACTGGGGAACTCCTTCTCTTGGTCCTGTACAGGTGTGGGTGAGTTTAATTTGATTTTGGTGGAGGTTCCAGGGATGTCCTGTTTTAGGCTGAGAATTGAGCTCCAAAATTGTGCTCAATCAATGGCGTTTAGGGCAGAAGAACAGTGGGGATGAATTGCTCTTGGCTAGGGGAAGCTTTATGAGGAGTTTGGAGAGATTCTATGAAGGTGGATTTCAGCCAACCTTTTGGCTGAGAGGGGGTGGCTTGTTTAAATAGCCATGGCCAGGGCCTCCCAGGGGGGTTTGATGGCTTGGATCAACTGCTCTAGTGAAGAGAAGAACATCTACAGTGGCCATTGGGCATGGGACAACTCAGCTGGAGAGATTTGAATTTTTGGCTCATTCTAGGCTCCTCGGCCATAGTGTTTTCTAGCGGCCTGGTGGCTGGCCGGCCAGGGTCACGTCAGCATCTGACTCAAGGGAGTCAGGGCTGGGGTTTAGTGCAGTCAATTAGCTTTGGACAAGTGTCTAAGGTTTGATTTAAACGGAAAGGGGGAGGCTAATTTTGGGCTCATTTTGTTCCAAGGCATGGTTTAGGCTAGGTGAACCTCCCCAAGGCTTGACTTTGGGCTGGGAGGAATCATTTGGGCCAGCCATGAGAGAGTGGTGAGGTCTCTTTCCATGGTGATGTGGCTAGGCTTGGTTTAGAGTGTGACATGAATATGGTTAAAAGGGCTTAGTGAAGGTTTAGGAAAGAATCCCCTCTTCTTGCCATTAATGGCTTGGTGAGGTGGAAAGTGGCTTCCATGGCTTCCATGTAGCTTGTACATGGCTCAATGGCCACATTTGGCTTGGGAAAATATTTGGACAATTTCATCAAAAAAGGGTTTTATGAATTTTGGTATTTTGGTGGAAATTTGGATAAAGCTTGATTTGGAATGGTTTAATGATGATTTTGAAACTTAGGGGTTATATCAATTAAAGGTATGATGGAAAGAAATTGCCATGTGGGCTTTAGAGCTACTTCTGGGCTTTTAGATTTGGTGAAAATAGGCTTTTAGAATGGTTTAAGAAAGTGGGTCTTTAGGTTTGAAAACAAATTGGTGGATAGAAATTTTGTGAAGGACCATGCCAAATAAATGTTGGGTTTAGTTTAGGGATGTGTCATGAGTGATTTGAAACAAATTTGAGGTGATTTCGAGTTGAATTGGGTTTGATTTGGGACTTTTTGGTAAAGGGGCCAAAGTGGGTCAAATTGGGCTAACTTGGGCTAAGGTTGGGCTAATGTTAGATTTGATGTAAAATTAATGTTGAAAAATGTTTATGGGAGTGTTACAAAGAGTTTTTAACTTTGGTTAGGCTTTGATTTTGAGATTTGGGCCCATTTAGGTTTATGGTGGGTTTAGGCCAAAAATGGGGATTTTGGTTTTGGGTTAGGTATGGGTAGAGTTTAGGTTCAAATTTAGGGCAAATCTTGTTAGTTTTTTGTTTGTGGAGATATTAGGAAGGTTTAGGAAAAGATTTGGGGTTACTTGGAGTTGAGTTGGGTTAGTTTGGGCTAAGTTTAGGTCACGGGCCAAAATTGGGCTTTAAGCTTCAAATTGAAATTGGATCCAAATGTTAATCAAATTGGACTTGTATTTAGTATAAACTGATATTGGGGATATTAAATTGAAGTTTAAAATTGAATTGGATCAACATTGAGGTCAATTGGGTTGATTTGGTTTGACATTGGGCTTACTTTGGTTAAAAATGGGCCAAATTGGGGGTTTTGGTAAAAGTGGGTTAAATTGACAAAATTGGCCAATGGTGTAGTTGAACAAAATGAAATTTGGAATATTTGAGATTTTTTGGTTGTTTCAAGGAATTTTTGGAATTTATGGATTTTTTGTTTAAAAAGGGCATTTTGGGTATTTGGAGGGTATTTGGGGGGTATTTTTGGAAATTTTGGTATATTTGGTCATGGATGATCAACTTGAATGGTGAGAAATGTTTAGGATTGGTTTTGAGGAATTTTGGGTAATTTAGGTAATTTTGCAAATTTTGGGCACCTTCGAGGGCATTTGGTAGGTTTGATGGGTGTAGGGCCCAGGGGGTCAAAAACTAAAATTTTGGAAAAATGAAGATTGATCAATTTTGAGTAGAATAGAATCACTTTGGTTGAGCCATGAAGCCATATCAAGCCCATAAGATCCATGAGAGGACTCATTTGAGGCATTCACTATGTTGTTCCTAAACCTCTTAGCCAATGGCTTAGGATTTGAGGACCATCCATATGGATTACCTACATGAGTCAGGAAGTCAAGCTAGGTATGAATGGTTTTAGAATTTGGAATGTGTGTGAAAGTGTAATATGTGCAGGTCAACCCTCATTAGACCAGCCCACCCAGGGTAGTCCTAAGGCCAAAGAGTCCTATATGGAGCTCATCCTTTAAACCTCCACATTTGATCTTAACCCTCCAAGTGACTTAGGGGTTTACAATTAAACTTATGGGGTTTGCAGAGGGTTAAGAGGTGTTTGAATTTCTAAGTGGTGGGTTCCATTTCTAGTCCTCTAAGATAGTAAAAGGGAAAGCCTAAGGCTAGATCCTAAGTACTAAGGAGAGAGAAGAGAAAAGACCTCATCAAAAATGAGGTCAACAGGAAGCGGGGAAATTAATCAACTGTTTTTTACTTACTTTTCATTCCCCTCTTTCATCAGTCAGAAAAGCAATCACTTCTCTCATATTCTAACCTCGAGTATCAAAGTTTTTGTATTCACAAATAAATGGTTCCTGTGTCTGATAGAAAGCATTGACTCGCTGAGTAAACTCAACCATTTTTCCTCTAACAAGCATGTATTCAGTCTCAGTCCATGTCACATTAGCATAGAACTCTCTAACAACTCCCATAACATCATTTGCAGTAAAATAACAGAATAGTTCCCAGTTTTGCTCTACAATTAACTATTATACAGATCCACCAGGACTATTAAAAGCTCGATCCTGGATACACTTCTTGTTGTAAAGGTAAGAGTTAATGCGAAATTAGGCTTTAATAATAACGAACTTCTCCTCAATAAAATCCAATTTCCTCTTCCCTTTACTCATCCTCAGAGCCATGTGAATTTCTAAAATTTGCAAGAAAATTCCAATAAATCCTAAATTCACAATGTAACAAACTTCAAATACTATTCTAATCAAGTAAGAGCAAGTTCATCATGGAAATCTTCAAATCTCTTTAAAAATCCAAAAAATTCCAACCTAAATAAAGTGAGAGATTTCCATGGTAAAAATAAAAAAATTTTAACTTGAAGTGAAGCTCTTACTAAGAGAAGTGTAGATCCTGTGTCAAAAGCTTTGCTCCTTAATTTAGAGATCTAGCAAGCCCTAAATCTTCAAAATTGCAAAAATGGAGGAGGAAGATGAAGCCAATGGAAAAATTGGCGGGTCCCAGGGTAAAACTGGCGAAAAAGAGGGTTTTTGGCCTTTTACTAGGTTTGGGCGCCGGCGGCGCTCGATAGGGTGTCGGCGGCACTCTATTTAAAATTAATACTAAACTCTCTAGATTCTGGCATCGGCGGCACCAGTCCAAACATTTTTCTAGGTCCAAATTTTTTTTTTTGTAATTTCGATCTTCTCGACTTCCACAATGGTGTTTAACACTTCAATAGGCATTTACATCATCTCACAAGAGATAATTAACAAATTTCATTACGCAAATAATACACAATAAACTTATATATATAAAAACAAAGTTACAATATAAACCTCAAATATGTTCATTCTAACCAAACCAACTCTTAGATGTTTAGTGTAGCAAGTACACTACGATAGGCAAACACTAAAATCTAAGCACACAATGAAAGTAAGCATATCCCAATCTAAATTCTAAGCAAAGTAAAGTAAATACTACACGCACCAAGCATAATTAAGCAAAGCAAACTAAACATAAAATAAACATAAGTAGAATCCATCAATTACTCCACATCAGTTTTAGAACTGTCCTCTCCTCTAATGCCTCCAATCGATTGCTGATGCACGAACAAATTATAAAATGGGTGAAATGGAAATTCTTCAGACGATTCCTCAATAATCACCACATTCTTCTTCATCAAGTTAATCAATCCCATCTCAATTCGACCAGTGTGATCTAATTGTTCCTTCATTCTTCAATCTATATGACAGAATAAATCAGAAATATTATTGATTGCACTCATAACGTTCTGTACCTATTTCTCCAACTATTTGATCTTCTTTAATATCATTCTAGAACCTTCAGGAAAATATGATTGAATTGGCTGTGAAGTATGTGTTGGTTGATCAACAAACAAATTTATGTCAATTTCATCTCCCACTGTTTGATAGTCATAAGGATTAGTTGGATCAATAGGCATTCATGGATGAAGAACCTTTTCCCAACTCTCATAAGGAACTTGCGATTGACTACATAACAAAAATATGGTGGACAGTTATCCAAGCTCATATTTAGATCCATGAAAAATTAATCTCAAAACTGATTTCACAATGATATTACCAATGTCAATTGGCCTCCCAGTTTGAATACAAAAATTCAAAATGGCGCTTTCCTTGGTTACCTTGCTAATCTTCAATGTTGGAAATAATTTTGCCGAAATAATGTAGTGCCACTGCTTTGACACTGGATTTAGAGATGCAGATGGGAAACTAATGTATCCATTCTCTCTAATTTCCCAATCCTCATTCTCATCAGTCAAATATCGATACACATAATTCATATTATCTATGTGGCATTGAAATTAGAATAATGGCAAATAGGTACATTATCAATCATGGAAAGATCATTAATTCGTGCAGAAGTTAATTGCACAAATCTACCTCGCACAAATACGAACCCTTGGTTGATCCCGTGAAGATTTGAATAGAATTCTTCCACAACAGGAACAGCAAAGGTAGCGGTAGTGTAGCAAAGCACTTCCCAACGTCTCTCATTAATTATCTCTTCAATTCTAGTAGTAAGATTATCCATACCTCGATTTATGAAGCCTCTTTCCTTGATAATCCTTCTCTTCATCATCACTTTGTTGAACAAATGTTGCGCTTCGAAACTTATGAACTTCCTTCAGTTGAAAATGCGAGATTCAGGGGTTTCAATGGAGGAGGAATCCATGGGATGCAAATTGGGAATGGTAGTTTTCATTTTTCTGGAGTTAAGAAGTCAAAAATGGATTTTAGGGAGTTATAAGGATGAAGATCCCGCTCAAAACAGCAAAAACTTGCAATTTGAAACTTAAAAATCATCAACAGGTTTTGGGCACCGGCGGCGCTCGATAGGGCTCCGGCGGCGCTCAAACCGGTAAGTTTAGTATATAGTTTGTGATAGGGCGTCGGCGGCGCCTGTGGTCAATAATTCTTACCGAACTTCGTTTGGCCCAAAATATTCCATTTTCTCAATTCGATCCAATATTTATCCAATTTAAAAATGTTTAGGACTAATTAGGATTCAAAAATAACTATCTAAAAAGCACAACTACAACAAACAAGCGAACACAACACAAAGATACATATGGGTTGCCTCCCATAAAGTGCTTGGTTTAACTTCATCAGCCTTACAAACCATTCAGTTAATCGAGATGACTTAGCATTAAAACCTCTTTGAAGTCAGGTTGAAACCAATAAAAGTAAGGCTTTAATCGATGCACATTAACTTTGAAAATCTTTCCAGTATCATGATCTTTAATATCAACAGCTCCAAAAGAATGAACTTTTACAACTGTAAAACGTCCTAACCATCTAGACTTTAGCTTTCCAGGAAATAACTTCAATCATGTGTTGTATAATAAAAATTTTTGTCCAAATTCCAATTTCTTTTTTAATATCTTCTGATCATGCTACAATTTCATTTTCTCTTTATAAATCTTGTCATTGTGATTAGATGCATTTCTAATCTCTTCCAATTCATTCAATTGCATAAATCTTTTTTCTCCAGCATTTTTCAAATGAAAATTCAACTCTTTTATTGCCCAATATGCTTTATGCTCTAGTTCAAGCGGTAAATGGCAGGTCTTACAAACACTAGTCTATAAGGAGACATTCCAATAAGGGTTTTAAAAGCAGTCCTATAAGCCCATAAAGCAGTATCTAATCGAGCAGACCAATCTAATTTATGATTATCCACAGTTCTCTCCAAAATTCTTTTAATTTCACGATTAGACACTTCTGCTAAACCACTAGTCTGGGGATGATAAGCAGTAAAGATTCTATGAATAATATTATATTTCTCAATTAATCTCTTAATTTGATTATTCCTGAAAATGGGATCCACCATCAGTTATGATCATTCTCAGCATTCCATATCTTGTAAATATATTAAAAATTTTGAAACACTACGAGCATCACATCTAGGTAAAGCAATAGCTTCAATCCATTTTGAGACATAATCTACGACAACCAATATATATAAATTTCCAAATGAAGAAGTAAATGGTCGCATAAAATCTAATCCCCATACATAAAAAATTTCAACTTCCAAATTATAATTTAGAGGCATTTCATTTCTTCTAGAGATATTACCTACGCTCTGACATCGAACACATGATTTAATATATTTATAAACATCTCTAAAAAGAGTCGGCCAATAGAATCCAGATTGTAAAATCTTAAAAGCAGTTTTATCAGCACCAAAATGATCTCCAAATTCATAATCATGACATCGTTGAATAATCAAATTTGTTTCTTCTTGTGGCCCACATTTCTTAATAATCAGATCCTTACACTGTTTATATAGATAGGGCACATCCCAAAAATAAAATTTTGCATCATATTTAAACTTCTTTTGTTGTTTCCTTGTTAGATCAGGTGGTACAATTTCACTTACAATATATTTCACAATATCAGCATACCAAGGCAAATTTATTCCCATAATAGTATAAAATTGCTCATCAGGAAAAAATTATGTAATTTCCTTTTCAAATTCATATAATTTATCATACTCTATTCTTGACAGATGATTAGCTATTTGATTATCAGCTCCCTTCCTATCAACTATCATAAAATCAAATTCTTGCAGAAGAAGTATCCATCTAATTAGTCTAGGTTTCACATCCTTCTTTTGCATTAAATATTTGATAGTCGAATGACCTGTATGCACAATACTTTTAGTTCCAATTAAATAAGGTCTAAACTTTTCAAAAGCAAATACTATAGCTATAACTCTCTTTCAGTAGTAGTATAATTCATTTGAGCCTCATTAAGTGTTTTACTAGCATAGTAAATGACTTTGAAAACTTTGTCATGCCTTTGCCCCAATGCTACTCCAATCGCATAATAACTTACATCACACATAAGTCAAATGGTTTCTCCCAATCGGGTGAAACAATTATAGGTGCAGTGATTAATTTCACTTTCAATAATTCGAAAGCTCTCAAGCATTCATCATTAAAATAAAATTTTCTATCATTTTCTAAAACTCAGCACAAGGTTTAGTAATTTTAGAAAAATCTTTAATATATCACCTGTAAAATCCACGTGTCCTAAGAAAGTCCTCACCTCTCTCAAAGTAATGGTTGACGACAATCTCTCGATCACTCTAATTTTAGCAGGATCGACCTCCATACCATGTTCAGAAATTTTATGCCTAAGCACAATTCCTCCTACAACCATAAATTGACATTTCTCCCAATTCAGAACTAGATTTGTTTTTTCACAGAGCTCCAAAACTTTTTCTAAGTTTTCTAGGAAAATTTCAAATGAAGTCTCGAATATAAAGAAATCATCCATGAAAACTTCTACTCAATTATATATCATACTATTGAAGATAGACATCATACATCTTTGAAATGTTGCAGGTGCATTACACAGTCTAAAAGACATTCTTCGAAAAGCAAAGGTTCCATAAGGGATAGTAAATGTTGTCTTTTCTTAATTCTCAGGAGCAATAGGTATTTGATGGTAACCACTATATCCATTCAGAAAGCAGTAGTACTTGGTCCAGCAGGTCTATCTAGCATTTGATCGAGAAAAGGAAGTGGAAAGTGATCTTTTCTTGTGGCAGCATTTAATTTCCTATAGTCAATACAAATTCACCATCCATTAATTTTTATGGAAGGTATAATTTCATTACATTTATTCACTTTAATAGTCACTCCTCCCTTTTCCGGTACACAATGTATTAGACTCTCTGAAGCACTATCCGAAATAGGATAAATAATTCCATCATCCAACACTTTTAAAATCTCTTTCTTAACAACTTCTTTCATTATAAGATTCAATCTCCTTTGCGGATCAATTCTCGGTTTATGTTCTTCATCTAATAAAATTTTGTGCATACAAATTGATGGACTAACTCCTTTGATATCTGTCATGGTCCATCCAAAAGCTTTCTTGTATCTTTTTAAAGTTTCCAATAACTTATGTTCTTGATATTCATTTAATCCGAAGATACAATAACTGGTAGGGTAGATGATTCTCCTAAAAACATATACTTCAAATGATTAGGGAGAATTTTCATCTCAAGTTCGAAAGGTTTTATTATAGATGGAATTAAGCTTTTATTTCCACCTTCCATAGTGTCTAATACTTCAAATCTCCCTTAAACATACTCCAAATCTTCATTCTTCTTACTATCTGAATTTTCTTTGTCTTCAATTTCTTCTTCAAACATATTTTCATATTCCACTTGTTTTTCAAATATATTCTCAAAATGATCGTTTCTCAAATATTCGCATACCTCCATCCTAAAATATTCATTATCTTTTTCCATTGAGGGATACTTCATAGATTTTAAAATATTAATGGTCACCTCTTGATCATTAAATCTCATAGTTAATTCTCCTTTTTGAACATCAATCACTACTCTTCCAGTAGCAAGGAATGGTCTTCCCAAAATAATTAGAATTTCTTTATCTTCCTCCATATCAAGTACAATAAAATCCACAGAAAAAATAAATTTATCCACTTTCACTAACTCATCTTCCAACACTCCTTTAGGGTAAGTAATGGAACAATAGGCCAATTGAAGAGTCACAGATGTAGGAGAAATTTATCCTATTTCCAACCTTTTGAAAGTTGATAAAGGCGTAAGATTAATACTAGCTCCCATATCACATAAGGCTTTTCCAAAAAAATTCACCTATAGCACACAGAATAGTGAAACTACCAAGATCTTTAAGTTATTCCGGAAGCTTCTTCTGAATAATTGTATTACACTCTCCGCTAAGTGTAACAGTTTCATGATCTGTAAACTTTCTTTTCTTTCTAAAAGTATCCTTCATAAACTTGGCATAGTCAGGCATCTATTCTAATGCTTCTAGAAAAGGAATATCTATCGTTAATTTCTTAAGGATCTCCAAAAATTTTCCATATCTGTTATCCTTGTTTTGTTTCTTCAATCTTTAAGGAAATGAAGGTGGTGGTTTTTCAACAGTTATCTTCATCGGCTCAAGAGGATAATCCAAGTCTGGATAAATCTTGTTTGAACCTTTGTCGATTTCCACCTTCTCCTTTTCTGTTTCAACTTCTTTTTGCACTCTAGTTTCCAATTCTTTTCCACTTCTTAATTGAATAGCCTTAAGTTGTTCCTTGTTTTAATCTTTTGGATTGATCTCAACATTACTTGGAAGTATTCCAGAATGTCTATTATTAAGTGCAGTGAAAATATGTCCCAATTGGTTTTCAGTATTTTTCATAGCAATACCTTAAGCTTGTAATTGATTTCCCATATTCATAATCATTTCTTTAGTAGATAACTTATTATCCTTAAATTGCGGGTTACAATTAAATTCAGGAGGATAAGATGGTCTAAAATTGGTATTTCCTTGATTGTTCATATTTCTAATTGGATTTATAGAACTGTTATCCTAATGCGGGTTAACATTGGCATTTCTATTATTCCAATTGAAGTTTGGGTGATTCTTCCAACTAGGATTATAATAATTCAAATAAGGATTGTTATGTCTATTAATAGCATTTAAAGTCTCATAAGGTGTTTGAGATTCTGTTATTTGTCCAAATGAATTTTCCTCTAATGCTTGAGATGGTTAAGAATAATTCATTCCATATTGATCTATTTTCTTAGAAAGGGCTGCAATTTGAGAAAGTACCAGTCATCATATCTGAATCATGAACACTAGCTACTCTATTAGGATTTACCAATTTAGAGGGCCATTGGAAATTATTAGTAGCCATTTCTTCAATTATTGTGTATGCTTCATCAAAAGGTTATGACATTATCGATCCACTAACAACAACATCTATAATAGATTTCAATGATCCAACTAATCCATTATAAAATGTTTAAATTATTAACCAATCTGGTAAAGCATGATGTGGGAACTTCCTAACAAGATCTTTATATCTCTCCCAAGCTTCATATATTGACGCTCCTTCAAACTGACAAAAAGATGTAATATCATTTCTTAGTTTAGTAGTCTTTGATGAAGGGAAATATTTTGATAGAAACTTCTGAGATAATTCTCCCCAAGTTCTAACAGATCCAGGTGCTAACGAGTTTAACCACCCCTTAGCTTTATCCCTTAATGAAAAAGGAAAAAGTCTAAGTCTGACAGCGTCACTAGACACTCCGTCATATTTAAAAGTGGCACACAGTTCTAGAAAACTAGTGAGATGTAAATTTGGATCCTCATTAGGTGTTCCTCTGAATTGATTATTTTGTACCATTTAGACACTTGCAGGTTTAAGTTCAAATGAATTAGCAGCAACATCAGGATTTTGAAAATTTATGTGAATTTCATCTGTTTTTGGGTTAACATTATCATTTAAAGGTCTTGGCAAATTTCCAATATAATTTCTCTGATTAACTTGATTATTTGCCATTTCGCAAGGATTTTCAATTTGTTTTTGTTGTTTTCTAGTTTTTCTTACAGTACGCTCTAACTTTGAATAGTAAGGCACTAAACCTATAGATCCACCACAATGCATATACAATCACACAAATACTTTTAAAAATTAAACAAACACACAATTACACACTACAAAATAAAGGTTTCCTGTAACTATATTGTCAATAAATACCGTTTATATTTTCTTCCTTTCTTAGTTACTCTGTTGGCTTCCTCGGCAATGGCGCCAAAAACTTGATGCGGTAGACTTTATATATGCAAGAATGTACGAACTCAGATTTATATATGTTTATAATGATTTTGTAAATTCCAAGCACTCAACGCAAGTATACTTATCATATCAAGTAATATAGGGCTCTAATAAAGTCCAGGTTATCGATCCCACAGGGAAGTACGAAGTAGAAGAAAGTGTTTCACAATATATATAATATAGCACTGAAATCCAATACTCAAATTGCACTTAAATTTTACTACTTATTTCTACTAGCACTATGCAGAAAATAGTCATAATTAAACTACAATTACTTCTAACAACTTTAAAAACAGAATTAACTAACAGACACACTAAACTATGTATTTGAAAGATTTTTGATATATGAGAAAAATATCTTTCCTCTTCAATGAGAATATGATGAATGAATTGATATGTAACAAATATCTATGTTATTGTGTGAAATAGGCGCATAAATGATTCTTTACCCTTAAAAGAGTACCCCCTCTTCTAAGCATGAAAGGAACATTGACATATCCTAAGTTTAGTCACTAAATCTAAGGCTAGGCTGGGAGGATAACGACTCTCACTTCGGAGCTCCCACTCTCCATTCACCTGAAGGTTAACCTTTGATGTTTAGTAAATAATCCTAGAACCAATTTGGGGATCTCAGAATGTCACCCTGAAACCTCTAAATTGAAGTCCATCAAAACACATTTTCCTACTTATTTGCACTTTATTTCCATGAACTACGCAATTCATCCGTGGAAATTGAAAGGATTCTTCATTATTGTTGAAGGACAATAAATCCTTTCAAAATTAATGTTCAACAACATATTTTAAAATTTCAATTGGCTAAATCGAAAAGTAAATTAATTTCAAAATGAAAAACCATCACAATTTCTTCAATACATTAAAAGCACATCAAATCCACATCAATCCTACATCACATCTCTATGCAAGAAGAAAGACAAAGGAGACTACTCAGAATTCATGAAGAAGATACAATAAAACATGGACTTTATATATAAAAAAAAAAGTCATACAAACCATAAAAGAAAATACAACTTATCTCTTTCTCTTCCCCAATGCAATTCCCTTGAAGTTCCTTTGAATCCTTTTCTCTCTTCTTTACAACACTTGATTCACTCTTTAGATTGGAAAAGAAGAAGCAATCTCTCACTTACTCCTTCTCCTTCACTCCTTAGAGAAGAATTCCTCTCAAACTCTCACTTCTACACGCTCTTCTCCTAAACCCTAACACTTAACACACACTAAAACTACTCTAGAACCACTAAACTCTACACAAAACACACTCATTTTCATCCAAAAATAGTTACTTATAAGTTAGAAACAAGATCATAAAAATTTCCATAGGCATCCCTTCAAAAAGTAGCCAAAAGTCTTCAAATTTGAATTCCACTATCGGGCGCAGCCGGCGCTTTATCGCTAGAATATTTTCTAAAGTCTCTAGAAAATGGCGCTGACAACGCAAGAACTTGTTTTCCACCATCTTGCTCCTTTTTGCTTCTTTTTGTGCTGAATTTGTTCCTTTTCTCTTCTTTTCACTCCAATCACCTAAAATCATCATACCTGCAACATTCATTAAAAATACCTTTCTTTAAAGAGCAATATCACAAAAAATGGGTAAAATTATATAGCAAAAACCGTATATATTTTTGGTTCATCAGGGAGGCATTTCTAATATAACTTAGTTTATTTCTGGGTCGATTTCGATTCCCTGATGATGGACAACAAATCCTAGATATTTTCCAGAGGAACGCCGAAAGCGCACTTTAAGGGATTCATCTTTAGATTGTATTACTGTAATTGTCAAATATGATCCTGAAATATTTAGGTAGTTTTCCTTTACTTTGCTCTTGATGACCATATCATCCACATAGCATTCCACTTGGTTGTGAATGAGGTCATCGAAGATCTTGTTCATTGCTCTTTGATAAGTTGCTCCTACATTTTTCAATCCGAATGGCATCACAGTGTAGCAGTAAATCCCGATCAAAGTTCTGAATGCTGTAAGCGTTGCATCTTCTAGAGCCATCTTGATTTTGTTGTACCCTGGTGATCCATCCATGAAAGAGAAAATTTTGTGTGATGATGATCTACCTAAAAAATACCCATTTTTATGCCGTATTTATGATTCAATTCTTAAGGAGATTATGCTTTAATGAATGGTATTTTCATGTTTTTGGATGTAGATGTTTTAAAAAGAGTCCAAGAAAGAAAAAGATGGAAAAATGAGCAAAAAGGAGCAAAAATAGAGCTTATGGAGCAAAGTTTTAGAATTATTGGCCTGGCGCCTAGGCGCCAGAATCCGGTGCCTAAGCACCAGTTCGATACAGACACTGTCAAGTTTTTTTTTATGACTTTAGGTAGTTATTTTGATGGTGTTAAGCGGTTATTGGAGCTTCTAGAAGACTGGAAGTTACTCCTAATATATAGGACATGTGATACAATGTATTTGGACACAAGGAAATGGTCTAGATCTTGAAGAGGTGAGACCTAAAGTGAAGAGGTGCGGAAGACCTGGTCACAGAGTCCGGCGCCTAGGCTCCAGATCCCGGCGCCTAAGTGTGACGGTTACCTTCTAGAAGATACATTGAATTTGCATGAATTTTGAAGAGGTGCCTTAAGCAACCCCTGGTCAATTTCAGAGCTCTATAAATAGGAGCCCATTATACAGAGAAAATCGTACCAAAACCCCCCCTCTTAGTACACATACCCATTTTAGTATCTTCTCTCTCATCTCTAGTTTTATTTAGTTTCTTCCACACTTAGGGTGACACTTTACTTTGTATCTAGTGAGTTTATTTTGAGTGTTTATTATGGGTTATTGTTGTTGGAGTCTTTCATCATTGCTTTGGAGTCGGTAGAAGTTAGCGAATCACTTGAAGGAACACTTCAGACAAGTATTTGTACTTTGGTTCAAAATTTTATAAATATGTTTTATTGTGTTATTTCAATGTGTTCTGAGACGTTAGTTATCTTTCTCCTTTCAACTATGAAAAGATTAAATTAATTAAATTTTGTAGAAGAATTTAATATAAAATATTTTAAAACATTGTGATGATATTAATACCTGATCTTAGTTTACTTTTTAAATTGGCCATTTAATTTGTTAAAACCTGTTGAAGAATTTTGAGACCTATCCGGAGGTAAATTCTTAACTAGTAGATATCACATTAATCCTTAGGTAATCGCAGGCTATACGTGGATTGTTTAAGGTGAAGTTCAAATAAATAGGAAGATAATATTTATTGGGTATAAAATTAATTAGTTTTTAGAGTGACAGACTAAATTCTAATAATTTTGGTTTATAGAAAGGTAACGGGTCACTGGTAGGTCCGATCACAGCCACCCTTGGACATCTAGTAGTGTGAGCCAAGATTAACCCATTCTACTAATAAAACATCCTGAGCCTATCTATAGATTAGTCAATGTTCTTTGCACTTGGTCAAAAGGGTAATGAATATGAATGCTTCTATTTGGCAAAATACCATAATCTTAATTCCCTACAACAGATAATTACTCTATAATTCTTGGATTAGTTGAAAAATAAGAAAGTCATTTTTATACTTGGACTGAATTTTAATTACTGCTTACTTTACTTTACTAATTATTTTTTATTTTCTTTTAGTAAAAATTATTAGTTAATTAAATTTGAATATATATATATATATATATATATATATATATATATATATAAAGTACATATAAATTGCATTTGAAAATTTCAAAATATTACTTATATTTCTTACTTTTTTATAAAATTCTCTTTCCCTGTGGGATCGATAACCAGGTCTCCACTAGATCCCTATATTACTTGAATGATATGTATACTTGTGTGTAAAAGTGTGACTTCTACAATAATAAAATCTAAATATAAAATTGTAAAAGTAAATCTCGCACGTCAAGTTTTTGAAGTTATTTGCTGGAAATTAAATATTCTAAAAAGTGGTATCAAATTCTTGTATTTTAAAGCATATATAAAGTCGCATCGCATCAAGTTTTTGGCACCGTTGCCGGGGATAGAATAGAATTTAATAAAAAAAAACATAAAACAAAAAACAAAACAAAACAAAAATATTTTCTTTAAATTTTTATGTGTAGTTCTGGATCTAAAGGATTACTACCTTTTGATTCAGAATTAGAAAGAACAATTAAAAGAATTAAAATAGGAAAACAAACATCAAAACATCAAAAAATGGCTAACTTACATAATAATAATCAAAATCCAATCGAAATTCATGAACAAAATATTTATAAACCATTAAGGGAATATGCAAACCCTACAGCTGATAAAATTCATGTTAGTATTCAAATTCCAGCTATAGATGCTAATTCTTTTAAGCTTAAATCTTCTATTATTCAAATGGTCAAGAGATAACATTTGATGTTCTGAAGTAAATGAGGTATCCTGAAAAAGAAAAATGCTATCGAACGGATATTTTTGATTATATAATTGAAAAGCATTACTAAGAAAATTGTAAGGTCATTTCTGATGATAAAGATAAAGAATCATTGCTATATAATGAGTCATTAAATGAAGAAAATTTATTTGAAGAAACTCATTGTATTCATGATAATTAGGAAATTTTAGACACAACTAAAAATGATATACTTTTACCTTCAATTGTAAAAGCCCCTGAACTGGAATTAAAAATGTTACCTACACATTTAAAGTATGCATTTCTTGGAGATTCATTAAGTTTATCTTTGATTATATCTTCAGAATTAAGCAAAGATCAAGAAGAAAAATTAATAGGAGTTCTGAAGAATTATAAGAAAGCTTTTGGTTGGACTATTGCAGATATAAAAGGAATAAGCCCTTCAATCTGTATGCATAGAATTTTAATGGAAGAAAACTGTAAACCCACTATTGAACCCCAAAGAAGATTAAATCCAATTATGAAAGAGGTTGTTAAGAAAGAGATTTTAAAATGGTTAGATGCTGGAATTATTTAACTTATTTTGGATAGCCAATTGGTAAGTCCTATTCATTGTGTTCCGAAGAAAGGAGGAGTAACTGTCATTATTAATGAAAAAATGAATTAATCCCAACAAGACAAGTTACTGGATGGTGAATTTACATTGACTATCGAAAATTAAACAACGCCACTCGAAAGGATCCTTTTCCTTTACCTTTCTGGATAAACTAGCTGGAAACTCATATTTCTGTTTTCTGGATGGATATTCTGGTTATCATTAATTACCCGTTGCTCCTGAGAATCAAGATAAGACAACATTTACAAGTCCTTAGGGAAAACTTGTCTTTAGAAGAGTGTCTTTTGGTTTATGCAATGCACCTGCAACTTTTCAAAGATGTATGATGTCAATATTCTGTGATTTTATATATTAAGGATTTGAAGTATTTATGTACGATTTTTTAGTTTTTGGAACTTCTTTTGAATCTTTCTTGAAAATATAACGAAAATTTATAAGAGATGCGAAGAAACAAATTTAGTTCTAAATCGGGAAAAATGTCAATTTATGGTCACAGAAGGCATGTACTTGGACATAAAGTTTCACAAATAGGGATGGAAGTAGATCAAGCAAAAGAGAAAATTATTGCTGAACTGCAACCACCTACTACTTTTACTAGGGCTGTCAACAAAGCTCTTTGTTCGCAAAGAATTCATCTTCGGTTCGCCAAAAAGTTCGTGTTTTATTTGTTCGATAAGCAAACGAGACGAACACAAACAATTTTTTTTGTTTGGTTTGTTAAATGAACCAAACACGAACAATGATGTGTTCATTCATGTTCGGTTCATTATTGTTCGAATTATAAAATAATTTAAAATTATTATATATAAAAAACTTATAATATTTTAAAAATAATTATATATTATAAAAATTCATCATATTTTAAATAATTAAACTTCTATAAATTATAATATATGATAAATTATCAATAACAATAATAATATTATAGTATTAATTATATTAATATAAATATTATAATATTATAATTAATATACTATACTATATATTAAAATAAAACCCTAATCAAAACCCTAAACGCCTTATTCGATTTGCTTCATTTTGAGGAAGTATGGGTTACCTGATGTGTACAGAATACCTGATCAATTTGCTTCATTTTGAGGAAGTATCCTATCAAAGCTTGGGTTGTCAAAAAAGCTCGTTGTTCGCTAACAGTTTGTGTTCGGTTTGCTAGGAAGTTCGTGTTCTTTCGATAAGCAAATGATCTAAACAAGAACAGTGATGTGCTCGAACATTTGGAACACGAACACTAGGTCTGTTCGTTTACACCCCTAACTGTTACTTATGTAAGATGTTTTTTGGGTCGTGCTGGATTTTATAAGATATATATAAAAGATTTTTCTAAAATTGCTAAAACTCTTTGCCATTTATTGGAAAAAGAAGCTAAATTTAAATTTAATGAAGATTGTCGAAATGTGTTCAATATTCTGAAAGAAAAATTAATCACTGCACCTGTCATTGTTGCACCTGATTAGAATAAACCTTTTGAATTAATGTGTGATGCAAGTGAAGTAATCGGAGTTGTATTAGGACAAAAAATATGATAAGATTTTCAATGTTATATACTATGCTAGCAAAACTCTTAATGAAACTCAAATAAATTACACTATTACTGAAAAAGAGCTTTTAGCAATAGTATATACCTTTGATAAATTTAGACCATATCTTCTTGGAATAGAATGTATTGTGCGCATTGATCATTCTTCTATTAAGTATTTAATATCTAAAAAGGATGTTAAACCTAGATTGATCAGATGGGTTTTACTTTTACAAGAATTTGATTTTGAAATTGTGAGCAGAAGAGGAACTGGCAAAAAAATTACTGATCATTTATCAATAATAAAAAATAATAATGAGAAGATTTATGAAGAAAATATAAATGAGAAATTCCCGAATGAGCAATTATATGTCATTCGAAGATTACAAATACCTTGGTATGTAGATATAGTTAACTACTTAGTTAGTAATATTTTACTTATGGGATGAATATTAAATACATTAAGAAATTCAAGAATTATTGTAAATCATAAATTTGGGAAGATCCTCATTTATTTAAATTAGGAAGAGATTCTGTGATTCGAAGATGTGTATCTTATGAAGAAACTTTTGCAATTATTCAAAAATGTCATGATTCTAAATTTGGAAAACACTTTAGAGTGGATAAAACTGCATTTAAAATTTTAAATTCTGGATTTTATTAGCCTACTTTATTTAAAGATGTTGGACATTGTGTGAAAACTTGTGATCGATGTCAAAGAATGGCAAATATATCTAGAAAAGATGAAATGCCTCTAAACTTTATATTAGAAATCGAAATTTTTGATGTATGGGGTTTATACTTTATTGGACCTTTGTACCATCATCTGGAAAGATTTATATTTTATTAGCAGTTAATTATGTTTCAAAGTGGATCAAAACTGTAGCTTTACCTAACTGTGATTCCAAAAGTGTTTCGAAATTTTTAAAGAAAATGATTTTTATAAGATTTGGAATGCTTAGGATAATTATCACAGATGGGGGAAGTCATTGCAGAAATATAAGAATTCAATCATTGCTGGAAAAATTCAGAATTAAGCATAGAATTGCAACTACTTATGATCCTCAAACAAGTGGAATGGCTGAAGTGTCAAATGGAGAAATTAAAAGAATATTGGAAAAGACTGTTAATCCTAAAAGAACTGACTGGGTTAATAGACTTGATTCTGCATTAGGGCTTATAAAACAACTTTTAAGGCACCTATCGGAATGTCACCTTATCAATTAATTTTTGGTAAACATTGTCACTTACTTGTTGAACTGGAGCATAAAGCTTATTGGGAGATAAAGGAGTTCAATTATAATTTGAATACTGCAGGAGAAAAACGATTATTACAACTGAATGAAATGGAAGAGATAAGAAATGAGTTCTATGAAAATGCAAATATTTAGAAGGAAAGAATGAAGAAATTGCATGAGAAAATATTCGAGCCCGGACAAGAAGTATTATTATTTAATGCTCGTTTAAAACTTCTTCCTGGAAAATTAAAATCTAAATGGATGAGACCATTTATAATTGAAAAAGTATACCCTTATGGTGCTGTAGATATTAAAGATCCTAAAATTAGAAAAGTATTTAAACTTAACGGATTCAGATTGAAATTAAATTACAAAGAGGTTTATGAGCTGATTCTACCCGATTAATTCAGTTAATTTGGTCGGGCTGACGACGTTAAACCAAGCGCTTTGGGGGAGGCAACCCATATTTATTAATTTGAATTTAATTATTGCTATAAGGTTATGCCTTGGTCTTGACTGAATTTGTATATAACTTCTGAAAACAGAAGGCTAACAAGTCTGTATTGGCTTAAGCTAAAAATTTTCTTGAAGTATATAGAATTCAAACTTGGACCACTCCATGTTAAATGTGAGTAAAAAGGTGATCAAATTAACCTTTGTTTGTGATTTTTTGTGATTTGAATTTTTTATAATTTTGTTTGTGTGTTGATCATACCCGTTTGTTAGACATATTTTTATGACCGAAACTTTGCAAAATTTGACGATGGGCGAATCGAAGTCGATCGAAGTTCCGGCACCTAGGCGCCAAAAGGTGGTGCCTATGCACCAGAATAACATGCGTATCGATGATCCGACGCCTAGGCACCAGATTTCGGGGCATAAGCGCCGCGGTTATAGATCGTGAAAAAACCGAAATTTTTCAGTTTTTCACATGAAATCTCTTTTTATATAGCCTTCCCCAATCCCTTAGAAACACAAATTTTGACCATATCAAGCTATTTTGGAGGAGTTTGAAAGGATTTGGAGGCAATGGATAGAGAAAATCATGAAAATGAGGTAAGAGACAAATCTCTTAAAGATCCTCAGCTTTATTTTATTGGTTTTATTGCTATTAGTCTGGAGAAAATGTTTAGTCGAATGGATAAGATTGAACCAGAAGTTCAAAGTATTGGTAATCGTCTTCATGAGATGTACCACTAATACAAACACTGGGAATGGCAAACCAAACTTCAATCTGATCATATGGCTGCCAATCATGACGCTCAAGTAGAAATGTACATGAAGAACAAGTGGATTGATGAAAAACGGCTTTGGAATTTCCAAGGACGTTGGTGTTCTACCCCTTCGGTCCTAGCAAACTTCATTGCAAAAGAGATGGAAATTGAAGATCGGTGTTAATAGATCTTATATGCATTTTCGGTGTGATCGAGTCTTGTTTTAGTGTGTTGAATATCTCATTTGTGTGTTTGCTTAATTGTTCAATGTGTGTTGTTGGATTTGAATATTTGCTTTGAATATGTTATTGTTTGTATTATTTATAAAACGATGAACCATGATACAGTCTTGTACTGAAAGTTATTGAATTTGGAATGGATATTAGGATTTAGAATTGAAGAATTTGGATACATTTATGTGGATCTATACTACCATTTTAAATTGATTGTGAAAATATTTGGAGGTTATAAAATGAATTATTACTCTCATAAGAGTAATTAGGAGTTAAATTTGATAAGATTTGGTGGAAAATATTTAATTTAAATCGAATTTTTGGAAAGGCGAGTCTGGCGCCTAGGTGCCAGAATTCGGCGCCTAGGCGCCGGTTCGGCCTGAACCCGAAAACTCATCTTCTTAAATCCCCCCACGCCATTTTTGATGCCTAAGCTTCCTTATCCATTGTTTTTCGCGAAAATACCACCTATAAATCGCATTTAGAGCCAGATTTTCAAGTTTTTGTGCTTGAAATCACCTGATTTCTTCATCTCGAGGTCAAATTTACATTCTAAACTCATCATTTTTTATTTTCACCACGGATTTTGCTCTCATTTAAAAAACTAAAATTTTGAGAGAAATTTTGATTTTTTATGGTTAAATCCATGAATTTTTAAGCTTCTTCAAGTTTGAAAAGCTTAAATTAGATTATTTTCCTAAGATCCGTTGAATTTATTTCGCATTTTTATTTTCACGTTTAGATGGCACCCAAATCTAAGCGAGGAAAGGAACGAGAAAATTTTGATCGTAGCAAGTTCGTCACTGCTGCTGCACACTTCCGATATAATGATTTTGCTACGACTCAAAAATTTATCTCGCAGCGAAGTTTTTATAATCCTAGAGGAAGAATTGAGGAAACAATCATTGTGCTCAACTGGCAACGATTTTGTTATTTCACTGTTGTTGTGGTTATCCCGGTTGTTAGAGAATTTTATGCTAATTTTGTGGATGCAGAGGAATACGATATTTTTTGTTCCAAGAGTTGGAGTAGGATTCACTCCTGAACGCATCAACATTTTCTTTGGTCTGCCGCCAAACATAGAGTGTTATTACTTAAGATTATCTCCATCTAAGGGAGATTTGGATATTATCTTTGCCTACCTGACTGATAGTAATGGAGCCTGGAAGATTCGGAACGAAAAAAGGGTAAATTTTTCTTCTTCTAAGATTAATGGTGTTTCCAAGGCATGACACTAATTTCTATCTGCTCGTCTCCTTTCATCCAATCATCTAAGCGAAGTTACCAAAGATAGATCTATTCTTAACTACTGCATTCAAGAGAGGAAGTATATTGATGTAGGGAGCATTATTTATGATTCTATGGAGGCTAATGCTCGTTCTAGCACTTCTATTGGACTTGGTTTTCCATATCTGATCTATTCTCTATGTCAAAGTGTTGGAGTAGTTGCTGAGCTTTCCGAGGAAAAGCTCAAGTCGACAAAGCCTATAGGAAGAGAAAGCGTCGGCATTTATGATCGACCGCGAGGTAAGAGTTCTACTGCACCTCGCCGGTTCACTACCTACTTCAGGTAGAGCTTCTACTTCTAGACCATCTACTTCTGCTGAGCCATCATCTACTTTTTGGGAAACCATGCATGATCAGTTTATAGAGCAGCAGCATGAGTTATTCTTAGCTCACTATAGAGTAGATACGATAGACAAGAAGATTGATCATCTTTCTGAGTATACACAAAGAAAGAGTGATTATGATGCTGTGTATTCAGAGTCTTTAGTGAGATTTTTGAAGGGTGAGCATGATGTTCAGTTCCTTACTTGTCCTAGATTTTCACCATATGTTGATCCAAAGGATATGGAGTTTTCTTTTGGTGATGACGATGATGAAGCTACAGACAGTGATTAGTAGCTTGACTTATCTCTAGAGATTGTTGATTCTATTTTTAGTATGTTTCTAGTTTCTTGTGTTGTTTAGTGTGATGTTATTTGTTAGTGTTATTGTGAACTTTTTATGTTAAAATTGTTTTTAGATTATATGATCTGTGTTTAAGACTGAAAAGTGAATGAATTTCTATAAAAGTTTATTTCTGTTTCAGCCTATTGTTTAGTGTTCATAAATATTTAGTAAATTTGCATGTTCAAAAATATATAAAAAATATATAAAGAAAGAAAAAAGAAGTAAGATTTATTTTTTAGAAATTAACTCCTGCTCTGCAAAAATTTTTCTATATTTGCTTAATCATTTATGTTATATTCATATTGAAGCATATGCAAAATTAGAAGTTAGTTTTTCCTTAGTACATTATTGTATGTAGATTAGTTCCTGTTTATATCTTTCTCTCATGCTTTAGAAAATTTCATAATTCATATTTATACTAAAGCCAAAGTTTGGGGGAAAGGAAAACATTTATCAAATTTAAATATTATTTATCCTTTAAGAACTAATATTTTCTTTAAAAATATATTAACATAACATAAGGAATGAAAAATCTGTTGAAGATTACCTAAATTTTTGAATTTATAAATAATGTAGTAAACTTAACAAAAATTTTAAAAATTTTGATTGATTTTAAGAACAGAATTATTTAACTTAAACAATAATAAGATCAAAATTTTTATATTTATAGTAAAAAGAATTATATTTTTGAAATACTAAGAAATCAAGATTATTGCTTGAAAAAGAAAAGATTGAAATAAGATTTGAAAAATAATAAATTATTAATGTCATATTCATTAAGTAAGAATGTATAAGTTTTTGAAAATAAGTTAAGGATAGTGAAGTTCAAAATCATTAACAGGCTAACCAAAAATAGTAATCCTCACTTAAAAAAAAGGATTGAAAAACAATCCAGAAAAAAAAAGTAAGGAGAAGCTTGAGGAAATGCCTAATCAAAAATTGGCTTCACTTGAGTTATCTTATAGTAAGAATACTGATTACATTTTTAACTTAATTTCTATGTACATATATTTTTACTAGAAAAATATTTCATGAAAATTTTTTTCTTGTAAATATTCTTTGTGACCTTGATATGATAAACTACAATTATTCTTGAAATAAATGAAAAATTGAAAGTCTTATGATTTTGGTAGTTAAATATTCTTAAATTCTTAAAATTAAACTTCATTAGTGAAATTTGGTTAATGATTTGCTAAAGCATTTATAAAACCAAAAATGATAAGGAATCTTAATTATTTTAACTTCATTCCAAATGTTATCTATTTTATGTAATTAAAAGGGTTACTTAAGGACAAGTAACATTTAAGTTTGGGGGAATTTGATCTACTTAAAAGATACCCATTTTTATGCCTTATTTATGATTCAATTCTTAAGGATATTCTGCTTTAATGAAAGGTATTTTCATGTTTTTGGATGTAGATGACTTAAAAAGAGTCCAAGAAAGAAAAAGAAGGAAAAAGGAGCAAAAAGGAGCGAAAATGAAGCTTATGGAGCAAAATTTTGGATTTATTGGCCTGGCGCCTAGGCGCCAGAATCCGGCGCCTAAGCGCCAGTTCGGTACAGAAGCTATCAAGTTTTTTTGATGACTTTGGGCAGTTATTTTGATGGTGTTAAGCGGTTATTAGAGCTTTTAGAAGATTGGAAGTTACTCCTAATATATAGAACATGTGATACAATGTATTTGGACACAAAGAAACAGTCTAGATCGCGATGAGGTGCGACCCAAAGTGAAGAGGTGCGAAAGACCTGGTCACAGAGTCCGGCGTCTAGGCGCCAGATCCCGGCACCTAGGCTCCAGATCCCCGCAATTAGGCGCGACAGTTACCTTATAGAAGATACAATGAATTTGGTTTGGAAGAGGTGCCTTAAGCAACCCCTGGTCAAATACAGAGCTCAATAAATAGGAGCCTATTCTACAGAGAAAATGGCACCAAACCCCCCCTCTTAGTACACATACCCATTTTAGTATCTTCTCTCTCATCTCTAGTTTTATTTAGTCTCTTCCATACTTAGGGTGCCACTTTATTTTATATCTAGTGAGTTTATTTTGAGTGTTAATTGTGTTGCTGTTGGAGTCTTTCAACATTGCATTGGAGTCAGTAGAAGTCAGCGGATAACTTGAAGGAACGCTTCAAATAAGTATTTGTACTTTGGTTCAAAGTTTTATAAATATGTTTTATTGTGTTATTTCAATGTGTTCTGAGTAGTTAGTTATCTTTCTTCTTTCTACTATGACAAGATTATAAATTAAATAAATTTTGAAGGAGAATTTAATATAATATATTTTAAAACATTGTGATGATTTTAATACCTGATCTTAGTTTACTTTTGAAATTGGCCACTGAATTTATTAAAACTTGTTGAAGAATTTTGAGACCTATCCGGAGATAAATTCTTAACTAGTAGATATCACATGAATCCTTAAGTAATCGCAGGCTATACGCAGATTGTTTAAGGTGAAGTGCAAATAAATAGGAAGATAATATTTATTGGGAATAAAATTTATTAGTTTTTAGAGTGACAGACTAAATTCTAATAATTTGGTTTATAGAAAGGTAACGGGTCACTGGTAGGGCCGACCATAGCCACCCCTGGACATCTACTAGTGTCAGCTTAGATTAACCCATTCTACTAATAAAACATCCTGAGCATATATATAGATTAGTCAATGTTCTTTGTACCTGGACCAAGGGGTAAAGAATAGGAATGCTTCTATTTGGCATAATATCATAATCTTAATACCCTACAAAAGATAATTACTCTATAATTCTTGGATTAGTTGAAAAAGGAGAAAGTTGTTTTTATACTTGCAATGAATTTTAATTACTGCTTACTTTACTTTACTGCTTATTGCTTACTTTCTTTTAGTAAAAATTATTAGTTAATTAAATTTGAATATATATATATATATATATATATATATATATATATATATATATATATAATGGGAGGATGGAGCCGATTTTTGTGGAGCCTTCTTGGTGCGATTCTTGAATTCCTTCTCTGCTTTGGGATGATTTGATTGATTTGAACACTAATTCTCTTAGTTTTCCAATCTTTCATTGTTCCTTATTACTGTTTCATCATTTTCTGGATTCCCGGCTTGTTTCTTTTTTTTTTTGAATTTCTTCTTCTGAGGATTCTTGACTTCATCTGGTTTTATGGTTGAGCAAATTCAAAATCCGGCAAAGACTTTTGCTGAAGTAACTGGTCTTGCTACTTCGACATCTTCTGACAAACTGGTTTTCCCACAATTTTATCATGATGTTGCTAATGGTAAGGGTGAATGTCAATTCATTAAGAAGATTGAGAAAAAAGGAGGTAAACCTGCTCTAATTCTATCGGATTCTGATATTTCCTCTCTTGTTGATGTTCACAAATTTACTTTAATTGGTAAATTTCAACTTGGCCATCCTAAAATGGAAGTTATAAGGAAATGTTTTGAGAATTTTAAATTATTGGGTTCTTGGAAGGTTGGCTTGTTTGATGGAAGACATATTATGATCCAACTTTCCAAAGAAGTGGATTATGCTAACTTATTCTCCAAGAAATTTGTTTTGATCGAGGGTATTCCTATGAAACTTCGAAATGGTCTCCTTCATTTGATCCTCATCAAGAACCACTCGTTATTCCTATTTGGTATAAATTACCAAATTTGAAACTCCATCTATTTAACCATCGGATATTATATGCTATTGGGACCGACTTAGGTAGGCCTTTGAAGCTGGATATGCCTACCTTTCAACTCACCGAGCCTTCGTGGCTAGAATTCTTGTGGAAAGAGATGTATCCCTTCGCGATGTTGATGAAATCTGGATTGGTACACCTTATAATGGATGTTGGCAAAATGTTATTATGGAGAATAAGCCATTTTATTGTCAACATTGTAAAATGTTTGGACATTCTAATGTTAACTGTTTTAGACTTCATCCCCATTTGAAGAACAACAGGACTAAAGATTCTAAATTCACAAAACAGATCGATGTTGTTGTTGAGGAAGAATTGCAGACTTATGTCCCCACTGGGAAAGAGCAACAAATTAATAATAAGGAGTCTGCTGAAGAGCCTGTTATTCAAATTTCTGATTTGATTCCTGCTATTCAAATTTCTGATAATTCTAAGGAGCCTGTTGTGGAAATTGTTGATGAGCCTTTTACTGAAACTGTTGCTAGACAAGTTCTAGATTCTGAAATAGTTAATGTGTCTGAAATAGATGCTGAGAAGACCATTCTTAATACTGTTACAGAAGTCCAAATTCCTTTTGAATCTCAACAAGACTATCCTATTACTCATTATCAAAATGTTGAAGTTCATCCTAAGCCTACAAATTATCCTGTTTTTCAACAAATAAATCAAATGGAGACAGAAATTTCAACAGGATTGACAGTTATTAGTTCTGAGATTAATAATGATTGGATGATACAGAAAGCAAAAAAGAAGACATCAATGGAGTTAAAGAATCTTTCTGAAAGTAATATTATTCTTGCAGCTACTACTTCTTCTTCTAGGTTGACTAGAGGGGGGAAAAATATTATTCATAATTAAATTTTTATGCTGGAATATTAGGGGAGTGGCTGACCCTGGCTCCCTTAATAGACTTCTAAACTTAAACAGGGTTCATCATTTTTGGGTTATAGTTATTCTTGAGCCTTTGGTGAAATCTAATTTTGATAGATTTACTAAAAGACTTCCTGGTTATAATTTTCTTACTAATTGTTCAAATAAGATCTGGTTATTCTACAGAAAAGAGCTGAAGATTAATCTTATATTTAATCATTCTCAGTTGATCCATTTTCATTTTGAACTAGAACAATTTTATGGTTTTGCTTCTTTCATATATGCTGCTTCCTCAAATGCTGATAGAATTGAATTATGGAATAGTTTACATCATATAAGTATTTCTATGAATGATGGCTGGATTGTGGGTGGAGATTTCAATTCTATTGCTCATCCTAGTGAAAAAAAAGGTGGAAGGAATCCTAATCTACAAGCAATGTTGAATTTTACTAATAATATCTCTTCAGCTAAACTCTTTGATATTGGGTTTGAGGGATCCCCTTTTACTTGGAGGAGAGGCAATATCTATAAGAGAATTGATAGAATTCTGGTGAATCAGCATTGGCTCAACATGTTCCCTGTTACTAAAGTTAATCATTTGGCAAGGCTTAGCACCGATCATACTCCTCTACCGATTACTTGTGCTTTCTCTATAGTCGTTAAAAATTTCGTCTTTAGATATTTTAATGTTTGGTCTACTCATCCTGAGTATACTCAATTGATTGCTGATAATTGGAAGGCTTCTTTGCTAAGATTTTATTCTGATCCTATTTCCAAACTTTGACAATTACAAAAAATGATTGCTAGTAAGCTGAAACATTGGAATTTTACTGTCTTTGGTAATGTTCATCAGAAAGTTGTTGAAGCTGAATCCATGGTGAATGAATTGGAGAAACTGGTTGAAGATGGATTAGATTCCGATCATAATCTGAATGAAGCCTATTGTAAATTACATCTGCTATCAAGACTGAAGAGCTTTTCTTACAGCAAAAAGCAGCAGTTAACTGGTTTAAGCATGGTGACAGGAATTCAAAATTTTTCCATGCAGCTATTAAGTACAAAAGGTCTGTTAATGTTATATTGAAAATCAAATCAGCTGATAATACATGGTTAGTAGATACAAAAGATATTGCTACTGATGCTATTACATATTTCTCTAGTTTATTTTCTTATTAGCCAGTGAATTCTACTGCTTATTCTCCTTCAATTATAAGATCTGATTTAAGTAATGTTAATATGGATTGCTTGGCTCAACCTCCTAACACTAATGAAGTTTTTGAGGCTCTAAAAACCATTGATGGAAGTAAGGAAGCTGGGCCAGATGGATTTACAGCTGATTTTTATATCAAGAACTGGATGGTTATTAAATCTGATGTGGTCATGGCTGTACAAAGTTTTTTTTCAAGGAATTGATCTCCCTAAGTATTTTGCTTCCACTTCTATTGTATTGATTCCTAAGGATAAAAGGAAATCCACTTGGCAAGATTTCAGACCAATTAGTCTGACTTCAACCATTTCCAAAATCATAAGTAAGGTCTTGGTTTTTAGATTACAACCTTTATTGGAGAACCTTATTTCTGATAATCAAAGTGCTTTTATAAAGGGAAGGAGTATTTGTGATAATGTTCTTTTGGCTCAAGAGCTGCTAGTAGATCTTGATAAATGCTGAAGAGGATCTAATATCATTTTTAAACTAGATATTGCTAAAGCCTTTGATTCCATTAGTTGGAGTTTTATTCTGAAGGTTCTTGCTGATAAGGGAATTAGCTCTAATTTCTGTAATCTCATTTATAGGTGGTTAAATAATAGTTATCATAGTGTGCTTATTAATGGTATTAGCCATGGATTCTTTAAATCTGGAAGGGGCATTAGACAAGGTGATCCTTTATCACCTTATATCTTCATCCTTGTTTTTGATTATCTATCAAGAATGTTGAATCAAATGCAGGTAGCTCATCCATACACTCAATATCAGCATAAATTTACTCAGCTTGTTAGTCATCTAGCCTATGCTGATGATGTTTTTGTTTTCTCTAATGGAAGTAAGCAATCAATTAAATGTCTTATGAAGATGCTGACTGCATTTGAAGAAATTTCTGGTATGGTATTTAATAAATCTAAATGCCAGTTTCTTCCAAGCTCAAAAATTACTGCCCAAAGGAAAAATTGGATTTCTGATTTTACGCAATTCAGGGAGACTCAATATCCACTTAAATATTTGGGTTTTCCTCTTATTAAAGGAAGAAGGAAACTGTCACACTATGATAATATAATTGCCAAAATTTCTTCTCAAATTAATTGTTGGTCCAACTCATTTCTTTCTAATGGTGGAAGACTTACACTACTTAGGTGTGTGCTATCTGCATTTCCTCTTTATATAATGTAGATGATCAAAATGGAAAAGAGTACACAGAAAATGCTTTCTATTATGTTCAACAAATTTGTTTGGGAAGGACAGCATAAGCAAATGCACTGGACCTCTTGGGAGAAATTATGTAAGCCTATTGATTGTGGTGGGTTAGGTTTTAAAAATTTTCAGCATTTGAGCTTTACCTTCTACTGTAAACAATGGATTAATTTTAGAGCACAAAAATCTTTGTGGGCAAGATTCATGTATTCTAAATATCTGCTTTAATGATCATCCGAACTTCAAGTCAGTCTTAAGCCTGGGGATTCTAAAAATTGGAAGGAATTGCTTAAGGTCAGATTACATGCTGAAAAGATGTTTACTTGGGAAATTGGTAATGGCCAAATTAGTTTTTGGTTTGATACTTGGTTATTTGATAAATCACTTCAAGCAAATTTTAATCCTAAGAGTAATATTATACATATTGTTGATCGCTTCGATGATGGATCTTGGGATTTACGAAATTTCGAGATTATGTTCCTGCCGATTATCATAATATGATCTTAAACACTCCTGTGCATAATGGAAGAACGAGATAGAATGATCATCAAGAAGCCTCACAACCAAAGTTTATCAAAATTTATTTATCAAACATGTTTTATTTGGCAAAAAAATGATTGGAGTGCTAAGCTTTGGAATAAATATATAACACCTTCTATGTCGTTTTTCTGTTGGAGGTTGTTTATGGATCTATTACCAACCGATGATCTATTGAATCTTAAAGGTCTTAGAATTCCTTCCGGATGTCATTTGTTTCATTGTGTCGAAGAGACTATTGGTCATCTTTTCTTAAACTCGCAAGCTGGGCAAAAGATGTTTGGAAAAAAGTGTTAGCTGCTATGGGACTGCAATCTCATTTAGCCTCTTGGAGTTCAATTAATTCTTGCTGGGTTACATGGAAATCCTTATCTTATTATTTCATCCCTTTGGTGGTTTTCTGGTTTTTATGGCTTGCTAGAAATGATTTGCTTTATAACAACAAGGTGTATTCTGTTGAACATATCAGTAGAAATTGTCTTACTTTTATTGGTAAGATTCAGAATTCTTTTCTTCCTCCAACACAAAGCAGCAATAATAAAGTTATACTTGTCATGTGGAGGCCACGTAGGAATTTATAGCTTAAGATTAATATTGATGGGAGCTTTAAAGTTTCGGCAGCTGGTATTGGAGGTCTCTCGCGAAATCACAAAGGGAATTGTCTTTGGTTTTTCTCAAGCACCTATTATTGCATTGAATGCTTTGGAAGTCGAGCGATTCGTTGTATTTTGGGGTCCGAAAATTGCTCGTTATGCGGAATCATAAATTTGTTCATTTGGAAATGGACTCTCTGGTTTTACTACAGGCTTTATTGTCAAAAGTGGATGTGCTTTGGTTTCTTCAAATTTGGATGAACAAAATTAATTCTATCACTTCTTCAATTGCTGTCCTTTGGAGCCATACTTTTAGGGAGGGTAATCAACTGACAGAATTGGCTAGCTACTAGAGCTTCTTCTTCTCATGAAGTTATCTATAGTGCTAATTACTCTTCTTTTCCTTTATTTAGTGCTCTTTTACATGGGGATTTTATTGGCATCCCTCATGTTAGATGTAAGACTTTTACTTAAATAATATTTTTTTTAAATATATATATATATATATATATATATATATATATATTCCAATAGTATACCTACCTATGGGGCAAGTACAATATCATTACTAAATTAAAAAATCTTAGCATCTTACATATGGGAGTTTTAACAAATCTCCATGTAACGACAAAGAAAGAGGGGTGGGATGGTGAGAGCCGATAATGATCGACTCACGGTACCAGCCACGGGAAGCTAGCCAATGTGCTTCGGGAGTTACCCTCCCTAGCTATAAAATTAAAAGTTACATCCATACCCATGGTGAACCTTCTCATTCTCTGCAACCATCTCTGGATGTACCAAGGGACTGTAGCATGGGAGCTGACGTATTGAATACAGCTGTGGGAGTCAGACTCCACTTGGAGTTTGGTAATATGACATGATTCTGCAATCATAATAGCCCAGAAGATGGCAGCCATCTCAGCTTCTATTGCATCCATGGCAGCAAAGGGGGAGTGGAAGAAAAGAAGACATTTTCCTCTACAGTCCCTAAAAATACCCCCAATCCCAGCATGCAGTTGATGGTAGCTCCCATCAGTATTTACCTTCACCCAATGATCAATAGGGGGATTCCAGATAACAGTAGTGAACTTCCTCCTGGGGGCTAGAATATTCACATTGCAGATATCCTTAAAATTCTGAAATTTGATAAGTTTTTGAATGTATGTTAAACAATGAGCTGCCACCTTTAGTGCAGAAGAATAGTTTCCACTGAATTTAGCCTTATTCCGGTTCATCCAAATAAACCAAACCACTAAACAGGGATCACCAGTAACTTGGCATTATTCCAGATTCTTCCAACGATCGAAATAAAAGAGACCAGCTTAAATTAAGAGTATCCAGATTCAATCTGCATATCAGTGCCTTCCAAACTGCCTGGGAGAAGGGACATTGGAAAAAAAGGTGATGGACTGTTTCTTCAGCATTTTTACAAAGCAGGCAACAGGAAGGTCCCCTAAGGCCTTTGAGTTTGAGAATTTCATCAGTGGGGATAAGGAGGTGTCTAACTCTCCAACAAAGGAAGGACATGGAGGGAGACAGTAGCTTACCCCACAGTTCAGAGCCCCAAGAAATTTTACTTGCAGGTACGATTGTTGATACATAAAGGCGGACACTTTTTGAGAGCTATGGTTATTGATAATTAATTTGTCTTTATGCTCAGGTTGAATTCTGGTAGTCATAATCTGCTGGAGCTGATCAGAAGAGAGCATGTTTCTAAGCAGGCTGTAGTTCCAATGGTTATCAATCCAGAAAGTGTTGACAAAGCTATTAGGCATGGTTGTAATGGTACCTGTAGCCAACTTCTTACCTTCCCAAGTCCATTGATCAAGTTAAAAGTTAAGATGACCTTCACCCAGCTCCCAAATAAACATTTGTTCAGCCTTTTCCTTAATTTTCAACATAGCTTTCCATAGTCTGGAATCCCCTAATTTAGCCAGGACCACAGTGGGATGCTCAGTCCTACAGTATTTGTCATGTAGGAATTTAGCCTAAAGGCAACTCTTAGCACTGAATCTTATCCATAACTTGCAAAGATTGATGAGACCCAACTGATCAAAACTCTTGAAGCCAAGACTCCCAGCCTGGATGGGTTTACATACCTGCTGTCAAGGAAGCCAGTGAATTTGTTTATGTTGGTCGGCCCATAAGAATCTATTGAACATCCTGCTAATTAGTTGATTAGTACTTTTCTTCATGGTGAACATCTGTAATGTATAGGCAGGAAGGGAAGTTAAGATGCTTTTGAGGAGAGTGATCCTTCCCCCATTAGAGAGGAAAGAATTCGACCAGTTGGAAATCTGGGCTTGAATTTTCTCAATGCTCTCTTGGAATTGAGTTTGTTTACATCTACCTTTGATCAATTGAACACCATGGTAATGAATAGGACAAGAAGCTGAGTTGAAGCCAGTGTAATCAGAGATCCACCTTTTAAGACTGCAACTGAGATGTTTACTAGGGAAGAATTGGCATTTTTGGAGGTTGAATTCCATTCCAGAAACCTTAGTGAAATGCTGTAAGATTTTGTTTACAGTCTTAATAGCAGCTTTAGAGGCCCTAGAGAAGATGATAAAGTCGTCAGCATATGTAAGGTGACTTATTCTGATGTTTGACTTGTGGTGGTAATTGATGTGAGGGGCTTGTGAGAAAGCTTGTTCCAGGAGTCTGGAAAGGTAATCAATGTCTAGGATGAAAATAATGGGGGGTAGTAGGTCACCTTGTTTGATGCCCCTAGTTGCACTAAAGAAGCCATGCTCCTCCCCATTCACTAATACAGAATGAACATTGCATTTAAGCCATCTGTGGATGAGCTTAATGAAATTATGTTGGATACCCCTGGCGCTTAATACTTTAAGGATGAAGTCCCAGCTAATAGAGTCATATGCCTTTTAGGTGTCCAATTTGAAAATAATATTATAACCTCTGCATTTTCTTTCCAAATCCAGCAGCAGTTCTTGAGCCAAGAATATATTATCTGAGATGGTTCTATTCTTAACAAATGCTGCTTGGTTCTCCATGATAAGAGTGTTGAGGTATGGTTGAAGTCTAGTGACAAGAATTTTGCGCAGCAGTTTGGACATGACAGTGGTTAGAACCACAGGCCTGTAGTCTCCCCAAGTCTTTCTGATCTTATTTTTGGGCAGGAGTACAAAAGTAATGGCTGAAAAGTATTGTGGAGGGTCAAATCCTTGGAAGAAGGACTGGACAGCATGAATGACATCTATCCCAACTGTGGCCCAGCTGAATTTGTAAAAATTGGATGTGAACCCATCAGGACCAGCAACTTTTTTGCCATCAATTGAATTTAGAGCAGCTTTAATTTCAGAATCATCAGGTATTTCAGTTAGGTTTAGCTCCTGCACACAGTGGAAATGATCCAGAAATAAATCATGTTTAATGGGAGTATTGGAATTGTGCACCTGATTAAATAGATTTTTGAAATGGTTCACAACATCCCTGGCAATGTCCTCAGCAGCAGTAAGGGTGACTCCATCAGCATTAGTGATGCTAAGAATCATATTACACTTTCTTCTGAAATTGATAAAAGCATGATAGTAGGTTGTATTTCTATCCCCATCAACAAATTTAGCTGAACTGGCCTTTTGCTTGTAGAATTCATCTTGGTATCTGACATGCATGAGAAGCTGTTCAGATGCAGAAAATAAATCAGATTCACTATATTCCCCTTTAGAGAAGCCCTCCTCAATTGTTGCCACCTTAGCCTCAGCATGTTGAAGATTCACATGGATATTCCCAAATGTATCCTAGTTCCATTTTTTAAGATGTTGGGCAGTCAGCTTTTGTAGAGCCCAAAGAGTTCCGCAAGGAGTATGGCCCACAAGAGGGTGCCACACTTTCTCCAGCTCAGTCAAGAAATCAAAATGAGAAGTCCACTTGTTTTGGAATCTGAAGTGACCACCAGCTTTGCCTTTAGAGTTTTTAATAGATATTAGGAGAGGTCTATGATCAGAACAAACCATAAACATATGCTTGACAAAGGTAAATGACAATGTTTGTAGCCATTTGGAGTTGACCATGACTCTGTCGAGTCTCTCCCAAGTGTTACCTCTCCTCCATGTGAATGAGGGACCAGTGAAGCCCAAGTCAAAGACTCTTGCCACATCAATAAAGTGGTTAAACCTGTCCATGGGGGTTATGATTGGAGTAGTGCCCCCTTTTTTTTCAGCAGCTGAGATAATGTTGTTGAAATCACCTCCTAATAAACAACAGGAGTTCATATTATTAGCAATGGCAGTGAGATCAGTCCACAAAATCTGCTGCAGGGTGGGAGCACAGCTGACATATACAAAGGTTGCATAGCCCACCTAGTTATTCACATAGATGTGCATATGTAGAAAATGAGGATGGTCCACCAATAAGGACCCCTTAAGTTCTCTTCTAACAAATACCCAGATTTTGTTCTTTTGATTAGCAGAATGAGAGAATCTCTTGAAAGGCTTTATAGTTTTATCTATATTTTTTTGAACCAAAGGTTCCAAAAGAGCAAAACACCACAAATTATGAAGTTTAACAAGCTGTTTAATTCTACTCAAGGAGGTTGGATGGGCAGCCCCCCTAACATTCCAACACATAAAATTCATCCTTGAGAAGGAATTTTCCCTTTACCCCTAGTCCTAGGAAGAGAGGAAGAACTAGCTTTATCTGGTGGATCTCCTGGAGCATGGGCATCAAGTAGCCCTTGTAGTTCAGATTTGCCCTTCTTTCTTTTATTACTTTTTTGTGTCTGCCATTCCTCAGTCATTTTTTCAGTCACTACCTGCATTGTTACAGGAGAAATATCTAGGCCTCCAGCAGGATTTGGAAAAGACCTATCAGCTTCAGCAGCAGGATCAGTTCCTACCCCAATAGTGGCCTGGTGTTCATCTTGAGGTTCAATCAGATTTGTATCAGCAGCAGCATTCAGCACAGGATTAATATGAGGTTCCATCTGGGTTTCTGCTTCAGCATTTAATTCCAAGTTGGGCTGCTCCACCTCAGGATTAGTGCTTATCACCTTATTGAATCCAGGTTGTTTCTTTCTGGATGGGGGGTGTAGCCTGTAGCATTGCTCCATCAGATGGCCAAACATTCTGCAGTGTTTGCAGTAATGAGGCTTAAATTCTACTTCAACAGCTTGCCAGAAACCTTCCTCAGGGTTTTCTTCATCAGTCCTTATCCATATTCTCTACACCTCAGGCATTGTTATATCTCTTTCAACCAACACCCTGATAGCAGCTGGTCGAGCCATATCAAAGGTGTGGGTATCTGTCTTTAAAGGTAGTCCCAAGGCTTGGCTGATATTATAAAGAGCATTGTGGTTGTATAATTGTAAAGGAAATTCTGGGAACTTGAACCACATGGGGATAATTGGGGGTTCCTTTAGAGGATCAAAATCTGGGGTCCATTCCAATATCTTCATGGATGTGCCAGCTATCAAGATAGTTTGCTTCCCAAAAATTTTTGCATAATCTTCTTCATTGGAGAGCCTAATAAGCAAATACCTGCCATCCATCAATCCTAGTTTCCAGCTTCCCACCAAATTGACCTCTTCAAAACATTTCCTAACATATTCCATTTTGGGGTGTCCCAATTGGAACTTTCCAATAAGACAATACTTCACTGCCTCATTCAAGGATTGCATGTCCTTTTTAGAAAAAAGAACTGTAGGTTATCCATCCTTACTGCCTACAGGTCGAATAAAAGAGGAGTTCTCTTTTCCTGCAGCAGTTTCATGCATGGTTTGTGGGAACACAAGGTGGTCAAAGTTTTTGTGAGAAGGTTGTCCCTTTCCCACCACTCCAGCATCTGTGACCTTAGCCCACATAATATTAGTACTTGGATCAATGGGGAAAGGCTTGGCAAAGATGAGACTCCATGGTTCACACCACCTAAACCAGAAGGACTCCCAGAAGAGAGATCAGAAGACCAAACCAAGACCAGGAAAAGCACACCAGAACAGAAGTGAACTGGTCAGGAGAGTAATCAAGAACAAAATAGGAGGCAAAAGCAAAGCCAAAATCCAAAAAGGCAGCTAATGGAACAGTAACCACTACCAGAGATTTGAAATATTACCAGCCAGGGAAACACCAAAGTGGAAAATGAGACCCCCGAAAGACCCAGCAGCAAGGTCACGCCTGAGAACAAACCATGGAGTCACAGAGGGAAGAGCCACCAGCGCCGTCTAGCTCACAGCCGCCATCATATATATATATGAGATATATATATATATATATATATATATATATATATATATATATATTTATATATTTAGAACAATTTAACTCCTTTCTAGCAAAAACCAAGATCTTATTACTCACATTAATCCAACATTGGAAGTTAGGGAATTTTTTAATGATGCATTGAGAATTTTTATTAACCATGGGTTCAAGTAAAGCAAAACACCATAGCTTGTAATATTTAACCATATATTTAACTCTCGCTAAGAGAGGAGGGATGAGCAGCCCCTCTTATATTCCAAACATTTAAAATTTATCATATTAGAAGAGTTTCCCTTTTCCCCTAGTCCTAGGGGCGTAGAGGGGCTATCGGGAGGATCACATAAAGGCTGGGATTCCAAGAGACTTTGTATCTCCGATTTACTTTTCTTCCTTTTACTATTTTTCCGAATTTGCCATCCGTGACTTCGTTCCTCATTCACCACTTGAATCTTTCCCCACTCAATTCCATTCTATTTTCCACTTCCCCGATAATCCTGTGGAGGGATTCACTTCTATAATCTTCATGGTTTCACCCCCTCCACCACACCTTGCCGCTCCTTCACATTCTCGCACATCCTCTTTTTCCCCTTCACAATCCGTACTTCCTCTTTCAGTCCTCGGAGGGTCAAGAATAACCACATCCCCGGAGACAGCTTCAGCATTCTGACCCCGCACATCCCTCAGGAGCCAAGTTAACCTTCCGCTTACTAAAAGGTTTCTTCTTGCTAGGAGGATGAAGTCCGTAGCAATTTTCCAACTCATGACCAAACATTCTACAAGTGCTTGCAGTAAAATGGTTTAAATTCTACTTCCACCTCCCCGCGTAAACCCTCATCGGTAAATCCTCATCCGTTCTCACCCACACTCTATGGATATCGTGGAGAGTAATATCCCTTTCCACTAAAACCCTTGCCGCCGCCGGTCTAGCTAGATCAAAAGTATGAGTGTCTCGTTTTTAAAGGGGTTCCCGATGCTTGACTTATGTTAAATAGAGCATCGTGATCATATAATCGGATAGGTAGATTAGGTAGCTTATACCACATGGGGATGATAGGTGGCTCCTTTAGTGGATCAAATTCGGGGGTCCACTTTAATAACTTCATATATGTTCCAAAGAATTAGGATAGATTGTTTGCCAAAAACTTTTGCATAGTCTTCCTCATTAGAAAGTCTAATGAGCAAATGCCTACCATCCAGCAGTCTCAAGCTTCCAAGCCTTCTAAGCAAGGTTTAAATCCTCAAAACTCTTCCTTACATATTCCATCTTTGGATGTCCCATCCGAAACTTCCCAATCAAACAAAACTTAATAGAATCATTAAGACATTTCATGTCATTTTGGAGAACAACACAAGCAGGCGAGCCATCCTTGTTACCAACAGGATTAATGAAAGGGGCATTACCCCTACCACAGCAGCAGATATCATGCAATGCTTGGAGAAAAACCAAATGGTCAAAGGATTTGTGGGCAGAGTTCCCCATACCCACTACCCCAACATAAGAAGCTTTAGCTTACAGAGCATTAGTAGCAGCATCAATAGGATATGGCCGAGCAGGGTTAGCCATAGAACAGCAGGAAGCCCTCCCCCACACCAAACCAGCCAATGCAACAAGAAAATTTGAAAATCGTCCAACCCGGGAAATACAAAACTCTTCCAAACAACCAAAAAACCCAAGAGGAAGTCTCTCCAGGAAGAAGAAATAGGAGAAAGAACCTACCAGCTCCATCCAAACCGCCAGCCGCCAAAAGCAAACCCTAGCAGAGCACGTCCCTCCTTCTATTTTGGTAGACCATCAACAATTTATGCATATTCAAGTTTCTATTGGTGATTTTGTTGGTTTTGTCACTTTCATTTATGCTAGCTCAGCTCCCGTTCTTCACAGAACCTTTGGAATAACCCGGTTAACATTGCTCCCGAAGATCAATTCATTTTGGCTTGTTGGTGGAGATTTTAATTGCCTTTCTTCCGTCGCTAAAAAGAAGGGTGGTGCTTCTCCTAGTCGGGCTTCCATGAATAGGTTCAATCAATTTATCGCTGATGCGACAATCTTCGATCCGGGTTTTTGTGGTCCACCTACACCCGGAGAAGGGGTAGAACTCGGGAGAGACTTGACGGAGTGCCGGGGAATTCCTCTTGGCTTCAGCATTTTCCCTATACCATTGTGACTCATTTATCCATGGCCGGCTCGCATCACGTACCTTTGCTCATCTCTATTAACAACACCGTTACACGTAATGGTGGTATGTTCGCATTTCAAAACATGTGGACTAAGCACCCGCATTTTCCGTCGAACTAGGGAAGGTGTGGGTTTCCCCCATGGGAGGCTCCTCTTGGGGTAACCTATGGAATTTGCACAAAATCACCGCTCAAGCATTTCTAAACCGGAATCGACAGCTTTTAGGAATGTACAGATAATCTTAAGAAGGTCGAAGAGGATGTGGCCGTCGCTGAAGCTGGTTTTATTAATGGTATGGGCAAAGTGAAGCAGACTCTTTATAATGCACAAGATCGCTTGCTGGTCCAGCTTCACATACCAGGAGGAGTTTTATAAACGTAAGCAATGCCGCTGCATTTATTGAAGGGGATAGAAACACTAAGTATTATCATGCATTCATTAAGTATAAGAGGAAGTGTAACATGATTCTTTCCATCACCGATGAAGCTGGGATTGTGCTTCATAATGCGTAAGATATAGCTTTGGATGTTGTTAACCACTTTGCTCAAATGTTTACCCAACCCAATATTTGTCCTACCCCTATTTATGAGAATTTGCTACTGCACCTGAATATGTATGTTCGAATCTTAACTTAGTGGAAATCCCGGGGAGGAGGAGATAAAAAATGCATTAGACTCCTTAGATGATGCTAAAGTCAGCGAGTCCCGATGGCTTCTCTTCCAACTTTTATAAAGCTGGTTGGACGATTGTTGGGAAGGAGATTATTCAAGTCGTACAAGACTTCTTCCGTGGTATGGATCTTCCCGTGTATTTTTCTCGCCTCTACAATTGTTTTAATCCCAAAAAACAAATTGAGAAAATCATGGGGAGATTACGGACCAATTAGCCTTACTTCGTAATGTCCAAAATTATCGATAAAATCATCATGGCAAGACTCGCTGACCACATTTGAATCTTCCGATTTGCCCCAGTCGAGCCGCATTTGTGAAGGGCAGATCAATTTCGGATAATATCTTGCTGGCTCGTGAATTGGTGTTGGATTTAGATAAGAAATGTAGAGGCAACAATGTGATACTCAAGCTCGGATATAAGAAAAGCATATGATACCATCGACTGGGGGTTTATCACCCAAACTTTATATGCTAGGGGTTTTCAACCAGGTTTTGTTCAGCTCATCCATAGGTGGCTAAGCAATAATGCTCATTCCGTTATGGTGAATGGGAAATGCCATGGGTTCTTTAGAGCTTCCGGAGGTATCGAGCAAGGTGATCCTCTCTCCCCTACCATTTTTATCCTTGCTTTTGACTACTTATCCAGCATTATTAGATTTTGTCTTCACCCAAACACCAAGTTCGACTTACCATCACAGGTCCAATTTAATTGTAAGTCATTTATCTTATGCTGATGATATCATTATCTTCTCTAAGGCTTCTAAAGTGGCTATTAAAAAAGTAATGAAAACACTAGCTCATTTCAAGGAGGTTTCGGTTTGAGCTTAATCTTTAGAAATGCCATTTCTACCCTAGTTCTAATGTCATCCTGATGATGAAAACCTGGATTGCTGATTACACTGGCTTTCAGTCTGCTACTTTGCCTATCAGTTACCTGGGAGTCCATTTGATTAAGGGAAGATCAAGACAAACTCATTTTCAAGAAATCTCTCGAGAAAATCAAAACACAAATTTCCGGGTGGTCTAATTCCTTTTTGTCTAATGGGGAGGCTAACTTTATCGAAGAGCATTTTAATCGCCCTCCCCTCCTATGCTCTACGTGATGTTTATCATGAAAAAGAGTACACAAACAAGCATTGGCAGAATTTTCAACAAATTTCTTTGGGCTAGTCGACATAAGCAGATCCATTGGTCATCCCGGAAGCAACTTTGTAAACCCCTTCGAAGCTGAGGGTCCGGGGTTTAGAAGCTTTGAACGACTCGGCTTCATAAATTTATGTAAATTGTGGATTAGATTCAAGGCTAATGATACCATTTGGGCTCAGCATATGCATGGTAAATACCGTAGAAAGGATCACCCATCTCCGGTGGTGCCTAAGTCAGGGGACTCTAAATTGTGGAAGGAATTGTCGAAGGTCAAAGATAAGGCCGAACGGACCTTTATCCGGGAGCCGGGAGAGGGTCATATCAATTTTTGGCTTCGATAATTGGGTGTGGGGAGGGGAGAAACTCACTTGCCCACAAAATGTTGATGGACCTTCTATATCTAAATGCTATGTTAATACCTTTTGGTCCGAAAACCAATGGAACTCGCAGAATTCGGAAAACATCCTAAATCCCGACCAGCTACAGCAGTACTCTTGACTCCCTTTCATCCCGAAAAAAGAGATAAGATTATCACCAAACAAGCAACTTCATCAAAAGTCAGGACCTTTATCTTTCGAAATTCTATTCCCAGGACCATATCGGTGGGGACTCGAGCCGTGGAGCAACCGCTTGTCTCCTTCCATGTCCTTCTTTTGCTGGAGATTAAGACATTTACTTCTTCCTACCGATGATATCCTCAAATTAAAGGGAATTAGAGGGCCTTCCTGTCGTCTATTATGTATGCGGGAGGAAGAATGCGAGATCATTTGTTCTTCGTGTGTGCCTTCTCTCAAGAGGTCCGGAGGCATGTGATAAGCGGGATCTCGGTAGATACTTTGCAATTAAGTTGGCTGGACCTATTGATGTGTTGGGGGACCGGCATAAGGTGAATCTCCTGGTGGTTCCTTGTGTTGTGGCCTCGGTTTATCCGGATGGGCGGTAAATAAGGTTAGCTTTGAGGGGTGTTCGTCCTCGCCTCCCTTGTTGCCGCTCATTGCTTAACTTACCTTAAGAAACTTACTAAATATCACAAATTCACCGATATCCGCCAAGTAGGTTCGAACATTCCTCCCCCTTTCTCTCGGTTGCTGGGTGGTCCCCTCCCTCTTCCTATCGGATCAAAGTTAATACCGATGGAAGCTTCAAAATTCAGAGAGCAGTGGATTGGTGGCATCTTTAGAAATGGGGTGGGGCATCGCTTATTGTTCTTCTACTCTCCTGTTGAGGTCCGTGATGCTCTTGAGGCTGAAATGGTGGCCATCTTTTGGGCAATTAAAATTGCCGTAATCCGTGATGTGAGATTCCTAATGGTAGAATCGTACTCTTCTAATTGCATTAGCTTCCTGCAAGGGACCGAAGTTGCTCCATGGTACATTCGGAGATGGTTGAATAGAGTGAAGGGAGAGGTTGAGAGTATAAATGTAATTTTTTCATATATACCTAGGGAGGGTAATGCTCCCGCACACCGGCTTGCATCTCGTGGTTATTGTAAAAGGGAAATTTTGGTAGAAACTACACCTCCACCTTCCCTCAGCTTTGTTGCATGGTGATAGGATAGGTCTTCCTTTTGTAAGAACATAAGATGGTGATTAATATACTTCTTGCCTGCTAAGCAAGTTTTTTGAAAATATATATATATATATATATATATATATTTATATATTTTAAACCAAAAATATTATTTAAGAAACTCGTCTTACATATAACATGTGGGATTGCAATTAAATCCCCATGTAAAAGAGAACTAAATAAAGGAAAGGAAGAGTAATTGGCACTATAAATAACATCATGAGAAGAAGAAGCCTTGGTTGCTAGCCAATTAGCAGGTTGATTTCCCTCCCTATAAGTATGGCTCCATAGAATTGTGATAGATGAAGAGAGAAGGTTAATTTTGTTCAGCCAAATCTGAAGAAACCAAGGCACATCAACTTGAGACAATATGATTTGCAATAAATACAGAGAATCCATTTCCAAGTGAACAAAATGATGGTGTTGCATAATAGCAATTTTTAAACCCCAAAAGGCAGCAATTACTTCAGCTTCCAAAGCATTAAATGCAATAATAGGTGCTGAAAAAAACCATATACAATGTCCTTTATAATTTATGCATAGACCTCCAATACCAGCTGAAGAAGATCTGAAGCTCCCATCAATATTAATTTTAAGCCAGGGATTCTTAGGTGGTCTCCATATAACAAGCATAACTTTGTTTTTGATGCCTTGAGTTGAAGAAAGAACAGAATTCTGAATCTTACTAAGAAAAGTAAAACAATTTCTGATGACAAGATCAAAAGAGAACATCTTATTATTGAAAATTAAATCATTCCTGGCTAGCCATAAAAACCAAAAAATCACAAAAGGGATGAAATAATAAGTAGAAGTTTTCCAATTTGCCCAGCAAGCCTTAATAGAACTCCAAGAAGATAACTGAGTTTGCAATCCCATAACAGCTAACACACCTTTCCATACCTCTTGTGCCCAGTTGCAATGTAAAAAGATATGCCCAATGGTCTCTTCATCACAATGACACAAATGACACCTGGATGGACCTCTAAGTCCTTTAAGTTTAAGAATATCATCTGTTGGCAGCATCTCTTTAAACAATTTCCAACAAAAAAAGGACATAGAAGGTGTGATGTATTTATTCCAAAGTTTAGCACCCCAATCGTTTTTTTGCCTATTAAAATAGGTTTGATAAATGAATTTAGATAAACTATAATTATGAGACTTTTTGACGATCAGTCTATCTTTTTTTCCAATATGAAAAGGAGTATTTAAGATCATATTATGAAAATCTGTAGGACATATTCTTGAAATTTATGCAAATTCCAAATACCATCACTCCAACAGTCAGCAATGTGTCGAATAGGAAAATTTGGATTAAAATGTGCTTGAAAGGACTCATTAAACAGCCAATTATCAAACCAAAAGCTAATCTGACCATTACCTATTTCCCATATGAACATCTTTTCAGCATGGAATCTAACTTTAAGTAGCTCCTTCCAGTTTTTAGAATCTCCAGGTTTAAGGCTGACTTGAGAAGGATGATTGTTAAGACAATATTTAGCATGCATGAATCTTGCCCACAATGACTTTTGTGCTCTGAAGTTAATCCATTGCTTGCAGTAGAATGTAAAGCCGAGATGCCGAAAGCTTTTAAAACCTAAGCCACCACAATCAAGAGGCTTACATAACTTCTCCCAATTGGTCCAATGCATTTGCTTATGTTGTCCTTCCCAAACAAATTTATTAAACATAATAGAAAGCATTTTCTCGTGTACTCTTCTTCATTTTTATCATCTCGCATTATATAAAGAGGAAATGCAGCTAATACACTCCTTAAAAGTGTTAATTTTCCACCATCGGATAGAAAAGAGTTGGACCAACAATTAAGTTGAGAAGATATTTTAGCAATGATATCATCATAGTGAGAAAGTTTCCTTCTTCCTTTGATTAGAGGGAAACCCAAATACTTTAGAGGATATTGAGTTTCTCTATAGTTAGTGAAATCTGAAATCCAATTTTTCATTTGGGCAGTAATTCTAGAACTTGTAAGAAATTGGCATTTAGCTTTGTTAAAAACCATTCCAGAAATTTCTTCAAAATCAACAAAACTTTCATGAGACATTTAATTGATTGTTTACTTCCATTGGAGAAAACTATTACATCATCAGCATAGAGCTAAATGGCTGACTAAATGAGTAGATCTTTGTTGATATTGAGTGTACCGATGAGTAAACTGCATATGATTCAGCATTCGTGAAAGATAATCAAAAACAAGGATGAAAATATAAGGTGACAGTGGATCTCCCTGTCTAATGCCCCTTCTAGATTTAAAGAATCCATGGCTAAAACCATTTATAAGCACACTGTAATAATTATTTTTTAACCATCTATAAATGAGATTACAGAAGTTAGAGCCGAATCCTCTATCCGCAAGAACATTAAGAATAAAAGTCCAACCGATGGAATCAAAAGCCTTAGCAATATCCAATTTAAAAACAATATTTGATCCTCTGCAAAGCATTTATCAATATCGCTTAACGCTCTTGTGCTAAAAGAACATTGTCACATATGTATCTTCCCTTTATAAAAGCACCTTGATTTTCAGAAATGAGATTCTCCAATAAAGGTTGTAACCGTGCAACTAAGACTTTAGTTATGATTTTGAAGAAGGTGGAAGATAAAGCAATGGGTCCGAAATCCCGCCAGCTTGACTTTCTTTTATTCTTAGGGATTAAAACAATAGTATTGGAAGCAAAATAATTAGGGAGATCATTTCCCGTAAAATAACTTTGTATTGCCAAGACCACATCGGATTTGATAATCAACCAATTTTTTTTATAAAAGTCAACTGTAAATCCATCCGCCCAACTTGCCTTACCTCCATCAATTGTTTTAAGAGCCTCAAAAACTTCATTAGCATCAAGAGGTTGAACCAAATAATCCATATTAATATTATTGAAATCAGATCTTATAAGATTAGGAGAATAAGCAGCAGAGTTCACAGGCTGATAAGAGAATAGTTTGGAAAAATAAGCAATAGCATCATTAGCAATATCCATAGAGTTGAATAACCATGTATTATCAGCAGATTTGATCTTCAATATCACATTAACAGATCTTTTAAACTTAATGGCAAGCATGAAAAAATTTTGAGTTTCGTCTCCATGCTTAAACCAATTGATACCGCTTTTTGTCAAGGAAGAGTTCTTCATTCATAATAGCTGAGTTTAATCTACTATATGCTTCATTTAGATTATAATCGTAATCTAAACCATCCTCAACCAAACTTTTCTAAATCAGTTACTATAGCTTCGACTTTCAGTAACTTTCCGATGCACATTTCCAAAAACAAACTCTATTCCAATGTTTCAGCTTACTAGCAATCCTTTTGTGTAATTTCCAAAGCTTAGAAAGAGGATCAGAATAAAATATTTGCAAAGGAGCTTTCCAATTATCAGCAGTTAATTGATTATAATCAGGATGAGAAGACCATACATTAAGGTATCTAAAAACTAAATTCTTAACAGTTGGAGAAAGAGCACATGTAATCAGTAAAGGAGAGTGATCAGAGTTTAGCCTTGCAAGGTGCTTAACTTTAGTAATAGGGAACATGTTCAACCAAAGTTGATTAACCAGAATTCTGTCAATTCTTTCATAAATATTACCTCTCCTCCATGTAAAAGGAGATCCTTCAAATCCAATATCAAAAAGATTAGCTGAAGTAATATTATTAGTGAAGTTCAAGCATTGCATTTAAATTAAGATTTCTCCCACCCTTTTTCTCACTAGGGTGTGCAATGGAATTGAAATCCCCACCAACAATCCAACCATCACTCATTGAACTACTAATATGATGTAAAATATTCCATAAATTAATCCTCGTCGACATTCGCAGTAGCAAGATATATAAAAGAAGCAAAGCCATTGAACTGATCCAATTCAAAGTGAAAATGCAACAACTGAGACTGATTAAACAAGATATTAATTTTCAATTCTTTTCTATAGAGTAACCAAATTTTATTGGAACAATTAGCTAGAAAAGTATAACCAGGAAATTGTTTAGTGAATCTATCAAAGTTAGATTTCACCAAAGGCTCTAGAATGACAATAATCCAAAAATGATGAATCCCGTTTAAATTTAGGAGTCTATTAAGGGAGCCAGGATCAGCCACCCCTAATATTCCAAGATAAGAATTTAATCATTAATAATATTTTTTCCTCCTCTAGTCATCCTAGAAGAAGAATTTGTCACTGCAGGATTATGAATAATGTTGCTTTCGGAGAGATTCTTTAACTCCAGTGGATTTCTTCTTTCTTGCTTTTTGAATCATCCAATCATTACTAATTTCATTACTAATGGTCATTATATCCGTTGATATTTCAAGTAACCATCAAAGTTGGTTGTTGAAATACAGGATAATTAGTAGGCTTAGGATGAACCTCAATTGATCGATAATGAGTAAGAGGATCTTCTTGCACGATTCATGAGTAATTGGAGCTTCAGAATCGTGAGACCATGATCAGCGTAAGAAATAGATGATTTGACAAGATGTCCAATAATTTCTCCAATCACATTAACAAGCATTAATAATTCCGAAACTCGAACGTGTTCAAAGAACAATAGGCTCATCAACGAGTTCAATAATAAACTCAGTAGCAAAATTGATTGTTTGATCAACAATAGGCTCATCAACAAATTCAACAGTAGATTCCATAGCAATAATAGAAATTGGATCAGCAGGTTCAGCATCAGAAGCAATAATAACAGGCTCAACAACAGAATTAATTATTTGAACATCAGGCTCCTTAGTAGTTAATTGTAACTCTTCTCCATGAGAAACAAAGGATAGAGATTTAATGTAATTAATAGCAGCTCGCAATTCCTTCTCACCACAATAATAACCGATTTAATAATTTAGGATCTTTAATCCTATTTGTCTTCAAGTGAGGATGAAGCCTAAAACAATTACCATTGGAATGTCCAAACATTTTACAATGGTGACAAGTAATATGGCTTATTCTCCATTATGACATTTTGCCAATATCCATTATGAGGTGTACCAATCCAAATTTCTTCAACATCAGCAAGAGATACATCTCTTTCTACAAGAATCCTTGCCACGTAAGGCCTAGTGAGTTGAAAGGTAGGCATATCCAACCTTCAATGGTCTTCCTAAGGCAGTTCCAATAAGATATAAAATTTGATGATTAAATAGATGAAGTTTCGCATTAGGTAATTTATACCAAATAGGAATGACAGTGGTTCTTGATGGGGATCAAAAGAAGGAGACCTTTTTAGAAGTTTCATAGGAATTCCATCAATCAAAACAAATTTTTTGGAGAATAAGTTAGCATAATACACTTCTTTAGAAAGTTGGATCATAATATGCCTTCCATCAAAGAGTCCAACCTTCCAAGAACCCAATAATCTAAAATTCTCAAAGCACTTTCGTATGACTTCCATTTTAGGATGACCAAGTTGAAATTTACCAATTAAAGTAAATTTATGAACATCCACAAGTGAAGAGATTTCATGGTCTCGAAAGAATTAAGGCGAGCTTACCTCCCTTCTTCTCCATTTTCTTAATAAATTGGCAATCACCCTTACCATTAGCAAGCATCATGATAAAACCGTGGAAAACCAGTTTATCGCAGGAAGTCAAAGAATCAAGACCAATCACTTCAGCAAAAGTCTTTTCCGGGGAATGAATTTGATCAGCCATAAAAATCCGGATGAAATCAAGAAGCCTCGAAATGAAAAATTCAAAAAAGAACAAAACCGGAAAGCAGTAAAATGGATGAATCAATAGAAAATGCAATGACAGAATGAAAACTAATAGAAATAGTCTTCAATTTATCAAAACATCAAGGAAACAAGATGAGAACCGAGAAGGAGATCAAGAATCGCACCAAGAATGCTCCACAAAATTCAGCTCCATCCTTTCTCCTACATATATATATATATATATATATATATATATATATATATATATATATATATATATATATATATATATATATATATATATATATATATATTGCATTTAAAAAATTTCAAAATATTACTTATATTTTCTTACTTTTTATAAATTCTGTATCCCTGTGGGATCGATAACCAGGACTCCACTAGAGCCCTGTATTACTTGAACGATATGTATACTTGCGTTTAAAAGTATGACTTTTACAATAATAAAATCTAAATATAAAATTATAAAATTAAACATCGCGCGTCAAGTTTTTGAAGCCATTTCCTAGAAATTAAATATTCTAAAAAGTGGTATCAAATTCTTGTATTTTAAAGCATATAAAAAGTCGCATCGCATCAGTTGATGCAATGTCCACCACTAATTTTGGTAATGGCAAAGGGAATTCATCGTTCGGACATGTTTTATTCAAGTCTCTAAAGTCGACACATACTTGGATTTGTCCATTTTTCTTCTTTACTAGCACGATGCTGGCTAGCCATGTCAGATATTATTTTTCTCGAACAAAATTAGCGTCAATTAATTTCTTTATCTCTATCATAACTTGCTGTTCTATTTCAAGCCGCATTCTTCTGGGAGCTTATTTTACTGGTGTTGTACTTCGATCCACTCCTACTCGGTGAACTACAACCTCTGGAGATAGTCCAGACATTTCGTCATAGCTCTAAGCGAAGCAACCTTTGATTTCTGATAGTAGGCTGATCAAGTCTGTAACCTCTTCTTCGTTAGCAACGAACTTATGAAATTTGGTCAGGACTGCTCCTCAGTCCTGAGATTGATTTCTCTTAATTTGTCTACAGTTGATTTGATCTCTTCTTCGAATTATGGTGGAGCATCTTCTATTGGTTGATCTTCATATTCATCTTGGATGTCCGAGCAATCTTCCACTGGCTGACTAGTAACAACCATGCAAAATCCTGAGTCATCGACAGGTCCGATCGTACCAAACCCAAGACCTTCTTTCGAGTTGTGTTTCTTTCCTTTAGTATTCCATAATTTTTCAAATGATTGTAATTTATCTTTTGGCATTTTCTTTGGCACATATCCTTCCTTGTTGAATTAACTTTTGTACACACGGTGAAAAGTAACCAAAAGGTAATTCCATTAATTCATTAGAATCATTTTCTCCAAGAGTTATACAAGTTTCAGAAGTATAAGGAGAAAATTTATAAAACTTTGTCAGTTTAAAACCATCATTATGGACTTTCTCGACTTCCATATTCTCGATCTTTTGAGGTTGGATCAGAGTTAGGGTCATGGCTTGAACATAATGATTAATCCGATCACACATTGACTCATATTCAACCATTTTTGTGTCATCCGTAGAAATCTCTAACCGAGGCTTCTTCTGACTTCTCACCATTGTTTCTTTATCTTCTTCAGAGCTTCCTTCTACTTCAATGCTGATCGACGGCTTTATCCATTCAACAATCTGGTGAGTTCTTCCTCGACCAAGTCCCCAGCCTCGACCTTGGATGCGTGATCTAAATGAACCTCTACCAACTCGTTGCGAAGGAGTGGCGAGAGATTATTGAACTGGAGCCGTATGGTCTCGTTCTTGTAGTTTTCTGAATTTTCTACTTTACTTGTCAGAATTTCTCTTGAAATTATTGTTCTCTTCGGGGGAGCATAGTAGGCAGTGTTTTCATGAATGCCTACTTCATGTATTGAGAAAGTTTGTAAGTCTCCCTTAATGCAATGTTCTTGTCCGTCTTTGTAGTACTTGATGCATTGGTGTAATGACGATGGGAACATATTGTACTTGTGAAGTCACGGTTGATCAAGCAGGGTATTGAACGATGTATCTGCATCGATGACATGGAATTTTGTAATTGTTACTAGATTTCTAACTTTTATTTCTAGCATTATAGATCGGAGGGCACTTTCTCCATTCTGATTGAATGCTCCTAGCATCATCTTATCCATAGAAAGTTCCCGAGCATCGATGTCCATGTAGGCTAACGTCTGTAGACTCATTATGTTAAGCGACGCTCCAGGATCCACTAAAACTCTGGAAAGTACGAATTTGCCGAAATTAACGGAAATGTTGAGCAGACGGTTGTGATCAGCTGTACCGAGTAGAAAATCTTCAATGGTGAAGGTTACACCCTACTTTTCTTTCAAAGTACAAAATCCATCTTAGGATGTGCTAGCCAACTGTCCTAAGCAAATATCCAGATCAAGTAGAGCCTTGATCAAATTTTCTCTCATCTCTTTTGACAGGATCAGAGCGTTGTAAATGCTTAGTTTTGCTGGCAACTTCGTGAGATGAGCTAGCACGTTGTAATCCACCTTGTTTGAATTTTCAAATTTGTCTCGAACTTGTACTTCTTCCTTTGCCGGAGACACTTCTTCTTGAGTAATTTTTTATTTTCCATTAACCGTTGGAATTATCCTTGGCGGTAGCACCTTGTCACTCTTTAGATGTACATCAGTAATTTCTTTTTCTTATGGACCCAGAGATCCTTCTATTACTGTATCTAGCTCTTCTGTATCTGAAAAAGTCCAAGTTAATGGCAAGTGGAGCTCCATCGCATTCGAAGACTGGTTCCTCACTTCCGGTGCTGTCGTAGTCGGTGTTGTTGAAATCTTCTTTATTATTATCAACATTTTAGTCGGGAACACTCTCGATTTGAGGATCATTTTGGGAATCAAAATCGAAGTTAGAGAGCTTTGGATTAGTTACATCATCGCTAGAGATAGTAAGAACGTAGCCAACATCGTTTATATTATCATATTGAGACCCTGGAGGGGCATAAAGATAAAGGTACAAAGTCAGGGGTTCAAGGGGTTGCACCCCTAATCTGAAACAACCAATCTAACAGGGGCAGCCTTTATCCTACCCTTAGCGCTATCATCCTTAAATTTGTTCATGATCCGCTTCTTCCTCCATTCTTGTCGTGGTGGCTCCCTTGGTGAAGCTTTAATCTTGGATTGGGCTGGCGGTAGACTCCAGACAGCGTCCTTCTTTGAAGGACTAGATCTGGTCTAGGACTTTCTTGAGTTCATTCTAGATTGTGCTCCATCAGCATTTGTCAGTGTAAGGATCAATCAGAGAGATTTGCCCGACTGAAATCATGTTTATAGAACCTATTTCAGGTTCTTTCAAGTATTCCTTGGGTACTGTTATATTCCCTTCCTTTTAATTTCGCTCGAGCCAGTCTATAAAACTGAAGTAGCTTTTTATGGTGTGTGTGAGCATCCTGTGGTAGGGGCAGAAGTTAGGTTGATCCTTCCTGTCCACCTCTTTCAGCTTCTTCGGCTCGAGCAATCCGAACTCAGGCTCCTTCATTAAATTCCTAAACATCTTTGCTACATCATCGTCTTTGAAGGAATAGTTTCTGTGTAGCCGCTCTAACATTGTTGAACCCTATCGTCCATCTGTCCTGTATGACCTCTGCAGCTGACAAGACTGACTGCTTTGTTGTGCACAAGGCTGACCATACTATTTAGGTTGACTGTACTGAGGTTACTGACTGTGTTGTTGATGAGGCTGAATCCTCATTGGCTGCTTTCCTTTGTTGAGCGTTGCCACTACGCCAGACCTCTTCTCGTATGCTTTAGTTAGATTTTTTTCTCTATCTTTTCTGCAGGCTCCATGTGTTTGATGTCTTCTTCTAGGCTACTGGCTTTACTGAGTAGCTTCTCAAAGGACTTGATAATGGACCCTTAAGCATGAAGGCTACCGGACCGTGGATACTCTTGAGTATTATCTCGATCGCGTGTTGTTCTTGTAGCTCAGGTTCACATTTCATGCTTAAGTTTCTCCATCTGAGAATGTAGTTGACCAAAGTCTCGTCGGACTTCTGCCGCTCCACCACGAGATCTCTTATAGTAACATGATGTTGGGCACCACTGAATCTTTTCACAAACACGTTTTCCATTTCTGGAAAACTCTCTATTGATCCATTCAGAAGCTCGGCATACCAGTCAAAAGCTATTCCTGACAGGCTGTTGAAAAACTGACAAAACAATAAAGCTTCGCTTCCTCATGTGTTGCAACAACTAGCTCTGAAAAGTACTATGTGCTTACGAGGATTCCCTGTCCCGTCAAACGTCCCGAAAATCAGGTGCACGAAGCCTTTAGGGTAAGGAATGGCATCGAACTCCTTCAGGTAGGGTCTACTGAACCCACACGACTTTTACGAGTATCTATATATGTAAGAATTTATGAATTTATATTTAAATAATTTCCTAAAGTCTCGATTTCAAACGTAAGTATATGTATCATTTCAAGTAAAACTGGGCTCTATTGGAGTCCTGGTTATCCATCCCACAAGGAAGATTTAATTAAAATTAATTAAAAGAATTTAATAGATTTTCAAATTAAAAGTATTTATGTTTTTATTTCTTTTCAAAGATCAAATTTTAAGTTTAATGAAATTTCTACTAAATGTAAGTAAGCAACAATAAAGTAAGATTAATGCAAGTATAAATAAAACAACTTTCTCCTTTTCAACTAATCCAAGATTTTTTAGAATAATTATCATTTGTGGAGAACTTACATTATGGTATTGCGCCAAATAGAAACATTCCTATTCTTTACCTTCGCTTGATAGTATAAAGAACATTGGCTAATCTATAGATCGGTTCAGGATGTATTATTAGTAGAATGGGTTAATCTAGGCTCACACTTCTAGATGTCCAAGGGTGGCTATGGTCGGCCCTACTAGTGACCCGTTCACTTTCTATAAACCAAATTATTATAATTTAGTCTGTCACTCAAAAAACTAATTAATTATTTGCCCAATAAAAAATATCTCCCTATTTATTTGCACTTCACCTTGAATAACCTGCTCAAGAGCTTTAATTACCCAAGGATTCATGTGATATCTACTAGTTAAGAACTCATCTCAGGATTGGTCTCAGAAATTCTTCAATAGGTTTTAAAAATTCAAATGGCTAGTTTAAAAAGTAAATTAAGATCAGATATTAATATCATAACAATTTTTATAAAATTTATGTTTAAGTTCTCCAACGAAATTAAATTATCTTTATTATGTTTTCATGGTTGAAAGTAGAAAGAAAACTAACTACCCAAAACATATTGAATTCACACAAACAAACATATTTATAATACTTTGAACCAAGTTACAAATACTTATCTGGAATGTTCCTTTAAGTGATTCGCTAACTCGTACTGACTCCAATGCAAAATGAAAGACTTCAACAGCAACAACACTTATAAACTCACACTTACTACTCAAGGAATTGAGTAGTAACACTCAAAATAACTAAAATAAACTCACTAATTACTTAAGAAGGTAGCTCCCTAAAATTATTTTCAAGCATGAGAAAACTCTAGGGTGCTTGTGGGTGCTTTTCAATGTAGAAATGACTCCTTTTTATAGAGCTTCGAAAATGAGCAGGGGTTGTTTAAGGCACCTCTTCAAAATTATTCCAAATACAATGTATCTTCTAGAAAGTAACTGTGGCGCCTAGGCGCCGGGATCTGACACCTAGGCTCCAGAGTCCGTGACCAAGTCTTCACATCTCTTCACTTTAGATCGCACCTCTTCGTGATTAAAACTGTTTTCCCGTGTCCAGATGCATTGTATCACATGTCCTATGTATTAGGAGTAACTTCCAGTCTTTTAGAAGGTCTAATAGCCACTTAACACCGTCAAAATAACTACCCAAAGTTGTCAAAAATCTTATCTACTTCATTATCGAATTGGCGCTTAGGCGCACGATTCTGGCGCTTAAGCGCCAAACCTATAATTTCGACAACTTTGCTTTTAAGCTTTATTTTTTCTCCTTTTTGCTTTTTTTCCTTCTTGAACTCTTTTTTATCACCTACAACCAAAAATATAAAAATACCTTTCATTGAAGCATAATATCCTTAAATATTGAATCATAAATAAGGCATAAAAATAGGTCCTTTTTAAATGGATCAAATTCCCCCAAACTTAAACATTACTTGTCCTCAAGTAACCATTTTAATAACATAAAATATATAACATCTGGAATGAAGTTTAAATATTTAAGATTTCTTGTAATTTTTGGTTTTATAAATGATTTAGCAAATCTTTAACCAAATTTCAATAATTAAGTTTAATTTTAAGAATTTAAAGAATATTTAACTACCAAATTAGAAGACTTTTAATTTTTCATTAATTTCAAGAATAATTGTAGTTTATCATATTAAGGTCACATAGAATATATAAAAGAAAAGTCTTTCATGAAAAATTTTTCTAGTAAAAATATTTGTACATAAAATAAAGTTAAAAATGTAATTAGTTTTCTTTCTATAAGATAATTCAAGTGAAGCCAATTTTTTATTTGGCTTTCCTCAAGCTTCTCCTCACATTTCTTTTTTCTTTTTTTTACTTTTATTTTCTCTCTCTCTCTCTCTCTCTCTCTCTCTCTCTCTTAAGGATATTTTTCAATCCTCCATTTTTTTTAATTTGCTAGGATTACTATATCTGGATATCCTGTTAATGATTTTAAACTTCACTATCCTTAACTTATACTTAAAAACTTATACATTTTCACTTAATAAATATGAGATTCTTAAAAAGTATTTTTCAAAAATTATTTCAATCTATTCTTTTTAAAGTAAAAATATTGATTCCTCAGTATTTCAAAAATACAATTCTCTTTACTATAAATAGAAAAATTTTTAATCTTATTATTCTTTAAGTTAAAAAATTATATTCTTAAAATCAATCAAAATTATTAAAATTTTATTTAAGTTTACTAAATTATTTATATATTCAAAAAGTTAAGTAATCTTAAATAAATTTTTCATTCCTTATGTTATGTTAATATTTTTAAAGAAAAGATTAGTACATTAAGGACAAATAATATTTAAATTTCAACGAATTTTCCCTTCCCCCGAACATCAGTTTTGGTATAAACAATAATCATGAAAATTTCTAAAGTATGAGAGAAAGAATAACATATTTCTACCAGGAATTTTTCTAAGTATATGAAAAATAAAAAAGAAAGGAAGATTTAATTTCTACACAAGCTTTTTATGAATATAAAAAGAAAGGTATAAGCATATATAGAAAAATTTTAATAAGCAGGATCAATTTCTACAAAAATCATATATATATATATGTATTTATTTTATTATTTTTTTAAATAATTTTAAATAAAAATAACTAAATAGGTGTTCTGATCACTACACTAATACAAAAATAAAACATCTCATAACAGAATTAAATTTTAGCAATCCAACAATTAATACATCAATAAGTGTCTCAGAACAATGCATCAAACTTAAAATCAAACAAATCATCACACACATACAAAACTAACACAAAACATAAACAACACAGATACACAATCCTAAAAATCTAATCATCACTAGCAGTCTCCTCATCCTCGTCGTCATCAAAGGAAAAGTCTACATTCTTGTTTTGGATATCAAATGGTGAGAATCTAGGGCAGGTTGGGAACTGAACAGAATGGTCACCCTTTTGGAGTCTAGCAAGAGACTCAGAATACTCAGCATCCAAATCACTCTTACTTTTGGTTTACTCAGAAAGATGATCTAATTTCAAATCAATAGTATTGACTCTACACTGGGTCAAAAGTAACATATTCTGCTGCTCTATAAATTTCTCATGTATATTCTCCCAAAAACTAGATGGTGGCTCAGTAGCAGAAGTAGAAGTTCCTGAAGTAGAAGGTCTACAAGAAGTAGGTAATGAACTAGAGGGTGCGGTAGAACTCTTACCTCGGAGTCGATCATAAATACTCACACTTCCTTGTCCAATGGGCTTTCTAGACTTGAGCTTCTCTACTTTAAAGTTCAGCAACAACTCCAGTATTCTCGCACAAAGAATAAATCAAAGATGGAAATCCCAGTCCCACAGAAGTTCTATAACGAGTAGTGGCTTCTACCAAATCATAAATAATACTCCCAACATCAATCGACTTCCTCTCTTGTATGCAGTAGTTGAGGATAGCTCTGTTCTTAGTAACCTCACTCAAATGGTTGGATGGAAGGAGGCGAGCAAAAATAAAGTAATGTCATGCCTTAGAAACAGCATTTAGCTTAGAAGATGAAAAATTTACACATTTTTCGTTCCGGATCTTCCAAGCTCCAGTACCATCAGTCAAGTACGCAATAATCTTCTCTAGAACTCCCGCAGATGGAGATAATCCAGAGTAATAGCACTCAATGTTCGGTGGCAGGCCGTAGAAAATGTTGATTCGCTCTGGAGTAAAACCTACTCCAACTCCTCTTACGAAGATCTCGTACTCTTCGGCATCCATGAAATTTGCATAAAACTCCCTGACGACAAGAATAACAACAACAACAATGAAATAACAGAATCGTTGCCAGTTGAGTGCAATTATTGTATATTCAATACTTCCACCAGGATTTTAGAAACTTCTCTCAGAGATAAACTTCCTTGTCGTAACAAAATCATTGAAACGAAAATGTGTCGTGGCAGTGGCAAACTTGCTACGATCATAATTTTCTCGTTCTTTTCTCGCTTAGATTTAGGTGTCATATAAATGTGAAATAAAAACACAAAATAAATGGATAGGATCAAAGGAAATGAACTAATTTAAGCTTTTAAAACTTGAAAGAGCTTAAAAATCCATGGATTTAACTTTAAAAATCAAATTTTTCCTCAAAATTTTGGTTCTCTTCAAAGAGAGCAAAATCCATGGTGAAATTTGAAAATAAATAGTGTAGAAGGTAGATATGACCTCGAGTTGAAGAAATCGAGTGATTCTAAGCTTAAAACCTTGAAAATATGGCCTCAAAATGGATCTCTACAGTTGATTTTCACGAAAATGGGAAGAGGAAGGGAGCTAAGGCGTCAAAAATGGCGTCGGTGGGTTAAAAACTCGATTTTCGGGTGCAGGCTGAACCTGCGCTTAGGCGCCGAGTTCTGGCGCCAAGGCACCAGACTCGCCTTTCCAAAATTCATTTTAAATATTATAATTTCCACCAAAACATAACAAATTTGACTTCTAATTACTCACATGAGAGTATTACTCCAATTTCTAACTTCCAAGCATTTCCACAATCAATTAAAATGATAAATTAAATCCATGTTTCAAATACAAGATATAACCAAACTCTTCAATTCCATTTCATATTTTTCATTCCAAGCTAAAAAAATTCTAGAAAAAGACTATAACAAGGTTCATCATTCTATAAATAATACAAACAACACTAATTCAAAGAAAATTCTCAATACAATAACACACATTGAACAATTAAGAAAATATACGAACCAAATCTTCGACTCACTAAAACTTGACTCAATCACACCTAGAACACAAAAAAGATCTATTCAACACCAAACTTTAATTTCCATCCCTCTCGCAATGAAGTTTTCTAGGCCTGCATGGATAGAAAACCAACGCCCTTCGATTTCCAAAGTCGTTTTCTCATCAATCCATTTGTTCTTCTCATACATTGCTACTTGAGCATCTTGATAGGTCGCCATGTGATCGAACTAAAGTTATGTTTGCCATTCTAAGTGCTCGAATTGGTGGTACATGTCATGGTAATGATTTCCAACACTTAGAAGTTCCGCCCCAATCTTTTCTAAATGACTAAATAACCTCTCCATATTAACTGCAATAAAACCATTAAAATAGGGTTGAGGATCTTTGGAAGACATGTCTCTTACCTCATTGCCATGATTTCTTCTCTCCATTGCTTCCAAACCTCTCTCTTCTCTTCCAAAATGAATTGTTCTAGTCAAAATTAGGGTTGCTTAGGGATTGGGGATAAAGATAGGGCAATTTATAAGGAGATTTCGTGTGAAAAACTGAAGATTTTTGGTTTTTACATGAACTGTAACTGGGGTGCTTAGGCACCGAAATTTGGCGCCTAGGCGCCTGATTATCGATACACATTGGTTATGCTGGCACTTAGGTGCCGATTTTGGGCTCCTATGCGCTGGAACCATGTTCGACACCGTTTTTCCTATCGTCGATTTTACAAAGTTTTGGTATAAAAATAGGTCTTTTAAAATGGTGTGATCAACACACAAACATCAATAAAGATAAATTCAAATCACATGCAATCACATGATAATATATGGGTTCCTCCCACAAAAAGCTTGGTTTAACGTCGTTAGCCCAACCTAATTAGTTATATTAATCGGGTAGACTTAGTTCGTAAGCCTCCTTGTAATTTAGTTTCATTTCTCCCATATAAGGCTTCAGTCTTAATCCGTTAAATTTAAATATTTTTTTAGTTTTGGGATCATTAATATTCACAGCTCCATAAGGGTTTACTTTCTTAATTATAAATGGTCCCATCCATTTAAATCTTAATTTTCCAGGAAAAAGTTTTAAACGCGCATTAAATAATAATACTTCTTGTCCAGGCTCAAATATTTTCCTTGAAATCCTTTTGTCATGCAATTTCTTAATTCTTTCCTTATAAATCTTTGCATTTTCATATGACTCATTTCTTATCTCTTCCATTTCATTCAGTTGCAATAATCATTTCTCTCCTACAACATTCAAATCATAATTTTCCTCCTTTATCGCCCAGTAAGCTTTATGTTCTAGTTCAACAAGTAAGTACACTGTTTACCATAAATTCATCGATAAGGTGACATTCTGATCAGTGTCTTATAAGTTGTTCTATAAGCCCATAATGAAGAATCAAGTCTATCAACCCACTCAGTTGTTTTAGGATTAACAATCTTTTCTAATATTCTTTTAATTTTTCTATTTGATAATTCAACCATTCCACTTGTTTTTGGGTGATAAGCAGTTGCAATTCTATGTTTAATTCCAAATTTTTCCAGTAATGATTGAATTCTGACATTTCTGAAATGACTTCCCCCATCTTTGATAACTTCCCTTGGCATTCAAAATCTTGTAAAAATCATCTTCTTTCAAAATTTCGAATCACAGTTAGGTAAGGCTACAGCTTCAATCCACTTTGAAACATTATCAACTGCTAATAAAATATAAATCTTTCCAGATGATGGTACAAAAGGTCCCATAAAGTCTAAACCCCATACATCAAAAATTTCAATTTCTAATATATAGCTTAGAGGCATTTCATCTTTTTTGGATATATTCCTCATTCTTTGACATCGATCATAAGTTTTCAATTAATGTCCAACAACTTTGAATAATGTAGGCCAATAAAATCTAGAATATAAAATTTTAAACACAATTTTATCCACTCCAAAGTGTCCTCCAAATTCAAAATCATAAAATTTTTAAATTATTGCCAAAGTTTCTTCATAAGGTACACATCTTCAAATCACATAATCTCTTCTTATTTTAAATAAGTGAGGATCTTCCCAAATATATGATTTAGAATCATTCTTGAATTTCTTAATATATTTGTTATTCAATCCATATGGTGAAATATTACTAACCAAATAGTTAACTATATATGCATACCAAGGAATTTGTAATCCGTGAATAACATATAACTGTTCATCAGAGAATTTCTCATTTATGTTTTCTTTAGAAATCTTCTCACTATTATTTTTTATTCTTGATAAATGAACAGCAATTTGGTTGTCAGCTCCTTTTCTGTCCATTATTTGAAAATCAAATTCTTGTAAAAATAAAACCCATCTGATCAATCTAGGTTTAACATCCTTTTTGGACATTAAATACTTAATAACGGAATGATCAGTATGTACGATACACTTTTTTCCAAGAAGATAAGTTCTAATTTTAAAAAAGGCATATACTATTGCTAAAAGCTCTTTCTCAGTAGTAGTGTAGTTTATTTGAGTTTCATTTAGAGTTTTGCTAGCATAATATATAACTTTGAAAATTTTCTCATATTTTTGTCCTAATACAGCTCCAATTGCATAATCACTTGCATCACACATTAATTCAAAAGGTTTACTCCAATTAGGTGCAACAATGATAGGTGCAGTGATTAATTTTTATTTTAAAATATTGAACACTTTCAGACAATCTTCATTAAATTCAAACTTAGCTTCTTTTTCTAAAAATGACAAAGAGGTTTAGTAATCTTAGAAAAATCATTTATATATCTTTTGTAAATTCCAGCATGACCCAGAAAACTTCTCGCATCAGTAACGATAGTAGGTGGTCGAAGTTCAGCAATAATATTCACTTTTTCCTGATTAACTTCCATTCATTTTTATGAAATTTTATGTCCAAGTACAATTCCTTCTGTGACCATAAATTGACATTTTTCCCAGTTTAGAACCAAATTTGTTTCTTCACATCTTTTCACAACTTTCGTTATATTTTCCAAGAAAGACTCAAAAGAAGTTCCAAATACTAAAAAATCGTCCATAAATACTTCAATTCATTTATCAATTAAATCATAGAATATTGACATCATACATCTCCAAATAGTTGCAGGTGCATTACATAAACCGAAAGGCATTCTTCTAAAAGTAACTGTTCCATACGAACTTGTAAATGTTGTTTTCTCTTGGTCCTCAGGAGCAATGGGTAGTTGATGATAACCAGAATATCCATCCAAAAAATGGAAATATGAGTGTCCAGCTAATCTATCCAGCATCTGATCCAAGAATGGTAAAGGAAATGATCCTTTCTAGTGGCGTTTTTAATTTTAGATAATCAATGGAAATTCGCCATCCAGTAACTTTTCTTGTAAGAATTAATTCATTTTTATCATTAATAATGACAGTTACTCCTCCTTTTTTCGGAACACAATGAATAGGACTTACTCATTGACTATCCAACCTAGGATAAATAATTTCAGCATCTAACCATTTTAAATTCTCTTTTTTAACAACCTCTTTCATAATTGGGTTCAATCTTCTTTCAGGTTCAATAGTGGGTTTACAGTTTTCTTCCATTAAAATCATATGCATACAGCTTGAAGGGCTTATTCCTTTTATATTTGCAATAATCTAACCAAAAGCTTTCTTATAGTTCGTTAGAACTCCTATTAATTTTTCTTCTTGATCTTTATTTAGTTCTGAAGATATAATCACAAGTAAAGTTAATGAATTTCCAAGAAATGCATACTTTAAATGTGCAGGTAACATTTTTAATTCCATTTCAGGAGCTTTTTTAACTGAGGGTAAAAGTATATCATTTTTAGTCGTGTCTAAAACTTCCCAATTATCATTAATATAATGAGTTTATTCAAATAAATTTTCTTCATTCACTTCTTCAATTTCTTCAGTTAATGACTCATTATATATTATGGATTCATCATTTTTTTCTTCAGAAATGACTACATTTTTCTTGATAATGCTTTTCAATTATATAATCAAAAATATCCATCTGATAGCATTTTTCTTTTTCAGGATACCTCATTGATTTCAGAACATAAAATGTTATCTCTTGATCATTAACTCTCATTGTTAATTCTCCTTTTTGAACATCAATCATAACATGTCCCGTAGTTAGAAAAGGTCTCCCTAAAATAATAGGTATTTCCTTATCTTCTTCCATATCCAGTACAATTAAACCCATAGATAAATTTATCCACCTTAACAAGAACATCTTTTATAACTCTTTTAGGATAAGTGATAGATCGATCAGCTAACTGAAGGGTTGCAGTGGTGGGAAAAATCTCTCCTAAATCTAACCTTCAAAAGATAGAAAATGACATGAGATTAATACTTGCTCCTAAATCACATAAGGCTTTTTAACAAAAATTTTCTCCAATAGCTCATGGTATAGTGAAACTTCCAGGATCTTTAAGCTTATGAGGTAATTTATTTTGAATTATTGTACTACATTCTTCACTTAATGCAACTATTTCATAAGCTTCAAATTTCCTTTTCTTGCTTAAAATATCCATCATAAATTTTGTATAGGTTGTCATTAATTCCAAAGCTTCAGCAAAAGGAATGTTGATGGTAAGTTTCTTAAAAATCTCAAAAAACTTAGAAAATTGATGGTCAAGCTTTTGTTGTTTTAGTCTTTGAGGAAAAGGTGGTGGTGGCCTTTCATTTTCCACTTTAATAGGAATTACAGTCTGATCTTTACATGGAGAAAGAGTTTCTTTAGGTTTTTCAATCTCTTCAACTTCTCTCTGTTTTTCAATTTCATTCTGAATCTTCTCTTTTAATGCCTTTCCACTTCTAAGTTGTACATCTTTTTCTTGTTCATGGTCTTTTCAAGTTTCTTTAGGATTAATTTCGACGTTGCTAAGCAGTGTTCCGTGAGGTCTGTAATTAATTAAATTAGCAATTTGATCCATCTGATTCTCAATATTTTGAATAGCAGTGTTTTGACTTTGTAGCTGATTTTCTAGTTGAAAGATCAATTCTTCTATAGATAACATTTTCTTCTGATTGTTAAAACCATGAGGATAAGTTGGTCTAAAGTTTGAATTTCCTTGATTGTTCCAATTCTTGGTTGGATTACCTTGACTATTACTCCATTGTTGATGTCCATTATTCCAATTAAAATTAGGGTGATTTTTCTAACCTGGATTATAATAATTTGAATAAGGGTGATTAGTTTTACTAGCAATAGCTTACATAGTTTCCATTGTTTAAGAATCATCAATATTTACAGAATTATCATTACTTACATGCGATACTTTAATAGCAAAATTATCCAATTTCTTAGATATCGCAACCACTTGTGAAGCTAAAATAAAAAAGGCTTCATTATCTTGAATACTTGCCACTCTTTTAGGATTAACCCTTTCAGAAGGCAATTGAAAATTATTATTAGCCATTTCTTCAATTAAAGTATAAGCTTCATCAAATGTCTTAGCCATTAAAGAACCACTAGCAGTAGCATCTATAATAGATCTAAGTGATCCAATAAGTTTGTTATAAAATGTTTGAATAATTAACCAATATGGTAAAGCATGATGAGGACATTTTTTAATAGTTCTTTAAATCTTTCCCATGCTTCATAAATTGTCTCTCCATCAAATTGCATAAATGAAGTAATATCATTTCTTAATTTAGCAGTTTTAGAAGGAGGAAAATATTTATCAAGGAATTTTTGTGTCATATCTGCCCAAGTTTTAATAGAACCAGTTACTAATGAGTTAAGCCACATCTTTGATTTATCTTCTAAGGAAAAAGGAAAGAGTCTAAGCCTAATAGCATCATTAAAGACATTAATATATTTGAAGGTAGCACAAAGTTCTAAGAAACTAATAAGGTGTAAATTTGGATCCTCATTTGGTTTTCCTCTAAATTGATTATTTTGAACTATTTGAATAATAGAAGGTTTAAGCTCAAAGGAATTAGCATCAACAGCAGGCATTTGAATACTAATATGAAGTTCATCAGCTGTATGGTTTCCATAATCCCTTAATGGTTTATAAAAATTTTGCTCATTAATTTCTATTTGATTTTGATTGTTGTTATGTAAGTTAGCCATTTCCTGATATTTTTGAATTTGTTCTCCTTTTCTATTTCTTCTAACAATTCTTTCTAATTCAGAATCAAAAGGTAATAATCATTCATATCCAGAACTATGCATAAAAATAAAAGAAAATCTTTTTGGTATTTTTGTTTTTATATTTTTTTTATTATTTATATTTATATTTATATTTATTATTTTTTAAAGAAATGAAAGTGTATATATATTTTAATTTAAAAAATCTAAAAATTGTCTTTTGATTTTCTTCCTTCCTTTCTTTCTTAATTTCTTTTTTTCGCCGGCTACGACGCCAAAAACTAGAACCCACACGAATTTTCCAAATATCTGTATATGTAAGAATTTATGAATTTATATTTAAATAATTTTGTAAAGTCTTAATTTCAAACGCAAGTACACATATCATTTTAAGCAATACAGGGCTCTATTGGAGTCCTGGTTATCGATCCTACAGGGAAGATTTAATTAAGATTAATTAAAATAATTTAATAGATTTTCAAATTAAAAGTATTTATATTTTTATTTCTTTTCAAAGATCAATTTTTAAGTTTAATGAAATTTCTACTAAATGTAAGTAAGCAACACTAAAGAAAGGTTAATGCAAGTATAAATAAAACAACCTTCTCCTTTTCAACTAATAAAAAGAGTTTTCTCAATAATTATCAATCGTGGAGAACTTAGATTATGATATTGCGCAAAATAGATACATTCTTTTTCTTTACCTTCAGTTGATATTCTAAAGAATATTGGCTAATTTATAGATCGGTTCAGGATGTATTATTAAGAGAATGGGTTAATCTAGGTTCACACTTCTAAATATCCAAGGGTGGCTATGGTCGGCCCTATTAGTGACCCATTCCCTTTCTATAAACCAAATTATTAGAATTTAGTTGGTCACTCTAAAAACTAATTAATTCTACACCCAATAAATAATATATCCTTATTTATTTGCACATCACCTTGAAAAACCTGCTCAAGGCTTTCGATTGCCCAAGGATTCATGTGATATATACTAGTTAAGAACTCATCCCCTGATTGGTCTCAGAATTCTTCAACAGGTTTTAACAATTCAAATGGCCAGTTTAAAAAGTAAATTAAGATCAGGTATTAATATCATCACAATTTTTATAAAATTTAAGTTTTAGTTCTCCAACGAAATTGAATTATCTTTATTATCTTTTAATAGTTCAAAGGAGAAAGAAAACCAACTACTTGGAATACATTGAATTCACACAAACAAGCATATTTATAAAACTTTGAACCAAGTTACAAATACTTATCTGGAATGTTTCTTCAAGTGATCTGCTGACTCCTACTCACTCCAATGCAAAATGAAAGACTTCAACAACAACAACACTTATAAACTCACACTTACTACTCAAGGAATTGACTAGTAACACTCAAAATAACTAAAATAAACTCACTAATTACTTAAAAGGTGGCTCCCTAAAATTATTTTCAAGTTTGAGAGAACTCTTAGGTGCTTGGGGGCTCTTTTCTTTGTAGAAATGACTCCTATTTATAGAGCTTCGAAAATGACCAGGGGTTGCTTAAGGCACCTCTTCAAAATTCATCCAAATACAATGTATCTTCTAGAAAGTAACAGTGGCGCCTAGGCACCAGGATCTGGCGCCTAGGCGCCGGAGTCTGTGACCAAGTCTTCGCACCTCTTCACTTTGGATCACACCTCTTCATGATTAAAACTATTTTCCCATGTCCAGATACATTGTATCACATGTCCTATGTATCAGGAGTAACTTCCAGTCTTCTAGAAGGTTTGATAACTGCTTAACACCGTCAAAATAACTGTTCAAAGTTATCAAAAATCTTATATGCTTCAGTATCGAACTGGCGCTTAGGCACCGGATTCTGGCGCCTAGGCACCAGACCTATAATTTCGACAACTTTACTTTTAAGCTTTATTTTTGCTCCTTTTTGCTCTTTTATCCTTCTTGAACTCTTTTTTATCACCTACATCCAAAAACATAAAAATATCTTTCATTAAAGCATAATATCCATAAAAAGTGAATCATATATAAGGCATAAAAATAGGTTCTTTTTAATTGGATCATCTACCCTTTGAAACAGACGCACCTCCTTTGGACTGAACCAAAGCCTCCTGAACTTGCTGTTCGACCATCTGTTTAATGTTTTTTCCTGCGGGTTTGGAGTAGGATCTCTTTATGGTGGTTCGTCTTCATTGGCTGAAGCGATTTCTCTTCTTTCATCGGCGATGTGTATAATCTCAGTTTGGTTAACCTCTGGAGATGCTGTTGGTCATGGCTGTGACTGTATGTGGAGGGTAGCCACGGCGGTCATGGCGGCGGTTGATCCACTTTAAAAATTACCTATTTTTAGTGTAGATTCCATGCTAACTTTCTGCAAATTTATAAAGGTATTACACTTTTAAGGAAGGAATTTTGCATTATTTTTTCTTCGAGTATAAAAATATGATTTTAGAGAAAATCAAGTAAAAACTATGTAATTTTGAGCCAAAATAAGCAATGACGAAAATTCTAACTTAGCACATATTGATATGTCTTTCTATGCTTAATATCTTTTATATTTCTCACATGTTTTTGAATGAAATTATACATTTGAGATGGTTGTTTTTATGTCTATCTTGTAGGTGAAGATGTTAGGAACGCAACGCAACTGAAATGGGGTAAAAATGAGTTGAAACGGAGCTAAAGGAAGCAAAACAGAGGAGCTACACACAGAGTGGCACCTATGTGCTAAACTCGGCACCCAGGCACCAGAGACAACGAGAAAATGGCGCCTAGGCACCAGAATCAAGGCCTAGGCACCAGAATCATCTAGAAACGGTTATTGGATAGATTTTTGACAACTTTGAGAGTTATTTTAACGGTGTGAAGTTGTTTCTAGACATTCTAGAAGACTAGAAGTTATTCCTAATATATGAGACATGTGATGCAATGAATCTAGACACATTGGACTGGTTTAAATCATGAAGAGGTGTGAACCAAAGTGAAGGGTTGCAACTATTTTGGGCACGGAGTCTGGCGCCTAGGTGCCAAAATTGTTTCTAAAAGATTCAATGTATCTAGACCGAATTTTGAAGAGGTGCCTAAAGCAACCCTTGGTCATTTTCAAAGCTCTATAAATAGGGACCAATTCTATAGCAAGGGGGTCTCTTTTTTTTGCCTCTCTCTCTTGCCTCTCTTGCGTCTCTCTCTCTCTCTCTCTCTCTCTCTCTCCTTAGTCATTTTAGAGTCATGAAGATGTAGATTTATACATCGTATGGAGAGATTGGTGAGGGATTTTGAGATATTTATGTAAGGAATGTACGAGCGGCGCATGGATCGGTGGGAGACTTTGGTGGAGAGATCTTCTTCTTTCCTTCAGAGGGAAAAAGCTAAGTATTATGTTCTTCATTCTCTTGTAATTGTTGTAAACACTTTCTAGTGGATTTTCTTCGTTTTAAACTAAGTTTTCTGTCATGATTCATCCATGTTTCGTAAGTGATTTTCTTTACTCTTTCTTTTAATATGAAGTAGTGGCATGTGTAGGAAAATTATTTTTATGATAGAATTATCTATTAAATGCTTCTTGGTGATAGATAGTTGCATAAATATAGTAAAATACTAATGAAATAAGTTCTTTGTTGGCACTTAATTTATTACATAATTCTATCAATTCTTTTACCTCTTATGCCATTATTTTCATTTACTTTCGTTTTGTAATGAAATAGATGCATGATTAGGAATTATGATTTGCTTAGATATTCTCTTATTAAATTATGGTGATGATATTCATACCAGATCTTCATTTACTTTATAAATTGATCACTTGTATTGTTAAAATCTGTTGAAGAATTTTGAGACCTATCTGGAGATGAGTTCTTAACTAGTAGATATCACATGAATCCTTGGGTAATCCCAAGGCCTTGAGCGGATTATTCAAAGTGAAGTGCAAATAAATAGGGAGATATTGTTTACTAAGCGTAGAATTAATTAGTTTTTAGAGTGACAAACTAAATTCTAATAATTTGGTTTATAGAAAGCGAACGGGTCACTGGTATGGCCAACCAAAGCCACCCTTGTACATCTAGAAGTGTGAGCCTAGATTAACCCATTCTACTAATAATACATCCTGAACCGATTTATAGATTAACCAATGTTCTTTATGACTGGACCAAAGGTTAAAGAATAGGAATGCTTCTATTTGGCACTACTACATAAAATTCTAAGCATTACTTTCCTACACATTATCTATGTAATCGCAAGAGAAAGGTAGTCTTTAACATCTCAAAATTCTTCAAACCAATTTATCCATAAGTTATCTTTTTTACTTAAGAATTTTATTTAGGATAAGTTATTAGAAAACTCATTTTAATCGATATTCCAAATTTAGGCCTTATAAAAATATATTGGAAATTAGCCTAAAGAATTTCTTACCTCGCTTCTCTATGGGATTGATACTGGGGTTATAAAAGAAAACCCAATATTACTTGAAACGATACATATACTTGTGTAGTACCCCTAGTGTGTAAAATATTTTCTAAAATTTTACAACATTTTAATATTACACACTAGCTGCTATTTATAAATTGGGTCAAGTTTTTTGCCATCTTTTGGAAGTAAAAATTACTGTGTTATTGCGGGTCGGGTCAGCGGTCATCTCCTCAATTCTGTTTTCCATACAGCTAATCTGTTCATCTCTTGTCAGGATAGTCCTGCACAACTCATTCACAGGGTTCTCCTCACTAGGAGCATCATACGAGGATGACATGGACCGAGTTTCAACCATATTGATTTCCATGAATTCTTAGTCACGTAATCTCACAGGAAGTAATCCACATCATCAATATCCAACCTCCTTTGTTTGGCTAACTCAGAAATTTTTGCTTGAAGCTTTCGAACTCTATCATCGACTGTTTTCTTCTTGTTCAGCTTTAAATCTGTAGGTTTCCCTCTATTGTCACTCTTTTCTGCAACTGTTTAGAGGTAATGGTAGTAGTGACAACGAGAACTTCAAACTCATGATCCATTTTTTGGTCAACGGACCTTTCAAAATTTACTGGTACAACATTTCTCTGTAACCACACTTTCCTCTTAAAAGTTGACGTCTCGAGAGGAGGTGTTTCGGCAAGGACATTGGGGTGACGAGTAGAAGTGTGCTCCCTAGTGTGTAGACCATGTACATAGGAGAATAATCCTCTCCTATTCCTTCTCTTTCAGGGTTCTTGATGATCATCAGGAGCTGGTACTCTCAGACCCAGCCGGGACTTAACTAACATGCTTATAGTAGTATCATCTGTAGCAGCTGTATCAACACACTTCCCCAAACAGTCTTTGACAGAAACTCGGATGAGTTTTTCCATTTCCAGAATTTTATCCTTAATTTCAGGGGATATTTCACATCCCATCCTCTTGAGAAGCTTAGAGACAGAACAACCCTCTATTTCAGACAATCTTTGTAGAAGGGAGTGAGTTCGGGTGATAGGTGTGGGCCTTCCCCTCACCTTATTACGACCGTGTGGTGTCAAAAGTTGAGCAGCAATCCTATGAAGACTTTCATCTCCATTAGTGTCAGCTAACCTGTGGAATCTGCTACCTTGAAGAAGAGGAGAGGTATCTAGTAAACCGAGTTCCTCATGTTGAGGAATCTCATCAATTACTAGCATATTTGCGACTTGTGTTCTGGCAGCCCTGCGAATCCTGTAGTTGCAGTTTCTTCTTTGAAATTTGATTGGCATGGAAGGTCTATAACTCGATCTAATCTCGAAGACTAACGGTGGGGTAAGAAAGGTATCTTCAGAATCACCTTCTTGCAGAATCCCTTTCCCTTTGGAAGACGGGAAAGTAGGTACAGTGACGGAGAAGCCGGTGGTAGTAGAGGTAACGAGTCTCCTCGGCACTGAGACAACGGATCTGACGGGAGAAGTGTTATATTTACCTTCTTAGCAGAAGAGAAATCTTCATGGGAGTTCAAATCAAAGTCAGCAGACGGTTCTTAAATTTTGGGAGTGGCAACTTTCACGACCATAAACGGTGCTTTTCCAAGTACGACTTCAAACTCACTGAAGTAGGTCCCGAATTGAATCATTGGTGATGCAAGACGGGCCTCACGGGAGGAGGGCAAGTTGCAGGAGAAAGTCATCATAGGGTTTGACATCTTTAACTGTCAAGTGAAGAATTCCGAAGGTTAGTGAGGGCCAAAAACCTTGTCATCATAGTGCAAACACTACAAAAAAGATTGTTCTATGGATTGGGAAAATTTTATTTCATTTTATTATCTTTTTATTTTCTTTTTTTAGATTTTCACGTGTTGGTTAAAAGGAGTTTTAAGTTTTAAATAAGAGTGGGTCAATCTGCCAAAAACAGGATTGAACCCAAAAGGCACAGAAAAGAGGTTAAGTATAGGTTCCCATCGGAGGTCCCTTTCACAACGCAGATTTCCCTAGCAAGATTTGCTCACTAACACACGTATTGGGGGTCCAAACCCATAAGATCAAAAGGAAAACCTAGGGATTCTTGAACCCTTTTGTTTAGAAGTGATTAAACAAACGGTCCTAAAATTCAAAGGAGTTGATCATACTTTCCAAAGAAAGAAATGGGTGAAGTATGTCAATGAAAGAATAGTAATCTGTCTCATGATGGATATGATCACATTACTGATATATTAGTATAACATCTCCTGATCTTAATGAAGAGGGAAACTAGTCTCCAGCGGAGTCGCGGTAAAATTATCGGTCGTTGAATTTGGTTTCTTTGAAAATATGTTTTTAGGTGTTTTGTTTTGAAAGGGGTTTAATTTTATAAAATAGAAATTTGATTTAATTTAATATATATATATATATATATATATTGAAATTAATATTTTGAAGAATACGAAATCAAACCGATCTCATATAAATAATAGTTTAAATAATCAAGCATTTCACCAAAAGACAGGTATTTATTCCAAAGAATAAGTACAAGGCTTGAAGTAAAGCTTGATCAAATAAACTAAAGAATTTATGACATCCATTTGATCTGCAAACCATTTTGACTGAAAATTTCCCCTATCTAATATGAAGGAATTAGATAAGTTTTATATTAATCTGGGGTTTTTAAGTTTCCTATAAAGGCAAGCCCCTATAATTAATTACATCCTAGATAACCAAAGTTACCTAAGAAAACTCTTGATATAGATCAAGAAATATTTATATTCATAACTTCCAAAGGTAAGGTTTTCCAAGAAAAATGTGATAGTCAGAAATTCAATGGCTCAATTTTTTACCAGAATTCAAAGGAGAGAAGGCTAGGGGAAGAACATAGATTCAAGGGAAATCTTGATGTCTTCCCAAACTATCATATAGTTTGGCTTTAAATATTGGAAATGAATTTATTTAAATTTTAATCCTGCCAATTAATTATAGGGATTACATTTTCATAATATCTGATTATGCAAACAACCTGGAATATGGGAGAATTTATATCGTACCGGATGACAACCTTGGAATCCTAAAGAAAATTAGGGCTTATATTGCACAGTAAGGCTGTGAAAAGGCCTAAAAAGTGTGAGGATTTATGCCGCACTAGGCGGACTACCTCGAAGTCCTATGGTTTGTTGTTTAAACTAAAGAAAGGTTTTGCTGGTGTAGACAAGTTTTGTTGTTCAAGATGGACATGGTGCCCACTATACACACTCTAAACTCCTTATTGTAGCAGGATTAGTTTAAAGAAGTTTCAATTGAGGAGAAGAGAGAAGTTTCTTGTTTTAGAAAGATTTGAATAGAAGTGTCTTAATATTTTATTAGGGAAATATTAAATTTTATTATAGCAACACCGATTAAGATCCCACGGTTCCATCATCCTGGCACCGCTATTTTTATCAGATTCATTTAGTCCAGAAGAATTTACTAAACTCAACTTAATGAGTTCCATACTTTCATTTAGACCGTAGGAAAACCCTGTTAGCTACACGTGGGTTACTTCGTCCATGGAATTCCTGATCATCTAATGAGACATTTTAATCTAGTTACAATTGTAGTTTTTATTTTGTTTGTGATTAAATTTTGAGTTATTTTATATTTTTCAATGTTGTGGCGGTAGATTTTATCTTTTTGTGATTTTTAATTTAGTTCTAGTTTTGGTTTTGTGGCTATCTTAAAGTTTTTAATTTTAATGCAGGGTGACATTATTATTTATCATGCAAATTGCAAGAATGGTAAAGTGTGGCAAAGAAAACACGGAAAAAGAAAGCGTTGTAAACTTATAAAAGTGTACTTGGCGAGTCTTCTTGTTTCGCCACCTGAAACTTTAGTATTCTTTTCAACAAGCATTTATATTTGCAGGGAAGAAAACCCCCAAGTCCTAGGTTATAACCCTGCGGGTCCTATTCGTTCATTTGAGAGATATTCTCATTTGACAAATATGATTGGTGTAGTAGTCCTACAAGGTGTTCAAAAGACTTATGAAGAGCCTCTAGGAGATACCTAGATGTTTCACAATTCTTTTGAGCTTCCTTACGATCATTTTGAACTTATCATAATTATCAAATAATGTATTTATTTTATACCCTTATTCTCAGTGAATCAATATTTAAATCAATTCTAAGAATAGGGGAATTATCTTTGTTATTTCGTTTAGAGATTATGTGGGTGGAAACCCCTTTAGGCAAAGTTAATTTGTTTGGGAAAAATAGCTAATTAGTTTTATAAGTGGGCTTGTAGTGTTTTTCATGTATTTAGAATTTGACTGTGTTTACTTTTCTAAACTTCTTTTAGCAAGATTGATTAAGCTCAGCTCACTACTAAGCCCTTAAAATTCTGATGGATACATTTGTAATTCTTTTGGAAAAACTTAAAAGAGTTTAACCAATTTTTTATCTAAATATTAGGCTATTGATGCACCAAAAATATATACTATTTTTGCTATATAATTTTACCAATTTTTGTGTATTTCACTTTAATGAATAGTATTTTTTATAATTTGTTGCAGGTATGATTATTTAGATGATTGGAAAGAAAAGAAGCGAAAAGGAATGAATTCGGAGCAAAAAGGAGCAAAAAGGAGGAAAATAGCTTCTGGCGCCACCGGTGCCATTTTCCCGAGAGCTCAGCAATTATTTGGATGATAGAGCGCTGTCGGCGCCCTATAGGGCGCCGCCGGTGCCCAATGTTGGTGGATTTCAAATTTGAAGAGTTTTGGCGACTTTTTGAAGGGATGCCTATGGAAACTCTTGGGATTTTGTTTATAACTTATAAGTAACTATTTTGGATGAAAATGGTGAGGTTTTAGAGAGGTCTTAGTGTGGTTTTGGAGAGTTCTAGTGTGGTTGTTAGGGAGAGTCTAGTGAATGTTGAGTGTTAGGGCATAGAAGAAAAGAGTGTAGAAGTGAGAATTTAAGAGGAATTTTTCTCTAAGGAGTGAAAGAGGAGTAAAGTGAGAAATTTTTCCTTCCTTTCCATTCTAAAAAGAAAATTGAGTGTTGCAAAGAAGAGAGAAAAAGATTCAAAGGAACATCAAGGGAATTGGATTGGGGAAGAGAAAGAGATAAGTTATACTTTCTTTTATGGTTTGTACGAATTTTCTTTTATATATAAAATCCATGTTTTTATGTATCTTCTTCATGAATTTTGAATAGTCTCCTTTGTCTTTCTTCTTTCGTAGAGATGTGATGATGCGTTGATGTGGATTTGAATTGCTTTTAATGTTTTGAAGAAATTGAGATGGTTTTTTATTTCTAACTTAATTTACTTTTCGATCTGGCCAATTGAATTGTTAAAATATGTTGTTAAACATTAACTCTGAAAGGATTTAGTGTCCTACAACAATAATGAAGAATCCAATTAATTTACATTGATGAATTGCGTAGTTCATGGGAATGGAGTGCAAATTAATAGGAAAATGTGTTTTGATGGACATGAAATTGGAGGTTTTAGGGTGACAGGTTGAGATCCCCAATTTGGTCCTAAGATTAGTAACTAAACTCAAAGGTTAGCCTTCAGATGAAGGGTGAGTGGGAGCTCTGTAGTGAGAGCCGGTATTCTCTCAGCCTAGCCATAGACTTAGTGACTAAACTTAGGTTATGTCAATGTTCTTTTCATGCTTGGAAGAGGGGGTACTATTTTTAGGGTAGAGAAACTTTTATGCTCCTATATGGCATAATACCATAGATAATCATTCCATATCATCCAGACATCATATTCTCATTGCAAGAGGAAAGATTCTTTTCTTATATATCAAAACCTTTCAAATAATATATAACTTAGTGTGTGATTGTTAGTTAATTCTGTTTTAAAGAGAAGTAATTGTAGTTTGCTTAATTGTTATTATTTTCTGCATCTTGATAGTAGAAGTAAACGTTAAACTTTAATTGCAATTTGAGTATTGGAATTTAGTACTACATTATCTACTGTGAAACTCTTACTTTTTACTTCGTCACTTCCTTGTGGGATCAATAACCAGGACTCCATTAGGCACTGTATTACTTGATACGATACGTATACTTGCGTTGAATGCTTGAATTTACAAAATCATTATAAATATATATAAATTTGAGTTCATAAATTCTTGTAATATAAAAGTCCAACTGCATCAAGTTTTTGGCGTCGTTGTCGGGGAAGTAACTAAGTAACTAAGTAACTAAGTAACAAAGTAAGTAAGAAAGAAGGAAGTATAAACGGTATTTATTGATAATATAGTAACTGAAAACCTTTACTTTGTAGTGTGTAATTGTGTGTGTTTGTTTACTTTTTAAAGTATTTATATGATTTTATATTTGTCGTAGTGGATCATAGGTTTAGTGCCTTACGATTCAGAGTTAGAGCGTACTATTAGAAAAATTAGAAAATAAGAGAAACAAACTGAAATTCCTTGTGAAATAGCGAATAATTAAGATAGTCAAAGAAATGATATTGGAAATTTGTCAAGACCTTTAAGAGATTATGCAAACCCAACAACAGATGAAATTCATATAACTATTCAGAATCCAGATGTTGCTGCTAATTCATTTGAACTTAAACCTATGATTATCCAAATGGTACAAAATAATCAATTTGGAGGAAACTTAATGAGGATCCAAATTTACATCTCGCTAGTTTTCTAGAATTGTGTGCTACTTTTAAATATGACAAAGTGTCGAGTGATGCTGTTAAACTTAGACTTTTCTTTTTCATTAAAGGATAAAGCTAAGGCATGGTTAAATTTGTTAGCACCAGGATCTATAAGAACTTGGGGAGAATTGTCTCAAAAGTTTCTATTAAAATATTTCTCTCCATCATAGTTTGCTAAGTTAAGTAATGATATAACATCTTTTGGTCAGTTTGAAGGAGAAACAATATATGAAGCTTGGGAGAGATTTAAAGATCTTCTTAGGAAGTGCCCACATCAAGCTTTACCAGATTGGTTAATAATTCAAACATTTTATAATGAATTAGTGGGATCATTGAGATCAATTATAGATGCTACTGCTGGTGCATCGTTAATATGAAAACCTTTTGATGAAGCATACTCGTTAATTGAAGAAATGAATACTAATAATTTTCAATGGCCTTTTGAACGAGTAAATCCTAAGAGAGTAGCTAGTGTTCATGATTCTGATATGATGACTATGATAGCTTCTCAAATTGCAGCCCTTTTAAAGAAAATCTATCAATGTGGAATGAATTGTTCTCAATCACCTCAAGTGTTAGAGGAAAATTCATTTGGATAGATTACAGAATCTCAAACACCTTATGAGACTTTGAATGTTATTAATAGACCTAACAATCCTTATTCGAATTATTATAATCCTGGTTGGAAGAATCATCTAAATTTTAATTGCAATAATAGCAATGCCAATGTTAACCCACATTAGGGGAACAGTTCTATAAATCCAGTTGGAAATTAGAACAATCAAGGAAATACCAATTTTAGGTCATCTTATCCTCCTGGATTTAATAGTAACCTACAATTTAAAGATAAGAAGTTGTCTACTGAAGAAATGATTCTGAATATGAGAAATCAATTACAAGCTCAAGGTGTTGCGATGAAAAATATTGAAAATCAATGGGGCATATTTTCACTGTACTTAAAAATAAACCTTCTGGAACGCTTTCAAGTAATGTTGAGATCAATCCAAAAGATCAAAATAAGGAACCACTTAAGGCTCTTCAATTAAGGAGTGGAAAAGAATTGGAGACAACAGTACAAAAAGAAGTTGAAATAGAAAAGGAGAAGGTGGAAATTGAAAAAGGTTCAAACAAGATTTATCCAGACTTGGAATATTCTCTTGAGCCAATGAAGATAACTGTTGAAAACCACCGCCTCCATTTCCTCAAAGATTGAAGAAACAAAATAGGAAAAACATATTTGGAAAATTTTTAGAGATCCATAAGAAATTAACGATAAATATTCCTTTTGTTGAAGCATTAGAACAGATGTCTGACTATGCCAAGTTTATGAAGGATATTCTGGAAAAGAAAAGAAAGTTTACAGATCATGAAACTGTTGCACTTACCAGAGAGTGTAGTGAAATTATTCAGAAGAAGCTTCTGGAAAAACTTATCCTGGTAGTTTCACAATTCCTTGTGCTATAGGTGAAAATTTTTTTGGAAGAGCCTTATCTGATCTGGGAACTAGTATTAATCTTATGCCTTTATCAACTTTCAAAAGGTTGGGAATAGGAGAAATTTCTCCTACATCTGTGACTCTTCAGTTGGTCGATCATTCCATTACTTACCCTAAAGGAGTGGTGGAAGTTGTGTTAATGAAGGTGGATAAATTTATCTTTCCTATGGATTTTATTGTACTTGATATGGAGGAAGATAAAGAAATTCCAATCTTTTTGGGAAGACCATTCCTTACTACTGGAATAGCAGTGATTGATGTTCTAAAAGGATAATTAACTATGAGAGTTAATGATCAAGAGGTGACCTTTAATATTTTGAAATCTATGAAGTATCCCTCAATGGAAAAAGATAATGAATGTTTTAGGATGGAGGTCTGTGAATATTTAAGAAACGATCATTTTGAAAATATATTTGAAAAAGTAGTAGAGTATGAAATATGTTTGGAGAAGAAATTGAAAATGAAGATAATTCAGATAGTAAGAAGAATGAAGATTTGGAGTATGTTCAGGAGAGATTTGAAGTATTAGACAGTATAGAAGGTGGGAATAAAAGCTTAATTCCATCTATAATAAAACCTCCTGAACTTGAGAGATGAAAATTCTCCCTAATCATTTGAAGTATTGTTTTTAGGATAATCATCTACTCTGCCAGTTATTGTATCTTCGGAGTTAAACGATTATCAAGAACAAAAGTTATTGGAAATTTCAAAAAGATACAAGAAAGCTTTCGAATGGACTTTAGTAGATATTAAAGGAATCAGTCATTTGATTTGAATGCATAGAATTTTATTAGATGAAGAACGTAAACTGAGAGTTGATCCGTAGAGGAGATTGAATCTAATAATGAAAGTAGTAAAGAAGGAGATTTTAAAATGGCTGAATGCTGGAATTGTTTATCCTATTTTGGATAGTGTTTGGGTGAGTCCAATACATTGTATACCAAAAAAGAGAGGAGTGACTATTGAAGTGAATGAATGTAATGAAATTATACCCACAAGACAAATTAATGGATGACGGATTTGTATTGACTATAGGAAATTGAATGCCGCCACCCGAAAAGATCACTTTCCTCTTCCTTTTCTCGATCAAATGTTGGATAGACTTGCTGGACACAAGTAGGACTACTTTTTGGATGGATAGACTGGTACCATCAAATACCTATTGCTCCTGAGGATTAAGAAAAGACAACATTTACTAGCCCTTATTGAACCTTTGCTTTTCGAAGAATGCCTTTTGGACTGTGTAATGCACTTGCAACATTTCAGAGATGTATGATGTCTATCTTCTGTAGTATGATAGATAATGGAGTAGAAATTTTCCTAGATGATTTCTCTGTATTCGGGACTTTATTTGAAATTTTCTTGGAAAACTTAGCAAAAGTTTTGGAGCTTTGTAAGAAAAAAAATTAAGTTCTGAATTGGGAGAAATGTCAATTTATGGTTGCAGGATGAATTGTGCTTGGGCATAAAATTTTTTAATATGGTATGGAGGTCGATTCTACTAAAATTTGAGTGATTAAGAGATTGCCACTACCCACTACAATGAGAGAGTGAGGAGTTTCTTAGGACACTCTGGATTTTTCAGGCGATATATTAAAGATTTTTCTAAAATTACTAAACCATTGTGCCGACTTCTAGAAAATGACAGAAAGTTTGATTTTAATTATGAATGTTTGAGTGCTTTCAAATTATTCAAAGAGAAGTTAATCACTTTCTCGAGAGGTCAACAATTATTTGGACGATAGAGGGCCGCCAGCGCCCAATGTGGGTGGATTTCAAATTTGAAGAGTTTTGGCGACTTTTTGAAGGGATGCCTATGGAAACTCTTGGGATTTCATTTCTAACTTATAAGGAACAATTTTTGGATAAAAATGGTGAGGTTTTAGAGAGGTCTTAGTGTGGTTATTAGGGAGATTCTAGTGTGTGTTGAGTGTTAGGGCTTAGAAGAGAAGAGTGTAGAAGTGAGAATTTGAGAGGAATTCTTCTCTAAGGAGTAAAAGAGAAGGAGTAAAGTGAGAGATTGTTTTTTCCTTTCAATTCTAAAAAGGGAATCGAGTGTTGCAAAGAAGAGAGAAAAGGATTCAAAGGAACTTCAAGGGAGTTACATTGGGGAAGAGAAAGAGAAAAGTTGTATTTTCTTTTGTGGTTTGTATTAATTTTCTTTTATATATAAAATCCATGTTTTGTTGTATCTTCTTCATGAATTTTGAGTAGTCACCTTTGTCTTTCTTCTTGCATAGAGATGTGATGATGTGCTGATGTGTCTTTGAAGTGCTTTTAATATATTGAAGAAATTGTGATGGTTTTTCATTTTGAACTTAATTTACTTTTCGATCTGGCCAATTGAATTGTTAATATATGTTGTTGAACATTAACTCTGATAGGATTTAGTGTCCTACAACAATAATGAAGAATCCATTCAATTTCCATGGATGAATTACCTAGTTCATGGGAATTGAGTGCAAATAAATAGGGAAATGTGTTTTGATGGACTTCAAATTGGAGGTTTCAGGGTGACGAGCTGGGATCCTCAATTTGGTCCTAAGATTAGTAACTAAACTCGAAAGTTAGCCTTCAGGTGAAGGGTGAGTGGGAGCTCCTTAGTGAGAGCCAGTATCCTTCCAGCCTAGCCTTAGAATTAGTGACTGAACTTAGGATATGTCAATATTCTTTTCATGCTTGGAAGAGGGGGTATTCATTTGAGGGTAAAGAAACAATTATGCTCCTATTTGACACAATATCATAGATAATCATTCCATATCATCCACACATCATATTCTCGTTGCAAGTGGAAAGATACTTTTCTTATATATCAAAACCATTCAAATATATAACTTAGTGTGTGTCTGTTAGTTAATTTTGTTTTAAAAAGATTAGAAGTAATTGTAGTTTGCTTAATTGTTATTGTTTTATGCATCTTGGTAGTAGAAGTTAACATAATACTTTAATTGCAATTTGAGTATTGGAATTCAGTACTACATTATCTACTGTGAAACTCTTACTTTTTACTTCATCACTTCCCTGTGGGATCGATAACCAGGACTCCATTAGAGCCATTTATTACTTGATACGATACTTATACTTGCGTTGAATGCTTGGACTTTACAAAATCATTATAAATATATATAAATTTGAGTTCATAAATTCTTGCTATATAAAAGTCCAACCGCATTAGCAATCATTTAATATATCAAATAGGGGTGTGAGTTAACAGATTATTAACATCTAAGATTGACACCTAACCATATAAATCATTTTTTTAATTATCTTAAAAATTAAAACTAATTAGGAGAACCCAAACATTTAGTTTTGACATAACAAAATTGAAGTTTGTTTCTATCATTTGTTCCTTTAATGTCTTAAACATCTAAACATATTATTTAGGATCATTAATTGCCCATTTTAACATTTGATTAAGCCTAAATATTAATTAAGGCTAAAAACCTTAAAATTACAACTTTGCCCTTGGGGACTTATCACTCCATAATTTCTTAAATTCAATTCAAATGACTTTGGAACTTTTATATTACCTTAGTAATGAGATAATTAAAACATTAGAGGAGAAAATGTGATTTTTCAAATTTTAATTTAATTTATATATTTATTTTAATGCAAAAATAGAGATTTTTAGTAAAAATTCAATAACTTAATGAAAACAAAATATTTTACTTTGAAATTTTTACTAGAGGTAAACTTAGACTAGAGGACCACTTGGACCAAAATTCATGATCTTTTAAAGTTTTTTTTAATTATTAGAATTATTTTAATTTTCTGGATTTTTAATTAATTATAAAATATTTTAAAAGTTGAAAATTCAATTTTATATTTTTCAAAAATCTCTCTAAGGTCAGGGAACCCAGAGAAATAAATTTCATCTTTTTCAAATTTTTCTTTTAATTATTAGAATTATTTTAGTGCAAAATTAAGGAAATTAATTTTTTAGCCTTTTAAAAATTCATTTAAGTCTTTAAAAATTAATATCTTGACTTAGGGATTTAGGAAAATTATGGGGATGTTTCATAAGTGATTAGGAGACCAAAAGTGATAATTTAATAATTTTTAATATTTTTGTGATTTTTTAATATTATTTAATTTTTAAATTACTAAAATATGTTTAAAAATGAAAATTTTATAAAAATTCTAGTTTTATATTTAGAAAATTCCTCTGATCATAGAGAACTCTCAAAATTAATTTTATAATTTTTTGATTGTTATTTTAATTATATAAATTCATTTAAGTGCGAAAAATGTCATTGGACTTAGAAAATTATTTAACTTATTAAATTAATTGCAAATGACTTCAAAATTTTTAGGGGAGTTCCACTTTCTCTGAATCATAGAGGAGAATCATTTTTAGATTATTTTAATTTTTATCTTGTCTTAATAATTTAAGCATTTGTTTTAGGTCAAGTTGGTGATTAGTGCACATCTTAGTGATTTAACCTATGAAATAATTATCTTAGGGTTCTCTGATCATAAGAGACCTACCAAAATTTTGCTTTACATTTTTCTGATTATTATTTTAATTATTACAATTTTTATACCAAAACAGACACAATGACTTGAAAAATAAAGATCTCCTCACAGAGATCCCCCTTGACTTTGAAAAAATCAGGGAAGATCCCTTATAATAGATAGAATAAGACCCCCAAAGCTCAAGCCATAGTGAAATTTTTTGGTTAGTAAAGAATTAAAAGACTAAAATCAGTATTTAAATCATTAAAAATAAAATATGCATAAAAAATAGTTCAAACCATTTCCACATTATTCTCCTCTATTCACTAGCAATAGGGTATTTTTCTTTTATTTTTCTAATTTTTCTAGGCCAAGATATGGATTTTTGAAGTTCTGGTAATTTAGATAATTCAAAAAAAATAGATTTTCCTACTTAACCACGCGGCGCTGACCGGATCCTTGGTAGCTCCCAAAGACCACGCGGCGCGCTCCTATTCGATGCCCTATCTGACTGGATGTCCACGCGACCGTGCTTTATGTACCTGATCTCCGTCCGAATCCATCCTGGTTGTCCAAGCATTGCACGCGCGATCCGACGACTCTCATTCATCGTCTTCGACTGGTTCATCCTGAGAGCTGTTCACACTAAAACCCTAAAATCTCAGCCTAGACTCAACCAAATTACTTCGAGTTTGATCCTATGGACTCGTTTAAGCATGGTGAACATTTCCATATGGCTAATCACAGCTTTGATTATCCCTAATTACATGGAGAATCCAAAAAATCTTAGGAAGAAGAAGGAGGCAATACCTTGGCTCTGAGAAGTGAAGCTTCAGTCAGAGATGCTCTACACCTTCATTGGAGCCCTAGGAGCTCAAGGAATTTCCCTAGTGAATTGCCTAGGTATGAAAGTGACCAAGGTCAGTTTCAAGCTTTGATGGAAGTCTGGTGCAGAGGGCCTCTGTGATGAAGCTTTGATGGGGGATCTTCTTCTTTCATTACTGTGAAGGTGTGGGTGCAGTTAATTGAGATTTGGTGCTGTGTGGAGGTGTATTGGAAAGTGTCCTGGTTTTCGGCCAAGTTTAAGCTCTGAAATTAAGTTGAGGCAATGGAGACCAAAGGGGGAAAATGGCTGGAATGATCTTAGGGAAGTATGGAGAGGCTCTAGAGAGATTTTGACAGATTTTCTTTAAGAAATTTTCATCACCTAGATTTTGGCTATGAGGGGGTGATTTTATAACCATGGCTGCCTAGTGGAGCACAGGGCTTGGCTTTGGGTGAAAAGTGCTGCTTAGGTGGAGGGAAGAAGAGTTCTAGTGGCAATTTTGGGCTGAGCTGGCCATGGGGTGGAATTTAGGTTTGTCCAAGGGGGAGGTGGCTCTTAATCTTGGCATTTTCCAGCCACTAGGCCGACCAGGCCAGGTGAGGTCGCTGACCCTCGATCAGCAGCAATGCACCAAAAACTTGGTTTGCAATCGCCAAACAATGCAATAATTTATGCTATCAAAAATATGTTATAGCCAAAACTTTGACTTAAATAATAATAACAGCTAGTGTATATAAATATAATTTTATCGAAAATATTTTACACACTAGGGGTACTACACAAGTATACGTATCATTTCAAGTAATATAGGGCTTTAAATAAAGACCCCAATATCGATCCCACGAGGAGAATTATAGATTTTTCTTTTAAACATTTTGATTTTATTTTTATGTATTTCTTTTAAAGTTAAGAAGTTGATATTTAATTTACTAGATGCAGAAATAAAGCAGTAATAAATTAATGATTGATGTAAATAAAAATAAGCAAACAACTTTCGTCCTTTCAATTAATCCAAGACTTTTTTAGATAATGTAATATTCATGGAGAATATAAATTTATGGTTTTGTGCCAAATAGAAGCATTCCTATTCTTTACCTTCGCTTGATATTATAAAGAACATTGGCTAATCTATAGATCAGGTCTGGATGTACTGTTAGTAGAATGGGTTAATCTATCCTCACACTACTAGATGTCCAAGGGTGGCTATGATTGGCCCTACTTGTGACCCTTCCTTCTCTATAAACTAAATTACAAGAATTTAGCCTGTCACTCTAAAAACTTATCAACTCTAAGCCCATTAAATATTATCTTCCTATTTATTTGCACTTCACCTTGAATAACCCGCGCAAGGCCTTCGACTACCCAAGGATTCATGTGATATCTACTAGTTAAGAATTCATCTTCTTCTAGGTTTCAAAACTCTTCAACAGATTTTAACAATTTAAATGGTCAATTTAAATAGTAAATTAAGATCCAATATTAATATCATCACAATGTTTAAGATATATATATAGTTTTTTAATTCATTAAAGCATAATATCCTTAAGAATTTGATAAAAATCAAGGCATAAAAATAGGTATTTTTTCATTGATCAAAATCCCCCAAACTTGCACGTTACTTGTCCTCAAGTAACCCTTTTTACCATATAAAATGTATAACAATTGGAATAAAAGGTAAATATTTAAAATTTCTTATAATTTTTTATTTTATAAAGGATTTAGTAAATCATTAACCAAATTTTACTAAGTTTAATTTTAAAAATTTAAAGAATATTTAACTACCAAATCATAAGATTTCAAAAATTTTTCGTTCACTTCGAAAATAATTGTAGTTTATTATATTAAGATCACATAAATTATTGATAAGAAAATGATCTTCATGAAAATCTTCTCTTATAAAGATACATGCATAAAAATTAAGTAAAAGATGTAATCAGTTTTTTTCTTATAAGCTCATTCAAGTGAAGCCAATTTTTATTAGAGGTCTCCTCAAGATTCTCCTCTCTCTTTTTCTTTTTTTTTTACAGAGAGGATTACTATATCTGGATAGTCTGTTAATTGTTTTGAACTTCGCTATCCTTAACTTATATTTTTAAACTTATACATTTTCACTTAATTACTATAACACTAACAGATTTCAAAAAGAATTTCATTCTTTTCTTTTTCAAGTTATAATTTTTGATTTCTTAATACTTCTAAAATTCAATTATTTCTACTATGAATAGAAAAATTTCTTAATCTTACTCTTCTTTAAGTTCAATAATTTTATTCTTATAATTAATCAAAGTTATTAAAATTTTGGTTAAGTTTACTAAATTATTTATAATTTCAAAAATTTAAATGATCTTAAATAGATTCTTCATTTCTTATGTTATGTTAATATTTTTTAGAAAATATTAGTTCATTAAGGACAAATAAAATTTAAATTTGCATGTATTTTCCCTTCTCCCAAACTTAAGTTTTGGTATATCATGAAAAAAATTTAAAGTATGAGAGAAAGAAAGGTATAATTTAAAAAGGAATTTTTATAAGTATGTAAAAACAGCCTAAAAAGAAAAAACAAAGCATATAAAAAAGTAAGCAGGCTCATTTTTTTTATATCAGCAGCTGAATTAAATGAATATACTACTCATAATAACAGAAATAGAACAACATTACTAACTATTTAAGAATACTAAACAGTAGGCTGAAACAGAAATAAACATTAATTCATCCAAATTTCAGTCTTCAACACAATACACTAAATATCTAAAACAGTCTCAACATCAAAAAATCCATACAAAGTTTCATAAACAAATCTACACTGACAAACAACAAACAACAAACAGTACTAGCAAAAAAGAAATAAACTAACAATAGAATCAACACATCTCAGAGGTAAATCAAGCTACTAATCACTATCTGTAGCCTCATCATCGTCATCACCAAAAGAAAACTCCACATCCTTTGGATCAACATACGGTGTAAATCTAGGACAGGTAGGAAACTGAACATCATGCTCACCCTTCAAGAATCTCAGTAAAGACTCTGAATACTTAGCATCATAATCACTTTCCCTTTGGGTATAATCAGATAGATGATCAATCTTCTTATCTATAGTATCTACTCTGCAGTGAGTTAGAAATAACTCATTCTGGTTCTCTGGAAATTGATCATGCATCGATTCCCAGAAACTAGATGGTGGCTCAGCAGTAGAAGTAGAAGGTCTAGAAGTAGAAGCTCTACCTGGAGTAGGTACAGAAGTAGAAGGAGCAGTAGATCTCTTCCCTCGAAGATGATCATAAATGCTAACACTCTCCTACCCAATTGGCTTTGTAGTCTTCAACTTCTCCTCTGATATATCAATAAAAACTTCATTGCCCAGGCATAAAGAATGAATCAAGGATGGGAATCCTAATCCCACAGAAGTGTTGGATCTAGCAATCGATTCCGCTGAATCATAAATAATACTGCCAACATCTATCAGCTTCCTCTCTTGAATGCAGTAGTTCAGGATAGCTCGATCTCTGGTAACTTCGCTCAAGTGGTTGGAAGGTAGAAGTCTAGTAGAAATAAAATAATGTCATGCCTTTGAAATACCATTTAGCTTAGAATATTTGAAGTTTACCCGTTTGTCATTATGGATCTTCCACGTTCCAGTGCCATCAGTCAGATATGCAATAATCATCTCAAGATCTCCCTTAGATGGAGATAAACTAGAATAGTAGCACTCGATGGTAGGTGGCAGGCCGTATAAAATATTGAACCGTTCTGGAGTAAATCCTACTCCGACACCTCTAAAGACGACTTCATAGTCTTCCACATCCAAAAAGTTGGCGTAAAGCTCACGTACAATAGGAATAACGGCAACAACAGTGAAATAACAGAATCGTTTCCAGTTCTGTGCAACGATCGTGTTCTCGATCAGTTCACTATGATTGTAAAAACTGCGCTCCGAGATAAACTTTCTTGACGTCGCAAATTCGTGATAACGATAATGCACTTCCGCAGTTGAAGACTTGTTACTGTCGAAGATTTCTCGTGCCTTTCCTCGCTTAGATTTTGGTGCCATCTAAACGTGAAAGAAAACACAAATAAATTTAGGAGTCAAATATCTAAACTCATTTTAAGCTTGTAAAACTTAAAATGAGTTTAAAAATCCATGGAGAAACTCTAAAAATCAAAACTTTTCTCAAAATTTTGGTTTTTAGCAAAAAAAATAGGAAAAATTATGGTAAGAATAAAAGATAAATGGATTAGAAGGTAGATCTAATCTCGAGATGAAGAAATCAAGTGATTTCGGGCTCAAAAACTTGATGTTTTGAGCTCAAAATGGATCTAGAGGGTGGGTTTTCGTGAAAAAGAGGAAGGGGATGAAGCTTAGGGGTCAACCATGGCTAATGGGGTTTAAATGCTAATTTTCGGTAAGCAGGCTGAACCGGCGCCTAGGTGCCGAATTCTGGCGCCTAAGCGCCAGACTCGTATTTCACAAAAATCACTTTAAAAATTTTATTTTCCACCAAAAATAATAAATTTAACTTACAATTAATCATATTAGAGTACTGCTTTAGTTTCCAACTTCCAAAATATTTTTCAAAAATTTTTAAAATTAAAAATTAAATCCACCAATTAAACACAAGGTTTAAATCAAACTCTTCTACTTCCATTCATAATCTTCAATTTTGGCTCAATACAATACAGATAAGTATAGTAATATGATTCAAGTCCTAACAAACAATCAAAATACATAATTTCAAAGCAAATACAACACACATTTAACAATAAATAAAACACACCAACAATATAATCGATTTACTAAATCGATACAATGACACACTAATAAAAGTCTAGATCAAACCACAATAACAATCTAATCATCGAATTAGAAATTTCCATTCTCTTCGCAATTAAGATTACTCAGCCTACTTGGGAAGAATACTAATGCTCTCGGAAAATCCGTAGTCGTTTTCTCGTTGATCCATTTGTTCTTCGCATACATCTCCTCTCGAGCATCCTGATAGGCCGCTAGATGATCGAATTGAAGCTTTGCTTGCCATTCCAGATGTTCAATTTGATGATACATCTCATGGAGGCGATCTCCAATACTTTTGAATTCTGCTTCAAATTTATCTAGATGACTTGAAATTTTCTCCAAACTTACAGCGATAAAACCATTGAAGTAGGGTTGAGGATCCTTTGAACCTTTATCTCTAGCCTCTTCTCCAAAATTTTGTCTCTCCATTTCTTCAAAAATTCCACTCTAATCTCTCAAGAATGAAGTGTCTAAGTCGTGATTTTGGTTGCTTAGGGGTTGAGGATGAAGATGGGGTAATTTAAAGGAGAAAATCGTGTGAAAAACTGAAAATTTTCAGTTTTTACACGACCCAGTAACTGTGGAGCTTAGGCACCAAATCTGGCGCCTAGGCACCGGACCCATCGATACACAGTTTATTCTGGCGCTTAGGCGCAGAATTCTGGCGCCTAGGCGCCGGAACCATGTTCGACTCCGTTTCACCTATCGTCAAATTTCAAAGTTTCATTTTCCAAAATAGGTAAATTAGAATGGTAAGATCAATATTGACTTAGTAACACAAATTATAAACAATCATAATGAAGGTTAACTTAATCTCCTTTTTACTCACATATGAAATGGAGTGATCCAAAGTCCAAAATTTATATACTTCAAGATAATTTTTAGCTTAAGTCATTGAAGGCTTGTTAGCATCCAATTTTATAAAGTTATATAAAATTAGTCAAGACCGAGGCATAACCTTACATTGAAAATGTAAAAACACTCAAAAATAACTTTGGGTTGCCTCCCACATAGCGCTTGGATTAAAGTCGTCAGCCCGACCTAAATAAGTCTTTAATCAGGTTGACTTAACTCGTAAGCCTGTTTATAAATCATTTTAATGTCTCTTAAATAAGGCTTCAGTTTTAATCCGTTAACTTTAAATATTTTTCCTGTTTTGGGGTCTTTAATATTCACAGCTCCATAATGGTATACTTTCTCAATTATATATGGTCCTATCCATTTAGATCTTAATTTTCTAGGAAAAAGTCTTAAACGAGTATTAAATAATAATACTTCATGTCCAGGCTCGAATATTTTTCTTGAAATCTTTTTATCATGTAATATCTTCATTTTCTCTTTATAAATTTTAGCATTTTCATATGATTCATTTCTTATTTCATCCATCTCATTTAATTGTAATAATCATTTTTCTCTGTCGAGTATTCAAATCAAAATTAAACTCCTTTATCGCCCAATAAGCTTTATGTTCAAGTTCAATAGGTAGTGACAATGTTTACCATAAGTTAACTGGTAAGGTGACATTCTGATTTGTGTCTTATAAGCTGTTCTATAAGCCCATAATGCAGAATCAAGTCTATCAACACAATCAGTTCTTTTAGGATTAACAGTCTTCTCTAAAATTCTTTTAATTTCTCTGTTTGATACTTCATCCATTCAACTTGTTTGAGGGTGATACGCAGTTGCAATTCTGTGTTTGATTCCAAAGTTTTCCAGTAATGATTGTATTCTTATATTTCTAAAATGACTTCCACCATCTGTAATAATTACCTTAGGCATTCCAAATCTTGAAAAAGTCATTTTCTTTAAAAATTTTGAAACACTTTTGGAATCACAGTTAGGTAAAGCTACAGCTTTGAAACATAATCAACTGCTAATAAAATATAAATCTTTCCAGATTATGGTACAAATGGTCCCATAAAGTCTAAACATATATCAAAAATTTAAACTTCCAATATATAGTTTAAAGACATTTCATCTTTTCTAGATATATTTCCTATCTTTTAACATCGATCACATGTTTTCACATAATTTCTCACATCTTTTAACAAGGTAGGCCAAAAAAATCCTGAATTTAAAATTTTAAATGCAGTTTTATCTACTCCAAAGTGTCCTCCAAAATCGGAATCATGACATTTTTGAATAATAGCAAAAGTTTCTTCATAAGGTACATATCTTCTAATTCCAGAATCTCTTCCTAATTTAAATAAATGAGGATTTTCTCAAATATAAGATTTAGCATCATTTTTAAATTTCTTAATATATTTGTTATTCAATCCATAAGGTAGAATATTGCTAACTAAATAGTTAACTATATTTGCATACCAAGGTGTTTGGCATCCTTGAATAACATATAAATGTTCATCAGGAAATTTTTCATTTATATTTTCCTCAGTAATAACATCATTCTTAATTCTAGATAAATGATCTGCAATTTGGTTATCAGTTACTTTTCTATCCACTATTTGAAAATTAAATTCTTGTAGTAGTAAAACCCATCTTATCAGTCTAGGCTTAGCTTTTTTTTTTACATTAAATATTTAATAGTGGAACGATCAATATGAACTATGCATTTGGTACCAAGAAGATAAGGTCTAAATTTATCAAAGGCATAGACTATAGCTAAAAGCTCTTTCTCAGTAGTAGTGTAATTTCTTTTAGTTTCAGTAAGAGTTTTACTAGCATAATATATAACTTTGAAAATTTTCTCATAATTTTTTCCCAATACAGCTCCAATTGCAAAATCACTTGCATCACACATTAATTCAAAGGGTTTATTCCAATTCGGTGCAATAATTATAGGTGCAGTTATTAATTTTTCTTTTAAATTATTAAAAGCATTAACACAGTCTTCATTAAATTCAAATTTAGCTTCTTTTTCCAATAAATGACAAAGAGGTTTAGCAATTTTAGAAAAATCCTTTATTTATCTTCTATAAAATCCAGCATGTTCTAGAAAACTTCTCACATCAGTAACAGTAGTAGGTGGTTACAGTTCAGCAATAATTTTCACTTTTGCTTGATCAACTTCCATCCCTTTTTGTGAAATTTTGTGACCAATTACAATGCCTTCTGTGACCATAAATTGACTTTTTTCCTAGTTCAGAATAAAATTTGTTTCTTCACATCTTTTCAGAACTTTGGAAATGTTTTCCAAACAAGATTCAAAAGAAGTTCCAAAGACTGAAAAATCATCCATAAATATTACAATTCCTTTGTCAATCAAATCACAAAATATTGACATCATACATCTTTGAAAAGTTGCAGGTGCATTACATAAACCGAAAGACATTCTTCTAAACGCAAATGTTCCATAAGGACTTGTAAATGTTGTTTTCTCTTGGTCCTCAGGAGCGACAGGTAATTGATGATAACCAGAATATCCATCCAGAAAATAGAAATATGAGTGTCCAGCTAATTTATCAAGCATTTGATCCAATAAAGGTAAAGGAAAATGATCCTTTCTAGTGTCGTCATTTAATTTCCGATAATCAATGCAAATTTGCCATCCAGTAACTTGTCTTGTACGAATTAGTTCATTTTTATCATTGACAATGACAATTACTCCTTTCTTCGGAACATAATGAATAGGACTTACCCATTGGCTATCCGAAATAGGATAAATAATTCCAACATCTAACCATTTTAAAATTTCTTTTTTAACAACCTCTTTCATGATAGGATTTAATCTTCTTTGAGGTTCAATATTAGGTTTAAAATCTTCTTCCATTTAAATTCTATGCATACAGATGGAAGGGCTTATTCCTCTTATATCAGCAATAGTCCAACCAAAATCTTTCTTATAATTCTTTAACACTCCTATTAATTTTTCTTCTTGCACTAAACTTAGTTTAAAAGAAATAATAACAGGTAAAGTTAATGAATTTCCAAGAAAAGCTTACTTAAAATGTCCAGGTAACATTTTTAATTCCAGTTCAGGAGCTTTTTTAATTGAGGGTAAATGTATATCATTTTGTGTTATGTCGAAAATTTCCCAGTTATCTTTAATATAATGAGTTTCTTTAGATAATTCTTCTTCTATTAGTTCTTCATTTTCATCAGTTAATAATTCAATTTTTTCTTCACAAATGAGTTTACATCTTTCTTGATAAAATTTTTCAATTATATAATCAATAATATCCATTCGATAGCATTTTTCTTTATCAGGGTACTTTATTGATTTAAAAACATTGAATTTAATCTCTTGATCATTAACTCTCATGGTTAAATCTCCTTTTTGCACATCAATCATAGCTCGTCTGGTAGCTAGAAAAGGTCTCCCTAAAATAATTGATATTTCTTGACCTTCTTCCATATTAAGTACAATGAAATCCACAGGGAAATAAATTTATCCACTTTAACAAGAACATCTGTTGACCTCATTTTTGATAAGGTCTTCTCTTCCCTCTTTAGTGCTTAGGATCTAGCCTTAAGCTTTTCCTTTGACTATCTTAGAGGACTAGAATTGGGACCCGTCCTTTAGAAATTTAAACCACTTCTTGTCTCCCTGCAAACCCCACAAGCTTGATTATAGACCCCTAATCACCTAGAGGGTTGAGATCAAAAGTGAAGCTTTAAAGGATGAGTTCGCTATAGGACTCTTTGGCCTTAGGACCACCCGGGTGGCTTGGTCTGGTGAGGGTTGACTTACACACTCACTACACTCATACTCTACACTCTCACACACACAATCCAAATCCTAAAACCACACCCTTACCCAACTTGAGTCCTTGATTCATGTAGGTAATTCTTATGGATGGACCTTAACCCCTAAGCCCCTGGCTAAGAGGGTTAGGAACAACATAGTGAATACCTCAAATGAGTCCTCTCATGGCTCATATAGGCTTAACATGGCTTCATGGCTTCATGGCTTCATGGCTTCATGGCTCAATCAAAATGATTCCATTTCACTCATATTTGATCAATCTTCATTCTTCTAAAATTTCAATTTTTGACCCCGGGGACCCTACACCTATCAAACCTACCAAAAGCCCTTAAAATTGCCCAAATCCTCCAAAATTTTCAAATCACCCAAAATTCCCCAAAATTAACCTTGAACATTTCCTCACCAATCAAATTGATCATCCATAGACAAAAATACCAAAAATTCCAAAAATACCCCCCAATACCCTCCAAATACCCAAAATGCCCCTCTTAGCCAAAAAATCCAAAAATTCAGAAAATTTCTAGAAAATTCTAGAAAATCCTAAATATTCCCAATTTTATTTTGTCCAACTACACCATGGACCAATTTTTTCAATTTACCCCACTTTTACCAAAACCCTCAATTTAGCCCATTCTTAACCTAAGTGAACCCAATGTCAAACCAAATCTACCCAATTGACCCCAATTTTGGTCCAATTAAATTCTAAACTTCAATTTAATATCTACAATATCAATCTAGACCAAATCCAAGTCCAATTTGATTGACATTTGAATCTAATTTCACTTTTGACCTTAAAGCCCAATTTGGACCCATGACCCAAACTTTGCCCAAACCAAACCAATTCAACTCCAATTGACCCTAAAACTTTTCTAAATCTTCCCTGACATCCCCACAAACAAAACACTAACATAATTTACCCAAAATTTGGACCCAAACCCCACTCAAATTCAACCCAAAACCAAAAAGCCCAATTTTGATCTAAACCCAAACTTAACCCAAATAAGCCCAAGTCCCAAAACCAAAACCCAAAAAAAGTTGAAACCTCTTTGAAACACTCCCATAAACATTTCCCAACATTAATTTTACATCAATTTCAACCCTAGCCCAACATTGGCCCAAATTAGCCTAATTTGACCTACATTGGCCCATGTACCAAATGAACCTAAATCCAACCCAATTCAAGCCCAAACCACCTCAAATTTATTTCAAATCACTCATGACACATCCCTAAACCAAACCCAACAATTATTTAGCCCAAGCCTTTACCAAACTTTCATCCTAAAATCCATTTTAAAATCCAAAAGCCCACTTCCCTAAACCATTTTAAAAGCCCATCTTCACTAAATTTCAATGGCCCAAACTTCATGCTAAAGCCTATATGACATTCGTTTCATCACCCCATTAATTGATATCATCCCTTAAGTCCTAAATCAATCATCAAATATTCCTAAATTAGGCCTCATGCCAAAATCACCTATAAGTCCCAAAAACTTAAAACCTTCTTTCATGTAAATGACCAAGCTTTGTCCGAAGCCACATGGAGCCATGAGCAAGCCATTTACAAGCCATATGAAGCCATGGAAGGTTTGACATGTGACCAAGCCATTAATGGCAAAGGAGGGCCCCTTTCCTAATCCTTTATTAAGTCTTTTTAACCATAACCATGTCACACACTAAACCAAGTTTAGCCACCTCACCATGGATGGAGACTTCACCACTCCATGGCAGTGACCCAACCGATCCCCACGGCCCAAAATCGGACCATGGGAAGGTGAACCAAGCCCAAATACATGGGTTGACCAAATTGAACCCAAAATGAGCCTCTCCCCATTCCATTTCAATTCAGCCCCTTTACACATGTCAAACTCCGATTGATCGCACGATTGCCAACCCCTGACCCCACTGGTCAAGATGGTGACCAGTGCCTGGCGGGCCAGCCACCAGGCCGCCGGAAAACACCATGGCCGAGAGCTCCATGTGAGCCCAAAAATTCAATTCTCTCTTAATGACTTGTCTCAACCCAAATGGACAGCATAGCTCTTCTTCTCCTCACCGGAGCAGCTGATCCCGGCCTTCAAACCCCACAGGAAGCCCTCCGACCATGCTTATTTAAACACCACCTCCTCTCGGCCATGAGAGGTGCTGAACCAAAACTTACCGAAACCCCGCCAAAATCATCCCGGACCACTCTCTACACATAGAGAACTTGATCCCCACCGAAATCTCCCTGCCATTTCCTCTCCGCGAGCTCGATTTCGGAGTTGAAATCCAAGCTCAAAACCGGGACACTTCACCACGGTGAGCCAATCTCAAAATTGATTGGTCCTACACCTTCAGCAGACCAAGAGGAGAAGTTTCCCAGCAAAAGCCCCCTCACCTGGCCAGCCATTGCTCCCAGTCTCCAAGCTTTGTGATCGGCTATGGTCGAAATCATACCTAGACAATTCACCAGGCCAAGGTACTTCATCTGGAGCTTTCTTGGACCCAATATAAGGTGAAACAACTCTCAGATCGAAGCTTCACTTCTCTGAGCAAAGGTATGGACTCACTCTTCTTCCCGTGCTTACAGAGATTCTCCATTTAATTTGAATCGATTTCGATGCATGTTTACCATATGGATGTGTTCGTCTCTTCAAGACGAATCCATAGAGCATAAGAACACAAAAATCCGTTGAGAATCGAGTGAGAAATTAGGGTTAGAAGGTTGACGGTCACGGGTTCACACCAGTCGTAGATGATGACCAGGAGCCGTCGGATCGAGCGTGTATCGAGCGGACGGCCAGGATCCCGCTGGACGGAGCAACGGGAAAAGAACCGCGGGCCGCGTGGCATCCCAGTCAGATGGCGGTGCCGAATCAAGAGACGACGCGTGGAGCTTCGAAGATGTCGAGGTTGACGCGGCGCCGCGTGGATAAGTAGGAAAATAGGGATTTTTCTTATTTATTAAATACCCAGAACTTCAAAAATTCATAACTTTGTGTAGAAAAAACCTTAAAAATAAAATAAAAATACCCTATTACTTAGTGAACAGAGGAGAATAAAGTGGAAAAGAAATCAAGTAATTTCATCAAATATTTTATTTTTAATGATTTATTTACTCTCTGCATTGTTTTAATTCTTCATGCATATAGGAAATTCACCATGGCATGAGACCATAGGGCTTTTGAAGCCTCTGAACTTGGGAACATTCCCTGAATTTTCCATGGTCAAAGGCCATCCCTATGAGAAGTTATTGATTTTTCAAGTTCATGTTACTGTTTTGAGTATTTTAATTCCAATATTTAGCATGTTGAGAAATAAATTCTAGGAAAATTTGGTGATGTTTCTTGTGACCAGATGGACTTAGGAAAAATAAGTTTTGAGTTAATTCACTTTGAATAACTCTAATTCGCCTAAATACCCAAAATTGAACTTTAATTAATTAGGGTTAACCACACATCAAATTAACTTAGAAACAATTCTCCACTGTCCTTTAGGGATAGGAGAACACTATAAAAATTTGAAACCAATTGGACTTGATTAACCCCACCAAATTGGTTGATTAAGCCTCTTAAGTAATAATGGGTAAAATTAAACTTTAAAAATTCTTAACTCACAAAATACTTTTCAAAAATTCACAAAAATAGTTTTGGAGCTTCTCTGATATTAGGGGAATTTAGGAAAATTAAATTTGTAATTTTCTAAAAAAGTTGATTTTTATCATTATTTTAATATTTTTAATAATTAAAAGATAATAAAAATCATAAAAATATTTAAAATCACCAAAATGTCACATTTTGAATTCTAATCATTTAGGATCAAACCAAATATTTTTCTTAAGTCACTAGGGTAAGATATTGAATTTTAAAGGCTTAATGTATTTTTTTAGAATTAAAAAATGTATTTTCCAACCTTTTCACTAAACTAATTCTAACAAATCAAAGAAAAATCAGAAAAATATAAAATTTATTTCTCTGAGCTCCTTGAGGTCAGAGAGATTTAAGAAAAATATAAAATCCATTTTTCAACTTTAATTTTATTTTAAAATTAATTAATGCTCCAAAACTCAAAATAATTCTAGTAAATAAAACATAATTCAAAAAATCACCAAATTGGTCCAAATGGTCCTCTAGTCATTAGGCACATCCCATAATTTTATTAAGGACAGAAACATTTCCTTGGTCATGTTATTGAATTTTCCTTGAAAACACCTATTTTCCATTAAAAATAATTACATAAATAAATTAAATACAGAAAAATCATATTTTCTCCTCTAATGTCTTAATTGACATGTAGTTGAGGTCACATAAAAATTTCAAGTTCATTTGAGCTTAATTTAGTGAGTTATAGAATTATTAAGCTTGAAGGTAAAAATTGTAATTAAAATTTTAACCCTTAATTAAAACTTTAGGCTTAATAAAAGGGGAGGGTAAAATATTTGATTTAAACTCATTTTGGATGATTGAAATTTAAATAATTAAAGGGTAGAGACCCATCAATCACTTTCAAGATTATTTAAAGTAAACCTTAATCAATTAATTAATTAAATTTGGAAGATTAATGGAAAATTGAAATTTTTAAAGTGGGGATATTATTTAAGAAGATATTTATTCTTTAATTTAAAAATCCCTAAAAAAATTACTTCAATAATACTTAAAAAAAATTAGAAGAATAATCTATATTAAATTAAAATTGAAATGAAATTGAAATTAAATTAAAGTTAAATTAAATTAAATTAAATTAAATTAAAAATTAAGTTGAATTAAATTAAAATTAAATTGAAATTAAAATTAAATTGAATTAAATTGAAATTAAATTAAAAATTAAATTAAATTAAATTAAAATAAAATTAAATTAAATTGAATTAAATTAAATTAAATTAAAATGAAGTTAAAATGAATTAAGTTGAAATTAAATTGAAATTACATTAAATTAAATTAAATTAAATCAAAAATTGAATTAAATTGAATTAAATTAAATTAAAATCATTTAATAAACAACATAAACCGTTAAGAATTAAATAACTTGAACATTATTCCAAACTTAAACTAATTTTCTATAATTAAATCAAAATTAAAAATAAATCATTAAGTTTAAATCATTAAAATACTTAATGGGTTGATTTGCCCTTTTAAAGCTCTTATTATTATAACTCTTAAATGAAGCATCAAGTGAAGTGTTACCTCACTTATAGGATATTCAAATGTCCTAAGTTTACTGAGCAAGATAACAAAACATAAACTCCTGGGTGATTAATTCACTTGTATAACTAAATTCTCTGGGACTTAAAACAATCCTAGAAGTATTGAAAAGATGTTTAAGACTCGTCTTAAGCACTTCCTCAATATGATAGGAGGTTTATAAGAACAATTGAACTTAATTGTTCTTTGATGAAGAAAATCGTCCTTAAACCAAAATACAAGAACCTAGACGTCATAGGAGATGACTAGCTATAGGATTAGGACTTTGATAGATAACCAAAATCTTTCCCTTAGCTTTACCTAGGTACTTGTTGGAATATTTAAATGTCTTAACATGTGTTTTAAGTGCAGCTTGGGAAGACGAGAAGACCCTCCAGGTACGCTTTTATTTTATTGCAATTTACTTTATTGCAAATGCAGTTTACTTTTCTTGCATGATAAACAACTCGTTGCATGAAAACCAAAACCTTTAGGATAGTCCCTAAGCTGAAACCAAAACTAAATTAAAAGTCATTAGAAGATAAAAATCACCGCCATAACATTTCAAAATATAAAACAACTCAAAATTTAATCACAAACAGAACACAAAACTACAATTGTGACTAAATTAAAACGTCTCGTTAAATGATCGGGAATACCCCAGATGATGTAAACCACGTGTTGCTAACGGGATTTCCCACGGTCTAAATGAAGGTGTGGAACTCATTCAGTTGAGTTTAGTAAATTCATTTGGACCAAGTGAATTCGATGAAAATAACGATGCTGGGATGACGGAACCGTGGGATCTTAATCGGTTCTGTTTAAACAACTTTAAGATTTGTTTTAATTAAAATATTAAAAACACTTGGATTTTAAGTTTTTCTCTGAACCAAAATACTTCTCTCATCTCCTGATTTATGACTTCTAAAACTAAACCTCTGCAACAATGAAGAGCTCGGAGCATGGTGGGCAGCACGGCCATCGTCATCAGCAAAACTCGGATCTACTTCAGCAAAACTTTCTTAGAATTAAACAACAAAGCCATAGGATTTCGAGGTGGTTTTCCTAGTGCAACATAAATCCTCAACTCTTCTTTAGGCATTTGCATAATCATGTTATGTAAATTAAGCCCTAACCAGTCTTAGGACTCCAAGATAGTCGTTCGGTACGACATAAACCCTCACATATTCTAGGCTGATTGTATGATTATGTCATACGAATATAAGTCCTAATTAATTAAAATTGGCAAGATTGAAATATCAGATAATATTAGGATTTTCTTAAATTTGAGCCGAATAATAAGATAGTTTGGGAAGTTGCCAAGATTCTTCTTGGATCCTCAGCTTCTCCTACTTCTCTTCCTTTGGATTCTCAAAAATAAATTGTTCCAAATTTTGAGTCATTCCCTTTTGAATTTCCAAAAATCCAATCCTTTGAAAACCTTAAACTTTGAAATTCTTGAGAGCAAAACCATCGACCATTATCGAGAGTTTTCTTAAATGATTCACTTCATTTAAGATGTAATTAACTATAGGGGCTTGCCCTTATAGGGAACTTTAAGAACCGAGGTAATATAAACCCTACTTAATTCATTTAAGCAGGGGAACTTGTCGGCTTATAAAATTGGTTCGCAGACCAAACAGATGTCACAAATCTTCTAGTTTATTTAATCGAGCCTCATCATCAAGCAGTGTGTCTATTCTTCGGGATAGATACACGGTTTGTTATGTGGTGCTCGTTTATATAAACTATTTGGGATGTGAGATCGGTTTGATTTCATATCTTAAAACTTTTAAATTTAAAATTACTTTCAAAATCAAATCTTTTAAACTATATATATATTTAAATTAAATTTAAAATATAAAAATTCGCCGACAATTTCTGTAGGCGACCTCTTTTCAAAAATACAATACTCAACCTAAAAATATGCCGACAACATCCTCTATAACTCCTTTAGGGTAAGTGATACATCTATCAGCTAACTGATGGGTTAAAGTGGTGGGAGTAATCTCTCCTAAATTCAACCTTCAAAAAATAGAAAATGGCGTGAGATTAAAACTTGCTCCTAAATCACATAAAGATTTTCCACAAAATTTTTCTCCAATAACTAAAGGTATAGTAAATCTTCCAGGATCTTTAATTTTTTATGGTAATTTCTTTTGAATTATTGCACTACATTCTTCACTTAATGCAACAGTTTCAAAAGCTTCAAATTTTTGTTTCTTACTTAAAATATCATTCATAAATTTTGCATAAGTTGGCATCTATTCTAATGCTTCAGCAAAAGGTATGTTAATAGTAAGTTTCTTGAAAATTTTAAAGAAATTAGAAAATTGATGATCAAGCTTCTGCTGTTTTAGTCTTTAAGAAAAAGGAGGTGGTGGTTTTTGAACTTCCACATTAATAGGAATAACAGTCTGATCTTGACTAGGAGAAGGAGTTTCTTTAGGTTTTTCAATCTCTTCAACCTCAATATCAATTTCAATTTCATTCTGCATTCTTTCTTTTAATTTCTTTCCATTTCTAAGTTGCACAGCTTTAACATGTTCATGTTCTTTTCCAGTTTCTTTTGGAATGATTTCAACATTACTAAGAAGTGTTCCTGGAGGTCTGGAATTAATTAAATTAGCGATTTGTCCCATTTGATTCTCAACATTATGAATAGCAGTTTTTTTATTTTTGTAATTGATTACTTAGTTATAAAATTAATTCTTCTATAGATAATTTTTTCTGTTGATTATTAAATCGAGGTGGTTTATAGTTTGAATTTACTTGATTGTTCCAATTTCCAGTTAGATGGGATTGATATTACCCCATTGTTGTTGTGAATTATTCCTGTTTAAATTAGGGTGATTTTTCCATCCAGGATTATAATAATTGGAATAGGGGTTATTTTTACTAGCAATAGCTTGTAAAGTTTCAATAGTTTGAGAATCTTCATTATTAGCAGAGTTATTATGTGATATATTGATAGCAAAATTATCTAATTTCTTAGATATTGCAGCTACTTGTGAAGTTAAGATAGAAAAGGCTTCTTTATCATGAATTCTTGGATTCTTTTAGGATTAATCCTTTCAGAAGGCTATTAAAAATTATTGTTAGCCATTTCTTCAATTAAAACATAAGCTTCTTCAAATGATTTAGCCATTAAAGAACCTCCAGCAGTAACATCAATAATTGATTTAAGTGATCCAATAAGTCTGTTATAAATTTTTGAATAATTAACCAATCAGGTAAAGCATGAAGAGGACACTTTCTTAATAGTTCTTTAAATCTTTCCCAAGTTTCATAAATTTTCTCCCCGTCAATTTGACTAAATGAAGTAATATCATTTCTTAATTTAGCAGTTTTAGAAGGTGGAAAATATTTAGCAAGGATTTTTTGTGCCATTTCAGCCCATGTTTTAATAGAACTTGTTGCTAATGAGTTCAACCACATCTTTGCTTTATCTCTTAAATAAAAAGGAAAGAGTCTAAGTCTAATAGCAGAAACGTTGTTGTATTAAAGGTAGCACAAAGTTCTAAAAAACTAGCAAGGTGTAAATTTGGATCCTCATTTGGTGTTCCCCCAAATTGATTATTTTGAACCATTTGAATAATAGACAGTTTGAGCTCAAAAGAATTAGCATCGACAGTAGGTATTTGAATACTACTATGGAGTTCATCAACTGTAGGGTTAGCATAATCCCTTAATGGTTTGTAAACAATTTGTTCATTAATTTAAAATGGATTTTGTAAATTATTATGTAAATTAGCCATCTCTTGATATTTTTTATTTTTTTTCCTTTTTTAATTCTTCTAACATTTCTTTCTAATTCAAAATCTAAAGGTAAAAATGCTTCAGATCCAGAACTACGCATAAAAAGTAAATAAAAAGTAAAATAGCAAGAAATAAAATTATAATTTTTTTTATTTTTATTTTTGTTTTTGTTTTGTTTTTTTTTATGTTTTTGTATTTTATATTTTTGAAAATAAAAGAAATAATTAAAATAAAATATTTAAAATCTATAAATTTTGCCTCCCCAGCAACGGCGCCAAAAACATGACCCTCGATCCGAAGCAATGCACCAAAAACCCGGTTTGCAATCGCCAAACAATGCAGAAATTTATGCTATCAAAATATGTTATAGCCAATACTTTGACTTAAATAATAATAGTGTCTAGTGTATATAAATACAATTTTATGGAAAATATTTTACACACTAGGGGTACTAGCAAGTATATGTATTGTTTCAAGTAATATAGGGCTATCAATAAAGACCCCAGTATCGATCCCACGAGGAGGATTATAGATTTTTTTTAAATATTTTGATTTTATTTTTATGTATTTCTTTTAAAGTAAAAATTGATATTTAATTTACTAGATGCAGAAATAAAGCAATAATAAAGTAATGATTGATGTAAATAAAAATAAGCAAACAACTTTCTTCCTTTCAATTAATCCAAGACTTTTTTTTAGATAATGTAATATTCGTGGAGAATATAAATTTATAGTATTGTGCCAAATAGAAGAATTCCTATTCTTTACCTTCGCTTGATAGTATAAAGAATTTTGGCTAATCTATAGATCAGGTATGGATGTACTGTTAGTAGAATGGGTTAATCTAGGCTTAAACTACTAGATGTCAAAGGGTGGCTATGGTCAGCCCTACTAGTGACCCTTTCCTTCCCTATAAACTGAATTACAAGAATTTACCCGGTCACTCTAAAAACTTATCAATTCTATGCCCATTAAATATTATCTTTGCCTTTATTTGCACTTCACCTTGAATAACCCGCACAAGGCCTTCGACTACCTAAGGATTCATGTGATATCTACTAGTTAAGAATTCATCTACTTCTAGGTCTCAAAACTCTTCAACATATTTTAAAAATTTAAATGGCCAATTTAAATAGTAAATTAAGATCTGGTATTAATATCATCACAATGTTTAAAATATATATATAGTTTTTATTCTCCAACGAATTTTATATTATCTTATTTATCTTTTCATAATTGAAAGGAGAAAGTACAGTAACTACCCATAACACATTGAATATAAACAAAAAAACATATAAATAGAACTTTGAATCAAAATACAAATACTTATCTCAAGTGTTTCTCCAACTGAACCTCTGAATCCTTCTGACTCCAAAGTAAATAGACTTCAAAAGCACCGACTCTTCAAATACTCTTAATACAAACTCTAAATAAACTCACTAATTAATAAAAGAAACTATAAATATGACCCTTAAAATATTTCTCTGATTTATTTCTGTAAATGGAACTATGGGGCTAGGGGACTTGGTTGGGTTTCTCTCTAACTTTGGGCCTCAGGCATTTTTTTCTGAAGGAGTAGCCTCCTATTTATAGTCTTCAAGGGTTGCCTTGAGGCACCTCTTCAAAATGTGTCCATGTTCAATGAATCTTCTAGAAGTTGTTTCTGGCGCTTAGGCGCCGGACTCCGCATCTAGTTCTTCACACCTCTTCACTTTGGATCGCACCTCTTCGAGATCCTAACTGTTTCCAAGCATCCAAATACAAGTATCACATGTCCTATAATCCAGGATTAACTGCCAATCTTCTAGATGGTCCAATAACCGCTAACACCGTCAAAATAACAGTCCAAAAGTCATTAAAAATCTTACAGAATTCTATATTGAGCTGGTGCTTAGGCGCCGGATTCTGGCGCCTGGGCGCCAGGCCAATTATTTTAACAATTTTGCATTTTGGCTCCATTTTTGCTCCTTTTTGCTCCTTTTTCATCTTTTTTTCTTGCTAGAACTTTTTGTGTCACCTACATCCAAAACACAAAAATACTTTCATTAAAGCATAATATCCTTAAGAATTTGAAAAAATCAAGGCATATTAATAGGTATTTTTTTCATGGATCATTACACTCTACTAATCTATATTATTGAATGTATGGTATCTCATTTCATTTTTTTTCCAAATTATATTACTTTTTTCCAAAAGTTTTACGCCAATATTTTAAATTAAACTATTTTAAATCTAAACTATATTTTAAAATCTCACCATCTTTCAAATTTAAAGGCCGACAAGCTTGTCTGAGGATGATAAGTAGTAGAAATTAGATGATAAATATGCTATTTTTTCAATAATTTCTCAATTAATGTATTCTTGAAATGACATCCCTCATCAGATATGATAACTCGTGGCATTCAAATCTACAAAATATGTTCATTTTTAAGAACTTTGCAATACTTTAAGCATCACATCAAGGTAAAGCAATAACTTCAATGCATTTAGGCACATAGTCTACTACTAATAGTATATATCAAAATCCGAAAGATGGTTTAAATGGTCCTATGAAATCTAATACCCAAATTTCAAATATTTCAAATTCCAAAATATATTTGAGGGGCATCTTATTTCTTTAAGAAATATTTCCTAAACGATGACACTGATCACAGTTTTTAATATAAGCATTAACATCTCTAAAGATAGTAGGCCAATAAAATCCAGATTGCAAGATTTTGTATGTTGTTATATCAATACCAAAATTTCTCCTAAAATTAGAATCATTACATTTCTGAATAATTTCAAAATGCTCTTCTCAAGGTACAAATCTTCAAATTATTAAATCCTTCCCTTATTTATACAAAGATGGGTCATCCCAAAATCTGTCTTGGTTTCAGATAAAGATTTTCTCTTTTGTTGGTGTGTCAGACCATAAGGTAAAACGTTACCAATAATAATGTTCTCAATTTTTGCATACCATGGAACATGCCATTCATTAATATTGAACAACTTTTCATTTGGAAAATTTTCCTTAATTTCATCATTAGAACATAGTGATTTCTCAGAGTTAAGCCTGGATAGATGATTAATAATTTGATTTTAAACACTCTTTCTATGTACTGTTTCAAAATCAAATTCATATAAAAGAAGAATTCATCTTATCAGTCTTGGTTTTGCATCCTTATTATTCATTAGATACTTAATAGCATAATGATCTATATGCAGCACAGATTTAGTTCCAATTAAATATGATATGATCTTTTCAAGGTAAATACTATTGCCAACGACTCTTTCTCAGTTGTGGTATAATTTATTTGAGCTTCATTAAGATTTTTACTAATATAGTAAATTACTTTAAAATTTTTTTCTTATTTTGTTCACAAAACTTCTCCAATAACATAATCACTTGCATCACACATTGATTCAAATGATTTTTCCTAATCTTATGAAACAATAACTAGAGAAGTGATTAATTTTTCTTCAAAATGTTCAAAAGCTTTTTGGAAATTCTTATCAAATTTGAAAATCACATCTTTCTCAAGCAAATGGCATAGTGACTTAGAAATCTTTGAAAATTCTTTAATATATCACCTATAGAATCCATCATGTCCTAAAAAAATCCTAATTTCCAAAACGTTTGTTGAATGAGGTAAATTAGTGATCACTTGAATATTAACAGGATCTACTTCCATATCTTTCTCAGAAATGTGATGTCCTAAAATGATTCCTCCTGCTACCATAAATTGGCATTTTTCCCAATTAAGGACTAAGTTTATTTCTTCATATTCTTTAGGACCTCGTGATAAATGTTCTAAACATGATTCGAATGATGTTCCAAACAAAAAAAAAATAGTCCATAAAAACTTCAAATTCTTTTTCAATTAAATCACAGAAAATAACCATCATAAATTTTTGAAATGTAGAAGGGTCATTACATAAACTAAAGGGCATTCTTCTAAAAGAAAAAGTACCACAAGGTCTAGTAATAGTTGTTTTCTCTTGATCCTCTGAAGCAATTTGTATTTGGTGATCACCAATATATCCATCCAGAAAATAAAAGTATTTTTGCCCAATTAGTCTATCCAACATTTAATCCAGAAAGGGTAATGGAAAATGATCCTTCCTTGTGGCAAGATTTAATATTTTATAATCAGTGCATATTCACCATAATGTAACTTATCTTGTAGGTATTTATTCATTCTTTACATTAATAGTTACTGTTTCTCCTCCTTTCTTAGGAACATAGTGAATAGGACACTACCATCCACTATCTGAAGTTAGATAAATAATCACATCATCTAAACACTTTAAAATTGCTTTCATAACAACTTTCATAATGTGATTTAATCTCCTATGAGAATCAGCCCTGGGTTTGCAGTTTTCTTTAATCGAGATTCTATGCATAAAAATTGAAAGACTGATTCCTTAATATCAGCAATTGTCCATCCAAAAGCTATTTTATGTTTCTTCAAACTTTTCAGTAAACACTCTTCTTCTTCTGAAGTTAAGTTCGAGGGAATCATAACCAGGAAACTTAAGGAATCACCTAACAATACATATTTTTAAATGCTTTGAAAGTATCTTCAATTCAAGTTCAAGGTTTCTTAATTGATAGAAAAAAAGATGTCTTTTTCTATCATGTCCAAAACATTAAAACTTTCTTGAACAAAATTTAAATCTTCTTCAATAAAATCATTAAAATGTTCTAATTCCTCTTCTTACTCATTTTTCAATTCTTTCATTTTTGAATTTTCTTCATAGGTTGTTTTGAAATGACATTCTCTAAGATATCTCATTACATCCATCCTCAAACATTCATCATCAAAACTTTTCGCAAGGTATTTCACTGATTCAGAAATTTTAAAAGTAACCGTTTGATATGTAACGTGGATTTTTAATTCCATTTTTTGCAGATCTATCATTGCTCTGCCTGTTGTTAGGAAAGGTGTCCCCAAAATGATAGGTATCTCTTTATCTTCCTCCAAATCTTACACAATGAAATCAACAAGAAAGATAAATCGACCCACCTTCACCAAAACATCTTTTACAATTCCCTTAAAATATGTGATAGAACGATATGCTAATTACAAGTTTACAGTTGTAGGAGATAATTCTTCTAATCTTAGCCTTTTAAATATTGATAATGACATAAGGTTAATACTTGCACCCAAATCACATAAACTTTTCCAAAAAATATGTCTCCAATTGCGCATGGAATTGTGAAGCATCCAAGAACTTTAAGCTTTTCAGGATGTGTTTTCTAAATTATATCACTACACTCCTCATTAAGTGCAATTGTTTCATTTATCTTCAAATTTCTTTTCTTTGTTAAGAATATCCATCACAAACTTGAAATAGCTTGACATTTGTTCTAAAGCTTCAGTAAAAGGAATATTAATTATAAGTTTCTTAAATATTTCCAGAAATTTTGAAAATTATTTATCCAACTTTTGTTAAAAAATTCTTTGAGGAATTGGAAATTGTGGCGGTTTTTCTAAAGCAATCTTATGTGGAGAAAAGGGTCTCTTAAAACCTTCTAGAGCGTCCTTTTTAGATTTTTCAATTTCTTCTTTCTCTACTTCAACCTCTTTTTGAACTCTGCCTTCCAACTCTCTTCCAATTCTAAGTTGAATATCCCTTACTTTCTCTTTATTCTGGACTTTTGGATTTAATTCTGTATTAGTAGGAAGTTCTCCTTGAGTTCTATTACTTAGTGAATTTGCAATTTGTCCCAACTGATTCTCAATATTTCTTATAGCAGCTCATTGACTTTGTAACTGGTTTCCCATTTGTAACACAACTTCTTCTATAGAAAGCATCTTTTCCTTAAATTATGGATTAAATAGGATAGGTAGGTCTATAATAATTATTACATTGGTTATTCCAGTTCCCTAATGGGTTGATTTGGTTGCTTCCTCATTGCTGATTAGTACTACCTGAATTGTTATTCTTGTTAAAACTAGGATGGTTTTTCCAACCTAGATTATAGTAATTCTAACTTGACTTATTATTTATAACATTTAAAGTCTAAATTTTTGTTTTAGAATCTACAACTTGGCCTAATGAATTCTCTTCAATCATTAGAATTTGTTGAGAAAAATTCATTCTAAATTGGTCTCTCTTCCTTGAAATTGTAGCAACTTGATTTGGTAACATGGAAAACGCTTCACAATCATGAATTTTAGCTACCTTTTTAGGATTTACCCTATCAGAAGGCATTTAAAAATTATTAGTAGTCATTAATTCAATTAAAGCATAAGCTTCAGGAAATGGTCTAGACATCAATGAACAACTAGCAGCTACATCGAAATAGATCTACGAGATCCAGCTAATTCATTATAAAAATTTTGAATAATTAACCACTCTGGCACATCATGGTGTGGAAAATTTCTTAGGAGTTCTTTAAATCATTCCCAAGCTTCATAAATAGATTCCCCTTTAAACTGACAAAAAGATGTAATATTATTTCTATGCTTCGCAGTTTTTTATGGTGGAAAATATTTAGCAATAAATTTCTGTGCTAAATCACCTCTTGTCCTGATAAATCTAGGTGCTAAAGAATTCAACCATATCTTATTTTTATCCATAAGTTAGAATGGAAAAAACCTAATCCTAATAGCATCATTAGAAATATCATCATATTTAAATATAGCACAAAGTTCTACAAAATTTGCAAGATGTAAATTTTAAGCTTTACTTGGTAATCTCCTAAACTAATTATTAGATATCATTTGGATAATAGTAGGTTTAAGTTTAAATTAATTAGCAGCTACAACAAGACTACCATGAAGTTCATCCACTGTAAGGTTTAGATAATCTTAAAGATCTTAATTCATGATGAATTTCAGCATTTTGATTAATTTGAATTGCCATTTCTTGAAATTTTTGAATTTTTCTATATTTTTATTTTATTTTAATTTTTTATTAGTTCATTCTAATTCAAAATCACAAGGTACAAGTTCTTTAGAACCTGAACTTTTCATACATTATTATAACACAATAATAGAAAGTAAAATTAAAAATAAAACACACATAAACAGATAAATTTTAAATAAGATTATCTAAAAAAAATTTTGTTTCTCTAAAAATTCTTTTTAATTGTTCATTTTCAAATTCAAAGTAAATTTGAATTTTCTCCGACAACGGTGCCTAAAACATGATCTCGATTCCTTTTACTACTAAACACATACCAGTATATTAATACTTGTGGTAATCAGATTATACTTATAATTTTATTATAAAATTTCCTTCTTACAACAACACCAAAATCTTTATTTTGATGCAAATAAGAATACAACAGTGATATTTAACTTTAGGGATTCTACACAATTATACATATTGTTATTAATTAATATAGGACTTTCTGATTATGCCCTAAAATATCAATCCCAGGGGGAAAATTTTGGAAATTTAAAAGATAATAAGGTTTTATATCACAAATTCTATTTAGAAAAAGAGACATACTTAAATAGTTTCAGAAAACGTAAAAACATTAAAATGCAAATCTTTTTAATACTTTCTTAAATTGTGAAATAAAGTAAACAATTTACAAATTATAACAAGATTTTTGTAAGATTAAAGAAGTATAGATAATAATATCTTTTTCCTTATCATGAATAAGTAATAAGTATAAGAATTCTGTTTTGGAAGTGTGCAAAATGTGTTGTGTCAAATATGAGCAATTTTTTTTAATACCCTTACTAGAGATACTATAAAGAACATTAGTTAGTTTAAAGTTTGAACAGTTCTGAAGATGGCTTAGGTAGGGAAGATACTATATCTCACTCTAGAGTTCTATCCTTTCCCTCCACCTGGGGGCTAATATCTCACATAAAAACCTAAAACAATAAACCAAATTAGGAGCTTTATTCTGTCACCCTAAAGTCTCTAATTCTGCGCCCATCAAATTATATTTCCCTACTTATCTCACAAAATTATAAGAATACTTTCTGAACCATATAATTTGATGTGATTTCTACCTGTTGATTAAGAGAATGCCTACGAGGATCTTACATGTTCTCCTAGCAAATGTTAACATCTTCATTTGCCAAATAAAGAAGTAAATGAAGTGCAACGTTTAAATCAATCAGAACTTCTTCTGACATTAAAGATCAATAATTCCACAACTTTTATTCAACACTTAGTTACTTTTAATTTTAAGGATAAATATAAAGAAGATTACTCAGAATCCATGGAGAAAACATAAAAAAAAGTAGTTTTAAAAGTAGAAACCATGTAGAAAACACAAGAAATCTCAATTAAAACCTATAAATACTTATCTCATGTTCCTCTCCACTAACTCTTAAAGTTCCTTTCAATCTCTTCCTTTCTCTTACAAGACTCCCTTAGACTAGTCGCCCAACCCAAGAGGGTTTAAATCTCTTTATTTCAGTGGATTTTTACTTAGGAATCCATACTCCGCTCTCTTTCACTAGGAATGAGAAAATTTTGAAGAAACCCTCAGTAAGAATCCTACAACATCTTACTTTAACAACTCACTAAAAACTCTTTAGAAGAACACACAACGAGAACTCTAAAAAGTCTCTAAAAAACTCTCCTCTTTTTTTTCAACTCTTTTCTTTTAAACTTTCTCAAAAGGTGCGTTGGTGCCTCTTCAATATGTGTCCATATTCAATGAATCTACCCATAAGATGCATCCTTTAAAGTAAATTCTGAATGTCTTTTGTTTCCATTGATTAGTTACCCACGTTTGTAAGAAAGGATGACTCAAACACCTCTTCAAAATTCACCAAAGATTCATTAAAATTTCAAAGTAACTACCTGGCGCCAAAGCGCTGAGCTTTGGTGTGTATGCGTGGCCTTATCTATCTGCTGGCACTTAGGCACTAGATCTGGGTGCTTAGGTACTAGATTTGGGCGCTTACGCTCCTCAGTTAATTTTAACACCTTCATTTTTGCTACAAATTTGATCATTTTTTACTCCTTTTGACATATTTGGTCCATTTAAGTGTACCTGAAAGAAAAATACAATTACCTTTCGTTAAAGTGCAATATCATACAATATAAGTATAAAAATGTGCATGAAAATGTTATATATTTTAGGTACATTAAAGATACGACAAGACATGAATTTTAAATATAAAAGAATGTTCATTAAAACAAAGATTATCAAACACAGCTTATTCGAAACTCTTCCCCGAAGATAATCCCTTGAAGTTCTTTGAATCTCTTTCTCTCTTGCAATAATACTCAATTCTCTCCTAGAAAAATAAAAAAGAAGAAATCTCTCACTTTCCTTCTCCTCCTACCTCTTTTTACTTTACTCTCTAAACTTACACTTATTTCTCCTTTTTTCTCCTCTCACTTGCACACGCCACACGAACACACACACCTTTTTTTACTCCTCTTACTACACAGGCCACCCACACACACACTTTTCACTGGCATTCCAGCACTCTAATATAGTGTAGCAACAAATTTATCAAGAAATTCCTCAAGCAACCTTCCAAAAATCATCCAAATACATTGAATCTGCCAAAAAATCTTCACTAATTGTCATGGCCATCGTCGGTGCCTAGGCTCTGTGAAATGGCGTCGTCGTTGGTGCCAAAGCAAATCTAGATTTCTGAACTTTCTCTGGACACTAGCGCCATCGGTGCCAGGGTAATCTCCAAAAATGCTTCGTTTGACTCTTTTTTTTCTTTTGCTTCCTTTTTACTCCAAATGACAAAAATCAATATACCTGCAACGAAACATGAAAAAACCCTCCTTTAAAGTGAATTACTATAAAAATTGAGTGTAAATTTTGTGAAAAATCAAACATATTTTTAGTGTACTTTTGGTGCATCAAAATCCCCTAAACTTAATTATTACTTGTCCTCAAGTAAATCTTTTACTACATAAAAATTATGACTCATGATAGTCAACTTAACTTTATAATTATTAAAATTTTTGTTTTGTAAATATAATAGCAAGACTTTTAAATCAGTTTTAATAACTTGGGTCAAACTATAGTTAAGACTATTTAGTAATCAAGTTTATGATTTCTAGTCTTCTATTCATTTCAAGAATAAATGCAATTTATCATATTAAGAATAATTAGAAAAATCATATCTAAAAGAATTCTCATGATGACTATTATTGAAGACACTAACACATCAATAAAAATCCAAAAATGTTGTTAAGTTTTTTCCTTTAGGTTAGTTCAAGTGAAGCCAATTTTTTATTAGGCATCACTTCAAGCTTCTCCTCACAAATATTCTTCTTTCCTTTTTCTTTTCTTTTTTTGTTTATCTTTTTTTGTTTATCTTTCTTTTTATATATGGATTGTTTTTTCAATCCTTTCTATTATTTTTTTTCTTTTTATGTGAAGATAGTTATATCTGGATAGCCTTTAATGATTTTGATCTTCACCATCCTCTTTCAAAAGTTATAACTCATTGCAATTCTTTCTTTATACATCTATGTTAGTATTAACATTATTTCATAATGTTTCAATCCTTCTTCTTACATGTAATCCTTTACTTTAAACAGTACACTATAGTCTTATACACTTATACTAAACATCTTAACCCTAGAGTTAACTTTTATTATTAAAACTTAATTTTCAAGTCTACTATAATATTTAAATTAAATAAAAAAATATAACTTTCTAAAGTTAAATTCTTACAAAAAATTGTGTTAATTTTTTTAAAAAAAATATAGTTTACTGAGGACAAATAAAATATATTTATTTCTACCCCAAACATAAATTTTTCAACATATAACACATAAAATATAAAATGTTGGAACTGAGAACAAAAAGAACTAGCCTTTTTGCACCAGGTCTTTGATTTCTTTTCTTTAAAGCTATGCAGGTATTGATTAAAGATTTATACTAACAAGTATATAACATTGTAAAAATGTTGCTAAACATAATATATCAATAATTTGTAGGGTAAAGAGACATTAGAACATAAACTTCAAACATTTAACAATAACAAGAAAATTTATAACAATTCAAATTTAAATCTAAATAGGTAGCCTGAAATCAAACATATCAATCCGCTCCACAAATTATAACTATGTAATAAAACAAAACAAAATACAAGTACCGCTAATAACAATCCATTACAACAAATCATAATCACTCCAAACCACTATCACTGAACACTATTCAGCATCCTCCTTTTCTTCTTCATCATCATCTTCTTCATTTTCTACATCTAGTTCTTGTTGTTGATAAGGAGTGAAGCTAGGACAACAAGGAAATTCAACTGTTTGGTCACCCATCGTAAATCTAATCATAGCCTCATCATAAGCAACATTGTTATCAAATTTCCTCTTCATAAATTCATCATTATAAGCAATTCAAGCCTCTAAACGTTTGATCCTATTTTATAATATCAATATATCTCCTTGTTGGATCATAAGCTGCTTCATGACATGAAGAGTAGGAGTACTAGAGGTAGATGGGTATCATGACTTTTACTCCCCGTTCTCTGTCCAACATGAGACTCGTATGTTTTAATATTAGCTTTTCATATAAGCTTAAGAGGTTTAACAAATTTTTCATCCTTATCAAAATCAACTCCTGATTGTTCACATAAAGTGTAAATTATGGTAGGATGACCTAAACCTCCAGTAGTCTCACCCATAATAATAGCATGGATATTTCTATAAATAATAGAGCTAATATCAATCATGCTCATTTCTTGAATACAAAATGTTAAAATAGCTCTGTCCCTTGTCTCTTCGCTATGGTGGTAGGTATGCAGTAATCTAGAAGAATTAAAATAATACCAGGCTTTGGAACATTTAACATTAAAGTAGAAAAATTTTAATTTAGATTATGCTTCAAATTCCAAACTCTATTACCATCGGTCATAAAGGTAATGAATTCATCCAAGGCAGAATCAGTAGCACTAACACTAGAATACTCACAAGAATATACACCCCTTCACTAATAGAAAACATTGATACGATCTAGTGTAAACTCCACCATTTTACCTTGTACAAACACTTATTCGTCTGATGCTTCCCTCAGATTTTCATAGAACTCCCGCACTATGCTAATAGTCACCTCGGACATGAAGTAACAAAATTTTTCCCAGTGCCATGCAATGATCAAACTTTCAACAGCCCCGCTCAAAATTTGGAAAGCTTGATCTTGAACGTTCTTCTTTGTTAAAAGTTGAGTTTGTAACAATATTGAGCTTTTATGCTAAAAAATATTTTCTCATCATAATCCAATTTTTTCTTCCCTTTACTCATTCTTGGAGCCATAGTAATATTTATAAAAGTAAAAATTAATCCAAATAAATTCAAAGATAATAATGTGGGAAACTCCAAAAACCAATTAAACTTTCCATCATGCATTTTCTCATTTTTTTCTCTAAAAACATCAAGATTTTGAATTTCCAAAATGTAGGAGCAATCCTTGGTGAATATCAAAGATTTCTAGTTTAAAGTAAATCCCTGACCAAGGGAAGATGAGATTCTAATCTTTTTAATCTTCAAATTGCCTCAAATCCGAATTTGATCAAGCTCTAGTTGAAGTTTTCAACCTAGACTAGAGGAAGAAGGTGATTAAAAGGGGTCAAAATGACTTTTACCAAGCAGTTTTTGGGAATTTGAAAGACCTGGGAAAATTCGGTCTTCGGGCAACATCGGCGCCAGAGTAAATTTTCAGAAATTTGAATTTTGTTGCAAATTATGTCATTTCTAAGTCACACCATCATCTATTCAGTTTTATTGAGCATTAATCTTCACAATTAAGTTATCTACTAAAAATAATTTTCACATGCAACACAAAACTTAACATTTATATTTGAAATCCAACATTTACAAACAAATATTTTCATCCACACTAACACACAAGTGATGCAAGCCACATAATATAAAATTTCAGTGTTGAAATCAAACAGCAACACCCTAACACTGAAAACTAAACACCAAACACTCAATTAAAGTATAAAGTGTACAAAATTAAAGCAAATCCATCACAACACACATAAGCTCATATAAGTTCAAAAACTAGAAATCCAATCCAATCATCAGAGTCATTACTTCTCATCATCATCAGTACAGTCTTCTCATCTAATGTCTTCATAATTTGGTGATGCGCATATAGATTGTAAATAGGTCGATATGAAAATTCATATTTCGAATCTTCTTCAATCCAAGCCTTTTTTCAAATACACGTATCATACCTTTTTCAATGCGTCATGTATGATCGAAATGCCCCTTCATCCTTTAATTCAGATGATCAAATAGTTCTGAAATATTATTAATTGCATTCATAATATTTTGAAGCACTTTCTCCAGTTTCTTGATCCTTTTCAAAATAATGTGTGACTTATTAGGAAAGCAGGGTCGTAAAGGTGTTCAACTTTGAGATGGTGGATCCATAAGAATGTTCATATCATTTCCCTCCCCATTTTATATGCAGTTATAATAATCAGTTGGGTTCATGGGATTTTAAGGTAAAAGCACTTTTTGCCAATGTTCATATGGCACTAGTGACTAACTGAAAAGTAGGTAGAAGGATGCCCCAGCCCATAAGTAGATCCATGCAAAATAAAACATAAGATAGATTTTACAATTATAGAACCCACATCAATAGGATTTCTTGTTTGAATGCAATAATTCAAGATAGTGCTCTCCTTTGTCACTTTACTTATTTTCATTATAGGGATTAATTTTGCTAAAATAAAGAAATTTCATTGCTTCGATGTAGGATTTAAGATTGAAGAAGAAAAACATACATTCCAGTCATCTCTTGTCTCTGAACTTTCATTTTCATCAGTTAAGAATCGATATAATTCATTCATGATATCTCTTACAGGGGCGAAATTTGTGTAATGGCAAATTGGAATACATTCAATTATGAACATATCATTTATCCTAGAATGAGTAAGTGGTACCCACCTGCCTCAAACATAGACGACTCCTTGCTTGATTCCATGAAGATTTGCAAAAAATTCTTTCACCAAAGGAACAACTACCGCAGTAGTACTGTAGCACAATAATTTCCAATGCCTTTTTATGATAATCTCTTCCACTTGAGTACTTGGATTACTCAATCCTCGATTCATGAAGACTCTTTTCTTGATTATTTTCTTCTTCACTAAAGCTTTATCGTAGAGTTTTGTGCCTCGAAACTAATGATTTTTCTTCTATTGAAAATTCCATACCTTAAAGTATTTTTGGAATTGGAAGCAAGCCAATGGTGAATCTCTTATCATTTTTCTGTAAAAAGTGACTTTAAAAAAAGTTTAGAGAGGTATATAGGCAAGAAATCTGTCCAAAACTGCCAAAAACTGCTCATAAAGGTACCTTGACCATCAAAATAACAACAGCAATGTTTGTGCTGTAATTGGGTGTCATCGGTACCAAGGCTCTGGCAGATGCCACCAGCGAGACCCATTCTTGCATCGTCCTTGCCATAACAAAAATTGCACACTGTTTTGCTTTGGTCCAAATAAATTCCATGTCTTCCATTAAATCTAATAATTTCCATGATTTAAGACATATAAGGATGTGTAGGACTCCAAAGTAATATTAACTAATAATATTATCAACAATAGCACCAAAACAAAACAAGATAACAAAAAAACTATGGGTTATCTTTCACAAAGCGCTTGATTAACATCATTAGCCCGACATATAAAAATTTACTCAGGATGACTCAACATTAAAACCTCTTTAAAATGTGTCTTTGCTCCTTAAAATAAGGTTTCAATCTATGCCCATTAACTTTAAATATATTTTCAGTTTTAGGATCTTCAATATGAATAGCTCCATATTGATAGACTTTATTAACAATGAATGGTCCTAACCACCAAGACTTCAGTTTCCTTGGAAATAATCTCACTCTTGTATTATATAACAATACTTCTTGTCCAGGATCAAATTTCTTTCTTAATAGCTTTTGCTCATGACATACTTTCATTTTATCTTTATAAATTTTATCATTATTATAAAGATGCATTTCTGATCTCTTCAAGATCATTAAGTTGAAAAAATAATTTCTCACCAGCATCCTTTAAATTGAAATTAAATTTTTTAATAGCCTAGTATGCTTTATGTTTCAATTCTACTAGCAAGTGGCAAGTCTTTTAAAAAGTTAGTCTATATGGGTCCATTCCGATAAGAGCTTTATAAGCTGTCCTATATGCCCACAATACAGTATCTAATCTAGCAGTCCAATCCAATTTGTTGGGATTCACAATTTTTCCCAAAATTTATTTAATTTTTCGATTTGATACTTCGCTTCGACCACTAGTTTGGGGAGGATAAGCAGCTGAGAATCTATGCATAATATTATATTTTCCAACCAATTTTCCAATTCTTTTATTCCTAAAATGGGATCCTCCATTAGTAATGATCACTCTCGGCATTCCATATTTTGTGAAAAATTTTTGAAATACTCCGAGCATCACATTTTGGTAAAGCTATTGCTTTAATCCATATTGATACATAGTCTATAACAATGAATATATATAAATTTCTAAAACAAGGAATAAATGGACCCATAAAATTGAATCCCTATAAATCAAAAATTTCAACTTCCAATGTATAATTCAGAGGATTCTCATTCTTCTAGAAATATTTCCTACTCGCTAACATTGATCACATGTTTTAATATGTTTATTAACATCTATAAAAAGAGTAGGCTAATAAAATCCAGATTCTAAAATTATTTATGTAGTTCTATTAGTTCCAAAATGTCCTCTAAATTCAGAATCATGACATCTTTGAATAATTTGTTCAAATTCTTCACAAGGCACACATCTCCTAATAACTAGACTTTTACACTATTTATATAAATATGGGTCATCCCAAAAGTAAAATTTTGCATGTTTCTTTTGCATTAGATACTTAATAGCAGAATTATTTGTATGCACTATACATTTAGCCTCAATTAAATATGAAATAAATTTATCAAAAGCATAAACAATAGCTAATAACTCTGTTTAAGTAGTGGTGTAATTAACTTAAGCAACATTTAGAGTTTTACTAGCATAGTTAATTACTTAAAAACTTTGTCATATATTTGGCCTAAAACAGCTCCAATGACATAATCACTAGCATCGTACATTAGCTCAAATGCTTTCTCCCAACCAGGTGAAACTATTATAGGAGCAGTGTTTAATTTTTATTTTAGTAATTCAAAGGCATTTATTCTTTCTTCATTAAAATCAAATTTCATGTATTTTTCTAAAAGTTGACATAGAGGCTTATTAATTTTTGAAAACTCTTTTATCTAATGCTTATAAAAACCAACATGCCCTAAAAAACATCTAACCCCTCTCTCTATGGTAGGAGGTGATAGTTTTGCAATAATTTGGATTTTTGCTGGATCTACTTCCATGCCATTTTTAGAAATTTTATGCTCAAGTAAAAGGATATTTGTGAATACATCAAAGATACGACAAGAAGAAATACATCAAATTTTATTCTCACATAAAATAAATTTTATGAAAATATTATATATTTTAAGTACATCAAACATACAAAAAGACACAAATTTTATATATAAAAGAATGTTCATACAAAAAACACCTATCAAACACAACTTATTTGAAACTCTTTCCCAAAGCAAATTCCTTGAAGTTCCTTTGAATCTCTTTCTCTCTTACAATAATAAACAATTCTCTCTTACAAAAGTAAGAAAAAAGAATCTCTCATTTTCCTTACTCTCCTACTACTGTAGAGAAAGCCCTCTTTTTACTTCACTCTCTACACTTACACTTATTTCTCCATTTTCCTCCTCACTTACACACACCACACACACAAACACCATATTTTTTCAACTCTTACTTACACATGCCACCCACATACACTTTTTTATGGCATTATAGCACTCTAATATTAGTTTAGTAATGAATTTCCCAATAGATGCCTCAAGCAACCTTCCAAAAATCGTCCCAATACATTGAATATGCCAAAAAATCTGCACTAACCTTCATCAGCGCCGTCGCAACCCAAACTTTGTCAAAGGGCTCGGTTGGCTCCAGATCAAAATCTGGATTTCTGCACCAACTTTGGACTCTCGCACCGTCGGATGGGCGCCGTTGGCACCAAAACAATTGCCAAAAATGCTTCATTTGACTCCAAATTTCTTCCTGTTTGTTTCATTTTTGCTCCAATTACCAAAAATCAACATACTTACAAAAAACATAAAAATACCCTCCTTTAAAATGAAGATTATAAAAAATGAGTATAAAATATATGTGAAAAATCTAACATATTTTTGGTGCATCAACTGTCCACACTAAAACCTTAAGATCTCGCTCTATACTCAACAAAATCACATAGGGTTTACTCCTATACATTTATCTAGTCCAGAGGAACACATCTATGCATCTAATCAAGCATGAAATTAAACTTTTATTCAGAAAGACCCAAACCGAGATTGGTATAGGTAAAAATGGAGTATACTGACCCAAGCCGCGCTTAACGCAGTAATGTTTGCTTCCAGAAGATAGCAAAAAACTTTAACTTAATTTATAAATAGCCGCTAGTGTATAAAATTAATATTATATAATTTAGTAAATATTTTTACACACTAGGGGTACTACGCAAGTATATGTATCATTTCAAGTAATATAGGGTTTTCAAACAAAGACCCCAATATCGATACCACAGGGAAGATTTATAGAAATAAATTTTCTATGAAGTGAAAGCGAAATAAAATAGTAAAAATATTTTTATTTTATCTTTTAATTTGATTATAATTTACTATTAATTTACTAGATGCAAATAAGGAAAACAATAATAAGATTTTATAAATTCTATATAAAATAAACAACTTTCTTTCCTTCAATTAATCTAAGATTTTTAAGATAATTTAATATTTGTTGGAGAATTTGATTTATTGTGCCAAATAGAAGCATTCTTATTCTTTACCCTTTGATCCATACACAAAGAATATTGACTAATTTACAGAATAGGTCCGGATGAATTGTTAGTAGAATGGGTTAATCTTGGCTCACACTTCTAGATATCCAAGGGTGGCTATGGTCGGCCCTACTAGTGACCCTTTCCTAGTCTATAAATCAAATTATAAAAATTTAGTCTGTCACTCTAAAAACTTATCAATTCTATGCCCTTTAAATATTATCTTCCTATTTATTTACACTTCACCATGAATAGCCCGCACATGGCCTTCGACTACCGAAGGATTCATGTGACATTTACAAGTTAAGAATTCTTCTCCTTCAAGGTCTCAAAACTCTTCAACAGGTTTTAACAATTCAAACGGCCAATTTAAAAAGGAAAGTAAGATCAGGTATTAATGTCATCACAATATTTTGAAAATATTTTTAATTTTAATTCTCCATCGAATCTTTATATTATCTTATCTATCTCTTCATAATTGAAGTAAGAAAGTAACTAATTACTCAGAACACATTGAAAAATAAATAACAAAACATGATAATTAAACTTTGAATCAAAAATAAAAATATACTTATCTCAAATATTTTTTCTACAGATCTTCTGATTCCTACTGACTCCATAGTGCAATGAACTCCAGATGCAATAACTTGAAAATAAACTCACTAAACTAAACAAAAGTGGCCCTAAATTTCTCTATCTAATTCTCTCTCTAAGGATGAGAGATCCTGAAGTAGATAAGAGAAAGGGGTACAATGGGAGGGGCACGTTTTCTGAAGAAATGAACCTCTATTTATAGGCTTCAAGAGTTGCCTTGAGGCACCTCTTCAAAACAAGTCCACATTCATTGAATCTTCTTGAAGGTCGGTCTGGCACCTAGGCGTCGGAATCTGGCGCCTAGGCGCCAGACACCGCGTCAGTTCTTCTCACCACTTCACTTTGGCTCACACCTCTTCGTGATTAAAACCATTTTGGAGCGTCCAAATGCAATGTATCACATGACCTATTATCAAGGAACAACTTCCAGCCTTCTAAAATGTCCAATAACCGCTCACTCCGTCAAAATAACTGATCTAACATTGTAAAAAATTGGACAGTTTTCGTATCGAGTCTGGTGCCTAGGCGCCAGGCCATATTTTTTTATACTTTTGGTATTTTGTTCCATTTTTTCTCCTTTTTGTTCCTTGTTCATTCTTAGACCTTTTTACATTACCTACATCCAAAAACACAAAAAATACCTTTCATTAAAGCATAATATCCTTAGAAATTGATAAGAATTAAGACATATAGAAATAGGTTTTTTTTTATAGATCAAAATCTCCCAAACTTAAATGTTACTTGTCCTCAAGTAACTTTTTTTACTACATAAAATATAACTTTTGGAATAAAAGATAAATATTTAATATTCCTTATAATTTTTGATTTTATAAAGTCTTTAGTAAATTATTAACCCAATTTCACTAACTAGGTTTAATTTTAAGAATTTAAAGAATATTTAACTACCAAATCATAAGATTTCAAACTTTTCATTCACTTTGAAATTAATAGAAGTATATTATATTAAGCTTTCATCGATTATTTACAAGAAAAAGATCTTCTTGAAAAATCTTTTTCAAATAAATATTTATGTATAAAAATCAAGTAAAATATGTAACTAGTTTTCTTCCTATAAGATAATTCAAGTGAAGAAAATTTTTGATTAGGCATTTCCGCAAGCTTCTCTCTCTATCTCTTTTTTTTATTTTTTTTTATTATTTTTTTTATATATAGAGAGGATTACTATATCTGGATAGCCTGTTAATGGTTTTGAACTTCACAATCCTTAACTTATATTTTCAAAACTTATACATTTCCACTTAATTATTATAACATAAATAAAAATTCAAAAAGAATTCCAATCTTTTCTTTTTCAAGTGATAATTTTTTGTTACTTAATAATTTTAAAATTCTATTATTTCTAACATGAAAAGAAAAATTATTTATCTCATTCTTCTATAAGTTAAATAATTCTATTCTTAAAATCAATCAAAGTTAGTAAAATTTTGGTTAATTTCACTAAATTGTTTATAATTTCAAAAATAAAAGTGATCTCAAATAAATTCTTCATTCCTTAAGTTATGTTAAAAAGTTTTTTAATTTTTAAGAAAATATTAGTTCTTTAAGGACAAATAAAATTTAATTTTGAATGGATTTTCCCTTCCCCCAAACTTAAGTTTTAGTATACTATGATAATTTGAAATTATGAGAGAAAGAAAATCATCAGAATTTTCAATAAGTATGTAAAAACAATCTTAAAAAGAAAAATTAACTTCTAATCATGCTTTTATGAATAATTAAGATAAAATTGAAGCATGTATATATAAGGGTAAGTAGCTAATTGATGATGATATTAAATTTGAAACGAAATTAAAACGAAGCAAAATAATTAATTACTAAACATTAAACTAAAACAACATATAAATTAATTCTAAATTCAGGTCTCAACACAACAGAATCCTAACACTAAACGATCGACATACATCGAATACAAAACTAACAAACAATCCAAATAAAACAAACTAACAGAGTAGCACATCAAAGAAATCGATAACTACTAATCACTAGCTGTAGTCTCATCATCATCTTCATCACCAAAGAAAAATTCTACGTCCTTAGGATCTACAAATGGTGTGAAACTAGGAAAAGTAGGAAAGCTAACATCATGTTCACCCTTCAGAAATCTGACTAGGGCTTCATCATACTCAGCATCATAATTACTCTTCCTCTAGGTATAATTAGATAAATGATCTAGTTTTCTATCAATAGTATAATTCCTGCAGTGAGTTTGCAATAACTCCTGATGTTGCTCTAAAAACTGATCATGCATTGATTCCCAAAAATCTGATGGTGGCTCAGCAGAAGTAGAGGGTCTAGAAGTAGAAGGTCTACCTGAAGTATGTGCAGAAGTAGGAGGAGTGGTTGATATCTTCCCTTGAAGAGGATCATAGATACTAACACTGTCCTGCCCAATTGGCTTAGTAGACTTCAGCTTCTCCTCAAAAATATCAGCAGTGACTCCATTACTAACACATAGTGAGTAGATCAGAGATGGAAATCCTAATCCAACGAAGTGCTTTGGACCTCGCGATAGACTCCACGGAATCATAAATAATACCCCCGACATAAATAGGCTTCCTCTCCTAAATGCAGTAATTTAAGATCGCTCGATCTCTAGTCACTTCACTCAGGTGGTTGGATGGTAACAATTTTGTAGAAATAAAGTAGTGTCATGCTTTAGATACACTATTTAATTCAGAGGATTTGAAGTTTACCCTTTTTTAGTTCCTGATCTTCCAAGATCCACTACCGTTAGTCAGATAAGCAATAATCATATCTAAATCTCCCTCACATGGTGATAATCCAGAATAATAGCACTCAATAGTCGGTGGCAGGCCATAAAATCTATTGATTCTTTCTGGTCTAAATCCTACTCTGATACCTCTGACAAAGACTTCATAATCCTCGGCATCCAGAAAATTTGCATAAAATTTTAGAACAATCGGGATAACAACAACAGCAGTAAAATAACAAAATCGTTGCCAGTTGTGCGCAACAATAGTGTTTTTGATCATTTCTCCAGGATGATAGAAACTTTGTTCAGAAATGAACTTTCTGGACATCAGAAATTCATGGAAACAAAAATGTGCAGCCGCAATAGAGAATTTGCTACTATCAAAGTTATCTCGTGCCTTCCCGCGTTTAGATTTTGGAGTCATCTAAACGTGAAATAAAACAAGAACAAATTTAGGAATCAAAGATTTAAACTCTTTTTATGTTTATAAAACTTAAAATAAGTTTAAAAATCCAAAGAAATCACTAAAAATTGAATATTTTCTTAAATTTTCGGTTCTTAGCAAATCTTAGGGAAATCTATGGTGAAAATCAAAAATAAATGGTTTAAAGTGTAGATCTGACCTTGAGATGAAGAAATCGAGTGGTTTCGCGCTCAAATCCTTGATGTTTTGACCTCAAAATGGATCTAGAGGATGTATTTTCACGAAAATGGGGAAGAAGATGAAGCTTAGGCGTCAAAAATGGCTTTTGGGGATTATTTGGTAAATTTTCGGGTACATGCCGAACTGGCGCTTAGCACCGAATTCTGGCGCCTAGGCGCTAGACTCGACTTTCACAAAAAAAAATTTTAAAATTTATTTTTTCACCGAAATTCATAAATTCAACATCCAATTACTCATATCAGAGTAGAGCTTCAGTTTCTAACTTCCACAACATTTTTCAAAAATTTATAAAAAATAAATATTAAATCCACCAATCAAACATATGGTTTTCAATCAAACTCACTAATTTTCATTTAAAATCTTCAATTTTGACTAAATACATTCCAGATAAGTACTACATTTGATTCAAGTTCCTAATACCCACTCAATCATAACAATTTCAAAGAAAAAACAACACACATTGAACATGAAAGCAAATACACTAACAAACACAATCGATTCTCTAAATCGATACAACGACTCAACAAACTATAATAACTATCTCATTACCAGAATATTCTAATCTTCACAAGGGAAATTGTGTATTCCACTTGGAAAGAATACTAGCGCTCTCGGGAAATCCGTAGTCGTCTTTTCATCAATCCACTTGTTCTTCGCATACATTTTAGCTTGAGCATCTTGATAAGCCGCAAAATGATCAAATTGAAGTTGCATTTGCCATTCTAGATGTTCAACTTGATGAAACATCTCATGAAGGCGATCTCCATTCCTTTTAAAATCTTCTTCAAACATATCTAAACGACTAGAAATTTTCTCTAAACTTACAGCGATGAAACCATTGAAGTAGGGTTGAGGATCCCTTGAGACCTTGTCCCTAGCCTCTTCTCCATGATTTCTACTTTCCATTTCTTTAAAAATTTCTCAAATCTCTCAAGAAGAAAGTGTAAGGGATGTAATTTTGATTGATTGATGGTTATGGAAGAAGATGGGTTGATTTAAAGGGGAAAATCGTGCGAAAAACTGAAAATTTTTTATTTTTGCATGACCCAGTAAACGTGGCGCTTAGGCGCCAGGCCGGACCTATTGACACATAGTTGATTCTGGTGCTTAGGCGCCGAATTCTGGCACCTAGGCGCCGGAACTATGTTCAACTCTATTTCGCCTAATCGTCAAATTTTCTAAATTTCGTTCTCCAAGATAGGTAAATTACATTGATAAAAGTAATTTAGACTCGATAACTCACATTTTAAACTATCATAATGAAGGTTAACTTGATCTCCTTTTTACTCATATTCAAAATAGAGTGATCCTATTTTTAATGTCTACAGACTTCAAAATAATTTTCAGTCTAAGTCAACCTAGACTTATGAGCATCAAATTCTTCTAAAGTAATATAAAATTAATCAAGATCGAGGCATAACCTTTCATTAGAACACAAAAACACAAGATAATTCTAGGTTGCCTCCCACAAAGCACTTGGTTTAACTTCGTCAGCCCGACTTAAGTAAATCTTTAATCAGGTTGACTCGATTCATAAGCCTCTTTATAAATCTTCTTAATATCTCCCGAATAAGGGTTCAATCTTAATCCATTTACTTTAAAAAAATTTTCAATTTTGGGATCTTTAATATCCACAGCTCCATAATGGTATACTTTCTCAACTAAATAAGGTCCAATCCATTTAGATCTTAATTTTCCAGAAAAAAGACTTAAGCAAGAATTAAACAGTAATACATTTTGTCCAGGCTCAAAAATGTTTCCTGAAATTTTCTTATCATGCAACATCTTCATTTTCTCTTTATAAATTCTTGCATTATCATAATATTCGTTTCTAATTTCTTCCATCTCATTTAGTTGCAATAATCATTTTTCTCTTGCATTATTCAAATTAAAATTAAACTCCTTTATCTCCTAATAAGCTTTATGTTCAAGTTCTACAGGTAAGTGACAATGTTTACCATAAATTAACCGGTAAGGTGACATTCCGATTGGTGTCTTATAAGTCGTTACTATAAGCCATAATACGGAATCAAGTCTATCGACCGATCAGTTCTGTTTAGGATTAACGGTCTTTTCTAAAATTCTTTTAATTTCTTTGTTTGATACTTCGAGCAATTCTACTTAGTTTGAGGGTGATAAGCAGTTGCAATTCTATGTTTGATTCCAAATTTTTGTAGTAATGATTGAATTCTTATATTCCTTAAATGACTTCAACCATCAGTGATAATTATCTTAGGCATTCCAAATCTTAAAAATATCATTTTCTTTAAAAATTTTGAAACACTTTTGGAATCACGGTTTGGTAAAGCAATAGCTTGATCCACTTTGAAACATAATCAGTTGCTAATAAAATATAAATTTTTACGGATGATGGAACAAATGGTCCCATAAAGTCTAATCCCATATATAAAAAATTTCGACTTCCAATATATAGTTTAAAGGCATTTCATCTTTCCTAGATATATTTCCCATCCTTTGACATCGATCACATGTTTTCACATATTGTCTCGCATCTTTAAATAAGGTAGGCCGATAAAATCCGGAATTTAAAATTTTAAATGCGGTTTTATACTATGCCAAAGTGTTCTCGAAAATCAGAATCATGACATTTTTGAATAATAGCAAAAGTTTCCTCATAAGGTACACATCTTCGAATCATAGAATCTTTACCAATTTTAAATAAATGAGGTTCTTCCCAAATATAAGATTTAGCATCATATTTAAATTTCTTAATAAATTTGTTATCCAAGTCGTAAGGCAAAATATTGCTAACTAAATAATTAGCAATATCAACATACCACGGTGTTTTGTATCTTTGAATAACATATAAAGATTCATCGGGGAATTTCTCATTTATATTTTCTTCGAAATAATATCATTTTTAATTCTAGACGAATGATCGGCAATTTGGTTTTCGGTTCCTTTTACTATCTACTTATTTGAAATCAAATTCTTGTAGAAGTAAAACCCATCTTATAAGTTTAGGTTTAGAATCCTTCTTAGATATTAGATATTTAATAGCGAGAATGATCGGTATGAACTATGCATTTAGTACCGAAAATAAGGTCTAAATTTATCGAAGGCATATACTTATAGCTAAAAGCTCTTTCTCGGTGGTAGTGTAATTTCTTTGTGTTTTAGTGAGAGTTTTACTAGCATAATATACAACTTTGAAAATTTTCTCATATTTTTGTCCTAATACAGCTCCAATTGCAAAATCACTTGCATCACACATTAATTCAAAAGATTTATTCCAGTCAGGTGTAATAATAATAGGTGCAGTTATAATTTTCTTTTAGAATATTAAAAGCATTAATACATTCTTCATTAAATTCAAATTGTGCATCTTTTTCTAATAAATGACAAAAAGGTTTAGCAATTTTAGAAAAATCATTTATATATCTTCATAAAATCCGGCATGACCTAGAAAACTTCTCGCATCGATAACTTGATAGTAGGTGGTTGCAATTCAGCGATAATTTTCACTTTTGCTTGATCTACTTCCATCCCTTTTCATGATACTTTGTGTCCGATTACGATGCCTTCGTGACCATGAATTGATATTTTTCCCGGTTAAGAACTAAATTTGTTTCTTTGCATCTTTTCGGAACTTTGGTATGTTTTCCAAACAAGATTCGAAAGAAGTTCCAAAGGCGAAAAATCGTCCATGAATATTTCAATTCCTTTGTCAATCAAATCGCAAAATATTGGCATCATACATCTTTAAAAAGTTGCAGATGTGTTACATAAGCCAAAAGGCATTCTTCTAAAGTCAAATGTTCCATAAGGACTTGTAAAAGTTGTATTTTCTTGGTCTTCAGGAGCAATAAGTAATTGATGATAACCAGAATACTTATCCAGAAAACATAAATATGAGTGTCCAACTAATTTATCGAGCACTTGATCCAAGAAAGGTAAAGGAAAATGATCCTTTCTAGTGGCTTTATTTAATTTCCTATATTCAATACAAATTCATCATCCAGTAACTTGTCTTGTAGGAACAAGTTCATTTTTATCATTAACAATGATAGTTACACCTCCTTTCTTCGGAACACAATGAGTAGGACTTACCCATTGACTATCCAAAATAGGATAAATAATACCAACATCTAACCACTTAATAATTTCTTTTTTAACAATCTCTTTCATGATAGGATTTAATCTTCTTTGTGATTCTATAGTAGGTTTAAAAGTTTTTTCCATTAAAATTCTATGCATGCAAATGGAAGGGCTTATTCCTCTTATATCAACAATAGTCCAACTAAAAGCATTCTTATAATTGTTTAATGCACCTAGTAATTTTTCTTCTTGATCTTTACTCAGTTCAGAAGAAATAATAACAGGTAAAGTTAACAAATTTCCAAGAAACGCATATTTTAAATGTGAAGGTAACATTTTTAATTCCAGTTCAGATGCTTTTTTAATTGAGGGTAAAATTATATCATTTTAAGTTATGTCTAAAGTTTCCCAATTATCTTTAATAAAATGAGTCTCTTCTTCTTCTACTACTTCTTCTTCATCGGTTAAAAATTCAAATTTTTCTTCGAAAATAACTTTACATTTTCTCGATAATGTTTTTCAATTAAATAATCGATTATATCCATTCGATAACATTTCTCTTTATCGGAGTACTTCATTGATTTAAGAACATTGAATTTAATTTCTTGATCATTGACTCTCATGGTTAATTCTCCTTTTTGCACATTAATCATAGCTCGTTCGGTAGCTAGAAAAGGTCTTCCTAAAATAATAGGTATCTCTTTATCTTCTTCCATGTCGAAATCTTATGAAATCTATAGGGAAGATAAATTTATCCACTTTAACAAGGACATCCTTTATAACTCCTTTAGGATAAGTGATAGATCTATTAGCTAACTGAAGAGTTACAGTGGTGGAAGTAATATATCCTAAATCCAATCTTCGAAAGATAGAAAATGGCATGAGATTAATACTTGCTCCTAAATCATTTAAAGCTTTTCCGCAAAATTTTTCTCCAATAGCCCAGTGTATAGTGAAACTTCCAGGATCCTTAAGCTTTTCAGATAATTTCTTTTGAATTATTGCACTGCATTCTTCACTTAATGCAACAATTTCAGGAGCTTCAAATTTTTATTTTTTGCTTAAAATATCCATCATAAATTTTGCGTAAGTTGGCATTTGTTCCAAAGCTTCAGCAAAAGGTATGTTAATAGTAAGTTCCTTAAAAATTTCAAAGAACATAGAAAATTGATGATCAAGTTTCTGTTGTTTAAGTCTTTGAGGAAAAGGTGGTGGTGGTTTTCAACTTCCACATTAACGAGTATAACGGTCGATCTTGACTAGGAGAGAGAGTTTCTTTAGGTTTTTCATTCTCTTGACCTCGATCTCTTTTTCGATTTCATTCTGCGATTTTTCTTTTAATTCCTTTCCACTTCATGTTGCACGGCTTTAACTTGTTCATGTTCTTTTCAGGTTTCCTTTGGATTGATTTCAACATTACTAGGAAGTGTTCCTACAGGTTTGTTATTAATTAAAGTAGCAATTTGCCCCATTTGATTTTCGATATTACGAATAGCGAGTATTTTGATTTTGTAATTGATTATTCATTTGCATAATTAATTCTTCATTGATAACTTTTTTGTTGATTATTAAATCAGGGAGGTTTATAATTTGAATTAACTTAATTATTCCGATTTCAGGTGGGATAAGATTGATTATTACCCCATTGTTGTTGTGAATTATTCCGGTTAAAATTAGGATGATTTTTCCATCCATGATTATAATAATTTGAATAAGGATTATTTTTACTTGCGATAGCTTGTAAAGTTTCAATAGTTTGAGAATCTTGATATTAGCGAGTTATTAGGCGAAATATTAATTGCAAAATTATCTCAATTTCTTAGACATTCTTTATGACTTGTAAAGCTAAGATAGAAAAGGCTTCATTATCTTGAATGCTGGCCATCTTTTTAGGGTTAATCCTTTCGGAAGGCCATTGAAAATTATTATTAGCCATTTCTTCGATTAAAGTGTAAGCTTCTTGAATGATTTAGACATTAAAGAACCTCGCAATGACGGCATCGATAATTGATTTTAAAGATTCAATTAATCCATTATAAAATGTTTGAATAATCGGCCAATCGGGTAAACCATGATGAGGACATTTTCTTAATAGTTCTTTAAATCTTTCCCAAGTTTCAAATATTGTCTCCCAGTCAAATTGACTAAATGAAGTAATATCATTTCTTAATTTAGCAGTTTTAGAAGGAGGAAAATATTTAGCAAGGAATATTTGTGCCATTTCAGCCCATGTTTTAATAGAACTAGTCGCTAATGAGTTTAACCACATCTTTGCTTTATCTCTTAAAGAAAAAAGAAAGAGTCTAAGTCTAATAACATCATCAGAAATATTGTTATATTTAAAGGTAGCACAATGTTCTAAAAAACTAACAAGATGTAAATTTGGATCCTCATTTGGTGATCCACCAAATTGATTGTTTTGCACCATTTGAATAATAGATGGTTTAAGCTCGAAAGAATTAGCATCTACGGTGGGAATTTGAATACTACTTATGAAGTTCATCAAGCTTGTAGGGTTAGCATAATCCCTTAATGGTTTATAAATATTTTGATCATTAAGTTCGATTGGATTTTGTAAAGTAGCCATTTCTTGAAATTTTTGAATTTCTTTTCCCTTTTAATTTTTCTAATTGTTCTTTCCAATTTAGAATCTAAAGGTATTAATCCTTGAGAACCAAATCTTCGCATAAAACAAGCAATAAATATAAAATTTAATTATTCATTTCTTTCTTCCTTACTTCCTTTCCATCCCCGAGCAACGAGCGCAAAAACTTGACCTGACCGGCTCTTAACGCAGTAATGTTTGCTTCCAAAAGATAGCCAAAAACTTTGATTTAATTTATAAATAGTGGCTAGTGTATAAAATTAATATTATATAATTTAGTAAATATTTTTACACACTAGGGGTACTACGGAAGTATACGTATCGTTTCGAAGTAATATAGGGTTTTTAAACAAAGACCCCGATATCGATCCCACGGGGAAGATTTATAGAAATAAATTTTCTATGAAGTGAAAGCGAAATGAAATAGTAAAAATATTTTTATTTTATCTTTTAATTTGATTATAAATTACTTATTAATTTACTAGATGCAAATAAAGAAAACAATAATAAGATTTTATGAATTCTATATAAAATAAACAACTTTCTTTCCTTCGATTAATCTAAGATTTTTAAGATAATTTAATATTCGTTGGAGAATTTGATTTATGGTATTGTGCCGAATAGAAGCATTCCTATTCTTTACCCTTTGATCCGAGCGCAAAGAACATTAACTAATTTACGAGAATAGGTCGGATGTATTGTTAGTAGAATGGGTTAATCTAGGCTCACACTTCTAGATGTCGAGGGTGGCTATGGTCGGCCCTACTAGTGACCCTTTCATAGTCTATAAATCAAATTATAAGAATTTAGTCTGTCACTCTAAAAACTTATAAATTCTACTCCCTTTAAATATTATCTTCTTATTTTTTTGCACTTCACCATGAATAGCCCGCACATGGCCTTCGACTACCCAAGGATTCATATGACATTTACAAGTTAAGAGTTCTTCTCCTTCAAGGTCTCAAAACTCTCCAACAAGTTTTAACAATTCAAACGGCCAATTTAAAAAGTAAAGTAAGATCGAGTATTAATGTCATCATAATATTTTGAAAATATTTTGAATTTTAATTCTCTATCGAATCTTTATATTATCTTATCTATCTCTTCATAATTGAAGTAAGAAAGTAACTAATTACTCAGAACACATTGAAAATAAATAACAAAACAAGATGATTAAACTTTGAATCAAATTTAAAAAAATACCTATCTCAAATATTTCTTCTACAGATCTTCTGATTCCTACTGACTCCACAGTGTAATGAACTCCAGATGCAATAACTTGAAAATAAACTCACTAAACTAAACAAAAGTGGCCCTAAATTTCTCTCTCTAATTCTCTCTCTAAGGATGAGAAATCCTAAAGTAGATAAGAGAAAGTGGTACAATGGGAGGGGCACGTTTTCTGTAGAAATAGACCACTATTTATAGGCTTCAAGAGTTACCTTGAGGCACCACATCAAAACATGTCCACATTCAATGAATCTTGTCGAAGGTCGGTCTGGCTACTAGGCACCAGAATCTGGCGCCTAGGCGCCGGACACCGCTTCCAGTTCTTCGCACCTCTTCACTTTGGCTCGCACCTCTTCGCGATTGTTTTGGAGCGTCCAAATGCAATGTATCACATGTCCTATTATCAAGGAACAACTACCAGCCTTCTAGAATGTCCAATAACCGCTCACTCCGTCAAAATAACTGATCAAATGTTGTCAAAACCCTGACAGTTTTTGTATTGAGTCTGGCGCGTAGGCGCCAGTTTCTGGGGTTTAGGCGTCAGGCCATATTTTTTTATACTTTTGGTATTTTGCTCCATTTTTGCTCCATTTTGCTCTTTTTTCCTTCTTAAACCTTTTTACATTACCTACATCCAAAAACACAAAAAATACCTTTCATTAAAGCATAATATCCTTAGAAATTGATAAGAATTAAGACATAAAGAAATAGGTATTTTTTACAGATCATATACCTGAGCCCAATAGGTGAGGCCTTGATTGGGTAGTTGTAGATGCTTTGTTAGGACCTAGCAAACCTCCTCGAAGTTTCACTTTGCTCTAGGGATGGGACTAAGTAGGACTTCCTCTAATAGGTGGTTCGGCCTTGATCAAATTCAAGTATAAAGAGCTGGGAATGAGGCATTTAGTGGGGATCTTCTTCATTTAGTCTGGGGAAGCTCAGGGACAGCTCAATTAAAGGAATATGAAGTTTAGTGGAGTGATGGAGAGTGTCCTTTTTCTAGCCAATTTTGGGTAAAAAAAAATTGGCCTTAGACAGTAGGGGAGATGGCTGAAAAATAGTAAGCTTAAGCATGGGAAGGTCTTAGAAGCTCTGGAAGCAATTTGGTAGACCCTAAGGTTTCGTGCATTCTTCACATTTAGCTATGTGGGGTGGTGCTTAAATAACCATGGATTTATGGCTTAATTGGCTAAGCCAGAGGGTGGAGAAAATTGCTTAGGTGGAGAGCTGAACAACGCAATTAACCAATCTGGTTGAGCAAGCTTCGATGGGTGGAATTGGGTTTATGTTATGGGGATCTCTCTCTCAGTTTAGGATTTTTCTGCTTCTAGGTCGGTAAGAGGAGACAGAGGAAGGTTAAAATGTCATTAGCTGTGTGGTGATTGTGGTTGTCTTAAATATGTATTTAAGAAGTATTTTCAGTTCAGTCATAAAGTATAATCAGTTTAACAAGAAAGTACTCAATTTATACGTAAGTATAAGTATCGCTCAAGAAATACAAGACTCTAATGGAGTCCTAGATATCAATCACACAGGGAAAACACAAATCTTTAAATCATAGCACAAAAATCCAAAATTCAAATTACAATACACGTATGGTAAATACTAAAGTTTATAAAGTTTAATGATGCTAAAAATTCTAAGATCACTAAACTACTTTCTAAACTTCGAAATAAAGTTAACAATAACTAAACTAAGTTTTTTGTTGAAAGGTTTAAATTTGGAGAAAGTGTTCTCCACCTTACAATGATTTTTTGATGAGTGATTGATAAAGATTGGTGAATTTTTGTATTGTGCTAAATACAAGCATACATATTCTTTACACTCATCCGAGAGCTATAAAGAGCATCGACTAATCCTAGGTTTAGTCCCTAAATCTGTGGTTAGGCTGGGAGGATACTGGCTTTCTTTCTAGAGCTCCTGCTTCCTTCGCCTGAAGCCTAACTCTCACTTTAGTTTCCAAAATTAGGACCGGATTAGGAATTTTAGTCTGTCACCCTAAAATCTACAATTTTTTGCCCAATAAACCATATTTCCCTATTTATTTACACCCAACCCCCATGAACTACTTCACTCATTCATGGACATTGAATTTGATCTTCAATTTTGTTGAAGAACACATAGTCCTTTCAGATTATATGTTTCACAACAAATTTTAACAATTCAATTTGCCAGATCAAAAATTCAATGAAGTATGAAGTGAAAAATCATCACAATTTTTTAACATTCACATGGGACATCCAATCTAAATCATCACTTCACCATATCTCATTTTAAGGAGAATGACAAAAAAAATCTACTATGAATTCATGAGAAAGATACGAAAAAACAAAGATTTTATATATAAGAAGTGAACACAACTTTTCTAAATTTCTTCCCCAAGAAAATCCCTTGAAGTTCATTTGAATCTCTTTTCCTCTTCACGACAACAAACAATTCCATCTTATAATAGTAAATAAAAGGAATCCCTCAGTTTCCTTCTCCTCCTACAACTCTTAGAGAATAATCCTTCACAAAACAACATTTTCACACACAAACCCTAGAATCTCAACTCTCTACAATGACCGAACTCTGTCTTCTATACTCTTTCACACATTTTTCTGGCACCAAATTCACTCTACAATAGTCTAGCGAGGAATTCCTCAAAAGATACCTCAAGAAACCCTCCAAAAGTCATCAAAAAAATTGAATCTGACCTCCATTTTAATTTCTCGTGCTCTCTAGATTTGGACACCATCAACGCCAAAAAGCAGAATTCTGGATTTTGCCTTTTTTTACTCCAAATTCGTTCCTTTTTGCTTCTTTTTGCATTAAATGCCTAAAAGCATCATACCTGCAACAACACATGAAAAGTACATTCCTTTAAAGTGTAATATCACAAAAAATGAGTACAAAATTATATGAAAAATTCAACATATTTTTTGTGCATCAAAAACCCCCAAACGTAACTATTACTTATCCACAAGTAATCCTTTTGCTAAATAAAAATATGACTCATAGTAGTGAACTTTACTTAAAGAATACTATGATTTTTTTTGTTTAATTGAACATAATAGTAAGACTTCTAGAAAGATTTTTAGTAACTTAAGTCGAAACTATAGGTGCAAGAACATTTAGTCATTAAGTCTAAGAGTTCTAGTCTGTTATTCATTTAGGATGCTTTGAAGGATTATATGAAAAAGAAACTCATGAGAACTCTATCAGCAAGGACGCTAATACTTAAATATAAATTCAGAAATGTCATTAAGCTCTTTCTTTAAGTTTGTTCAAGTGAATCCAATTTTTTATTAGGCATCTCCTCAAACTTCTCCTCACATATATTTTTATTTTTTTTTCAATATATGGATTGCTTTTCAATCCTTCCTTTTCTCTCTTCTTATTTATCTATTTATTTATTTATTTTTTGATTGATTTTCAATCATTTCTTTTCTTTTCATGTGAGGATTACTATATCTAGATAGCCTTTAATAATTTTGAACTTCACTCTCCTCCCCCTAAAGTTAGAACTTGTAACATCTCTTTACTTTATAAATATATATTAGCTTCTAAATTATTCATCATGGAGTCCCAATCTTTTCTCCTGACATAAACTTCTAAGACTCATAAATATTTCAAAAAGACAGTTTTCTTTACCTTAAATGTTCAAATATAGTACATTTCTCTTGTACTAAATATCTTAGCCGATAGATTTAACCTTCATTAATAAAAATTTCATTTAAATCTACTATGATATTAAAATAAAATAAATAATTTAGTCATCTAAGGTTAAGCTCTACTACCTGAAGTCATGTTAAAGTTATTTTGAAAATATATTTAATTGAGAATAAATAAAAGTTAATCTTTCCTCCCCCAAACTAAAGTTTTTTTGTATATATCAAATTAATAGACAAGAAAGAAAAAAACTAAAAGAAAACTAACCTTTTTGTGTCAAGTTTTTTATATTTATGAAGCTATGTAACTATTAATAAAAAATTTAAACTAGCAAGCATAAAATAGTTAGAAGCTTTGTTACACATAATATATCATAGATTTGCAGGGTGAAGAAAATTTAAAAACTTAAAATTTAAACATTTAACACAAATATACAATCATTACATTCTCAATCCAAACTAATAAACAAATAAAAACAAATTCATCACAACTTTACTAACATAACACATCAATCACAAGCAAGTAACAAACACATAAGTTCACACATCAATAATCAACTATAAGAACACTACTCTACCAATCATTCTCTTCTTCTTCTTCTTCTACATCTTCTTTTACTTTAGGCTGGTATAGAACATAGCAGGGACAAGTAGGAAATATCACACTAGAATCAGCCCTCATGAATCTCATCTGAGCATCATGGTAAGCTATATCACTCAAATCTTTTGTTCTGATAATCATCATTAATATTATTCCTTGTCTCTAATCCACCAATTTTATTATAGAGCCTCACACTATCAACCTGTTGTATCATCAAATGCTCCATAACATCAGAAAGAGTAGGAGTTATGGAGGGAGAAGGTATATCATGACTAGTAGAAGGAACATCACTACTCTTACTCCCAGCTTTCCATCCTACATGAGATTCATAGGTAGAAAAGTTGGCCTTGCTGATAGGCTTTAAAGCACGGACCAACTCTTCACTACTATTAAACTCAACTCCTAATTAAACATATGATGTGTAAATCATGACAGAATGACCTAATCCTCCAATGGTTTCTCCTTTAGCCATAGTCTGGATACTCTTATAAATCATAGCACCACTACTAATCATTTTCATATTTTGAATATTGTAATTCAAAATAGCTCTATCTCTTATAACATCGCTATGATGGTAAGTAGGTAGTAATTTTGTAGAAATAAAATTGTGCTAAGCTTTGTTGACCTCATTTTTGATGAGGTCTTCTCTTCTTCTCTTTAGTACTTAGGATCTAGCCTTAGGCTTTTCCTTTGATTATCTTAGAGGACTAGAATTGGGACCCACCTTCTAGAATTTCAAACCACTTCTTAACTCCCTGCAAACTCCACAAACTTGATCTGTAGACCCCTAATCACCTAGAGGGTTGAAATCGAATGTGGAAGTTTAAAGGATGAGTTCTATAGGACTCTTTGGCCTTAGGGCCCATACAGGTGGCACAGTGCAGTGAAGGGGCTGACTTACACACACACTACACTTACACACTACACTTCCACATACCTCCTAAAACCATACTCATACCTAACTTGACCTCACGACTCATGTAGGTGATTCGCATGGATGGTCCTTAACCCACAAGCCCTTGGCTAAGAGGGTTAGGAACAACATAGTGGATGCCTCGAATGAGTCCCTTCATGGCTCATGTGGGCTTGACATGGCTTCATGGCTCAACCAAAATGATTTCTTTCCACTTACATCCACCCGATCTTCAATTTCCCAAATTTTCGATTTTTGACCCCGGGACCCTACACACTTTAACTCTACTAAAGCGCAGAAATTACCAAAATTCTCAAAAATTTCCAAATCACCCAAAATTCTCCAAAATCATTCCCAAACATTTCCACATCACTTAAATTGATCATCCATACCCAAAAATACCAAAAATTCCAAGAAAACCTCCCGATACCCTCAAAATACCCAAAATACCCCTCTTGACCTAAAAATCCAAAAATTCAGAAAATTCCCAGAAAATTCCAGAAAATCCCAAATATTCCCAATTTTATTTTGTCCAACTACACCATGGGCCAATTTTGTCAATTTACCCTACTTTTGTCAAAACCCCGATTTGACCCATTTTAACCTTAAGTGAACCCGATGTCGAACCAAACCTACCCAATTGACCCCAATTTTGGTCCAATTCAATTCTAAACTTCAATTCAACATCCCCAATACCAATCTAGACCAAATCCAAGTCCAATTTGATTGACATTTGGATCCAATCTCACTTTTGGCCTTAAAAGCCCGATTTGGACCCATGACCCGAACCTAACCCAGAACTCACTCGATTCAACTCCAATTAACCCCAAATCTTTTCTAAATCTTCCTTAACATTCCCACAAGCAAAACACTAACATGATTTGCCCAAAATTTAGACCCAAACCCTACTCGAATTCAACCCAAAGCTAAAAGGCCCATTTTTGACCTAAACCCGAGCCTAACCCAGATTGAGCCCGAACCCAACATCAAAGCCCAACCAAAGTCAAAACCTCTTTGAAACACTCCCATGAACATTTCTCGACATTGATTTTACATCAATTTCAACCCTAGCCCAACATTAGCTCAACTTGGCCCACTTGGACCTATATAGGCCCACTTACCGAATAAATCCAAGTCGAACCGATTCGACTCCAAATCACACCAAATTGACTCCAAGCCCTTCATAGAACATCCCTAAACCAATTATGACATTTATTTGACAAAGTTCTTCACAAAATCTTTACCCAAATGCCCATCCTAAAATCAAAAAGCCCATTTCCCTTAAACTTTCCTAAAAGCCTACTTTACCGCATTCAAAAGCCCGAAATCCATCCAAAGCTCACATGACATCTCCATTTGTCATCCACTTAATTAAATCCATTACCTAAGTCCTAAATTCACCATCAAATTATTCCAAATCAAGTTTCATACAAATTTCCATCAAATTACCAAAAATTCTTAAAACCATTTTCATGAAATTGACCGAAACTTTTCCCAGACGAAGGTGAGCCATGCGAAGCCATGGACAAGCCACATGAAGCCATGGAAGGCTTGACATGTGATCAAGCCATTAATGGCAAAAGGAGGGGCCCCTTTCCTAATCCTCCTTAACCCCTTTTTACCTTAAGCATGTCGCACACTAAACCATGCTTAGCCGCCTCATCATGGATGGAGACCACACCACTCTCCTTGGGCGGCCCAGCTGATCCTCTCGGCCGAAAATCGAGGCCATGGGGAGGTGCACCCGACCCGAACCAATGGGTTGACCAAATTAGCCAAATGGCCCCTCCCCATTCCATTTTAATTCGAAGCCTTTACACATGGCAATTGTCCGATTGATTGCACGAACCTCGAACCACGACCCACTGGACACGAGGGTGACCCATGCTGCTAGGCCGGCCGCCTGGATCGCCGGGAAAACACCATGGCCGAGACCTTCGGAGGAGCCGAAGTTTGGAATTCCCACTTGCTGAGCTGCCCCATGCCAGATGGTCACCATGGTCTGTTCTTCTCCTCACCGAAGCTAGGCTGATCCCATGCCTCGGCTCCCCTGGAAGGCTCTCCGGCCTCTCTGATTCAAACCCTCACCCTCGCGGCCATGGAAGAGAGTTACAAAAACCTTGCAGAAACTGCGCAAAAATTGTTCCAGACCCTTCTCCACCCTTAGAGCGGTTGATCCCAGGTGTCGATTTGCCACAATCCCTGTGATAAAATCCGATTTCCCGGCTGAAATTCCACCAAAACCAGGACACTTCTCCACGGTGAGCCAATCCCCAAATTGATTGGTTCTACACCTTCACCGGACCGAGGGAAGGTGTCCGCGGCAAAAGCCCCATCTCCGGGCCACCCGGTTGCTCCGGCCTCGAAGCTTTGTGATCGGGCTTGGTCGAAATCACACCGAGACAATTCACGAGACCGGGAGACTTCATGCGGAGCTTGTCGGGATCCGATCGAAGGTGCAACAACTCTCGGATTGAAGCCACACTTCTACGAGCGAAAGGTATGAGCTAATTTTTCATCCCGAGCTTCTAGAGATTCTTCATTTCGAATGCTTTAATTTCGATGCATGATAGCCGTATAGATGTGTTCGTCTCTTGAGGACGAATCCATAGAGCATAAGAACATGAAAATCCATTAAGTATCGAGTGAGATCTTAGGGATTTAGTGTGGACGGCTCTCGGGTGAGGACGCTCGGGGACGATGAACGGATGTCGTCCATTCGATACACGCGCGGACGGGCGGCTCGGATGGCGTCGGACCGGGAGATGGTACGAGAACCGCGGGGCCGGAGCTGTTGAGCTCGGATGGCGGCGTCGAATGGGAGCGCGACACGCGGCGTTTCGGAGATGCGAGGATGAGTTGGCGCCGCGTGGATAAATAGAAAATTAGGGGTATTTTTTATTTATTTAATTCCCTAAACTTGAAAATTCATAACTTTGTGTAGAAAAATCGGAAAAATAAAATAAAAATACCCTCTTGCTCGGTGAACGAGAGGAGAATAATGTGGAAAAGAAATCATTTAATTTCATCGAAGTATTTTATTTTTAATAATTTATTTACTCTCTGCATATTTTTAATTCTCCATGCAAGTATACGATTCACCATGGCATGAGACCATAGGGCTTTTGAAGCCTACGAATTTGGGAACATTCACTGAATTTTCCAAAGTCGGAGGCCATCCTATAAAAAGTTATTGATTTTTCAAATTCATGTTGCTTGTTTTGAGTATTTTAATTCCAATAAATAGCATGTTGTGAAATAAATTCTAGGAAAATTTGGTGATGTTTCTTATGACCGAGAGAACCACTAGGAAAAATAGGTTTTGACTTAGTTCATTTAAAACAATCCTAATTGGCTTAAACACCCAAAATAGGTCTTTAATTAATTAGAGTTAACCATGCATCAAATTGACTTGAAATCAATTCTCCACTGACCTTTAGGATCAGAGGAATCCACCATAAAAGTTTGAGGTCGATTGGACTTGGTTAGCCTACTAATTGGGTTGATTAAGCCAGCTTAGCCATTTTAAACTTTAAAAATTCATAACTTTTAAAATATCTTTCAAAAATTCACCAAATTGGTTTTGGAGCCTCTACGATATCAGGGGAACCTAAGAAAATTAAAATTTCGATTTTCTAAAAAAGTTGATTTTTAATAATATTTTAATATTTTTAATAATTAAAAAATAATAAAAATCACAAAAATAATAAAATTCACCAAAATGTCACATTTTGAATTTTAATCACATAGGAACAAATCCCACATTTTTCTTAGGTCTATTTAGTGAGATATTAAATTTTAAAGCTTTAAGGTAATTTTAAAATTAAAAAAAATGTATTTTCTAGCATTTTCACTAAAATAATTATAATAAATCATAGAAAAATCAGAAAATTGCAAAATTTGATTCTCTGATTTCCTTGATATCGGAGAGATTTTTGAAAAATATAAAATTCATTTTTCAACATTTATTTTATTTTTAAATTAATTAACACTCCAAAACTTAAAATAATTATAATAAAAATAATATAATTCAAAAAATCACCAAAATTGGTCCAAGTGGTCCTCTGGTCATTAGGAATGTCCCTAATTTTCTTAAGGATAGAAACTTTCCCTTGGTCATGTTATTAAATTTTCCTTGAAAATCTCTATTTTCTACCAAAAATAATTATATAAATAAATTAAATACGAGAAAAATCACATTTTCTCCTCTCATGTCTTTATTGACATATGAGTGAAGTCACATAAAAATTTCAAGTTCATTTGAGTTCAATTTAGTGAGTTATGAAATTATTAAGCTTAAAGGGTAAAGTGGTAATTAAAATTTTAATCCTTAATTAAAACTTTAGGTTTAATAAAAAAATTAACAAGTAAAATATTTGATCCTAATCTGATTTGGATGATTGAAATTTAAATGATTAAAGGGTAGAAACCCATTAAGCAATTTTAAAATGATTAAACTTTAATTAAATAATGGATTAAATTTGGAAGAATAATAAAATTGGAATTATTAAAATAGGGATATTATTAGGAAGAGATTTATTCTTTAATTTAAAAATCCCTAAATTAATTATCTCATTAATATTTAATTCTTAATTAAAATGATAACTCAAATTTAAAATATTAAAAGACTTAATCATTAAACTAAAATTAAATTATTAAACTCTTTTAAAAAATTTCAATTAAAATTAAAAATAAAATTAAATTAAAATTAAATTAAATTAAATAAATTAAATTAAATTAAATTAAATTAAATTAAGATTAAAAAATTAAATTAAATTAAAGATTAAATTAAATTAAATTAAATCAAATTAAATTAAATTAAACAAATTAAATTAAATTAAATTAAATTAAATTAAATCAAATTAAATTAAATTAAATAATTAAATTAAATTAAATTAAATTAAATTAAATCAAATTAAATTAAATTAAATTAAATCAAATTAAAACTAAATCAAATCAAATTAATTAAACATCAAATCAAATTAAATTGAACTATATTGAATTAAATTAAATTAAAACTCAATTAAATTAAATTAAATTAAATTAAATATAACATCACTAAAGACATAAAGAAATTAAATATAAAACGACTTGAACATTATTCCAAATTTAAACTCATTAATTGAAATTAAACTAAATCACAAATCATCTGAACACAATTTACCCTCGAATAGCTTTAGTCATCATAACTCCTAAACAGAACATTAAATGAAATGTTACTTCACTTATAGGATATTCGAATGTCACTAGTTCATTGAAACGAAGTTAACAAAACTTGAATTCCCGGACGATTAATTCATTTGTATAATTAAATTCATTTGGACTTAAAACAATCCTAGAAATATTGAAAAGATGTTTAAGATTTGTCTTAAGCACTTCCTCGATATGATAGGATGTTTATAAGAACAATTGAACTTAATTATTCTTTGATGAAGAAAATCGTCCTCGAACAACAACACAAAGAACCTAGACGTCATAGGAGATGACTAAGTTTATAGGATTAGGAATTTGGTAGAAAACCATAACCCTTCCCTTAGCTTTACTAGGAACTTGCTTAAATATTCTAATTGTGTTTTAAGTGTAGCTTGGGATGACGGGAAGACCCTCAAGGTACGCTTTTATTTTATTGCGATTTACTTTCTTGCAATTTACATTATTGCAATTTATTTAATCGCATTGCACTTACTTTTCTTGCATGATAAACAAGCTGTTGCATGAAAACTCACACCTTTAGGATAGCCCTAAAAGCTGAAACCAAAACTAAGTTAAAAGTCATTGCGAGATAAAATTCACGCCACGACATTTCGAAAATATAAAACAACTCGAAATTTAATCACAAACAGAACACGAAACTACGATTACAACTAAATTAAAACGTCTTGTTGGATGATCGGGAATACCTCGGATGATGTAACCTACGTGTTGCTAACGGGATTTCCACGGTGCTAAATGAAAGTGTGGAACTCATTCGGTTGAGTTTAGCAAATTCATACGGACTAAGTGAATCCGATAAAAATAATGATGCGGAAGGATGGAGCAGTGGGATCTTAGCAGGTGTCGTTATAATCGACTTTAAGATTTGTTTTAATTAAAACACAAAAACACTTGGAAATTAAGACTTCTCTAAACCAAAACACTTTTCTCATCCTCGATTTATGATTTCTAAAACTAAACCTCTGCAACAACAAGGAGCTCGGAGCATGGTGGGCGGCACGGCCATCGTCATCGGCAAAACTTGAATCTACATCGACAAAACTTTCCTAGAACTAAATAACAAAGCCATAGGACTTCGAGGTAGTTTGCATAGTGCGACATAAATCCTCAACCTTTTGTTAGGCATTTGCATTGCAAATTAAGCCCTAACTAGGACTTAGGATTCGAGGTAGTCGTTGGGTACGACATAAACCCTCACATCTTCGAAGTTTATTTGTATGATTCTATCATATAAATATAAGTCCTAATTAATTAAAATTGGCGAAAATCGAAAACATTTAGATAAATATTAGGACTTTCTTAAATCCGAAGCCGAACAATAGGATAGTCGGGAAATTACCGAAGTTCACTTCGAATGCTGCGATTTCTCCTACTTTTCTTCCTTTGGATTCACGAAATAAAATGTTCCAAATTTGATCCATTCCACTATTGAAATTCCAAAATTCGATCCCTTGAAAAACTTAAACTTTGAAATCCTTGAGAGCGGAATTATTGATTATTATCGAGAGTTTTCTTAGGTGATTCCCATCACTTAAGATGTAATTAACTATAGGGGCTTGCCCTTATAGGGAATTTTAAAGAACCCGAGGTAATATAAACCATGTTTAATGTTTTCATATTAAGCGAGGGAATTTTGTCGGCTTATAAAATTGGTTCGCGGACGAACGGATGTCACGAAATCTTCAGTTTATTTAATCGAGCCCCACGATCGAGCGGTGTAGTACATCCTTAGGGATAGATACACGGTTTGTGGTGCGGTGCTCGTTTATATAAACTATTTGGGACGTGAGATCGGTTTAATCTCATATCTTAAAACCTTGAATTTAAAATTATTTTCAAAATCAAATACTTACTTTTCAAATTATTTATTTTAATTAAATTAAAAATTCGCAGACGGACTACGTTAGGCGACCCCCTTTCAAAATAAAACACATGACCTAAAAATATGCTGACAGGATTTACAGGCGACTCCGTTGAGGAAAATTCCTCTCTCGCATTATAATCGAGATAATTACGCTTTCGAAAATCGGTAGTGCATCCATGTCCTTAGTGGATCGAACTACCCTTCTTTCGGTTGGAATACTATGTTCATTTCTATCTTGAATGAGTATAGCCGACATTCTCTCGGATTTAGGAGCCCTTTGTTTAGACACCCCAAACAGAGAGGTTCGAGATCCTTTTACCTCATTTTTGAGGTGGGGTGGACCCCAATAGGTGTTAGTTTAGGAATGATCCTTCGAGTCGAGAAGTCTTGCTTAAGACTTTCTTTTCCTTTCAACTACGAATCGGATTCCTTACCTTCTCTACACCTTTGAACATTCGTTCTAAATAAACAAACCCTCTAATAAGTGACTCTTTTAACAAATCATTCCTTCTTATAAATACATGAACAAGAATGAGTTCGGACTCTTTTCGATTCCTTTCTTCTCGTCTAAAGAAAAGAAGCATAACTTGGGATCGACGACGAGAATCTACCTACTGGAAATGGAAGCCCCGAAGCTGATTTTCTCCTTCACCGACGGATTGGACTTCGTCATGCATAAGGATGAGATTTGCCGACGATGGGATCATCCGATTTGGACGAGGATTTGAAAACACGAATGTCGAGGTCCGCGACGTCTCCCTCTTTGCAGCGACGAACAAGGTATACGAGGCGAGGAGCCGCGCGCGAGTTCGACCTTAGGTCGACCCGAGAGTTTCCTCCCACGCAAAGGATCCCGACTAGGAGGAATGCTTGCCGTCCGCGGGAGGAGTCATTCTTACTACCCCCAGCTGGTGCTAGTTGTTTCTGCACCTACCCAGGCTTCGCCGAATCGAAGGGAAAGAAATCCGGAATTATGGTAAACACATTGCGAGTGGAGGGTACGGATCTTCTGTAAGACCTTCATTTTCGAAATCGGGTCCGAGTTCGAAGATTCCATCAGCGACGAGGACCCGAAGAAGAAACGAAGTAGAAGGATCGCCGGAGAAGCCGAAGTTGCTTGAGATTGCTTTCTGGAGGAAATTCCGGAAGCTGCAGGAATATACACGCTACCGGAATATACACGCATTTGCTCCGACTACATACCACTTTTGGGAGGAAGCGGGTTCCATCCCCTCTCGCCGCGAGAGGATGAGGAGAATGTTCGCAAGATTCTTTGCCACATTACCTCGGCCCGCATACTACGACGATAGCGCGAAAAGAACTAGAACTACGCCGTTTGCTCGGCTACGAACTTTGGTAGAAAAGTTAGCAAGGAAGGAAAAGCGCCGTATCGGAGATTCTACGAAGGATAGGGCGGGTGCCGGTCGAATCCCGTCTTGGGCCCCGAGTAGAGCCCGCCATCATGACGGAAAAGCCGAGCGAGAGAATGAAGGCTAGTCCGCCGTTGTTGTCTCGGGATTACGGATTAGGGAGGATACCACCTTCCGGCATTTGGCGGACGAGACCATGCGGTCCTAGACCTTCTGCTGCTAGAAGGATGGTATGGTGTCCCTCTTGAGGCGATTGAGATTGAAACGACGGCCGAGAAAGAAAGCCTCGCCGGGAGACTTGAATGCGAAGAAGCGCTACTTGCGATAAAGGGGACTCGTGAAAAAGGGACCGGCGGCTATCGCATGACAACCGCGAAGACACACGAAAGCTCCGCTAGAAGATGCCATGGAAAAGTTGAGAGCCGATATCCGGCGATTGGCAAAAGAAAGAGAAGAAAAGTTCGGAGATGAAATCGATTCATCGGAGTTCATGGACGACGAATATGCGAGAAATCGACATGGTTGAGACACGAGCTTCATCGGCTTCGCGAGGTGCTCCTGCGGCGCGAAGAGAGGAGCCGGAGCGATGAGAAGGCGGCTTCGGGGAAAAGACGACACGATCGCTCGAATGGCGAAAAGGATGGAAGAGATGGCCGTAGCTGCGGCCACTCTCCGAGTCGAAGTACGACCACATAGAGAGACACCCCGAGAGGTCATTCACATTGTAGACGGAGGAAAGGAGATTACATCCATCAATGGGGATGACCGAGCTGAAAAGGATACAACACGAAGTATGATCCACGAAAAGGATATCAAGAACTTGGTAGAACGGCGAGTGCGAGAAGCCTTAGCACGATCGAAGAACGGGACATCCATTCGAACGGGTAGACCTTACCCGGAGAAGGGTTCGACGACGTCCCGATACCGAAAGGCTTCGTACCACCTCTGTTCAAGACCTTCGACGGAGCAGGGAACCCCGACGGCATGTTGCACACTTTCGTGCCGGTTGTTGCAATGCGGCGGGAGCGATGCGTTACTCTTTCGACGAGTTCGTCGGCGGTACGTCGGGAATCGCCTTCGGCGGGTATGCGGGAATTACCCCGATGGCTCGGTGAAGACATTCTCGGAGCTAGAGAGCCTCTTCATCGAGCGATTTGTCGGAGCTCGGCACCACATCACTATAGGTGATTTAGTGGTAGAGAAACAAAGGCCGAATGAAACTTTGGTGGATTACATACTTCGATGGAGAAACTTGAGCATGAAGTGTGAACCACAAGCTGCGAGAACAACATGCGGTCGGCATCTTGCTTAAAAGCATTCACGGCCGATAGCACTTCTCCTCGAAAGGATTTCTTATTAAGACTTTTGAGAAGTTGTTAAGCAAGGCCGGAAGCTTGCAAGAAGAGGCGAAGCAATTAAGTTTTGCCGACAAGACGGACAAGCGAGAGCCGGTGAAGACCTTCGAAAAGAAATGCGGGATCATTGCGGCGGTTGATAAAGGCGAGCAACCGATGCGAAATACCACGGAACGGCCGCGGCAACCACAAAGAATTACCGGCAACCCGGTCCGGCTATCGGTCGTCTCCGCGAGTATGAACAACCGCCTCGTCCGCAACGTACATTAAGGGAGCTTCGAGCGAGAGAATATCCATTCAAAAATGAAGCGATGCAGAAAATGTTCGTAGCCTAATGAAAACTAAAGATTTCCAGTGCCGAGAACCTAAAAGACCGAGAGGAAGTCAACAAGAACGGTGATCCCGACTTTTGCCCCTACCATCGGATGCTTGGGCACAAGATAGAAGATTGCATTACCTTTAAAAGTTGGCTCGACGACGACCTTCGGAAAGGAAATATAACAATCCCGAAGGAGTACATGAAGGAACCCGGAAAGGAGGTTCAGTCGATGTTATCTCAGCCGATCTCGTTATTCAGATAGATCCCATGCAGCCGACGATGGATGGACTACCGCCTGGACGAGGTCTTCGAAGAAGATTTTAGACGACATCCGAACCGCTTCGGTGCGAGCTTCGATTCAGAGTTCGAGACACTGTTAAGCCGAGTCTTATCACTTGCGATAGAAGAACCACCTCGACGGGAGACGATCGAAGAAAAAAGAAAATTGACGAAGAAGAGGAGGCACGAGGACTCCTAGAGGCTAGGCTAGGGGCTGCTTATCCTAGGATAGTTGTTTTCGATTCGGGGGAGAAATCCCTCGAACCTCGATTTTGTATGATTATCCGCTCACTTCGGTGGGATCATATAATGATAAGGGTGATGGCGTTGGCTACGTTTTGGTTGTTTCTAACGATTACGTAACTAGCGACAATCCGGACATCGACTTCGATACTAACAACAATTCTCGAATCATACACGATCTCGACGAGCAAAATCACGAAGAAGATATCCATCGAGGAGGCTACGAGAGCTCGACGAAGCAATGGATCTATACGCGAGTTTCGAGGAGCTCCGGTCACGATAGAGTTAGAACCTTCGGATTTCGAAGATAATCCGAAAGAGCTCGTCATTCGATTCGGGAGGAGACACGGCGAACTCGACACTAGATTCGAAAGAAATTACGAAGTCGACTTAAGAAGTGGAAGAGTTCTACCTCCGAGAATGGGTCCGAAGGACAAAGGAAAGCGGTGGTTGTTCAGAAGAACCAACCCCGGCGGAAGAAATACCCATTCGAGAAGAAGTCGAGACACATGGAAATAAAGTGGACTACAACGTGCTAGCTCATCTTAGGAAACTACCGGCCAGGCGAGCATCTACGACGCTCTCATCTTATCGAAGGAGATGAAAGAAGCTCGATCGAGGCCTTACTTGATCCGGAAATTTGCTTAGCTCGAATGGCCGGAGATTCCTTAGATGAGGTTTGCTCGTTAAAAGAACGACGAGGCGTTACCTTCGCGGACGATGACCTACTTACTTGGGACGGCGAGATCACGGCCGAGCCGTTGTACATTTCGATTACTGATTGGGAAGTTTACGCTCTCCGAGTATTGGTGGATCCGGGAGCATCGATCAATATAATGAGTCTTCGAACACTAGCATACTTGGAAATTGATGCTCGCGAGCTCGAAGCAGACAAAATGTTATTAAGAGGATTTAACCAGAAAGGAGAAAGAGCCCTCGGGTCAATAACACTACTGATGAAGACCGGTGACTTAGCAAAGACTACCGCAAAATTTCACATAATCGATTCAGAAACGTCGTTCAACGCTCTCTTGGGCCGACTGTGGATACATGAAAACGAGGATGGTACCATCATCTCTACATCGGTGCATTAAATACTACGATGGAGGGGAACGGTGCATCGAAGGTGACTTACGACCATTCTCACGTACATGAGATTGGAATCCATGAAGATGCGGCTTATTATGCACCGCCAAGAAAACGATCTTCTCCGGAGATACCGTAACAAATGAAGCAAAGAAATTTCGGGACAACGAAGAACTTGAAGTTCTAGTCCAACGATCACTCACCACTCCCTTCCGGCGAGATGGTGAAGGTTTCTCCACGACTCGCATCCGAGGTCGAGGCGGGGACGAGGCCGTGGTAGAGACGTTAGGACGAGTTGGACGGAGAAACCGACCATCGATGTTGAATGGGAAGATAGTTACGAAGAAGAAAAATAAATCAAACAAGAAGCGACGGCAATAAGTCGGAAGAAGCCGCAATTCGAGATCTCCTCGAAGATGAAAAGAATGAAGAATATAAATAAATGTACGAGAAGATTAACCACTACGTACATGCTTATGACCACTAACCCGATCCGATCAAGTAAGATCGAGGGTATGGTGGTCGAAGAGGTACGTAACGACGGTGCGAGGCCGATCGAGTTCTACGCGGTGCTTCTTCCTCCAAAGCTGAAAATAATGTACAATTCGAAGATGTCACTTCATCGAAATTAATGGAATTACCTTTTGAGTGGTACTCTCACTTGTGTTCGAAATTTAATTCAACGTGGTTTCTTACCTCGACAATGGACGAAAGGCCGATCACAACATTTTGAAAAATTATGGAATAACTCCGGTCGTCCACTCGATTCAAAGTATGGACTCGGATTCGGCACGATAGGGTCGGTTGACGATGCGAATTTTGCTTGGTTGTCACTTGCAAGTCCGATGAAAGCTGCATGGAAACTACGAGACGAACTCGAAGATTTACAAATTGGAGACGCTCGCGAGAATTCGAAGAAGAAATTAAATCCATGATAGATGAGTTAACGGAAGTTAACTTAGGTACTAGCGAAGAGCCTAGACCTACCTTTGTTAGCTCCTTACTCGACAAAGAAGACTCGAAGAAATAATCGAAATTATTAATGGAATTTAAAAGCTGTTTTGCTTGGAACTACGATGAAATGCCGGGATTGGCTCCGGAGGTTGCGGTTCATAAGCTAGGAGTGGATCCTACTACATTCCGGTCGGACGAGGTCCCGAGAAGAATGCGTCTAGAAATCGAACAACAAGTCATAGCCGAAGTTAAAAAGCTAATAGACGCTAAATTTGTCAGTGAAGAACAATACCCGACTTGGTTAGCCGATGTGGTGCCGGTCGAGAAGAAGAATGGTCGGATCGAGAATTTGTGTAGACTTCGGAGATTTAAACGAGGCATGTCCAAAGGATGAATTCCCTCTACCGATCCCGGAATTAATGATCGACATTGCTTGACACATGAAATATTCTCGTTCATGGTTGGATCTTCGGGATACAACCGGATAAAAATGGCTCCGAGAAGATGAAAAGCTTACGGCATTCGAACGCCGATCGGAGTATTTTGCTTTACACGGTGATGCCATTCGGAGTCGAAGAATGCGGGAGCGACCTACCGAAGAGCAATGACAAGAATTTTTGATGATCTCATCCATAATCGAGTCGAATGCTTACGTGGACGATGTGGTCATCGAAAGCAAAGTAAAGGAAAACCACGTATGATTTGAGAATTGTTTTCGAACGATTAAGACAATTTAACCTTAAGATGAATCCCTTAAAATGCGCCTTCGGCGTCACCTCGGGAAATTCTTAGGATTCGTTGTCGGACATCGTGGAATTGAAATCGACCGGAAAAGATTAAAAGCTATCTTAGAAATGCCGCCTCCCAAAACCTTAAAACAACTACGATCTTTTCGAGGAAGCTGGCATATCTTCGACGCTTTATCTCGAGCTCGTCGAGTAGGTGTCGGCCTTTCTCGGCACTGAGTTAAAAAGGACGCCAAATTTATTTGGGAAGAGAAATGACGAGAAGGCCTTCGAGGACATTAAACAATATTTAATGACACCTCCTGTCTTAGCGACCCTGAGTCTCGGGTAGACCGGTGATACTTTACACCGCGGCTCTAGACGACTCTCTCGGAGCCATGTTAGCTAGGTCGATGATGAGGGTAAAGAAAATGCTCTTTCTTACTTAAGCCGTCGTTTACTTCCGACGGAAGTAAGGTATCCCGCAATTGAAAAGCATTGTTTGGCCACGATCTTCGCCGCTCGAAAGCTCGGGCACTACATGCTTTCTCATAAGGTCGGCTGATCTCGAAGTTTAATCCATTGCGATACTTGATGACTCGTCCGACACTTTCGAGTGGACTTGCCGGATGGTCGATGATATTATTGCAATTCGATATAACTTTCGTGCCTCTGCGTGCGCAGTAAAGGGACAAGTCTTAGCGGACTTCCTCGCGGCGCACCCTTTGCGGCGGAATCTCCTCTCGATGACGATTTGCCGGATGAACAAATAATGAACCTAGAAGACCTTGATGATCGACGTTGGGAATTGTATTTCGACGGAGCATCTTCGGCACACAAAGACGAAGAATCGCAAGTGATAGTGCCGGTAAGGCGGGAATCGGGCTAATCTTTATAACACGGAGCGGGGGATGTTAAGATACTCCTACCACTTGACGAGCCGGTGTACGAACAACGAAGCGAGAATACGAAGCCCTCGTAACGGGACTAGAATTAGCTATTCGAATGGGGATAACGGACATCGACATCTACGGGGATTCGCGGTTAATCATTCAACGGATCGTCGGACAATACGGAATTTTAAAGCCGAGACTCGAACAATACTTCAGGTATGCCATACGGTTGTTGGAACGGATTCCCGAATGTGACGATCTACAAAATTCCCGGAAAAGAAAATGCTTTAGCGAGATGCTTTAGCCCGTCTCGCAAAAGAATTTGCTGTTTGCAAGATGAATCGGTGGAAGTGTCGGTTCGCGGACGTCGGGTCTGTCGCGGCTCGACATAGACACGATACACAAATCGAGAAAAGAAAAGAATCGGTTGCGGCGGTGACGGAAAACACGGAAGATTGGCGACGGCCATTGATAGACTACACTGCAAACGGGAAAAGCTACCGGACGATAGGTCGCTAGCCCATCGGATCGAAAAGAACTGCGTCTTACGCATTAATAAACAACACATTGTACGGAAGGTCTTTTGTTCGAATGTGGCTAAGGTGCCTAAGCGGGTCCGAGGCCGTGAAATTGTTAAGGAGGTGCATTCGGGACTACGTGGCGCTCACCGGTCGGGTCCGAAGATGAAAATTAAAATTAAAAGACAAGGGTACTACGGCCCTCGATGATGACCGAGCTGCATGAAAATCGCCGAGAGGCGTCACCGATGCCGAGTGCACGGAGTGGTTCTACACCGACCTCCGAATGTGCTACACCGAAAATTGCGTCGTGGCCATTTGAATGTTGGGGCACGAGATATAGTGGGTCAGATAGAACCACCATCTTGAAAGGACATCGTTTCATTCTTGCGGCTACGGATTACTTTTCCGAGTGGGCGAGGCGGTTCCACTAGAGAAGTGAAAGCACACCGCGTGCTTACGGTTTTCGAGAACCGAGTTGTCTGCCGTTTCGGAGTGCCGCGCGGGATCATCTCGGATAATGGGTCGGCATTCGGAAGCACACAAATCAACAATTTTGTCGGGAGACACGGAATCGGCGGCGATACTCGACAATTTACTACCCGAGAGCGAACGGTCTCGGCGAGGCTTTTAATAAAACTCTCGTTCGAATCTTAAAGAAAACTTTGGACGATAATAAGAGAAATTGGCACGAGAAATTGTTAGAAGCCTTATGGGCCTATCGGACAACCTTCGAACTCCTACTCGAAGCTACACCTTACGCTGCGGTGTATGGGTCCGAGCGAGTGTTACCTTTAGAGGTTCGGCTTCCTTCACTCGGAATTGCGAGTTGCAAACAAGATCACGACAGAAGAGAACGCCAAATTACGACTCGAAGAATTAGAAGGCTTGGAAGGGAAAAGACTTGCGGCGCAACGGAATTTAGAACTATACCGAGCTAAGATGGTTCGAGCCCATGACAAGCCGAGTCCGCCGAGAACCTTGAAAGTTGGTGACTTAGTTCTCGTTCTCGAGAGACCTATTCTTGCACACGCAAGATAGGAGGAAAATTTGAACCCACTTGGGAAGGACCGTTTGTGGTTGAAACGGTATACTCGGGAGGTTCCTACCGGCTAGTGAATTGCCGGGGAGAACGACATATGCTTCGATCAACGGACGATACTTGAAAAAGTATTACTGCTACTGATGTTTCGAAGGAATGAATTCTTCATCCACTAAGAAACACGGGCGAAATAATTACTTATGATTGAGTCCGAACCCAAAAATAATAAAATGTGTTAAAATAAATAAAGTCATGATAATATGTTTTCCTTGTTTTCTTTTCCGAATCAAAATCTCTTCCACGATCTTATCCTACTTCATTCTGTTAAATTTGAAAATAAAAAAAATATATAAAAAATGTATCTTTAATAAACATTTTCTTAATGTTCTTGTTCTTAGTACGGCCCACGATCCTTTTCCTTGTCTTTTCGCGGGGAAATGTCGAACGGGCGGTTGGTCTCGAACTTTAAGAATGGCGTAAGCCTTGCACTCGATGAAAAGTGGGTGAAAGATGGGGCGATAATCGAGATTGACTCGGATTTCGCACCGAGCGGAGCCTACGGTACGAGGAAAGTGAGTCGGGTCCCGGTTAGCGAGAAGAACTACCGGGCGAGACGAGTGATGAAAGTGGGTGGCCCGAGCCACCGATCCAACAACGAAAAGAAAAGCGAACACTGAAGAAGATAAGAAAATGAAGTCCGTAGTCGCTACGGCGGAGGGCGGGGCTTGTCGGCGCCGCGCCCGCGAGAGATTCATGAAGTTCGAAGGGCTACTCTCGCGGCCCGCGCAACGAAGAAATAAGAATCGCCGTATCCGTAAGATGTTAACAAAACTAGTTGCGGACCGGCGCGACGAGACGATTGCTTAATGCCGGTACATACACTTCGAGGACACCGGTTCACCGGGAACTCGAAGAAAGGAGGCCGGTTCCTAGGATAACGAAAAGAACCGGGGAAATCTCCAGAAGATCGGAAGAAAGAAGGCTACCACGCCACGGATAGAACCACCGATAATGCATGACCTTGTTGCGAAGCAACCCGGGGGATGTCCCGACGGGCATCATCCACGAGGAGCCGAGGTATGCGGGGAGAACGTGAAGGGATTGAACCATATATCCCACGATATGTCACGAGGCCTCGCCATCTGCGGATCATTCGGAATACGAGCTGGAGAGAATGCGAAATGTTGAAAAGAAAACCTTTGAATACTTCGAGAGAATTAAAGGTAGAAGAATCGACATACTTAGAGGGCCTCGAGCTACATACCGACGTATTCTCGGAGTATGAACAACGACAAATCGTGGATTGTATCCGGGATTTGAAAAGAATGGGCGAGCGAGGCCGCTGAGGAAAATACATACTCGGAACTCCGGAGATGGATGCCGGGGAAGGGAAGAATCACGATACGATGCGGATCTTGCTACAACTTTCGTTGAAGACGGGAAGGAAACCCACGGGAATACTCGCGTCATGGGCGAGTAGATCCGATGCCATTAGTCATCAAGAGAATGGTAAAGAGATTGATAACATGGAGGGTGCCGGCGAGATTGCATACCCAATCGTTGCATTATCAACATCTACAAACGAGGTGTTGCATACCCCCGCATATAGATCACCACGACTTCGTCGGACCTTTACTGCACGGTCTCTTTCTTGAACGAGTGTGACATCATGTTCGGATGCGACCTCCGGATAGCGAGCCCGGGTGAGTTCGAGGGCCGGTAAAGATACCTTTACCGGTAGGTTCCGTCATGATGCGAAGGGCAACGGAGCGGATATCGCTAAGCATTGCATACCGGGAGTGCCGGTGAAGCGGATCTCGGTTACTTTCGGGAGAATGGACGACGAGAAGACACCTTACCATTTCCGACCGGACCGGAGCTAGAGAACCTCCGGCCTTACGAGTTGTGAGTTACATGGGAGATATCACACCTCCGACGTACATCCGGTCGGCATCCTTGCCGAGGATGGCTTGGAAGGTGATGTTATTAACCATGTACCCCATTATTCGGACATGGATTTTTGACGAGATGCTTCTTTTGATGGATCGGCAAAAGATCATACATAGTCCGTTTTGAGTCTACATGGATTGTATGAAATATATTCCGAGATCGAGTTGTATGATGTATCTTCGACATGATTGGAATGAAAGTGACCATGTCACATTTTTGGCCTTCACCTCTTTTGTGCAAATTGATTGGGAAACGCCATTAAAGTTAAATGAACTTCGAACGAAAGAACGAGAAAAGAAATAAAAAAAGGATAAAAGAGAACTTTCTTTAAAAATCTAAAAATCACGAACACCGAATTCACGTGAACATTAAATAAACGATAAAATAAAATTTGAACCATTAAAAGATAAACGAAATCAACATGAATATTAAATCAAATCACGAAATCAAATTCTCGATCAAATTCCAAATCCACTCTCGATCGAAGTTTCAAATTTGATCTTCCAAATTCAAATCGAATCTTAAATCAAATTTCGATCGAGTTCGAACTCATCCTTCCGAATCTCGAATTCGATCTTTCCGGATTTCGAGCCTCGATCAAATTCGAATTCGATTTCTTCAGGATCTCGAATCAAATATCAATCAAATCGAATTCGAACTTTTGGGTCGAGGATTTTACATCCAAGTACCTTTGCTTTAGGATTCTTTTCCTATTGCACTTGAAATACATCAAATTCAAACTTTTGGGTCGAGGATTTTACATCCAGAGACTGCCTTGCTTTAGGATTCTTTCCTATTGCCTTTGAAGTACATCGAATTCGAACTTTTGGGTCGAGGATTTTACATGCCTACTTTAGGTTCTTTCTATGCCTGAAATACATTCAGACCTTTGCTTAGGATTCTTTCCTATTGCACTTGTGAAGTACATCAAATTCGAACTTTTGGAGTCGAGGATTTTACATCCAATGCCTTTGCTTTAGGATTCTTTCTATTGCCTTTGAAGTACATCAAATTCGAACTTTTGGGTCGAGGATTTTACATCCGAGACTACCTTTGCTTTAGGATTCTTTCCTATTGCCTTTGAAGTACATCGAATTCGAACTTTTGGGTCGAGGATTTTACATCCAAGACTACCTTTGCTTTAGGATTCTTTTCTATTGCCTTTGAAATACATCAAATTCGAACTTTTGGGTCGAGGATTTTACATCCAAGACTACCTTGCTTTAGGATTCTTTCCTATTGCCTTGAAATACATCAAATTCGAACTTTTGGGTCGAGGATTTTACATCAAGTACTTGCCTTGCTAGGATTCTTTCCTGTTGCCTTTGAAATACATCAAATTCGAACTTTTGGGTCGAGGATTTTACATCCGAGACTGCCTTTGCTTTAGGATTCTTTCCTATTGCCTTGAAATACATCGAATTCGAACTTTTGGGTCGAGGATTTTACATCCAAGCTACCTTTGCTTTAGGATTCTTTTCTATTGCCTTTGAAATACATCAAATTCGAACTTTTGGGTCGAGGATTTTACATCCAGAGATGCCTTTGCTTTAGGATTCTTTCTGTTGCCTTTGAAATACATCAAATTCGAACTTTTGGGTCGAGGATTTTACATCCAGTGCACTTGCTTTAGGATTCTTTTCTGTTGCCTTTGAAGTACATCAAATTCGAACTTTTGGGTCGAGGATTTTACATCCAAGTTGCCTTTGCTTTAGGATTCTTTTCTGTTGCCTTTGAAATACATCGAAATTCGACCTTTTGGGTCGAGGATTTTACATCGAAGTTGCCTTGCTTTAGGATTCTTTTCTTATTGCACTAGAAATACATCAAAAATCAAACTTTTGAGGTTAAGGATTTTATATCCAATACCGCATTACTGCGAGATCTCTTCTCATTGCAATGATTCGATCTAATCAATTCGATTTTCTTTTCGAGGTTGAAGATGTTACATCTAAGACCTCGAAATTCCAATTTTCATTTCGAATCGAATCCCTCGAATTAATTTTGACAAAACTTGATCTAAATTAAAACTCCAAGTTGAAATCTAAACTTACACATCAAAACTTAAATTGAAACAAAATAAAATCTAAATCGAAATTCCCCCAGGTCATGTGATTTGGGATTCACCTCCTTTTCCTTTCCCCAGGCGAGAGTTCGGGAATCTCCGGTTTCGGAGATATACTTGCTACTCCCAGCGGAAACTCTTCATTTCGCCTAAGTTTGTCACTTGGACGTCTGTGTTGGTTTTGTTGATCGTTTCGGTCAACGCCAATACGCGCGGTGTGCTCCGTCAGCTCACCACACCTATTGGGGGTCCATTTGTTGACCTCATTTTTGATGAGGTCTTCTCTTCTTCTCTTTAGTACTTAGGATCTAGCCTTAGGCTTTTCCTTTGACTATCTTAGAGGACTAGAATTGGGACCCACCTTTTAGAAATTCAAACCACTTCTTAACTCCCTGCAAACTCCTGAAACTTGATTGTAGACCCCTAATCACTAGAGGGTTGAAATCGAATGTGGAAGTTTAAAGGATGAGTTCACATAGGACTCTTTGGCACTTAGGAGCCGCCTACAGGTGGCACTGGTGCAGTGAAGGGCTGACTTACACACACACTACACTTACACACTACACTTACACACTACACTTCCACATACCTCCTAAAACCACACCCATACCTAACTTGACCTCTGACTCATGTAGGTGATTCGCATGGATGATCCTTAACCCTAAGCCCTTGGTGAGAGGGTTAGGAACAACATAGTGAATGCCTCAAATGAGTCCCTTCATGGCTCATGTGGGCTTGACATGGCTTCATGGCTCGACCAAAATGATTTCTTTCCACTTACATCCACCTGATCTTCGATTTCCCAAATTTTCGATTTTTGACCCAGGGACCCTACACACGCTTAGCTACCCAAAACCATGAAATTACCGAAATTTCTCAAAAATTTCCAAATTACCCAAAATTCTCCAAAATCATTCCCAAACATTTCCACATCACTTAAATTGATCATCCATACCCAAAAATACCAAAAATTCCAAGAAAACCTCCCGATACCCTCCGAATACCCAAAATACCCCTCTTGACCTAAAAATCCAAAAATTCAGAAAATTCCCAGAAAATTCCAGAAAATCCCAAATATTCCCAATTTCATTTTGTCCAACTACACCATGGGCCAATTTTGTCGATTTACCCTACTTTTGTCAAAACCCCGATTTGACCCATTTTAACCTTAAGTGAACCCGATGTCAAACCAAACCTACCAGATTGACCCCAATTTTGGTCCAATTCAATTCTAAACTTCAATTCAACATCCCCAATACCAATCTAGACCAAATCTAAGTCCAATTTGATTGACATTTGGATCCAATCTCACTTTTGGCCTTAAAAGCCCGATTTGGACCCATGACCCGAACCTAACCGAGACTCACCCGATTCGACTCCAATTAACCCCAAATCTTTTCTAAATCTTCCTTAACATTCCCACAAGCAAAACACTAACATGATTTGCCCAAAATTTAGACCCAAACCCTACTCGAAATTCAACCCCAAGCTAAAAGGCCCATTTTTGACCTAAACCCGAAGCCTAACCCGAATGAGCCCGAACCCCAAAATCAAAGCCCGACCAAAGTCGAAACCTCTTTGAAACACTCCCATAAACATTTCTCAACATTGATTTTACATCAATTTCAACCCTAGCCCAACATTAGCCCAACTTGGCCCACTTGGACCTACATAGGCCCACTTACCGAATAAACCCAAATTCGAACCAATTCAACTCCAAATCACACCAAATTGATTCCAAGCCCTTCATAGAACATCCCCAAACCAATTATGACATTTATTTGACAAAGTTCTTCACAAAATCTTTACCCAAATGCCCATCCTAAAATCAAAAAGCCCATTTCCCTTAAACTTTCCTAAAAGCCCACTTCACCACATTCAAAAGCCCAAATCCATCCCAAGCCCACATGACATCTCCATTTGTCATCCACTTAATTAAATCCATTACCTAAGTCCTAAATTCACCATCAAATTATTCCAAATCAAGTTTCATACAAATTTCCATCAAATTACCAAAAATTCTTAAAACCCATTTTCATGAAATTGACCGAACCTTTTCCCGAGCCAAAGGTGAGCCATGCGAAGCCATGGACGAGCCACATGAAGCCATGGAAGGCTTGACATGTGATCAAGCCATTAATGGCAAAAGGAGGGGCCCTTTCCTAATCCTCCTTAACCCCTTTTTTACCTTAAGCATGTCGCACACTAAACCATGCTTAGCCGCCTCATCATGGATGGAGACCACACCACTCTCCCTTGGCGACCCAGCTGATCCTCTCGGCCCAAAATCGAGCCATGGGGAGGTGCACCTGACCCAAACCAATGGGTTGACCAAATTAAGGCCAAAATGACCCCCTCCCCATTCCATTTTAATTCAAAGCACTTTACACATGGCAATTGCCGATTGACTTGCACAAACCTCGAGTCACGACCCTCCGGACACTGAGATGGTGACCCATGCCTGCAGGCCGGCCGCTCGGATCGTCGGGAAAACACCATGGTCGAGACCTCAGGAGTGAGCCGAACTTTGGAATTCCCACTTGCTTGAGTTGCCCCATGCCGAATGGTCACCATGGTTGTTCTTCTCCTCACCGAAGCAGGTGATCCCATGCCTCGGCTCCCCACGGGAGGCTCTCCGGCCTCTCCTATTTAAACTCCTCACCCTCGCGGCCATGAGAAGAGAGTTACACAAACCTTGCAGAAACTGCGCAAAATTGTTCCGAAACCCTTCTCCACCCGTAGAGCGGTTGATCCCAGGTGTCGATTTGCCACTAATCACTGCTGATAAAATCCGATTTCCCAGTTGAAATTCCACCCAAAACCGAGGACACTTCTCCACGGTGAGCCAATCCCCAAATTGATTGGTTCTACACCTTCACCGGACGAGGGAAGGTGTCCACCGACAAAAGCCCCATCTCCGAGGCCACCCGGTTGCTCCGGCCTCCAAGCTTTGTGATCGGGCTTGGTCGAAATCACATCTAGACAATTCACCGAGACCGGGAGACTTCATCGCGGAGCTTGCTTGGGATCCAATCGAAGGTGCAACAACTCTCGGATTGAAGCCACACTTCTGCGAGCGAAGGTATGAGCTAATTTTTCATCCCGAGCTTCTAGAGATTCTCCATTTCGAATGCTTTAATTTCGATGCATGATAGCGGTATAGATGTGTTCGTCTCTTCGAGACGAATCCATAGAGCATAAGAACATGAAAATCCATTGAGTATCGAGTGAGATCTTAGGGATTTAGTGTGGACGGCTCTCGGGTGAGGACGCTCGGGGACGATGAACGGATGCGCGTCCATTCGATACACGCGCGGACGGACGGCTCGGATGGCGTCGGACCGGGAGACGGTACGAGAACCGCGGGGCCCGGGCTGCCGAGCTCGGATGGCGGCGTCGAATGGGAGCGCGACACGCGGCGTTTCGGAGATGTCGAGGATGAGTTGGCGCCGCGTGGATAAATAGAAAATTAGGGGTATTTTCTATTTATTTAATTCCCTAAACTTGAAAAATTCATAACTTTGTGTAGAAAAATCGGAAAAATAAAATAAAAATACCCTCTTGCTCGGTGAACGAGAGGAGAATAATGTGGAAAAGAAATCATTTAATTTCATCGAAGTATTTTATTTTTTATAATTTATTTACTCTCTGCATACTTTTAATTCTCCATGCATGTATACAATTCACCATGGCATGAGACCATAGGGCTTTTGAAGCCTCCGAATTTGGGAACATTCCCTGAATTTTCCAAAGTCGGAGGCCATCCTATAAAAAGTTATTGATTTTTCAAATTCATGTTGCTCGTTTTGAGTATTTTAATTCCAATAAATAGCATGTTGTGAAATAAATTCTAGGAAAATTTGGTGATGTTTCTTATGACCGAGAGAACCACTAGGAAAAATAGGTTTTGACTTAGTTCATTTAAAACAACCCTAATTGGCTTAAACACCCAAAATAGGTCTTTAATTAATTAGAGTTAACCATGCATCAAATTGACTTGAAATCAATTCTCCACTGACCTTTAGGATCAGAGGAATCCACCATAAAAGTTTGAGGTCGATTGGACTTGGTTAGCCCCACTAATTGGGTTGATTAAGCAGCTTAGTCATTTTAAACTTTAAAAATTCATAACTTTTAAAATACCTTTCAAAAATTCACCAAATTGGTTTTGGAGCCTCTCGATATCAGGGGAACCTAAGAAAATTAAAATTTCAATTTTCTAAAAAAGTTGATTTTTAATAATATTTTAATATTTTTAATAATTAAAAAATAATAAAAATCACAAAAATAATAAAATTCACCAAAATGTCACATTTTGAATTTTAATCACATAGGAACAAATCCCACATTTTTCTTAGGTCTATTTAGTGAGATATTAAATTTTAAAGCTTTAAGGTAATTTTAAAATTAAAAAAATGTATTTTCTAGCATTTTCACTAAAATAATTATAATAAATCATAGAAAAATCAGAAAATTGCAAAATTTGATTCTCTGATTTCCTTGATATCAGAGAGATTTTTGAAAAATATAAAATTCATTTTTCAACATTTATTTTATTTTTAAATTAATTTACACTCCAAAACTTAAAATAATTATAATAAAAATAATATAATTCAAAAAATCACCGAAAATTGGTCCAAGTGGTCCTCTGGTCATTAGGAATGTCCCCTAATTTTCTTAAGGACAGAAACTTTCCCTTGGTCATGTTATTAAATTTTCCTTGAAAATCTCTATTTTCTACCAAAAATAATTATATAAATAAATTAAATACAGAAAAATCACATTTTCTCCTCTCATGTCTTTATTGACATATGAGTGAAGTTACATAAAAATTTCAAGTTCATTTGAGTTCGATTTAGTGAGTTATGAAATTATTAAGCTTAAAGGGTAAAGTGGTAATTAAAATTTTTAATCCTTAATTAAAACTTTAGGTTTAATAAAAAAATTAACAAGTAAAATATTTGATCCTAATCTGATTTGGATGATTGAAATTTAAATGATTAAAGGGTAGAAACCCATTAAGCAATTTTAAAATGATTAAACTTTAATTAAATAATGGATTAAATTTGGAAGAATAATAAAATTGGAATTATTAAAATAGGGATATTATTAGGAAGAGATTTATTCTTTAATTTAAAAATCCCTAAATTAATTATCTCATTAATATTTAATTCTTAATTAAAATGATAACTCAAATTTAAAATATTAAAAGACTTAATCATTAAACTAAAATTAAATTATTAAACTCTTTTAAAAAATTTCAATTAAAATTAAAAATAAAATTAAATTAAAATTAAATTAAATTAAATAAATTAAATTAAATTAAATTAAATTAAATTAAGATTAAAAAATTAAATTAAATTAAAGATTAAATTAAATTAAATTAAATCAAATTAAATTAAATTAAACAAATTAAATTAAATTAAATTAAATTAAATTAAATCAAATTAAATTAAATTAAATAATTAAATTAAATTAAATTAAATTAAATTAAATCAAATTAAATTAAATTAAATTAAATCAAATTAAAATTAAATCAAATCAAATTAATTAAACATCAAATCAAATTAAATTGAACTATATTGAATTAAATTAAATTAAAACTCGATTAAATTAAATTAAATTAAATTAAATATAACATCACACTAAGACATAAAGAAATTAAATATAAAGCAACTTGAACAACTTATTCCGAATTTAAACTCATTAATTGAAATTAAACTAAATCACGAACCATTCGAACACCGATTTACCCTCGAAATGCTTTAGTCATCATAACTCTAAATAGAACATTAAATGAAATGTTACTTCACTTATAGGATATTCGAATGTCTGAGTTCATTTGAGCAAGATTAACAAAACTTGAATTCTCGGACGATTAATTCATTTGTATAATTAAATTCATTTGGACTTAAAACAATCCTAGAAATATTGAAAAGATGTTTAAGATTTGTCTTAAGCACTTCCTCGATATGATAGGATGTTTATAAGAACAATTGAACTTAATTATTCTTTGATGAAGAAAATCGTCCTCAAACTAGAAACACAAAGAACCTAGACGTCGTAGGAGATGACTAAGCTATAGGATTAGGAATTTGGTAGAAAACCATAACCCTTCCCTTAGCTTTACCTAGGAACTTGCTTAAATATTCTAATTGTGTTTTAAGTGTAGCTTGGGATGACGGGAAGACCCTCAGGGTACGCTTTTATTTTATTGCGATTTACTTTCTTGCGATTTACATTATTGCAATTTATTTAATCGCATTGCACTTACTTTTCTTGCATGATAAACAAGCTGTTGCATGAAAACTCACACCTTTAGGATAGTCCCTAAAGCCGAAACCAAAACTAAGTTAAAAGTCATTGCGAGATAAAATTCACCGCCACGACATTTCAAAATATAAAACAACTCAAAATTTAATCACAAACAGAACATAAAACTACAATTACAACTAAATTAAAACGTCTGTTGGATGATCGGGAATACCTCGGATGATGTAACCTACGTGTTGCTTAACGGGATTTCCCACGGTCTAAATGAAAGTGTGGAACTCATTCGGTTGAGTTTAGCAAATTCATACGGACTAAGTGAATCCGATAAAAATAATGATGCGGAAGGATGGAATCGTGGGATCTTAACCGGTGTCGTTATAATCAACTTTAAGATTTGTTTTAATTAAAACACAAAAAACACTTGGAAATTAAGACTTCTCTAAACCAAAACACTTTTCTCATCCTCTGATTTATGATTTCTAAAACTAAACCTCTGCAACAATAAGGAGCTTGGAGCATGGTGGGCGACACGGCCATCGTCATCAGCAAAACTTGAATCTACATCAGCAAAACTTTCCTAGAACTAAATAACAATGCCATAGGACTTCGAGGTAGTTTGCCTAGTGCGACATAAATCCTCGACCTTTTGTTAGGCATTTGCCTTGCAAATTAAGCCCTAACTAGGACTTAGGATTCGAGGTAGTCGTTGGGTACGACATAAACCCTCACATCTTCAAGGCTATTTGTATGATTCTATCATATAAATATAAGTCCTAATTAATTAAAATTGGCAAAATCAAAACATTTAGATAAATATTACGACTTTCTTAAATCCAAGCCGAACAATAGGATAGTCGGGAAATTACTGAAGTTCACTTCGAATCTGTGATTTCTCCTACTTTTCTTCCTTTGGATTCCCAAAATAAAATGTTTCAAATTTGATCCATTCCCTATTGAAATCCCAAAATTCAATCCCTTGAAAAACTTAAACTTTGAAATCCTTGAGAGCAGAATTATTGATTATTATCGAGAGTTTTCTTAGGTGATTCCCATCACTTAAGATGTAATTAACTATAGGGGCTTGCCCTTATAAGGAATTTTAAAGAACCCAGGTAATATAAACCCTGTTTAATGTTTTCATATTAAGCAGGGGAATTTTGTCGGCTTATAAAATTGGTTCGCAGACCGAACGGATGTCACTGAAATCTTCTAGTTTATTTAATCGAGCCTCACCGTCGAGCGGTGTATACATCCTTAGGGATAGATACACGGTTTGTGGTGCGGTGCTCGTTTATATAAACTATTTGGGACGTGAGATCGGTTTAATCTCATATCTTAAAAACTTCAAATTTAAAATTATTTTCAAAATCAAATACTACTTTTCAAATTATTTATTTTAATTAAATTAAAAATTTGCCGACAGCTTCTGTTAGGCGACCCCCCTTTTCAAAATAAAACACACAACCTAAAAATATGCCGACAGGCTTTCGATGCGACATTTAATATAGAAGCAGGAAAATTTATCTTTTGCATTTGCTTCATTTTTCACTCCCCTTTTCCATAATTAAGAAAAGAAATTACCACAATAGCATCCATAGTACCAAAGGATTCATACTCACAGAAAGAAGAACCCCATAACTGGTAGAAAGCATTGATTCGATCTTGGGTAAACTCTACCATTATTCCTCGAACAAGCACATGTTCAACTTTGGTCCACCGCGGATTAGCATAGAATTCAAGAACCACATCCACAATCACATCAACATAAATATAACAGAATGTCTCCCAGTGCTGAGTAGGAATTACCTGTTCCACAACTCCGCCCAGATTTTCAAATGCTCGACCCTGCATACACTTTTTTTTTGCAAAAGCTAGAGTTGAAGTTGTATTGTGCTTTAATATTAACAAACTACTTCTCATCAAAATCCAACTTCCTCTTCCCCTTACTCATCCTTGGAGTCATTACAAAATTTCTAGACAATGTGAAAATAAATCCAAATAAATTCCAATATTGTAACGTAGTAAACTCTAAAGATAAATCTAATAGGTAAGAACTTTACAACATGGATTGTCTTAAAGCTTTCTTAAAAGACTCCAAATTTTTGGATCTCCCCAATGTAGGAGATTTCCATGGTGAAAATAAAAAATTTTAGTTTAAAGTAGGGCTCTTACCAAGAGAAAATGAGATCCCACCTCTTTAAGCATTGATATCTCCTCCAATCCAAATGCAAGCAAGCCCTATGTGCATGTTTTAGCCTTGGCTTAAGGTTTAAGATGGTTAGAAGAGGGTCAACTACTCAAATTCACGATTTAAAATGTACTAGCAAGTTTCAAGTTAAGGGCGGCTTCGGCGTCCATTCTGGCGTCGTGGACGCCAAACCAATTTTCTGGGTTTGAAATTTTTTTACGATTTTGATCTTTTCTAAGTTATGTTGTCATCTAATTAGCCTTTTTAAGAATTTATTTTCATAATTAAGTGATCAGCTAATAAAAAAATTTACACAAACAACATAAAACATCACTTATATATATATATATATATATATATATATATATATATATATATATATATATATATATATAAATGGCGGCGCTTGGTTTGGAGGGAGGTGCTCTGCTAGGGTTTCCATGGCGGAAGCGGTAAGGTGAGAGGCTGCTCGGTGCGAGGTGGAGAAAGGTGGTCATTAAGAAGGCTGGAAGCCTTTTCGTTTCTCTTCTTCCTTTGGTTTTGGGTGGGGGTGATTCTTTCTCACTTCCGGGCTCCTTATTTTTTGAATTTTGTTTGTGAGTATACTGTTACATTGGCAATGGCACATGATCTCACTCGGGTCGATCCACACTTTGTTGGAAGGGGTACTTTTCTTGAAGTTATAGTGAGGAAAGATGGTGGAACCACTCTCAGGAGATAAGCTGGTGTTCCTCGATTATTTCATGATGCGATGGATGGGAAAGGCGAGTGTGAGTTTATTAGGAAATGTCTTAGGAAGAGTTTGGGAAGGTCGGCTCGATTTTTGCGAGGAGGAGATTGCGAAGCTGTCGGAGCCTTATAAATTTACCTTGGTAGGGAAATTTCGGTTGGCCATCCTAAAATGGATATCTTGAGAAAAGTCTGTTGATGATTTCAAGCTAGTGGACGGTTGGAAATTAGGGGTTTTTGACGATGAGACACATTATGTTGCGACTTGCTAAGGAGGAGGATTATGCACGGGTTTTTCTAAAAAAGTGATAATGATAGATGGGAAACCCATGAAGCTCCTCGAGTGGACAATGGACTTTGATCCAGCTAAAGAACCACCTATAGTTCCGGTGTGGTTCGGTCTCACTAACTTAAAACTTCCTTTTAACAATCATAGAATCATCTATGATATAGGCGATGCTTATGGGAAGGCCACTCAAACTTGATATCCCCTCTGCTAATGTTACCGGGATTTCCAATGCAAGATTTCTAGTTGAAAGGGACATTACTCGACCTTATTTGGATGGGGTTTGGCTAGGCCTTGCTAATAATGGATGCGGCAACCCATTGTTATGGAATATCGACCTTTGTATTGCAAGCACTCGTCACCTGTTGGACACACCATGGAACAATGTTTTAAACTCCACCCTGAATTAAGACCTTATAATGTAAATAATAAGGTTACTTAAGAAAAGCGATAATCCACCTATCTCTCCAGTGATTCCGGTTAGCATTGTCCCGATTACTACCCGGGATTTGAATAATGAACTTGCTATTTTAAATCGAGGTACGAATGGGCTTGTTGATAAGGAGGGGGATTTTAAAAACTATGCTTGATCAAATTGGGCGAGCGGCTATTGGAAAATATGCGGATCTACCGAGTAGAGATTAGAGACAATGGTATGAATAATGCTACACTAGTTGCGAAGGCGATGATGTGAGTTCGAATAATTCGATGCGAAGGGGCAGTCTCGACGAGGAAGTAGGAGGAGGAGGAATAAGAATCTACGGCATATTGATTTATCTAACAACTGTCGGCCAGGCTACGGTACCGCCACATCTAGGATCGCGAGTCTTTGCACGGGGAGTTGATACTGCGGGAAGTGATCCGGATTAGTATTCGATGCGATTGCCACTTTTATAACCCCTTTAAGTCCCATAATTGGGAATCCTTATTGATTCTTGAGAATTTAGCTCTTGCGTGGTGGTCTCAATGAAAAGTAGAAGGAGGAGAAAAGATATTATGGTACCAAAATTTATCTAAAAATCAATATTATTGGTATGGATCGTTACGTCTGACACCCTACCAAATTCTTTTAGAAATTTGGTAAGGCATTACATCATGATTAATACGACTGTGGAATGTTGAGAGTGTGGTAAGTCACAGCACCCTTAATAGTGCACATCTTAACGGGACTTTTAAACCTTGGATTATAGCATTAATGGAACCTATGGTGCATGCGACATCTCTAAATTCACTAAAAGATTTCACGGATTCAGTTTCACTCAAGCTATGACAATAAGATGCGGATTTTACGAAAATTTAAGCGCAATGTTGACTTGATAATTATCAATTTCTCCATTTACGATTTGGGATGGATTCTTTCCGGGCGATCTTCTTATCATGTTTATCTTGGTTGTACTCACATGGATAGAGTTTCTCTTTGGAATGAGTTGTGGCGGTCCGGTACAAGTAACTCTTGAGTGGCTTGTCGGTGGGGATTTTAGTTGCATTAGAGATCCCGGTGAGAAAAGGGGGAAGAACTCCGATGTTAATACCATGCTACAATTCTCTCGGAATATCACTAATGCGAGGATTATTTGATCTAGGATACATTAGTACCTTTCACATGGAAGAGAGGTAATTTGCTTGAGAGAATTGATAGAGCTTTGGTAATGACCTTTGGCTCGACACTTTTCATGCTCGAGTGCGACATTTACACGGGGCATCATGCTCCGCTCTTAATTCGGATTTCTTTCGGCTCTTCAGTACTCCCGGTTAGATTTCTCGATGCTTGGTGCACTCATGATAGCTTTCTATTTGAAAATAAACGAAACTGGAAGGTCCTGTCACGTAAATTTGTAGTCCTCTTGTGAGGCTATGGAGATTGCAAAAGAATGTAGCTTTTAAACTTAGGCGTAAGAATAAGACTCGGTTGGAAATATTTTTCAACCAGTGAAGGATGCGAGAAGCTAAAGTCCATTTGTTGGAAAACACTTGAGAATGATTTGGGGGAGAATCGGGCACATGAACTTGAAATTGCCGGTCGGTTTTATTCCAGAAACCTTTGGAAAGGAAGAGGATTTTCTCTAATAGCGTATGTAGTACCTTTATGGGGACGGGAATTCTAAGTATTTTCATGCGGTCATTAAGCACGAAGAAAAATAAATGCTATGCCAAAATCGAGGATGGTACGACGATTGGAGTTCTTGACGATCTTCCCTCTCGCGAGTCTTTGTATTACATTTTCGGGAATTTGTTTGTGAAACTGTATCCTGCTACTTCATTTGTTGTTGAGATGTTTTACGATCATCGAGATTATGTGAATCGGCTTAATTTAACTTTCTTACGATAAACGGGAGATATTTCAATCTTTAAAGAGCATTGATGGTAATAAAACGAGCGGGCCACGATGGGTTTACTTCAACATTTTATATTAAAGCACAGGATATTGTGAGTGTGATCTTATTGAGCGATTCATTTCTTTCTTTCTTGGATACTACATTCTTCCTAAATATTTTGCGACGGCATTGCACTTATTCCGAAGGATCTCGAAAAAACCGGTGGAGCGATTTTAAACTGTCAGTCTTACTACTACCTTTTCTAAAATAATTAGTAAAATTCTTGTGGGAAAGCTATGACCTATCTTAACTTGATTGATCGGCTCTAACAATCTTGCTTTTGTGCGGGGGGCGGTATTATTGATAATTGTCTTTTGGCTCGAGAGCATTACTTGATATTGATAAGAAATGTAGAGACGTTACTTCTCGAATTGGATCTTAAAAGGCTTATGATTCTGTCAGTTGGAAATTTATTGATTTAGTACTTAAAGGTTAGAGGTTTCCGTCACGATTTTTGTACTTTAATTCGAAGATGGTAAATACAATGTTTATTACGATGTCTGAATTGATAGGCTGCAGTATGGTTTCTGTGAAAATTTAGTAGAAATTCAGAAACGAGAGACCCGTGTCTCTGACCATCTTCATAATGGCTTTTGATTACTTCTCGAACTGCGAATGCTTGCTCGAACAATTTATCAGCATCTCGTTTTAAGCATGGTTCTTCATGAGATGATAAGTCATTTGGCATATGCGTGATGTTATCATTTTCACCGTGGAAGTAAGCTTGCTATTAAGAAAACAACATGGCGGCGATCACACAACCTTAGTTGCGAGCACAAAATTAAACGAGGAAGTGTCGATTTTGAGTTTGTGAGGTTCGATAAATCGACGATGGAGTGAAAAGAGTACCTTTGGAGTTCTCTGCTTGCGATCTCCCTTGAAATATTTAAGTGTCTGACTAATTAAAGGGAAGAGGAAGCAATCTCGGTATGATGAAATTGTCAAAGAAGATTACATCGACTTTAAAGCTGGCGAATTATGCAACTACATCAATAGTGGAAGATTAACTTTGCCAAGTACTCTCGGCCTTTCCTCTTTATCGATTCTGAATAGTTAGAATGAAAAAAAGCACCAGAAAAATGTTGAAAACGATATTTAATAAATTTCTGCGGGAAGTCAGCTTGACGATATCATTGGGGCTATCTGAGCAAGTTTGTAAATGACAAAGAAATTTAGAATAGGGGCGAAATTTCGACGGATGAGCCATTTGTTATTGTGGCAGTGGATTAAATTGAAGGAAAGATGCCATGTGGGCAAAATTCCTTTTTAGCCAGTATTCTTTGGAAAGATCCACCCAGTCAATTTTGTCTTAGAAGGGATTCGAGCATTAAGAAGTTTGCTAAAAGTTAGGGACATGGCAATCAGTATTTACAGCAGGAAGTGGGCGAGGGGAGGTGAATTCTTATTATGACAATTTGGATAGGAGATGGAACTCTAAATTTTGCGCGTTTCAATCACCGAAGCTAAACGTTGCGGTTTGGGTGGAGGATCCTTTGGAATCGACGAAGTGAATGAAGTTTTGGATGGGGAGAGCATACGACGGATTATTCAAATCCACATTAATCTGACTAAACACGATAGAATCTTGCGAAGAAGTCTAATAAAAAATCTTTCGATCGGATGATTCGCTTCATGACTTTGGCTGATACTTCTTGGGGGAGAAAATCTGGACCGAGCTTTTATCCTCTGTGTCTTACTTCTTTGGAGATTATTCCATCATTATCTTGAGTAGATGATATTTTAAAACTCGAAGGCCTAGGTAGCTTCTTGATGTTGGCTGTCGAGCTCGGGAAGAATCTTTTTCCATATCTTTCTGCATTGCTTTATCCTTAAACGGTGTGGATTCTTGTTTTAAAACATTTATCTTACTCATCTTAATCACAATTGGCTCGATTGGGAGGCTTCTTGGAGGAATTTGGAAAATGAAAAATGGTTCCATCTACACTTTAGTTATTTGTAAGTTTTGTTTGGATGCATAGGAATCATTTAAAAGTTTGACAACGAAATTGAAATATTAATCGTATGGTGGCTAGCTGGCACAGGTTTTACGAGAAAGAAGCCTTGTTGGAGCCTACGGAAACCAAAGAAAACCTACATTCTTGAAGTGGTCCTTCCACCTCCACCATGGATAAAAATAAATATAGATGGGAGCTTCGCTTTGCTTTCTCAGCTGTGGAATTGGGGCGGTTGTAGAAATTACGGGAGGTAAGTTCTTGTGGTATTTCCGAGTGCCCGATCATCTCGGCATCGAGTCTCCATTACGAACTTCAAGGCGCCTTGCGGGCCCGATTCTTCTTAAAGCTTTGAGCCCCACCCGGTGCAATACTAGTTGAGCGATTCTCGACGGCTTGTTAATATTATACGAAGTTATCCTCCTCATGGAATTTGGTATACCCCTGCAATTATTGCTATACCATTTCGCTCTATCACCCTCGAAGTGGTCCCATATCTTTAGAAAGGTAACCGGCACGCTGGCGGATTTGTGACGTCTTCTTGTAGCTCGAAGGATTATTTTTACGGTAAACTGATGATCCTTTAAAGCTTTTACTTTTGGGGATTTGGTGATATTCCACATATTAGATGTATGTAAACTTTGTCGACTTTTCTTAAAACTGAATTTTCTCCTTTTCTTAATATATATATATATATATATATATATGTATATATATATATTAATTTATACCCATTAAATTAGAGCGACCAAGGAGATAATAATTATTGATGTACTTATCCTCAGCGTTTTATCGAGTACTTCACAAATTTAAGGAGAATAAGTTGTGTAGAAGAAGTGGTGTTATAAATGGAAATCGATTGCAAAGTCGAGGCTACAATTAGAAATATTGAGAATCGATTGGGAAAAATAACTAATTGATTAAGTAATAGATCCCAAAGAAAACTTTCGAATAATACGAAGATAAATCCGAAGATAAAAATAAAGAAGCGAAGTAAAGTTGTTGAATGAGAAGTGGAAGCGAGTTGAAAGGTAGAGCCGAAAAGAGATTGAAGTAAAGAAAGATTGAAGAAACAAAAGAGGACACTCTAAAAGATTTCGAAAAGACTGTTCTGTGAAAAGTTGATTTAGAAAAGCTATATACCATCTTCTCGAGATTTTGATAGCAAAAGTTCGATAAACGGTGAAAATTGCGGGAGATTTATAAAAAATTACAATTAATATTCCATTTGCTGAAGCCTTAGAACAATTTCTAAGATATGTGAAGTTTATGATGGATATCCTTAAGAAAGAAAGTTTGAAGATAATGAGGCTTGTTGCGCTTAGTGAAATGTGGTGCGATAATTCGAAGAAGTTTGCTTAAAAGCTTGAAGATCTTGGTAGCTTCATAATTCCATGTGCAATGAGGAGACAAATTTTATGGGAAGGCTTTATGTGATTTAGGTACGATCATTTACCTTATGTAGGCTACATATTTAAAAAGGCGGGATTAGGAGATCGTTTGATAACATATCTAAAGGAGTTATAGAATATGCTTTAATAAAGTGGATCAATTTATCTTTCTGTTGATTTAATTGTGCTTGATATGGAGGATGATAATGAGATACTATTATTTTTGGGGAGACCTTTCCTAGCTACGGGGAAGAGCGATGATAGATGTGTACGAAGAGAGTGTATATTGTCGATGATCAATGCATTAAACATTTTTAATCGATTAAAAATCTTGCAAAAATTTAAGGATGATGAATGTTTCGGGATGGAAGTAATGAGATATCCAAGTGAATGCCATTTTAGAACAACTTATGAAGAGAAAGCTGAAAGTGAATAGTTGGAACACTGACGAGGAGAGGAAGCACGATGTTACAATGATTTTAATGAGAAGTTAAATTATTTTTAAGAAAGTTTTGAAGTTTTGGACATGACGAAAAGATGAATCTTTTAGTCGTCAACTAAAAACGTCACAAACTGAATTGAAATTACTTCACGAACATTTTAAAATATGGCTTTTAGGTGATTAAGCACGTATAATTTCATAATTGCTCTGTAACGATGAAGAGGAGAGTTTACGCTGAAACTTTAAGAAATATAAGAAATCCATTAAATGGACTCGCTTATAATAAAGGAATCGACTCGGTTGTATGCACATAATCCTTATGGAAAGAAAACTACGTAAGAGTTTATCCTCGAAGGAGATTAAATCTTTATTATGAAAGAAGTTGTTAAGAAAGAAAATTTACGGTGGTTAGATGCTAGAATTATCTACCACAGCTGAATAGTGCATGAGTTAGTGATATTCGGCTTTTTTGTTAAGAAATGAGGAGTAAGCAAGCTGATGACGAAAAGAATGAACTAATGTATAAAGACGAGTTATAAGATGGCGAATATGCATTGATTATAGAAAATTAAATCTTGCGATCGTTGAAAGGACATTTTTCTTCACCGCTGAGGGATTAAATGTTGGATAGACTAATTTGGCGTAAATCTTTATTTTAAAACGGATTGATATCTTAGTTATCACAAATTAAAATTGCTCAGGAAAATTAAGAGGAAATGACGTTTACCGGCCCTTATGGTACATTTGATTGGGAAATACTTTGTTTTATATAATGCCCTACTTACATTTCGAATGTATGATGATAATTTTACGTGATTTAATTAAAGAAGGAATTAAAGTGTTTATTGATGATTTTTCGGTGTTTGGAATTTCATGAATCATGTTTATAACATTATCTAAAAGTTCTTAAATGCGTGAAGAAATAAATTTAGTTTTACTAAATGGGAAAAATGTAAATTCATGGAAGCATGAGGAATTAATTTTGGACATCAATTTCGAGAAAAGGTATGGAAGTAGACTTTGCAAAAATTGATGATCACTAATTTAACTTACTATTCAAATGTGGGGAGATTATGAGTATTTTAGGACATGTTGGATTCATAGGCGTTATATTAAAGAATTTATACCATTTATTGGAAAAAGATACGATTTTTTTAATTTTGATGAAGAATGCTAAAAGCTTTTGAGAGTACATTAAAGAAAAAATAAATCACTGTAGGTTATTGTTTCACTAGATTGGGAAAACCTTTTGAATTAATGTGTGATCACAGTGATTGTCTTATAGTAGATGTTTTGGGACAAAAACATGATAAATTTTGAAGTAATCTCTTATCTTTAATAGAACTCTTAATGAAGCTTCAAAATAATTATGCAGCAATGCGAGAAAGAGTTATTAGCTATACTATATGCTTTTGATAAATTCATGTTATATTTAATTAGAGCTAAATTTATGATTAACATCTTGACCATTCTACTATTAAATATTTAACGAAAAAGAAGGAAGAAAAATTAAGATAGATAAGATGGATTCTTCTTTTATAAGAATTTGACTTTGAGATAGTAGATATGAAGGGTGTTGATAATCAATTGTGATCAATACATCTAGGCTTAAAAAATGATTAATTTCTCTTTTCCAGATAAAGAAATTAATAAACGTTACTACGATGAAAAATTCTTCGGCTATTAATGAGTGGTGTATTCGTTGGTTTGCGACATTGTGGTATATCGTTAGTGACGTATTACCTTATGGTTTGACATATTAACGGAAGGAAAAATTTTTATCTGAAGCTCGGACTTATTTTGTGCTTGAATTTTATATAAAAAAGGAAATGATCTAATTATTCGAAGATGTGTACCATGATAAGAAACTTATGAAATTATTGAAAAATGTCGTAATTAATTTTGGGGGAAATTTTAGTGTTGATAAAATTGCATATGAAATTACGTAATGCAGTTTATTGGCACAAATTTTTAAGGATGTTAATGCTTATTAAAAATTGTGATCGATGTCGACATGTAGGCGATATTTCCAGGAATAAATAAAATGCCCCTCATTTATATGTTGGATGTTGAAATATTTGATGTTTAAGAATTAGATTTTATGGAATGCATTTATACCATCTTTCAAAAATGTATACATATTAATTGTAGTCGTATGTATCTAAATGGATATAAATGGTATTTCTTTGCTAGAAGTGATGCTCGAAGTGTTCGCAACGAAGTTTTCGAAAGAACATATTTTGTAGTTTTGGAATGCCGAGTGTAATCATAACTTATGAGGGAATTGATTTAGAAATGAAATTATGGAGAAACTTGTAAATAAATATCATATCATCCATAAAATTGGCGATGCTTATCATCCTCGGACTAGTGGTTCGATTAAATTATCCGATCATGAAATTAAAAAGAATTTTGGAAAAATTTGTTAATCCAAGCAAAAGGATTGTCCGATAAAAATTGGATTTTCCTTTGTGGCCTTATAGGTATATAGAACTCATATGGGAATGTCCCGATATAGGCTAATTTTGGGAAAGCTTGTCATTTAGCAGTTAAACTTGAAGCGCCAAGCATTTTGGGTTATTAAGAAGTTTAATTATAATTTAATGAATCTTGGTGAGAAAAGATTATTGTAATTAAATGAGCTTGAAATGATAAGAAATGAATCTTATGAAAGTCTTAAGATATATAAAGAAAAGATGAAGATGTGGCATGATCATAGGATTCGACGAAAAATATTAAGCAAGGATAGCAAGTTTCGCTATAAAATGCCAAGTTAAGAATGTTCTTTGGAGAAAAGCGGGGAAATCTGAGTGGATTAGCTGGCATTTAGTATAATAAAATTTTATCCTTATGGAGTACGTGGATATTAAAGATCCTAAAAACTAAGAAAATATTTAAAGTGAATGGTCATTATGTTGAAACCTTATTTCTCGATGCGATCAACTTAAACTTGTGAAAATATGATGTTGGGTAACCTAAAATAAGTATTGGGTATGTTGGTCGACAACGTTAAACACGCTTCGTGGGAGGCAAACGATAGTAATCGGTGTGTTTTATTTTAAGTTTATTTTGTGTTTGTTGTGTGGTTTGAAGTAAGGAAGCTGTGTGGTAGTAATTTTGAATATTTTATGTTAGTGGAGATCAATGAGTCCTTAATTGATAAATTGGATGAGTTAAAATGAGTATTTGGACTTTTAGCGGACTTGCTTATTTAAAATGAGCAAGCCGGTTAAGCGCCGGTAGTTGGCGCTTAGGCACGGAATTATGAAAAATGTGAAAAATGAGTTTCTATAAGTCACATTCGTGGGGAAGTTGTATGAAATGTTATTTTATGGTTTTTGAACATGGGAGGATGGTTCTAAAGCATCACAAGCATAAATAGAACCGAGATCGAAAGATATTCATCTCATTTCAAAGTTTCATCCTAAGAGCCTAAAGGAAGAGTATAAGTCACAAAATGCCTTCTTGGGAGAGTGAAAGTAAGAAGAAAGAAGATGCGAAAACATGAAGAAGTTTATTTGTGAGTGTGTCGGGGTTATATTATGGATATCTGAGCATTAGTTTTTAAGGAATAATAAGAAAGATTGCGAATCGAGGGAAGTGATGCGGCGTCGGTGGAAACGGAAACATAAATAAAACTAACGCACATTTAAGACATATTAGATGGCAATTAAAGGCGCCAATTTAGTCGTACTAGTCGTGAAAGAGCGGAGATAAATCGATGGTTTTGAAGAACTAATGGATAGAAGGAGATTGATAAGAGTTTTCGAATATCGCCCATTTTTCAAATCTTTATACCAAATGGTTAGGATGGAACTAATGGAGGTTCTAGATACGTTCCACTTAATGGAGAATGGAATTAAGGTTTTTATGTACGATTAAGTTACGAGTTAGTAATGTTTGTTGTCGGTGTTTAGTGTTTATGAATTATTGTGTGTTATAAGTTTGTTATGTTTAAAGTATTTGTTTTGTGTTTTGTTTAATGTGTTGAAGTGTGAGAAAAAAGAGATCTTATCCGAGTGGGAAGAGGTCCTTCATCCTTTTAAGCTTATTTCTAATGTAATGTGATGACATATCTTTCTTGGCGTTCTCTTTTGGCGGAGCTTTTGGAGCATGCGACGCAGCTGCTGGCAAATCTCGTACTTCCACATCTCGGGCATCATCGGAGTCGGTTTTCGATTCACAAGTAGAAGCTGTTGAATAAGATGAAAGAAAATATCAATTATCTTGTCGATAGAGTTCAACGTGTAGAGGAGAAAGGTTGATCGTATTGGGGATTAACTTTAGAAGTTTGGCATGGTAAGTATGAGAAGAATTATGTTAGTTATATCGATAAATTGATCGGAGGAGACTACGGTCTTGTGTTACCTCTACATCACACTTTACCCCATATGAGCCTACTCGTGCTTGGAATGAAGGAAATGATGATGGCTTGAAGATAAGGATTAGGATTTATGTTTTGTATGGAGTTGTGTGTGCTCTTATATTGTATGTTTTGGGCTTTTGATTACGTATGATTTGTAAACTTTTGTTATGTTTGGACTTTCTGGAATTGATGTATTAGATGGTGAGAGACTTTAGATTGTTTTCATGTTATTTGTGGATGTTGTTTGTTTGTATTTTCGATTTACTACTATATATTTTAGTTGTCGATTCATTTTAAGTGTGTGTGAATTTACTTTTTTTTCTCAAAGCTACTTTAGAAGTCTTTTGAATTTCTTTTTGAAAAAGAAAAGTTAAAATTTGATCTAGTTGTTTTAAATCGTATTTTTAATTGTTATACTTACATATTTAGGATATAAAAATTTTTACGAGCATGATACTTATAATTTAAATTCTACATGCTACATCTTATTCTTATGCTTAAATGTTTTATCATGCATGAAAACTTGAAGTTTGGGGGGGGGAATGAAAAAACGTTTTCAAATACTTAAATTTTATTTGTTCTCGAATGTACTAAAAATAAATTTTGATTTTTATTAAAAAATAATTATGTGTATGAAGTTATATTAGGGAAGTAAAATTTTGAATATATAAATGAGTAAGAGAATTTAGTTAAAATTTGTAGTAATGATAAAAAATTTAAAGTTAATAATTTCTTAGTAAAGAAATGATAAATATTTTGTAACTATCTTATAGGAAAAGTTATATTTTTTGAGAAATAAAAGGATTATACTTTTATTTTTAACACTTAAATTCTTTATTAAAAATAATTTACAAAAATTTTATTTTATTTAAGTAAAAGATATACATCTACCTTATGCTTTAGGAAATGAATGGTGGAATTCAAAATTATTAAAGGCCTATCCGAGATAGTAATTCTTGTCCCCATAAAAATGAAGAAAAGAAAAAAGAAAGGAAAAGAAAAGTGAAAAATAGTGTGTGAAAAAGGAAGGGGAGAAGCTTGAGGATTTAAGAGCCTAATCGAAATTGGTTCCACACACGATCTTTAGAGTATAAGACTTGAGAAAATCTTGGAGGTTATGAATATAAATAAGTTAGTATAATTATTTTAGTAAATATTTTTAATTAAAGAAAATAAAATGTCTAAACCATATATTTTGAAAAATCTACGAGTATTTACCGAATAAGATAGAAGCTTATATTTTCATTAACCTTTACTGAAGATTTCTAAACTGCTAAATTGGTCTCATTTACTAAATTTTTTTTCGAGATTGGACTACTACATTTCAAGAACAAGATTTTATAAAGTCATTAAAGAACTCATCGGATAAATTGCTTCTTTGATTTTTGTGATTATAATGTCGCAGAATGATAGCATTTCGAAGTTTCGGGGATTTTGATACACACAAATATATAATATTTTTATACACATTTTTATACCTATTTTTGATGATAATGTACTTTAATAGAAGGTATTTTGTGTATTTTTCTTGCGGGTATGATTAAATGGATATTGCGATGAAAGGAGTAGAAAAAGGACCAAATTTGGAGCAAAAATGAAGAAAGGTGCAAAATTGATCGATAGCGGTAAGCACACCGGACCTACGCTTACGTGTCGAGCCTTGTAGCTATGCACCATATCGAAGCTTACGTGTTAGAAGACTTGTAGCCGAAGCAGAGACATCGTACTTATGCGCAATAGTTACTTTAGAGGAGTTATTTTATTTTGGAATTGCCATTTTGAAGGGGAGTTTTAGACGTCTCTTGGTACGAGCATGGGTAACTTCCTATTGGCACCAAAATTAAGTTAAATTACTCTTGAATGGATGCACATCTCTTGGAAGATTCGCTCGTTGGAAATAGAATTGAAGAGACACGAAGGCACGTGTTGGAAAATTTTAAAAGGAATGTGTTGACCTCATTTTTGATGAGGTCTTCTCTTCTTCTCTTTAGTACTTAGGATACGCCTTAGGCTTTTCCTTTGACTATCTTAGAGGACTAGAATTGGGACCCACCTTTTAGAAATTCAAACCACTTCTTAACTCCTATGAGCTCCACAAACTTGGTAGCAGACCCACAATCGCACAGAGGGTTGAAGTAGTGTGGAAGTTTAAAGGATGAGTTCTATGGGGCTCTTTGGCATGGGGCATACACAGGTGGCACGGTGCAGTGAAGGGGCTGACTTACACACACACTACATTTATACACTACACCTACACACTACACTTCCACATACCTCACAAAACCACACCGTACGACTTGACCTCACGACTCGTGTAGGTGATTCGCGTGGATGGTCTTAACACTGGCGCCGCTTGGGCCCCGGGGTTAGGAACAGCATAGTGAATGCCCGCCGAATGAGTCCCTTCATATTTCGTATGGGCTTGATATGGCTTCATGGCTCAACCAAAATGATTTCACTCCTCGGAAATTCACCCGATCTTGATTTTTCAAATTTTCGATTTTTGACCAGGGACCTACCATTGCTTGCCAATACACAGAAATTGCAATTTCTCAAAAATTTTCAAATTATCCAAAATTCTCCAAAAATCATTCCCAAACATTTCCACATCACTTAAATTGATCATCCATACCCAAAAATACCAAAAATTCCAACCTCGATACCCTCGAATACGAAAATACCCCTCTTGACCCGAAAAATCCAAAAATTGAGAAAAATTCCCGAAGAAAATCCCAAAAAATCCGGAAATATTAGAATTCGGTGCGTTTTTTGTCCATTACCTTCATGGGCCAATTTTTGTCAATTTACCCTACTTTTATCAAAACCCCGTTGACGATTTAACCTAAGTGAACTGATATCGAACTAAACTGCCAAATTGACCACACGTTTTGCTCAATTGATTCTAAACTTCGATTGTTATCTGTGCAATCTAGACGAAATCGAGCCCAATTTGATTGACATTTGGATCGATCTCACTTTTGGCCTTAAAGCCCGATTTGGACCCATGACCCGAACCTAACTTGGGCTCACCCGATTCGATTCGATTAACCCCCGAATATTTTCTAAATCTTCCTTAACATTCCCCGAAAACAAAATACTAACATGATTTGCCCAAAATTTAGACCCAAACCCCACTCGAGCTACGACCCCGAAGTTAAAAGGCCACATTTTGACTGGCAAAACCTAACTTGGAAATGAGCCGAAACTGAAAATCGAAAGCCGTGAAAGTCGAAACCTCTTTGAAACACTCCCATAAACATTTCTCGACATTGATTTTATATCGATTTCGGCCACCTGACGACATTAGCCCGAGTTGCTTTAATTTGACCTACGCCAGGCCCACTTACCGAGTAAATCGAGTCGAACGATTGACTCCAAATCGCATAATTGATTCCAAGCCCTTCGCCAGAACATCCTTTAAACCAATTATGACATTTGTTGACAAAGTTTTTCACAAAATTTTTATCCGAATGCCCATCCTAAAATCAAAAGCCCATTTCCCTTAAACTTTCCTAAAAAGCACTTCACATCCGAAGGCCAATCTACCCTAAAGCACATGACATTTCTTGTCATCAACTTAATTAAATGCAATACACAAGTCTAAATTCATAGCATCAAATTATTCCAAATCAGTTTCATACAAATTTCCATCAAATTGCAAAAATTCTTAAAACATTTCATGAGTGTAGAACCTTTTCCCGACGAGTGAGCCATGTGGCCAATGAGCAAGCCACATGAAGCCATGGAAGGCTTGACATGTGATCGAGCATTCAATAGCGAAAAGGAGGAACCCCTTTCACAATCCTCCTTAACCCTTTTTTTATGTGACATGTCGCACACTAAACCATGCTTAGCCGCCTCATCATGGATGGAGACAGCACCCGCTCTCCTTGAAGTGACCCAAGCAGTCCTCTCGGCCAAAATCGAGCCATGGGGAAGTGCACCAACAATCCCGATAGGTTGACGAATTAAGAGCCAAAATGACCCCCTCTCCATTGCATTTTAATTCGAACACTTTACACGTATCGAACGATTGACTTCGCATTGCAGCCAGCCTCTTGCAATTAAGATGGTGACAAATACTGTCAGCCGTGGATCAGCGGGAAAACACACCACACGGAGAGCATCATGTGAGCCGAAGCTTGGAATTCTCACCTCTCTTGCGTTGCCCAATGCCGATAGCCCATGTTGTTCTACTCCTCGCGGAGCGGTGATCCATGCCTCGACTCCCGCAGGGCTCCTCCCGCCCTCTCTGTTAAACTCGCCCCTGCGGCCATGAGAGGAGAGTTACTGAGCCTTCTTAGAAACTGCGCAAGAATTGTTTCCCGAACCTTCTCGCGCGGCCGGTTGATCCCGTGTGGTTGCACAATCAGCTGATAAAATCCCGATTTCCCAGTGAAATTCACTTCTGGCTCGGACACTTCTCCACGGTGAGCCAATTCCCCAATTGATTGGTTCTGCGCCTTCCGCAGGACCGAAGGTGTCACGTAAAGCCACAATCTCGGAGCCCACCCGGTTGCTCGGCCTTGAGCTTTGTGATCGGCTTGGTCGAAATGCATTCGAGGACGATTCCATGAGACCGGAGACTTCATGCGGAGCTTGTGGGATCCGTCGAAGGTGCAGCCGACTCTCGGATCGAAGCAGCACTTCTACGAGCAAGGTATCGACTAATTCTTTATCCGAGCTTACGGGAGATTCTCCATTTCAAATGCCTTAGTTTTGATGCATGATAGCCCAGAGTATAGATGTGTTCGTCTCTTGAAGATGAATGTCGACATAAGAACATGAAAATCCATTGAGTATCGAGTGAGATCTTAGGGATTTTATTGTGGACGACTCTCGGAGTGAGGACGCTCGGGACGATGAACGGATACGAATCCATTCAATGCAACGGACGAATGGCTGGTCTTATGAGACAGACAATCTGAAAACCATGAGCCATTTCTTGACTTCAGTGTGGCATTTGTCCAGATAGAATAGCAGCAGTATGGTTGGAGTACTTGAGTTAATGAGCGCGTGGATAAATAGAAAATTAGGGATTTTGATTTATTTAATTCCACTAAACTTAATTCTTATCTTTGTGTAGGAAAATGTGAGGAAAAATAAAATAAAATACCTCTTAGCTCGTTGAACGGAGGAGAATAATGTGGAAAAGAAATCGTTTCATTTCATATTTTATTTTTATAATTTATTTACTCTGCATACTTTTAATTCTCCGTACGTATACGGTGTAGTAGCATGAGACAATAGGAGCTTTTTAAGCCTCTGAATTAAGGTAATTAACGAATTTTAAGTTAAATGATCGATAAAAAGTTATTGATTTTTAATTCATGTTCTTGTTTTGAGTATTTTAATTTATTAAATAGCGTATTATGAAATAAATTCTAGGAAAATTTGGTGATCGCACATAGTCGAGAGAACCTTAGGAAAAATAGGTTTTTGAGTTGGACCATTTAAAAACAAACACTAATTGGCTTAGCACGAAATAAGGTCTCTAATTAATTAGGAGATTAACCATCGCCAAATTGACTTGAAATCAATTCTCCTTGACCTTTAGGATCAGAGGAATCCCTTAATAAAGTTTGAGGTCGTTGAACAGTTGTAGCTAATTGGGTTGATTAAGTTGTAGTCATTTAAAAACACTAAAAATTCATAAGCTTTTAAAATACGCTCAAAAATTCATGAAATTGATTTTGGAGCCTCTACGTCAGAGCCTTAAGAAGAGTAAAATTTTAATTTTCTAAAAAAGTTGATTTTAATAATATTTTAATATTTTTTAATAATTAAAAAAATAATAAAAATAAAAAAAATAATAAAATTCACCAAAATGTCACATTTTGAATTTTAATCACACTTGGGGACAAATACCACATTTTTCTTAGGTTTATTTAGTGTGATATTAAATTTTAAAGCCACACAAGGGTAATTTTAAAATTAAAAAAAAATGTATTTTAACATTTTCACTAAAATAATTATAATAAATCATAGAAAAATTAGAAAATTACAAAATTTGCTTCTCTGGTTTTCCTGGATATCAGAGAGATTTTTGAAAAATATAAAATTCATTTTTCAACATTTTATTTTATTTTTAAATTAATTAACACTCAAAACTTAAAATAATTATAATAAAAATAATATAATTTAAAAAATCACCAAGAATTGGTCAAGTGGTCCTCTAGTCATTAGGAATGTCCCCTAATTTTTCTTAAGGACAGAAACTTTCCCTTGGTCATGTTATTAAATTTTCCTTGAAAATCTCTTATTTTTAAAAAATAATTATATAAATAAATTAAATGCGGAAAAATCACGTTTTCTCTCGTATCTTTATTGGCATATGAGTGAAGTCACATAAAATTTCAAGTTCATTTTGAGTTCAATTTAGTGAGTTATGAAATCATTAAGCTTAAAAGGGTAAAATGGTAATTAAAATTTTAACTTGTAAGGTAAAGCTTTAGGTTTAATAAAAATTTAACAAGTAAAATATTTGATCTGTCCCCGATTTGGATGATTGAAATTTAAATAATTAAAGGGTAGAAACCCATTAAACAATTTAAAATGATTAAACTTTAATTAAATAATTGATTAAATTTGGAAGAATAATAAAATTGGAATTATTAAAATAGGGATATTATTAGGAAGAGATTTATTCTTTAATTTAAAAATCCTAAATTAATTATCTCATTAATATTCAATTCTTAATTAAAATGATAACTCGAATTTAAAATATTAAAAGAAACTTGTCGATTAAAAAGCTAAAATTAAATTATTAAGCTTCTTTTTAAAAAAAATTCAATTAAAATTAAAAAAAATAAAAATTAAATTAAAATTAAATTAAATAAATTAAATTAAATTAAATAATTAAATTAAATTAAGTAAATTAAATTAAATTAAACGAATTAAATTATTTAAATTAAATTAAATAAATTAAATTAAATTGAATAATTAAATTAAATTAAATTAAATTAATTAAATTAAATTGAATAATTAAATTAAATTAAATTAAATTAAATAAATTAAATTAAATTGAATAATTAAATTAAACTAAATTAAATTAAATAAATTAAATTAAATTGAATAATTAAATTAAACTAAATTAAATTAAATAAATTAAATTAAGTGAATAATTAAATTAAATTAAATTAAAATTAAATTAAATTAAATCGAATTAAATTAAAATTAAATCGAATCGAATTAAATTAATTTAACATCAAATCGAAACTCGATTGAATTAAATTAAAATTAAAACTCAATTAAATTAAATTAAATTGAATTAAATATAACATCATACAAAAACGAAAGAAATTAAATATAAAAACGAAAACAAACATTTATTAAATTTATTTCTTTAAGCTTGTAGAATCGTTTGAATACGTTGCATGAAAGTTTTAGTTATCGTAAGCTAAACGAGCATCGTAAATGTTACTTCACTTATAGGATATTCGAATGTCTGGTTATTTTGAGCGAATATGACAAGCTTGAATTCTCGGACGATTAATTCATTTGTATAATTAAGCATTTGGACTTAAAACGATCTGAAAATATTGAAAAGATGTTTAAGATTATTCTTAAGCACTTCTCGATATGATAGGACATTTATAAACGATTGGACTTAATTATTCTTGATGAAGAAAATTGTCTTACGAAGCAAAAACACGAAGAACACAAACGTCATAGGAGATAGTAGGTTATAGGATTAGGAATTTGGTAAACGCGCTACTTGGCTTTACTGGGAACTTGCTTAAATATTCTAATTGTGTTTCAGTATAGCTTGGGATGACGGAAGACCCTCGGGTACGCTTTTATTTTATTACCGATTTTACTTTCTTGCGATTTACATTGTGCGATTCTTTATTGCGAATGCGCTTTCTTTCTTGCATGATAAACGAAGCATTGCATGAAAACCCACACCTTTAGGATAGACCCTAAAAATGAAACCGAAACTAAGTTAAAGATCATTTGCGAATAAAATTCACGCGCTGACATTTGAAAATATAAAACATTTCGAAATTTAATCGCGAAACGAGAACCTGAAAACTACGATTACGATTAAATTAAAACGTCCTGTTGGATGATCGGGAATACCTCGGATAACTACGTGTTCTTCGCAGGATTTCAACGATCTAAATGAAAGTGTGGAACTCATTCGGTTGAGTTTAGCGAATTCATGCGGAATGTTAAGTGAATGCGATAAAAATAATGATGCGGAAGGATGGAACGTGGGATCTTAGCCGGTGTCGTTATAATCGACTTTAAGATTTGTTTTTAATTAAAACGTAAAAAACACTTGGAAATTAAGACTTCTCACAACCAAAACACTTTTCTCATCCACGATTTATGACTTCTAAAAAGCTAATATACTGCAATGACAAGGAGCTCGGAAACGTAGTAGGCAATAGCAATAATCGTCATCAATAAACGATCCTAACCGGCTAGCTTTCTAGGCCCAAACGACGAAGCCATAGGACTTCGAAGTAATTTGCACAGTGCGACATAAATCCTCGAAAGGCTCTTCGTTAAGCATTTGCATTGCAAATTAAGCCTGCTTAGGATTTAGAGATTCGAGGTAGTCGTCGTCTGCAACATAAACCTACCATCTTGAAATTTGTGTATAGTTATCGTATAAGTATAAGTCACAATTAATTAAAATTAATAGTCGAAAACATTTAAAAATATTAGGACTTTTTAAATCGAAACGGAAACAATAGGATAGTCGGGGAAATTACGAAGTTCACTTCGAATGCGCGATTTCTCTCTTTTTTTCTTATTTTGGATTAGCAAAATGTTCGAAACTTGATTCATTCTGTAAATTCGAGTCAATCAGCGAAGACTTAAACTTTGAAATCGCGAGAGCGAGAATTATTGATTATTATCGAGAGTTTTGAGTGATTCCGTCGGCTTAAGATGTAATTAGCTATAGAGCACCGCTATAGGAATTTTGAAGAACCCGAGTAATATAAACCTTTTTGTTTAATGTTTTCGTATTAAATAGAAATTTTGTCGAGCATAAAGATTGGTTCGCGGACGAAGCAGATGTCGCGAATCTTACAGTTTATTTAATCGAGCCCGCGTCGAGCGATTATTAGCCATCATAGGGATAGATACACGGTTTGTGGTGCGGTGCTCGTTTATATAAGCTTATTTGGGACGTGAGATCGGTTTAATCTCGTATCTTAAAACCTTGAGTTAAAATTATTTTCGAAATCATTATTTACTTTTAAATTATTTATTTTAATTAAATTAAAAATTCGGCAACTGATTTACGGTGGCGACCTCTTGAAATAAAACACCTGACACACAAAAATATCTTGAAGCGAGAATGTTGTGTAGTTTATGTTTATTGCGTAGAGAGTTGTTTAGTAACGTACCAATCCACTTCACCATTTCTACTTACTTTAATATAGTTCGTGTTAGGATTAGAATAGAGATTTGGAGTCCTTGGAGTTAGGCTCTGACCTACGGGAGTATTATGAGGAAGCAAGTTTTGATGGAACTTGAAGAGTTTTGTAGAGTGGATATTTAGATAAGTCTTTATCTTTGTTATTACATTTGGATTTTAATTAAGACTTCTTGTGTTTTCACTTATGATTTCTCATTTAAACAGTCGTGATTGTATTTTCTACATGAATTGAGTACTTTTCTTTATCTTTTTCCTTAAAATGATGAAGTAATTTAGTTGTGAATGAATGTTGTGTGAAGTATAAGAAATCGATATTTGGAAAAGTTGTGATGCTTGAAATGCTGCATTTCGTTAACTGTAATTTGACGATTAAGATGTTAATATGTTGTGAGAAAATGTAAGAACTTAGGTATGGTATTGTCTCATTGATAATTGGAAAGAATCGCATGAGGTTATGGGTGAGAATGTAATCGTATGATTGAGTGCGAATAAATAGGGAGATATACTTTGACGGGTGTAAAATTAGAGGACTTTAGAGTGATAACATAAAGCCCTCGATTTGATTTATTATTTAAGTCTTGATGCGTGATGTTAGCACCCTGGTGGAGGAGATAAGGAAACTCTTAATAGTATCTTTCTACTTAGCCGTCTTGAGATTAATAACACATTAGATTAACATGTTCTTTATAACATCTACAGTAAGGGTAAATAATATAATTGCTCATATTTGGCATATGAAACTTTAGATACTTCCACAATAGAATTCATGACTTATTCTTAATTCATAATAAGGAAAAAGCCACTTTATTTGTATTTGCTTTCATCATACAAAAATCTAGTTAAAGTAGTTGTTTTCTTATCATTTAAAATTATAAAAATTAAAAGAGTTGAACTTTCTTTCATAGAATATTGTCTTTAGTTTGAGTAAGGTCTTCTTAAAAAGTAAAAAATCTTTTTATGTTTTCTTTGTAAAACTATTTAACATTTCCTTGTGGGTTCCATATCTCGGGGCTTAATCGAAAGTCTTATATTACTTGATAACGATATGTATACTTGTATAGTATCCAGTTTCTTAATATCGATTAAAACTCTTATTAATATTTATGACAAAACTTTTGTCATCGTTGTAAAGAAAGAGATCATTAAAGCGAAGTATCAATTCATATATAAAATGAAAGCATAAATATCTTGGATCGGCCTGCAAAGTGAGGTCAGCAAAATGAGCCCCAAATACGTGTGGAATGCGAGATAAGTATGTTACACACATATTGGCATTGGCCAAGTGATCTAATCGGCTTTATGTTGTTGCCGGTTGTTGATGATTTTTAAAAATCTTTTGTTAGGAAAAAGTGTGTTATTACTTATAAAGAATTCATAGCAAAGTATAGGAAGGGCATGATTACTTGTACGGAAGGTCTTATATTCAATAATGGAGAAGAGTAACTTTCGAAAAGTCTTATCTTGCTTCTTAAAGGATTCCATGTGTGATTGGAGACAAATTTCATTGGAAAGCTTTATGTGATTTAGGTGCAATCATTAACCTTATGCTATTATCTCTATTCAAAAGACTGGGATTAGGAGAAATAAACCCAACTAATATAACTCTGCAATTAGCGGATCATTTGATCACATATCCTAAAGGAGTTATAGAAGATTTTTTAGTGAAGGTGGATTGATTTATCTTTCCTATTGATTTCATTGTGTTAGATATGGAGGAAGATAAAGAGATACCCATAATTTTAGGGAGACCTTTCCTAGCCACAGGCAGAGTAATGATAGATGTGCAAAAAGGGAAATTAACTATGCGAGTCAATGATCAAACTATTACATTCAATTTCTCAAAATCAACAAAATATCCTGTAAGAGGTAAAGATGATGAGTGCTACAGAATGGATGTTATAAAATATTTAATTGAATGCCATTTTAAATCAATTTATGAAGTGAAATCTGAAAGTGAAAAATTAGAACATGAGCAAAAAGAGGAATTACAACATTTTGAAGATTTTTATGAGGAAGATCTAAATTATGCTCATGAAAACTTTGAATTGTTGGTCATGACTGAAAAAGATGAATCTTTTAGTCCATCAATTAAAAAACCTCACAAACTTGAATTAAAGATGCTTCCTAATCATTTAAAATATGCCTTTTTAGGTGATTCCTCAACTTTTCCAGTTATAATTTCCTCTTAATTGACTGAAAAAGAAGAAGAGAATTTGCTTGAAGTTTTAAAGAAATATAATAAAACCTTTGGATGGAAAATAGCTGATACTAAAGTAATCAGCCCTTCAATTTGTATGCATAGAATCCTTTTGGAAGAGAATAGAAACCTTGGACTGATCCTCAAAGAAGATTAAATCTTATCATGAAAGATGTTGTTAAGAAAGTAATTTTAAAGTGGTTGGATGCTGGAATTATCTAACCTATTTCAGATAGTGCATAGGTTAGTCCTATTCACTTTGTTCTTAAGAAAGGAGGAGTTACTGTGACTTCTAATGAAAAAATGAATTAATACCAACAAGATAATTTACAGGGTGATGAATATGCATTGATTATAGACAATTACACCTTACCACATGGAAAGACCATTTTCTACTACCCTTTCTAAATCAGATGTTGGATAAACTGGCTGGGCATAAATACTTTAATTTTTTGGATGGATATACTGGTTAACACCAAATACAATTTGCTCTTAAGGATCAAGAGAAAACAATGTTTACCAGTCCTTATAGTACATTTGCTTTTAGAAGAATTTCATTTGGTTTATGTAATGCCCCTGGTACATTTCAAATATGTATGATGACAATTTTCTGTGATTTAATTGAAAAAGGAATTGAAGTTTTTATGAATGACTTTTCAATGTTTGGAATTTCATTTGAATCATGTTTAGAACATCTACCCAAAAGATCTTAAGCGCAGTGAAGAAACTAATTTAGTCCTTAACTGGGAAAAATGCCAATTTATGGTAGTAGGAGGAATTATATTTGGACATCGCATATTAGAAAAAGGTATGGTGGTAGGCCTACAAAAATTCAAGTTATCGCTAATTTACCTTGCCCAACTAATGTAAGGGGAATTAGAAGTTTTTTGGGACATGCTGGATTCTAAAGGCGTTATGTTAAAGACTTTTCAAAGATTTCAAAACCTTTATGCCATTTACTGGAAAAAGATGTAATTTTTTATTATGATGAAGAATGCCTAAAAGCTTTTGAATCATTAAAAAAATTAATCACTGCACCTATTATAGTTTCACTAAACTGGGAAAAACCTTTTGAAATAACGTGTGATGCAAGTGATTATGCTATTGGAGCTGTTTTAGGTCAAAAATATGATAAGATTTTCAAAGTGATCTACTATGCTAGTTGAACTCTTAATGAAGCTCAAATTAATTATTCCACAACTGAGAAAGAGTTACTAGTTATAGTATTTAACTTTGATAAATTCAAATCATATTTAATGGGAACAAAATGTGTGGTGCATACTGATCATTCTGTTATTAAATATTTAATGAAAAAAAAGGATGCAAAACCAAGTCTGATAAGATAGATTCTTCTTTTGCAAGAATTTAATTTGAGATAGTAGATAGGAATGGTGCTGATAATCAAATTGCTGATAATTTATCCAGGCTTGATTTTGAAAAATCTCTCTGCTTTGAAAAGCAAATTAGTGAACATTTTCCTGATGAAAAATTGTTCACTATCAATGAGTAGCGTGTTCCATGGTATGTTGACATTATAAACTTTATTTTCAGTAATATTTTACCTTATGGTTTAACATACAAAGAGAGAAAGAAATTTTTATCTGAAGCTAAGACTTATTTTTTGGATGGACCATTTTTATATGAACAAGGAAACGATCTGATTATTTGAAGATGTGTGCCTTTAGAGGAAACTTATGAAATTATTCAAAAATGTCATAATTTTGATTATGAGGGATATTTTGGTGTTGATAAAACTGCATATAAAATCTTACAATCTGGATTTTATTAGCCTACAATTTTAAAGGATGTTAATGCTTATATTAAAAATTGTGATCGATGTCAACATGTAGGCAATATTTCTAGAAGAAATGAGATGCCTCTCGATTATATGTTGGGAGTTTAAATATTTGACATTTGGAGGTTAGATTTCATGGGACCATTTATACCATCATTCAGAAATATATTCATTTTGATAGCAGTAGACTATGTATCCAAATGGATATAAGCTGTTGCTTTACCTCGATGTGATGCTCAAAGTGTTCCAAATTTTTTAAGAAAGAATATATTTTGCTGATTTGGAATACCAAGAGTTATCATAGCTGATGGGGAAGTCATTTTAGAAATACGATTATAGAAAAGCTAGTAAAGAAATATCATATTAAGCATCACATTGCTACTACTTATCATCTGTAAAATAGTTGTTTGGTTGAATTATACAATCGTGAAATTAAAAGAATATTGGAAAAGACTGTTAATCCAAAAAGGATCGATTGGTCAATCAAACTGGATTATGCTTTTTGGGCCTATAGGACTGCATACAGAACTCTTATAGAAATGTCCCCATGTAGGCTAATTTTTGGAAAAGCATGTCATTTACCAATTGAACTTGAGCATAAATCATATTGGGCTATTAAAGAGTTCAATTATAATTTGAAAGATGCTGGTGAAAAGAGATTGTTACAATTAAATGAGCTTGAAGAAATAAGAAATGAATCTTATGAAAATAGTAAGATTTATAAAGAAAAAACGAAGTTATGGCATGATCAGAAGATTCTTACTAAAATCTTGAGCTACGACAACAAGTTTTGTTATATAATGCTAGATTGAAAATATTTGCTGGAAATCTTAAGTCCAGTTGGATGGGTCAATTTATTGTAATGAATGTTTATTCCTATGGAGCTGTGGATAGTAAAGATCCTAAGACTGGAAAAATATTCAAAGTCAACGGTCATAGACTAAAACCCTATTTATCAGTTGATCAATCTAAATTTGATGATAATCTGATGTTGGGTCACTCAGAATAAGCTCTAGGTATGTCAGACTGAAGACGTTAACCAAGCACCTTGTGTGAGGCAACCCATATTTATCGGTGTGCTTTCCTTTACGTTTGCTTTGAGTGCTTTTGTTTGGTTTGATTTGAGAAAATGTGGTAGTATTTTGAAGTTTTTATGATATAGTGGTGTTTATTGGACCTTAATTGATGACTTATAGGAGTCATAATGAAAATTTGGACATTTAGCAGAACTGTGCTAAAATGAGCACTGACGCTTATGCGCTAGATGTTGGCGCTTAGGCGCCACAGTTTAAAAAAACGTGATAAATGTGGTTCTAGAAGCCCAAATCATGGTTAAGTGGTTTTAGGAGTTATTTAGGAGTTAAAACACGTCTAGGGTCAGTTTTTGAGACTTCTCGAGTCTATAAAAAGGCCCAAAATAAAGAGATACTTGCCCTAGTTCTTATTTTCACTTCTGAGTCTTAAGTAAGAGTATTTTGAGAGAAAAATTGTCTTCTTAAGAGAGCGAAGTTAAGAAGAAAGAGGAAGACAACAAGAAGAAGTTCATTTGTGAAAATGCGCAAGAGTTATACAATGAGTTTTAGCCGTTAGTATCCAAGGATTCGTAGAAAGGATATCGAAGATCGAGGCTGACATGGCTTCAATCGAAGCAAAGGTAAATGAAACTAACACACATTTAGCGCACATAGGATAACAACTTCAAATACAATTCAGTCATACAAGTCATGTGAAAGAAGTGGATAAAGCGATGTATTTAAAGAAGAAATTGTAAGAAGAAGAATATGTAAGAGGTTTCAACCATCGCCTGTTTTATCAGATTTATATTCCAAATGATTCAAATGAATCTAATGGTGGTTCAGGAATATTCCACCTAATGGTGAATGAAATTAAAGTCAAGTGTGGTCTTGTGATTTAGTTATCTATTTTTAGTGTTTAATGTTTGTGATTATTGTAATGTTTTTTTAGTGTTTGTGTTTTAAGTGTGTTGCTTCTTAACAATGCATTTTTGTGTTTAATTATATGTGTTATGAACATGTGTTTTGGAAAATTTCATCCAAGGATTTTGGATCAAATTTTTTAGTTGTATTAAGTATTTTGATTTTAATGAAATATATGTTTGTGTGTAAAATTTATGTGAGTCGATCGATATTTAACTCATATTTTTTGGATTCTTTAAGTGTGTATGGGGTAGAAATAATTATTTAAATTATTTAAGGGTGATTAACTAGGCGTAATAGTGCAATTTAATTAATTGACAAAATCTGTGCATTGGCGCCTAAGCACCAAACCCTCGGCGCAAAAGCGCCAGAACTCGCGACTATGCACTGAATTTTTGTGCATAGGTGCCGGTTCGTGAAAAATGGTTTACAGGCATTAAAAATCCATAAAACTGACATTTTTTACCCCACTATCACCTTCAACCTCCCAAAGTCACGATAAGCTTCCTAGGGCTTCACTTAATTTGATCAATTTAGAGCTGATTTCGACAAAATTTGTTAGATCTCAACTCCTTAAGGTATGAGCACTTCTCCTAAGAAAAAAATTTTTTATTTTCACCATGTATTTTGAGTACATTCTTAATAAATCTGAAAATCATTATTATTGGTGAAAATTTGAGAAAAAGCTTGAGAATAGCTTGGATTAAGTAGATTGTGCCTTCAGAAGTTAAGTATAGCAAATTTAGTTTGATTTTGGAATTTTTGGTGAATATTTTTTGCAATTTTAGAAATGGCTCCAAAATTGAAGAATTCGATGAGGAAGGATAAATTTGATTCAAACAAGTTTGTCGGTTCTAGAGCCGAGCATCGTTATGTTAATGTGTTGTCATCACATAAGTTGATTGCTGAGCTAGTTTCTTGTAAACCAGGAGGAGATATTGATGAAATGATTACTCAAAGAAATTGGAGAAATTACTATTGCTTCTTCCCTGTTGTCATTGTTTCTATAGTAAGAGAGTTCTATGCTAACTTGCCTACAACAGAGGAAAATTTGGTAAGAGTTCGAGGACAACAAGTTGATTTTTCTCCTGTGGTAATCAATACCTTTTTCCTACTGGCTCCTGAAATATTTTATTATTATGCAAACTATCATGCTACGGAAGGGGAATTAGATGAGATTATGTCTTTTCTTACTGATGAAGGAGGTCTCTAAAAAATCACAAATGTGAAGAGATTGAAATTCTAAGCCTCAAAGTTAAATGCTACTTCCAAGGCTTGGAATTATTTTATCTCGTCTAAGTTATTACCGCTGAATCATGTTAGAGAAGTTGCAAGAGAGAGAGAGAGAGTTGTTCTGAATTATTGTATTCAGCAGTGAAAGCCTATAAATATTGGAGCTATTATTTTTTATTATATCATCAATTGTGCCAGAACTGTTACTATTGCAGGTATGGGATTTCTTTCCCAGATCCATTCAATTTGTGAGTAGTCTAGTGTTAAGTTTGAAACTTGGGATGAAGTTCTTCAGCCACTTAGACCTATTACTAGTGTAAATGTGAACAGTTACATTGTGCATTCAGAATTTGGCTAGAAAGGAGGATATGTTATGGCTCCTAATTCTGCTGCTTCTACTTCTCATGCTTCTACTTCGCAAGCATCATCTTATAGAGGTGAGTTTTCTGGTTCACAGACTGGATTGTTACCAAAGATTTTGAATAAATTAAGTCTAACCAGAGAACATGTTAAGGATATAGATGGGAAGGTGAAAAATATTGAGAGATACATTCAGAAACATGATGAGTATGAGGAGAATTATCAGCAATATATGGACAGATTAATTAAAGGAGATCATAGTGCTGAGATTCCTCCTCATCCTTATTATATTCCATGTGTGCCTCTGATACACCTAAAATATATAGTATTTTTATGCACATTTTTATACCTATTTTTAGTGATATTGCACTTTAATGGAAGGTATCTTGTGTTTTTCTTGTAGGTATGATGAAAATGGATGGTCATGATGAAAGGAGCAAAACTGGATCAAAATTTGGAGCAAAAAAATAAAAAAATAAAAAAATTGGCACTGGCGGCTAAGCGCCGCTGGGTCGGCGCTTAGCCGCCACAATTAAAAATCAAGATTCAAATGGATTTGGCGCTAATTTCAAAGGGGATGGGATGCAACTCTTGGTGGTAACGTCCATAACTTCCTTTGGGCGGCAAGTTTGAATGAAGGGGTGCGTTCCTTGGTAGATACATCAAATCTGGACACATTTTGAAGAGACACCAAGGCACCTTTTGGTTTACTATTTAAAGAGAGTCTTAGGAAAGATTTAGAGGAGGCAATTTGAGGAGACTCTTCCACTGCATTTTGAAGAGTACTTCCATTGTTCTTCCACTGCATTTTAAAAGTTTATTACTTAGAGTAGGAGTAGAGAGTAGAAAGGAGAAAAGGGTCGGAGTGAAGTATTATTCTTCCCACTTCTTTTCTTTCTTTTAGTTTAGTTTTTATTGAAGTCTGAAGTCTGTATTCTGAGTCAACGGAGTTGGGAGACTTGCTCTGAGAAGTAGTTTAGCGAAGAGTCAAAGTTTCAGAGGAACTTCCTTAGTCTTGTGGAGAGGATTTTCAGATAAGTGTTTACTTTTATTTAGTTTATTAATACTTGTTTTGGTTTATTATTTTCTTATCGTTGTTTTTAATTTCAAATCAATGTGTTTTTATATTTTCTCAATGCATTCTGAGTAGTTTACTTTATCTTTTTATTTCTTAAATGGAGAAGCAATTAATTTAAAGAGAATTGTTGTGGAAAGTATACGTGTTTAAAAGTTGGAAGAAGTTGTGAAAATTGATTCTAAAACTTTGTTTACTTTTTAATTTGGCCTGTTAAGTTGTAAAATTTCTTGAGATGTAAGATCCAATGCGGTATTGTCTCATAAAAGTTAGTAAGAATCACATGAAATTATATGGGTGAGAACTGTAGTCCATATAATTGAATGTAATATTAGAAGATATTTTTATAAAAGGAAGTAAAATTAGAGGATTTTAGAGTGACAGGCTAAAACCCCCTAATATGGTTTGAAGTTTAGAGTTTTGTTATGAGAAGTTAGCCCTCAGGTGGTGGGAATCGAGCGAACTCTAGAGTGAGAGACCAGTATCTTCCCTGCCTAACCATGTTTAAAATAATATAAATTTCAAATTAACCTATGTTCTTTATAGAACCAAGTAAGGGTAAAAAATACATTTGCTTCTATCTGTCACAACAAAATTTTGAATACTTCCACAACAATACTTTAAGAATTATTACTACTTCATAAAAGGAAAGAAAAAGATATTCTAGTTAATAGTATTTTACATCCAGTGTTTTTTTTTAGTTATTATAATTTTAATTTCTTGCTTAACATTTTATTAAGGAAATTTCAAAAGACATATCAACCTTCAAAACTTTTCAAAATCAAGACATACTTTTTCGAAAACAATTAAAGAAAATAAAAAGATAATTTCTCTGATTCCTTTAAAGATTTCACATTTTCCCTGTGGGTTCGATATCTCGGGGCTTAATCAGAAAGTCATATATTACTTGATAAAAGATACATATACTTGTGTAGTATCCCATATTATAAAATCATAATTTTCATATCTAAAATCATCAGCACATTTATCCAGCGGAACCAAGTTTCTGGCATCCGTTCCACTTATATCTATCGGGGATCAAGTTTTCGGCAGCCGTTGCCGAGGAAAATTAATTTAAGTTGCATTTTAAAGAGAATTAAGAAAATATAAATTTTTACTTTTGTTTTGTTTTTGTTAGTGTGTTGTATTTAGTTTTGTTTTCTTATTGTATGCGTAGTTCAGGTTATGAAGGACTTGTGCCTTACGATTCTGAATTAGAAAGAACTATAAGAAAAATCAAAAAAATTAAAAATACAGAAAAAGAAAAAATATTCAAGAAATGGCAAATCATCAAAATCAAAATGTTGGCATCCATCAAGAATTAAGACATTTAAGAGATTATGTTAACCCTACAGTAGATGAACTTCGTGGTAGTATTCAAAACCCTGTTGTTGCTGCTAATTCTTTTGAGCTTAAACCTGCTATTATCCAAATGGTGTCAAATAATCAGCTTGGGGAGCAACAACTCGAAGATCCTAATTTGCATCTTGCTAATTTTTTAGAGTTGTGTGCTACTTTTAAATATGATGGTGTTTCGGATGATGCTATTAGACTTAGACTTTTTTCCTTTCTGACTAAGGGATAAAGCTAAAATGTGGTTACATTCGTTAGCACCTGGATCAATTAGAACTTGGGGTGAACTGTCAAAAAAATTTCTTGCTAAATATTTTCCACCATCTAAGACTGCTAAGTTGAGAAATGATATAACATCTTTTTGGTAGTTTGAAGGAGAATCAATATATGAAGCATGAGAAAGATTTAAAGATCTCCTCAGGAAATTTCCACATCATGCGATACCAGATTAGTTAATAAATCAAACTTTTTATAATGGATTAGTTGGATCTCTTAGATCAATCATCGATGCTTCGCTCTGGTGAATCATTAATGTCTAAACCATTTTCTGATGCTTATGCTTTAATTGAAGAAATGGCTACTAATAATTTTCAATGGCCTTCTGAAAGGTTAAATCCTGAAAAGGTAGCCAGTGTTTATGAAAATGATGCTTTTACAATATTAGCAAATCAAGTTGCTGCTGTATCAAGGAAGATAAACCTCATGATTGAAGAAAATTCAGTAGGCCAAATGGTTGATTCTTATTCTTCACCAGAAACTGTGAATGTTATAATCAAACCTAACAACCCATATTCCAATTATTATAATCCAGGTTGGAAGAATCATCCAAATTTTAATCGGAATAACAATAATCGTGGTGGTGTTAATCAACAATCGGGGAACACCCAAGTAAACCCATCGGCGAATCGGAACAACCAAGGTAATAATAATAATAGATTAACTTATCCTTCAGGTTATAACAATGCTTTACAAAATAAGGAGAAGAAGTTGTCTATGGAAGAAGTAGTATCACATATGGGAAATCAATTACAAATTCAAGGAGCAACCATCATAAATATTGAATATCAATTGGGATAAATTGTAAATGCCTTAAGTAATAGATCCCAAGGAATGCTTCCAAGTAATACTGAAGTGAATCCAAGAGAAAAGAATAAAGAACAAGTGAAAGCAATTCAAATGAGAAGTGGAAAATAATTGGAAGGAAGAGTTCAAAAAGAAACTGAAGTAGAGAAAGAAGAGATTGAAAGAACAAAAGAAGACACTCCAAAAGGTTTTGAAAGACCTATTTCTCCACCTAAGGTTGATTTAGAAAAACCACCACCTCCATTTCCTCAGAGACTTCGTCAACAAAAGTTGGATAAGCAATTTTCAAAATTCTTGGAGATATTAAATAAGCTTACCATTACTATTCCATTTGCTGAAGCCCTAGAACAAATGCCAAGCTATGCAAAATTTATGAAGGATATTCTTAATAAAAAAAGGAAGTTTGAAGAAAATGAGATTGTTGCACTTAGTGAGGTGTGCAGTGCGATAATTCAGAAAAAGCTTCCTGAAAAACATAAAGATCCTAGTAGTTTCACAATTCCATGTGCAACCGGAGAAAGATTCTGTAGAAAAGCTTTATGTGATTTGGGTGCAAGCATTAACCTTATGCCTCTATCAATATTCAAAAGATTGGGACTAGGAGAAATAACCACGACAACTGTAACTCTTCAATTAGCAAATCGTTCGATCACATATCCTAAAGGAGTTATAGAAGATGTTTTGGTAAAAGTGGATCAATTTATTTTTCATGTGGATTTCATTGTGTTAGATATGGAGGAAGATAAAGAGATACCCATAATTTTGGGGAGACCTTTTCTAGCTACGAGCAGAGCCATGATAGATGTGCAAAAAGGGGAATTAACGATAAGGGTTAATGATCAGACTGTTACATTTAATATTTCAAAATCGATGAAATATCCTGCAAGAGGTAAAGAAGATGAGTGTTTTAGGATGTATGTTATCGAATATTTAAGTGAATGTCATTTCAAATTAACTTATGAAGAGAAAGCTAAAAGAGAAGAATTTGAATATAAGCAAGAAGAGGAGTTATTTAATTCTGAAGATTTTCAAGAAGAAGATTTAAAGTATGTTCATGAAAGTTTTGAATTGTTGGATATGGCTGAAAAAGATAAATCTTATGGTCCATCAATTGAAAAACCTCCTGAACTTAAGTTAAAAATGCTTCCTGATCATTTGAAGTTTGTTTTTTTAGGTGAATCCTCAACCTTACCTGTTAAAACTTCCTCTCAATTAACTTAAAAAGAAGAAGAGAGTTTGCTTGAAATTCTGAAGAAGCACAAGAAAGCCTTTGGATGGGTAATTGCTGATATTAAAGGAATCAGTCCTTCAATTTGTATGCACAGAATTCTTATGGAAGATAATTTCAAACCGTGGGTTGATCCCCAAAGGAGATTAAATCCTATCATGAAAGAAGTTGTTAAGAAAGAAATTTTAAAGAGGTTGAATGTTGGAATTATCTACCCTATTTCAGATAGTGCATGGGTTAGTCCTATTCATTGTGTTCCTAAGAAAGGAGGAGTAACTGTGACTGTTAATGAAAAGAATGAAATGATAGCAACAAGACAAGTTTCAGAGTGGCGAATATGCATTGATTATAGAAAATTAAACCTTTCCACAAGGAAAGATCATTTTCCACTCCCTTTCTAGATCAAACGTCGGATGTACTAGTCGGGCATAAATACTTTTGTTTTCCGGATGGATATACCGGTTACCACCAATTTCAAATTGCTCCCGAGGATCAAGAGAAAACTACGTTTACCGAGTCCTTATGGTACGTTTGCTTTTAGAAGAATGCCCTTTGGTTTATGTAATGCCCCGCTACATTTCGGAGATGTATGATGGTTATTTTTTGTGATTTAATTGAAAAAGGGATTGAAGTTTTTATGGATGACTTTCCAGTGTTTAGAATTTCATTTGAATCATGTTTAGAACATCTATCTAAAGTTCTAAAATGTTGTGAAGAAACTAATTTGGTCCTTAATTGGGAAAACTGTCAATTTATGGTAGTAGGAGGAATTTTTTTGGGACATCGGATTTCAGAAAAAGGTTTGGAGATAGATCCTGCAAAAATTCAAGTTATATCTAATTTACCTTGCCCAACCAATGTAAGGGGAATAAAAGTTTTTTAGGACATGCTGGATTCTATAGGCGTTACATCAAAGATTTTTCAAAGATTACAAAACCTTTATGTCGTTTACTGGAAAGGGATGCAATTTTTAATTTTGATGATGATTGCCTACACCTGTAATAATTTCACCAAATTTGGAAAAACCTTTTGAATTAATGTGTGATGCTAGTGATTATGCTATTGGTGCTGTTTTGGGTCGGAAATATGATAAAATTTTCAAAGTAATTTATTATGCTAGTAAAACTCTTAATGAAGCTCAAATTAATTATACTACTACTGAGAAAGAGTTATTAGCTATAGTATTTGCCTTTGATAAATTTCGATCATATTTAATTGGAACTAAATGTGTTATGCATACTGATCATTCTGCTATCAAGAACTTAATGGAGAAAAATGATGCAAAACTGAGACTTATAAGATGGATTCTTCTTTTGTAAGAATTTGATTTTGAGATAGTAGATAGGAAGGGTTCTGATAATCAAATTGCTGATCATTTGTCCAAGCTTAAAATTGAAAAATCTTTCTGTGATATTGAAGAAATTAATGAACATTTTCTTGATGAAAAACTGTTCACTGTTAAAGAATGGAGTGTTCCGTGGTATGCAGACATAGTAAACTTTATTGTTAGTAATATTATACCCTATGGTTTTACATATCATGAAAAGAAGAAATTTTTGTATGATGCTAAGACTTATTTTTGGGATGACCTATTTTTATATAAACAAGGAAATGATCTTATAATTTGAAGATGTGTACCTTTGGAAGAGACTTATGAAATTGTTCAAAAATGTCATGATTCTAATTATGGGGGACATTTTGGAAGTGATAAAACTGCATATAAAATATTATAATCAGGATTTTATTGGCCTACAATTTTTAAGGATGTGAATGTTTATATTAAAAATTGTGATATATGTCAGCGTGTAAAGCAATATTTCTAAAAGAAATGAGATGCCCCTCAATTATATGCTGGAATTTGAAATATTTGATGTTTGGGGACTAGATTTTATGGGACCATTTACACCATCTTTCAGAAATGTTTATATTTTGATAGCAGTAGACTATGTTTCCAAATGGATTGAAGCTATTGCTTTACCTCCATGTGATGCTCAAAGAGTTGCAAAGTTTTTAGAGAAGAATATATTTTGCAGATTTGGAATACCAAGAGTAATCATAACCGATGGGGGAAGTCATTTTAGAAATGCGATTATTGGGAAGTTAGCAAAGAAATATCATATTAATCATCGCATTGCTACGCTTATCATCCGCGAGACAAGTGGTTTGGTTGAATTATCCAATTGTGAAATTAAAAGAATATTGGAAAAAACTGTTAATCCAAATAGAAAGGATTGGTCAATTAATCTGGATTATGCTTTGTGGGCCTATATGACTGCTTACTGAACATCTATAGGAATGTCCCCATATAGGCTGATTTTTGGAAAATCTTGTCATTTACCTTTTGAACTTGAGCATAAGGCTTTTTGGGCTATTAAAGAGTTCAATTATAATTTGAAAGATGCTGCTGAAAAGAGATTATTGCAATTGAATGAGCTTGAAGAAATAAGGAATGAATCTCATGAAAATGCTAAGATTTATAAGGAAAAGATGAAGTTATGGCATGATCGGGAGATTCTTACCAAAAATCTTGTACCAGGACAACAAGTTTTGCTGTATAATGCTAGATTGAGAATATTTTCTGGAAAACTTAAGTCCAGGTGGATGGGTCCATTCATTGTGACAAAAGTTTATTCTTATGGAGCTGTAGATATTCAAGATCCTAAGACTGGAAAAATATTTAAAGTTAACGGACATAGACTTAAACCATAGTTTTCAATCAATAAATCTAAATCTGATGAGAATTTAATGTTGGATCACTCAGAATGAGTTCTGGGAATGTCAGGCTGAAGACGTTAAAACAAGCGCTTTGTGGGAGGCAACCCATATTTATTAGTGTGTTTGCTTTATGTTTGTTTTGTGTGTTTTGTTTTCTTTGTTTGGTTTGTTTTTATGTTTTTAGTGGTAGTAATTTGGAGTTTTTAAACTTAAGTGGAGTTTATTCGACCTTAATTGATGATTTGGAAAAGTCAGAATGAGAATTTGGACACTTAGCAGACCTGTGCTAAATTGTGCACGGGCGGCTAAGCGCCGACTAGTTGGCGCTTAGGCGCCACAGTTATAAAAAACGTGAAAAATGTGAATTTAGAGCCTAGATCGTTGGGGAGAAGTTGTGGGAGTTATTTAGGAGATTCTAAAAGTGTTAGAGAATATTCTAGCATTTCCTAATTCTATGAAAAGGTCCTGACTTAAGGAAAACACTTGCCCCAAGTCCTATTTTCATTTCTAAAGTCTAAGAAGAGAATTTTGAGCACCATGTCTTCCTGGGAGAACGAGATGAAGAAGAAGCAAGATTTTGATAAAAGTAAGTTCATTAGTGATAGTGCTAAAAAGTTATTTAATGGATATCTGGCTGTTAACATTCAAGGTATTGCAGAGATGATTGCAAAAAATTGAAGCCCGAGTGACTTCAATGGAAGCAAAGATCAATGAAATTACTTTACATCTGGATCACATGGGATGGCAACTCAAGATGCAATTCAATCATTCAAGGTATGTGGAAGAAATAGATAAGGCGATGTTCGTGAAGAACAAATAGATTGAAGAAGATGATGTAAGAATGAAAAATGATTGCCCGTTCTATCAAATTTATATTCCTGAAGGGTCAAATGAGAATAATAGTGGTCCTGATTATATTCCGCCTAATGGAGAGTGGAATTAAAAATGTTTTGTTTCTATTTGTTTAGTGTCTTATGTGTTATGTTAATATTCTTGTGAGTTCATGTTTGGTGTGTTTAATGTTTTTATATATGCCTGATGATGTGATGGGTATATCTTAGAGATGTACACTTATCAGTTTAAGATTATAGTGTCTTGTATTTTGAGAATTTTATCCTTTATGTTTGGATAAAAATTCTAGTATTGTATTGAATGTTATGTTTGTTTTAATATAAGTTTGTGTTTTTGTGAAATTTGTGTGGAATCAATGGTTATTAAATTTTGATTTGGAGTATTAGAAGATTCATGTGGGGAAAAATAACTATTTTAGAGTAATTAAAGGTAAATAACAAAGTGATTTAGTTCATATACCTTAATTATAAAAATTTGGGTATTGGCGGCTAAGCGCCAAAGTGCCGGTGCTTACGCGCCATATTTCGCGGCTAAGCACCGATAGTTTGCGCTTAGGCACCAGTTCGCGAAAATTGATTTCCGAAAGTTAAAAACCCAAAAATTACCATTTTCAACCTCCCCATCATCTTCAACCTTTTCTTTGCTGCGAAAGAGGAGCCTAGGGTATCGTATTGTGGATCATTTAAGAGCCGATCTCAACAAAAATTGTTAGATTTGGATTCTTTGACGTAAGAGCACTACTCTTAAGTAAAAATTTTTATTTTCACCATGTATTTTGAGTACATTTTAGAAGATCTTAAAATCACTATTCATGGTGAAAATTTGAGGAAAAACTTGATAAATTGTTTGGATTTAGTAAAAATATCTTTTGGAAGATAATTTAGCAAGTTTAGTTTGATTTTGGAATTTATGGTGAAATTTTCATGAATTTTTAGAGATGGCTCCAAAGTCAAAGCTTGCACGAGAAAAGAAGAAGTTTGATTCTGACAAATTTGTTAGTTTGAGGGTTGAGGAACGATACATCAATGCATTGTAATCACATATGTTGATTCCTAAGCGAGTGTTTAGTAAGTCAGGAGAGGTGATTGAAGATATGATTACAAGAAGAAACTGGCAGAATTATTGTTGCTTCTCCGCTGTTGCTGTTGTTTCTATGGTAAGAGAATTTTATGCAAATTTACTTGCTGCAGAGGAAAATTAGGTGATGGTTAGGAGGCTTGAAGTAAACTTTTCTTCGGGTGCAATCAATACCTTTTATGGACTACCTCCTGACATGTTCTGTTTTTATTCTAACTATCATCCTTCGGAAGGAGAATTAGATGAGATTATGGAATATCTGATTGATGGAAGAGGATTATGGAAAATTACAAATGATAGAAGAGTGAACTTTTCTGCTTCCAAATTGAATGCCATTTCTAAGGCATGTCATTATTTTATCTCATCTAAGTTGTTACCTTCAAGTCATACCAGTGAAGTGACGAGAGAAAGAGCAGTGTTGAACCATTGTATTCAGCATGGGAAGCCTATTGATATTGGAAGCATAATTTTTTATTATGTTTTGAACTGTGCTAGATCGACCACGACTGCAGGTATGGGATTTCCTTCCTTGATTCATTCACTATGTGAAAGATCTAGAGTGAAATTTGAAACCTGGGAAGAGGTACTTCAGCTATTGAGACCAATTACTAGTGTAAACGTTGGTGCTTACACTGTACATTAAGAGTTTGGTTGGAGAGGAGGATTTGGTAGGGCTTCTACTGCTTCTGCTTCTGCTGCTTCTGCTTCTCGTGCTACTACTTCTCATACTTCGTCATCTACTGATTCACAGACTGGTTTATTAAGAAAGATTTTGAAAAAAGTGAGTCTTACTCGAGAACATGTGAGAGATATGGATGGTAAGCTGGATAATGTTGAGAGATATATTCTAAAACATGATGAATATGAGGAGAATTATCATCAATATTTGGATAGACAGATTAGAGGAGATCAGAGTGCTGAGATGCCACCTCATCCATTCTATATACCTTATGTGCCATCCAGAGATTGGAAAGAGCAAGATGATGATGATGATGAGGATGAAGAGTAGATGTATGCTGTTTGTTTTAGTTGTTGTACTGATGTGTTGTGTCACAGTGTACTTTATCTAGTATTTTTTTTTGATGAATGTGTTGTGATGTGAACCTTGATAGTATGCAGATTGTAGTTGTACTGTTTATCTGTTATGCATATTCAGGTTTGTTGTTGTTTTATTGTTGATTTATATGTTGATGTGTGGTAGTGTGTAATAGTAAATGTTTTTATGTGTATGTTATGTCAGAGTTTTTAGTAGTATGCATTTTTAATTTCAAAAACTGTTAGGAAATTATAAACCACTATTAGAAACTTCTACTTAGGAAAACTACATGTTTAAAATTCTTCAAATTCCACTATCATCTGTTATCTGTATCAGTGTGTTATTTTAGTTGGTGTGTATTTGCTTTCAAAACCTCCACTACTGTAGAAGTCTTCTGAAATTTTTACTTTTTCTAATTATTATAAATTTTTTTTTTGAAAAACTAAATTTGATTTCATTTTACTCCTGTATTTAAATTGTTATACTTGCATATTAGGATATTAAAAATTCCTGCAAGCATGATAAGTCAATTTTTATTTCTCACCCATGTATCATTTCTTATGCTTAAATGTTTTATCTTAATTAAAAATTTAAAGTTTGAGGGGATTTTAAAAACAAAGATTTTCAAAAACCTAAAATTTTATTTGATTCTCAAGAATACTTAAAAATAAATCTTATTTTTGATTGGGAACAATTATGTACATGAAGTTATATTAGGGGAAAAAAATTTTGAATATAGAAATGAATAAAAAAATTTAGTTAAAATTTATAGTAATCATGAAAAACTTAAAAGTTAAAATTTTCTTAATGAAGTGTTAAATAAAGTTAAACTATCTTTAGTAAGAAGTTTTGTATTTTTGGATAAATAGAAGATTTGACTTTTATTCTTCAAAGCTTAAATTTCTTTTATTGAAGAGTAATTTTCAGATACTATTATTATGATTTTTAAGTGAAAGATGTATATCTGATCTTTATTTTAAATGGAAGGATGGAATTCAAAATCATTAAAAGTCTATCCAAATATAGTAATCCTTGCCTTATTTAAAAAAAAGAGTGAAAAATATAGTATATGAAAAGGGAGGAGAAGCTTGAGGATTTAAGGGCCTAATCAAAAATTGGTTTCATACCTAAAGTTTAAGATATAAGTTCAGATAAAATCTAAAGCTTAAAGTTGTAATATAGTAAGTAAAATTATTTTTCAAATAAAGATTTTTAAGTGAGAAAAATAAATGTTTGAATCCTATATTTTGAAAAATCTACAAATATTTCTGAAATGAGATAGAGACTTATATTTATCATTTTCTTTTACTTATGAACTTTCTAAACTTTAAGTCGGTTTTAATTACCGAAATTTTTTCTAAATTGACTATTCCATTTATAGAACAAAATTTTGTTATCTTCCTAAGAAACTCATTACATAATTTGCATGCTAAAATGTTCTATGAGATTAACCGTCCCTCGAGGACAAGTAACATTTTAAGTTTGGGGGATTTTGATACACCTAAAATATATAGTATTTTTATGCACATTTTTATACCTATTTTTAATGATATTGCACTTTAATGGAAGGTATTTTGTGTTTTTCTTGTAGGTATGATGAAAATGGATGGTCATGATGAAAGGAGCAAAATTGGATCAAAATTTGGAGCAAAAAAATGAAAAATAAAAAATTTAGCACTGGCGGCTAAGCGCCGCTGGGCCGGCACTTAGCCGCCACAGTTAAAAATTGAGATTCAAATGGATTTGGCGCAAATTTCAAAGGGGATGGGATGCAACTCTTGGTGGTAATGTCCATAACTTCCTTTGGGCGGCAAGTTTGAATGAAGGGGTGCGTTCCTTGGTAGATACATCAAATCTGGACACATTTTCAAGAGACACCAAGGCACCTTTTGGTTTACTATTTAAAGAGAGTCTTAGGAAATATTTAGAGGAGGCTATTTGAGGAGACTATTCCACTGCATTTTGAAGAGTACTTCCATTGTTCTTCCACTGCATTTTAAAAGTTTTAATTTAGAGTAGGAGTAGAGATTAGAAAGGATAAAAGGGTCTGAGTGAAGTATTCTTCTTCCCACTTCTTTTCTTTCTTTTAGTTTAGTTTTCATTGAATTCTGAAGTCTGTATTCTGAGTCAACGGAGTTGGGAGACTTGCTCTGAGAAGTAGTTTAGCAAAGAGTCAAAGTTTCAGAGGAACTTCCTTAGTCTTGTGGAGAGGATTTTCATATAAGTGTTTACTTTTATTTAGTTTATTAATACTTATTTTCGTTTGTTATTTTTCTTATCATTGTTTTTAATTTCAAATCAATTTGTTTTTATATTTTCTCAATGCATTCCGAGTAGTTTACTTTATCTTTTTCTTTCTTAATGGAGAAGTAATTAATTTAAAGAGAATTGTTGTGGAAAGTATAAGTGTTTAAAAGTTGGAAGAACTTGTGAAGATTGATTCTAAAAACTTTGTTTACTTCTTAATTTGGCCTGTTAAGTTGTAAAATTTCTTGAGATTATGTAAGATCCAATGCGGTATTGTCTCATAAAAGTTAGTAAAAATCACATGAAATTATATGGGTGAGAACTGTAGTCCATATAATTGAATGTAATATTAGAAGATATTTTTATAAAAGGGAGTAAAAGTAGAGGATTTTAGAGTGACAGGCTAAAACCCCTAATTTGGTTTGAAGTTTCGAGTATTGTTACAAGAAGTTAGCCCCCGTGTGGTGGGAATCGAGGGAACTCTAGAGTGAGAGACCGGTATCTTCCCTGCCTAACCATGTTCAAAATAATATAAATTTCAAATTAACCTATGTTCTTTATAGAACCAAGTAAGGGTAAAGAACACATTTGCTTCTATCTGTCAAAACAAAAATTTGAATACTTCCACAACAATACTTTAAGAATTATTACAACTTCATAAAAGGAAAGAAAAAGATATTCTAGTTAATAGTATTTTACATCCATTATTTTTTTAGTTATTATAATTTTAATTTCTTGCTTAACATTTTATTAAGGAAATTTCAAAAGACATATCAACCTTCAAAACTTTTCAAAATCAAGATATATTTTTTTGAAAACATTTAAAGAAAATAAAAAGATAATTTCTCTGATTCCTTTAAAGATTTCACATTTTCCCTGTGGGTTCAATATCTCGGGGCTTAATCAGAAAGTCCTATATTACTTGATAAACGATACGTATACTTGCGTAGTATCCCATATTATAAAATAATAATTTTCATATCTTAAATCATCAGCGCGTTTATCCAACCATGTTTCTGGCATCCGTTGCACTTATATCTATCGGGGATCAGCCTCCCAGAGATTGGATTGAGGGAGATGATGATGACGATGATGATGATTAGGATTGATATTTGCTGAGACTGTAATGTTTTCATTTATGTTTTGTGATGTTTGGATTTTTTATTGTTTGATGTATTTTATTATGAACTCTAATATGTGTGGTTTATAGTTGGATTATTTCTGTTATGCATATTCAGATATATTTGTGTTGGAGTGATGTTTTGTAATAGTTATGATTTATGTGATGTATTGTTGTAATATGTTTGTGGTAGTAAATTTTTTAATGTAGTTATAGTGTATTGTGTTTTTAGTAGTGTATAATTTAATTCCAAAAATTGTTAGGAAAATTTATAACACTATTAGAAACCACTATTTAAATTGCATGTTCAAACTATTCAAGATTTGCTACCATACATTTTCTAGTATTGTTGTGATTTTTGTTGGTGTTTATTTTCTTTGAAAACCTCCACTACTTTAGAAGTCGTTTGAAATTTTAATTTTATTAAAAACTGAATAATTAAATTTGATTTTTGTTTACTTCTGTTTTTAAATTGTTATACTTGCATTTTTAGGTTATGAAGAATCTTGTAACCATTTAATTTTATTTTTTAATTCTTACCTATGTATCATTTCTTATGCTCAAATGTTTTATCTTAATTAAAATTTTAAAGTTTGGGGGGGAATTTAAAAATAATTTTCAAAAACTAAAGTTTTATTTGTTCTCAAGGATACTATAAATAAAATTTGATTTTTGATTGAAAATAATTATGTATATGAAGTTATATTAGGGGAAAAATTTTTGAATATAGAAATGAGTAAGAAAATTTAGTTAAATCTATAGTAATGATGAAAAATTTAAAGTTAAAATTTTCTTAGTAAAGAAATGTTAATTATAGATAAACTATCTTTAGTAGGAAATGTTGTATATTTGGAAATATAGAAGATTTAACGTTTATTTTTAAAAACTTAAATTTTTTTTAATGAAAAATAATTTTCAACACAATTATTATAATTTTAAAGTAAAGGACAAATGTCAAACATTTAAATAAATGGAAGGGTGTAATTCAAAATCATTAAAGGCTTATCCAGATATAGTAATCCTTTCCTGAAAAGAAAAAGAAGAAAAAGAAAAAGAGTATATATATATATATTGTGAGAAAAGGAGCAACATAGACTCCCTACAGGTTAATAAATAGTGAGTTTACAGTGCATACCAAAAAGTTTAAACCCACCATTACAACTCCACCCTAAAATAGAAGAAGAGTTGAGTGAAACCCAAAATATCTATGTCCTAGTGTATCCAGAAATAGCAAAGTAACATAAAAACTAAACAGAAATCTCCCCACAAAAACTAAGTCTGTTAAGACTAATCCCCAGGGTGAGCAGAGAACTACTAAATCACAAAGTAGCAAAGACTTCAACAGTGAATAATTTTGAAATGGGGAGCATTAACCCGATTAGCTTCAATAAGGAATGTGAGTTGAGGAGGGGGGTTTGAAGAAACCTGAACAATCTGAGTGGAAAGGGCGTTTCTAGAAAGCCAATTGGTCGGACGATTGCCTTCTCTCGTAAATGAACCGAAAATTAGTATTTAACAAGTTCGAGAGAAGGTTTTAATTCTATTAATCCATAAGGAGTGGTGCCAAGGTGGAAGGAGGGTGTTCCGCATATACCGTAAAAGAATGGCGAGTCGCATTCCACGTAAATATTAGACCGAGTGAATGAGTTAGCCACTCGAAGGGCCCAAAACACCGCACTTAATTCGGCTTCCAAAGAATCACGCAGAACTATGGGGGTCCGATAGAAACAAAGACATTTCCCCCGATGGTCCCTAAAGATCCCGCCAATACCAAGCAGAGAATCGGAGAATGCCCCATCGTTGTTCACTTTAATAAATGGAGAGGTAGGAGCTTGCCGGTTAATAAGAATAATTCTAGACCGCTTAGGTGGTCCCGAAGATGGCGAGTTGAGGATTTTAGGGAACCTCTTCATAAGGATGAGCTTAGTTATGAAAGATCGACGAGTGCCCCACAACAAGTAGGAGCATTACTTCTCTTGTCTTCAAACCTCACACTCGTTTCGTGCATCCAAATAAACCATGCAATGATAAAAGGGATTTCACCAACTTTTGTTTTTTGCCGAGTCGCCTCGCAATCTTGTATCTCATGCCAATCAAGAAGAAGTGTGTTTATACTAAGTAGGTTGGTAACTCCCTTGCATACCTCCCGGGAGAACATACGATTGAAAAATAAATGTTGTAAAGTTTCCTCCCGATTCCCACAAAGGCAAGACCGAGAAGGTCCTTTCGATTCCTTTTAATTTGAGAATATCATCGGTTGGAAGGAATTTGTGGAAAATCCTCCAAATGAAAAAGGACATAGAGGGTGTGAGGTATTTGTTCCAAATTTTCTTACCCCAACGAAGAGGAGGGCCGTAAATGAATTTTGAGGTAGATCTTCTTGGTTAGACTTTGAGCTCGCCCATTTTGCCAAATGAGTTTGTCGTGCCTAGTTCTATCAAATGGGATAGAAGAAATCGGTAAGCTCGAATAGTCCGTTAGCAATTCTCGAAGTGTAGTGGTAGACCGAGTGCTCGTTGTCCCGCAGTTAGCTACATGGAATTGTCGCTTCTCGTGTTTGGGAGTGCAATCTTCATCTCGGATGGGCACCGCTTGTCATGCCAAAAAGAAACCTCATCATTACCCAATTCCCAATAATATAGAGAGTCCGCTAAGTTCCCGTTGAGAAGCTTATGTTTCCGCATCCTAGAGATGCCCGGTTTGATCCGTACCAAAGTGGGATAAGTATCTTTACAATAATTACCTTTCATATAAAGTGCCCGGAGGGAATTCTCTTTCGAACCGGATCCATAATTTACAATAATTAACCTTCGTAGCCGCTTTAATCCTTTGAAGCCCAATCCTCCAAGCATCAACGAGTTGGGCAAGTTTCGCCGACTTGCCCAATGGATCCGTTTTCTTTGCCCGTACCATAAGAATTCGTTGAAAATTCTTTCAATTTGAAGTCTAGAACTTTTCTTCATGCGAGTCATCCGAAGAACATAGTTAGGGAAGGTGGTGAGGATGCTGTGAAGGAGGGTTAATCTTCCTCCAGTTGACAAGAAGGAGTTGGCCCAGCTGGATAACTGGACATTAAGTTTGCCAATAATGTCCTCAAAATGAAGCTGTTTAGATCTACCTTTAATTAGTAGCACCCCCAGATATTTCATGGGAAGGTTGGCCTTAGTAAAACCTATATATTGAGTGATCCAGTGGGTTAAATTAGCTGAACTTTGTTTAGGGAGGAGCAGACTCACATTTAGCATGATTGAATTGAAGACCAGACACCAGTTGAAAATGCTTAAGGCAGTTGATGACTTTTCTGACAGCGGGTTTAGAAGCTATAGAGAACAGCATTATGTCATCTGCATATAAAAGGTGAGAGATAACCAAATTGGATATGTGTTGATATCTGGCATAGTGGAAGGGTGTCACCTGAGCTTCCAGGAGCCTGGAGAGGTAGTCCATGAAAATTATGAAGATTGTAGGAGATAGGGGGTCTCCCTATTTAAGCCCTCTAGTAGCTTGGAAACCTCCCCAACTTTGGCCATTGACTAGAATAGAGTGTTGATTGTGTTGAAGCCATCTCTTAATCAGCTGACAGAATTCAGAAGTAAAACCTCTATCATGCAGCACCTTAAGAATGAAGTTCGACTCCATAGTGTCATAAGCTTTTTTAATATCAAGATTATAGATTAGGTTGCCCCCCTACAAGGTCTGTCCAAGTCCAGGAGTAACTCTTGAGCAAGGAGGACATTATCAGAAATAGATCTTCCTTTAACAAAAGCAGATTGATGAGGTTTGATGATCTTATCAAGGTGAGGTTACAGCTCTCCCAACAATAATTTTACTAATAATTTTGCTTGATAACCGTGGTGAGGCTGATAGGTCCGTAGTGGTTCCGAGTTTTTGGATCAGAGATTTTGGGAATTAACACAATGGTAGAAGCATGAAAGTACTCGTGGTAGATCAATGCCTCGGAAAAAACTTTGGACAACAACTGAAACATCATCCTTACATATATTCCGAGTTTTCTTGTAAAAATCAGCATTAAACCCATCAGGTCCTACAATCTTAGAGCTGCCAATGGATTGTAAGGTTATCCAAATTTCTTCCTGGGAGGGGATATCTGTTAGATTAAGTGAGTTGGTGTAGTGGTGCTCATCGTTAAACAAGCTACTGTCAATATTTGGGGTGGAGCTGTTTTTGAAAGTGAGAAGTGTTTGAAAGAAGGAAACTGCATTATTTGCAATTTGAGTGTTGTCCCTGAGAATAGTACCTTGTTCATTCATAATGAAGAAGATGGTATTACACTTCCTCCTGTACTTTATGCAGGCATGGAAGTACATTGTGTTTCTATCCCCCTCCTTAAACTTAGAGGTAGAAGCTTTCTGTCTAAGAAGTTGGTCCCGCCGATCCGATGAAAGTGAGAAGTTTCTCTTGGGCTGTCACAAAAAGACTATACTGCTGGTCATTAGCTTGGGTTGCAGCTTCAAGGTTGTTAACTTCCAATTCAGCCTTAATGACCCCCTGAAAAACATCACCAATAGACACCCAACTCCACTTTCTCAAAGCTCTGGCTTAATTTAATTGAAGGTTTTGGAGTTTGATAAAAGGATTGGAATTGGGTAACCCAATCTAATTTTCAGCAATGATAGAGGTGAAGTTAGGGTGGGAAGGCCAGAAAGTGAGATATCTGAAAGGAGGGGAGTTATGTGAGTAGAGGGGGTGGAGACGGTAAGAAGAAGAGGTTTATGGTCAGAGCCAACAAAATTAAGATGGGTAATGGAAGTGTACAGAAAATTTTGGTGCCAGATGTCATTAGCTAAGAATCTGTCAAGTATCTCCCAAATAGCTCCTCTCCTCCAAGTAAATTGGTTGCCCAGAAATCCTAGATCAAAAAGACCAGTACTTTGAATATTATTATTAAATTCAGTAATCTTATTCAAAGTTAGGAGGACTTCCTCCAAGCTTTTCATTTGCAGAGGCAACATCTGTTGAAGTCCCCTCCCACAATCCAAATTCGAGGGTCTCACTTTTACCGATCCGGATTATCTCATGCCAAAGTTCCCTCCTAGCGAGACTTGTTGCAGACCAAGATAAACAAAGGAGGCAACAAAATGATGGCCTTCAAAATTGAAATGGTAATGGACCAATCGGGGAGTGATCTACCTTAATAGGTCCAAAGGTAATTCCTTTCGCAAATTAACCAGATTTTATTTATGGTGTTAGCATAGAAGGTACAATGAGGAAATTTGGTAAGGATTTTAGCTTGATATTTATACACCATAGGTTCCAAAAGAACCATACACCAAAGTTGGCGCTTCTTGTATAGATGTAAGAGTCTTTTCGCAGAAAGGGGTGTGCCACCCCCTAATGTTCCAATAGTAGGCGACTTGATCATCTTGGGGTTTGGATTGGGGTGAGGTATGGGTAGACATGGATCTGGATCTAGACCTAGTCCTGCCTCTGGGAGAGCCATGAGGGGAGCCAACAGTGTTATTTCTATCAGATAGTTCTTGGGTTTGAGAGGCTAATTTCTGCAGCTTAGTGAAGTCCTTCTTCTTTTTCTTAGATTTCTGAAGTTGCCAGACTGATTCCAGTTTTCCTTGCTCTTCTTCTAACAGTGTTTGTGTTGGATAATCTGTGGGGCTTACAGTAGATGTGTGGGCCTCACCAATCAGCAGAGGCTCCTTTTCGATGGAAACACTGTGGGGATGCTCCTCAGCAATCAGAGCTTCAGACTCCATAGTGTTTACCTGGGGTGTTACACTATCAAAATGGATAATTCCTGGTAATTGAACAACCTTTGCTTTCCCTTTAGCTGGTTTTTTTGTAAGCCTATAGCATTTTTCCTTTGGATGCCCAACATCCTGCAATGATGACAGTAAACAGGCTTGTTTTCTAAAATCACCTCTTGCCAGAATCCTTCTCCATCAAGAGAAGTGGTAATCCAGATTTTATCTAAATCTGGGAGAGAAACATCTCTTTCAACCAAAACTTTGGCAGCAGCAGGGCTACCCATATCATGGGTAGGGGAGTCCACTCTAAGGGGTGTTCCCAAAGCTCTACTTATCTGAAAAATCGCATGGGTATGGTATAATTGAATTGGTAGACTTGGGAAGGTATACCATAAAGGCTTTAGGGGAGGTTCTTTAGCTGGATCAAAGCCTGGATACCATTTGATTAGTTTTATTGGTGAGTTTGCAATGCACATGACTTGCATTCCCGAATTCTTGCATAGTCTTCTTCCCTGAGAGTCCGATTAGGAGATGTCTACCATCCATGACCCCTATCTTCCATTGTCCCACAAACTGAATTAACTCAAATTGTTTTCTGACTACCTCCATTTTGGGATGTCCAAACTGGCACTGTCCTACAATGGTGAACTTAATGGCTTCAGCAAGTGTAGTCATTTCCTGGGATGTGAATAAAACGGCTGGCCTTCCTTCTTTAGAGCCCAGAGGTCTAACAAAAGGGCGTCGCCTTTCCCTGCAGACGACGATCATGCAAGATTTGGGAAAGGTGAGATGTTCCAGCGGCTTATATTGAATGCCTTTGCTGACAGCAGAGGCATAAGAGGAGAGAGAATTTGTGGAAGAAGGACCAGACATGAGTGCAAAGTCACTGCTTCCAGATAACTTAGAGAAGATAGCAATCAGTGCCCAAGAAAAACAGAAAAAACAAAATCACTGTCCAATGGAACAGTAACAACAGACAAAAACTGTGGAGCCCGGGAGGCACTCTTCAAAACACACTTCATAAGGCCTTCACCAAACCACACCACCAACTCAAGCTTCAGGAGAACCACCACCAAAGACAGTCGCCGCTGGCCGAACCTTACCATGGTCGCGAAAACCCTAGAAGAGCACCACCCTCCTCCTTGCCGCCAAACATTATATATATATATATATATATATATATATAGTATGTTAAAAAAAAAGAAGAAGAAAAAAAGAAAGGAAGGAGAAGCTTGAGGATTTAAGGGCCTAATTAAAAATTGGTTCCACACCTAAATTTTTAAAATATAAGTTTTGAGAAAATCTAAAGCTTAAGAATATAATATAGTAAGTAAAATTATTTTCTAATAAAAATTTTTAAGTGAGGAAAATAAAATGTTTAAATCCTATATTTTGAAAAATTTATAAGTATTTCTGAATTAGATAGGAACTCACATTTTTCATGATCCTTTACTTAAAAACTTTATAAACTTTAATTTGGTCTCATTTACTAAATTTTTTTCTAAATTAGACTATTCATTTCTTGAACAAAACTTTGAAACCATCCTAAAAAACTCATTTACATAATTTACATGTTTGATTTTTATATGATTATAGTGTCACTTGAGGACAAGTAACATTTTAAGTTTGGGGAATTTTGAAACACCTTAAATATATTAGTGTTTTTATGCACATTTTTATACCTATTTTTGATCATATTTAACTCTAATGCGAGGTTTTTTCATGTTTATTGCAGGTATGATTAAAATGAGTGATTATGATGAAAGGAGAAAAAAAAGATAAAATTTAGAGCAAAAACAAAAGGTGTCCAAAATTAGCCTCTGGTGCCTAAGCCCCGATGGATGGAGCATAGGCGCGAAAATTAAAAGTGACGAATTAAATCAAAATTGGTGTCATTTCCAAGGGGTGTTTGAAGCAAATTTTGGTTTAAATTTCCTTAATTTCTTTTCGGTGGCAAATTCGAATGAAGAGATGCATCCTTTGGTAGATATATTGAATCTAGACATAATTTTAAGAGACACCAAAAGATCATTTGAAGAATTATTAGAATGAAGACTTAAAGATAAGGAAAAGAGAAGAGTTTTGAAAGGAAGTTTTGGCGGGAGAATTTGGAGAAAAGCTTGAAGTGGTTGATGGAAAAGAGGAAGAAAGAGAGTCTTCTTCTTGCCACACTATCTTTACTTTTCCACTTTACTTTATCATAGTTTGTATTAGTCATTAGGAGAGTGAATCCTTAGAGTTGGGCACCACCCCATAAGGAGTTATTTAGTGGAAAGCAAAATTTTCAGAGGAACTTCAAGAGTCTTGTGGAGAGGATTCTCAGATAAGTTTTTATCTTTGTTTTTACATTTGGTTTTAAAGTAAGACTTGTTGTGTTTTCACTTTGATTTCTACTTTCAAATGAAATTGTGTTTGTGTTTTCTCCATGAGTTCTAAGTAGTTTACTTTATCTTTCTCCTTTCAAATGATGAAGTAATTAAATTATGAAACAAAGTTGTGTGAAGTATAGATGTTTAATGTTGGAAGAAGTTGTGATGATTTCAATACCTTGTACTTCATTTACCTCTTGATTTGGCCATTTTAGATGTTAAACTTATTTGTGAGAACATGTAAGAACTAATGTGGTATTGTCTCAATCAATAATTGGAGAGAATCACATGAAATTGTATGGGTGAGAATTGTAGTCGATATAGTTGAGAGCAAATAAATAGGGAGATATGCTTTTGATTGGGTATAGAATTAGAGGGCATTAGAGTGACAAACTAAAGCTCCCAATTTGGTTTGATATTTTATGTTTTGTTATGAGAAGTTAGCCCCGAGATGGAGGGAAAAGAGGGAACTCTAGAGGAGAGCTAATATCTTCCTTGCCTAACCTATCTATAAGATTTCATAACTTCACATTAGCTTATGTTCTTTATAGACTCAAGTAAGGGTAAAGAACATAACTAATTCTATTTGGCACAACACATTCATATACTTCCACAACGGAATTCCATACTTATTAATGATTCATTGAATAAGGAAAAATATATTTTGTTATCATTTGCTTTCATACATTTAATAGTCTTATTGATTTCAGTTGCTTTACTTTTTCTACAAAATTAGCAAAAAGAATTTAAACTTTTTAATTATAAAACATAACTTGCAAAATCATTTTGAAAAATAAAAAGTTTTTTCCTACTTTCTTTAAATTTTTATACATTTCTTCGTGGGTTCGATATCTCGGGCTTAATCAAAAGGTCCTGTTACTTGATAAATGATACGTATACTTGCGTAGAATCTCATATTAAAAATCATTAAAGTTAATTTCTTATTTTCTTCAGAATCAAGTTTTTAGTACTGTTGTAAAGAAAAAGATATTATCATTGAGAAGAAATATAAAGTTTAAAATATAAGCATAAATATTCGGTGATCAATCGCTCATTTACCTTGCCCAACAAATGTAAGGGAGATTAGGAGTTTTTTGGGACATGTTGGATTCTACGAGCAATGTATTAAAGACTTTTCAAAATTGCCAAGCCTCTATGTCAGTTATTGGAAAAACATGCCATTATTTATTTTAATGGAGATTTCCTAAAAGCTTTTGAGTCATTAAAGGAAAGATTAATCACTGCACCAGTTATTGTTTCACCAGATTGGGAAAAACCTTTTGAATTAATGTATGATGCTAGTGATTATGTTATTGGAGTTGTTTTAGGACAAAATCATGATAAAATATTCAAAGTGATCTACTATGCTAGTAGAACTCTGAATGAAGCTCAAATCAATTATACCACAAATGAGAAAGAATTACTAGTGATAGTATATGCTTTTGATAAATTCATATCATATTTGATTGGAACTAAATGTGTGGTGCATACTGATCATTCTGCTATTAAATATTTAATGAGAAAGAAGGATGTTAAACCAGGACTGATAAGATGGATTCTTCTTTTACAAGAATTTAACTTTGAGATAGTAGATAGAAATGGTGTTGATAATCAAATTGTTGATCATATGTCAAGTCTTGATAATGAGAAATCTCTCTTTTCTGATGAAGAAATTAATGAACATTTTTCTGATGAAAAATTATTCACTATTAATGAGCGGCATGTTCCATGGTATGCAAATATTGTGAACTTTATTGTTAATGACATATTACCCTATGGATTGACACACTAACAGAGGAAGAAATTTTTATCTGAAGCTAAGACTTATTTTTGGGACAACCCATTTTTATATAAATAAGGAAATCATCTGATTATTCAAAGATGTGTTCCTTTAGAAGAAACTCATGAAATTATTCAAAAATTTCATGATTCTGATGTTGGAGGACATTTTGGTGTTGATAAAACTGCATATAAAACTCTACAATATGAATTTTATTGGCCTAAATTTTTTAAGGATGTGAATATTGGTATTTAAAATTGTGATCGATGTCAGCGTTTAGGCAATATTTCTTGACGAAATTAAATTCCCCTCAATTCTATGTTGGAAGTTGAAATATTTGACGTTTGCGGATTAGATTTCATGGGACCATTTATATCATCTGTTGGAACTTTATACATATTGATGGTAGTAGACTATGTTTCTAAGTGGATAAAAGTTGTTTCTTTACCTTAATGTGATGCTTGAAGTGTTGCAAAGTTTTTAAGAAATAATATATTTTGTAGATTTAGAATGCCAAGATTAATCATAACTGATAGGGGAAGTCATTTTAAAAATTCAATTATGGAGAAATTAGTAAGGAAATATCATATCCTCCATAAAATTGCTACTGTTTATCATCCTGAGACAATGTTTAGTTGAATTATCCAATCATGAAATTAAAAGAATTTTGGAAAAATCTATTAATCCAAACAAAAAGGATTGGTCAATCAAACTGGATTTTGCTTTGTGGGCTTATAGGACTGCTTACAGGACTCTTATAGGAATGTCCCCATATAGACTAATTTTTTGGAAAGCTTGTCATTTACCAGTTGAACTTGAGCATAAAGCATATTGGACTATTAATAAGTTCAATTATAATTTGAAGGATGCCGGTGATAGAATATTATTGTAATTAAATGAGCTTGAAGAGAAAAGGAATGAATCATATGAAAGTTCTAAAATATATAAAGAAAAGTTGAAGATGTGGCATGATCGTATGATTCTGAATAAAAATATTGAACCAGGATAATAAGTTTTGCTATATAATGCCAGATTGAGATTATTTGATGGAAAACTTAAGTCCAGGTGGATGGGCCCATTTATTGTTGTAAAAGTTTATCTCTATGATGCTATGGACATTAAAGATTCTAAAACTGAGAAAATATTTAAAGTAAATGGTCATAGACTGAAACCTTATTTTTCAGTTGAACAATTTAAACTTGATGAGAATTTGATGTTGGGTCACCCAGATTAAGTATTGGGTATGTCAGGTTGACAACGTTAAACGAAGCGCTCTGTGGGAGGCAACATATAACTATCGGTGTTCTTTGCTTTAAGTTTGTTTTGTGTATTTTATTTGTTTTGAAGTAAGAATTATATGGTAGTATTTTGATTGTATTATATTAGTGGAGATTAATGTGACTTTAATTGACCATTTGGAGGAGTTAAAACGAGTTTTTGGACGTTTAACTGACCTGTGCTAAATTGAGCACTAGCAGCTAAGCGCCAGTTGTTGGCGCTTAGGCGCCGGAGTTATAAAAAATGTAAAAAAGTGAGTTTCTAGAAGTCATTATCATGGGGAAGTTGCATGGCACATTATTTTCTGGTTTGTGGATGTGGGATGACGGTTTTAAGCCATTTAAAGTCTATAAATAGAGATCATATTAAAGGAAATTCTTTCCATTCCAAATTTCTAACCCAAAAGCCTTAAGAAAGAGTTTAAGTGAGAACAATGTCTTCTTGGGTGAATGAAGTTAAGAAGAAGGAAGATGCCAACAAGATGAAGTTTATTTGTAAGAGTGCGCAAGAGTTATATGATGAATTTTTTGTCGTTAGTATTCAAGAAATAGCAGAGAAGATTGCAAAGATTGAGGCTAATGTTGCATCAATGGAAGCAAAGGTAAATGATACAAATGCACATTTAGCACATATTGGATGGAAATTGAAAAAGCAATTCAGTCATATAAGTTATGTTGAAGAAGCGGACAAGGCGATGTATCTGAAAAACAAGTGAATTGAAGAGGATTCTATCAGGTGTCTTCATCATCGTCCATTTTATCAAAACTATATACCAAATGGTTCAGATGGAACTAATGGAGATACTGGTTATGTTCCATCGAATGGAGACTGGAATTAAGTTCTATAGTGTGTTTTGTGTTAGTTATTTGTGTTGTGTGTTTAATTAATTGTGTTAAGTGTTTGATGTTTTATGTATGTTGTGTGTTATTTGTTTTATGTTTTTATGTTAGTGTTTAGTGTTTTGTTTGAGTGTTTTATTGTGAGTAAGAAAAGATGAGATCTTATCCAAGTATCTTAGATTAAAGACTTGTGGTGTTTACTTGTAATTTGTATAATTTGAATTAAGTAAAAGTTTGTGTTTGTATAAATCTTGTTTTGTTGGCTATGCTCTGAGACCCCGCGCTTACGTGCCAGAGTTCCACGACTAAGCGCCATACTTTCGCACTTAGGCCCCGGTTCGTAAAAATTGATTTTCAAGTTTAAAAACCCGAAAAATCACAAAATTTTCACCACCAACATCTTCTTCCTTCGGCATTTCATGATTTAGAGAGCTAGGGCATCACTACATTTACTAATCTTGAGTCGTTTCAAGTGAAATTTGTTAGATTCGATCTTCTTGAGGTAAGAGCCTACTCCCAAGTAAAATTTTTTTATTTACACCAAATATTTTGAGTACATTTTGTAGAAATCCGAAAATATCTATTCATGGTGAAAATTTGAAAAAAAGCTTGAAGAATTACTTGTACTTAGTAGTTTAAGCCTTTAAGAGTTGAGTTTAGTGATTTTAAGTTGAATATGGAATTTATATTGACTTTTATGCAAATTTTAGAAATGGCACCGAAAAGGAGCAAGGCAAGAGCCACGTTCGATTCTAACAAGTTCGTCAGTTCAAAAGCTCAAGATTGTTACGTGCAAGCGTTACAATCATGTAAATTGATCCAGGAGCGAGGATTCGATAAACCAGGCGAAGATATAGAAGATATAATTGTGAATCGTTTCTGAGATAAGTTTTGTTATTTTACTGTTGTAGCTATTACTTCTGTTGTGCGGGAGTTCTATGCGAACCTCCCAGAGTCAGAGAATAACTTTGTTTTCGTGCGAGGGCAACTAATACATTTTTCTCCTGAGGTAATTAATGGATTTCACCTACTCCTTCCTAGTATGTTTTGTTTTTATTAAATTTACAATCCTACTCAGGAAGAGTTTGACGAGATTGTTTCTGCATTGACTGATGGGAGGGGATTATGGAAATTTACAAATGAGAGAAGAGTTAACTTCACTACATCAAAGTTAAATGCTAACTCCAAATCATGGCATTACTTTATATCATTCAAGCTGCTACCTACAAATCATCTAAGCAAAGTGACTAGAGAGAGAGCTACTTCAGACTACTGTACTCAGCAGAAGAAGGTTATAGACATTGGAAAAATTCTTTATGATTGTATGTGGAATTGTGCTAGAGCTGCCACCACTGCAGGTATGGGATTTGCTTCACTTATACATTCATTGTGTGAGCAGGGTGGTGTTAGATCTGAAAAATAGGAAGAGGTTCTTCAACCTCTTGAGTCTATTACCAGTTCGAATTTGAAGACTTATGCTGAGAATTTAATATTTGGCTAGAGAGGAAGATTATCTAGGGGTTCCAGTGCATCAGCTTCTGCTGCTTCTTGATGTGCCCGACCTTTACTTATGTAAGAATTTATGAATTTATATTTAAATATTTATAATAACTTTTGTAAAAGTCACAATTTAAAACACAAGTATACGTATTGTTTCAAGTAATACAGGGCTCTATTGGAGTCCTGGTTATCGATCCCACAGGGAAAATTACTAGAAAATTTAATTTAAGAAATTTATTAGATTTTCAAATTAAAAGTAATTATTATTTTTATTTCTTTTCAAAATTCAAATTTTTAAATTTAATTTAATTTCAACTAAATGTAAGTAAGCAGTAATAAAGTAAAGATTAATGCAAGTATGAATAAAACAACTTTCTCCTTTTCAATTGATCCAAGATTTTTAGAATAATTATCATTTGTGGAGAACTTAGATTATGGTATTGTGCCAAATAGAAGCATTCTTATTCTTTACCTTCGCTCGATAGTATAAAGAACATTGGCTAATCTATAGATCGGTTCAGGATGTTTTATTAGTAGAATGGGTTAATCTAGGCTCACACTTCTAGATGTCCAAGGGTGGCTATGGTCGGCCCTACCAGTGACCCGTTCCCTTTCTATAAACTAAATTATTAGAATTTAGTCTGTCACTCTAAAAACTAATCAATTCTACGCCCAATAAACAATATCTTCCTATTTATTTGCACTTCACCTTGAATAACCCGCATATAGCTTTCGATTACCCAAGGATTCATGTGATATCTACTAGTTAAGAACTCATCTCTAGATAGGTCTCAGAATTCTTCAACAGGTTTTAACAACTTAAATGGCCAGTTTAAAAAGTAAATTATGATCAGGTATTAATATCATCACAATTTTTATAAATATTTTAAGTTAATTTCTCCAACAAAATTTAATTATCTTATTATCTTTTCATAGTTGAAAGGAGAAAGAAAACTAACTACTCAGAACACATTGAATTCACACAACAAAACATATTTATAAAACTTTGAACCAAGTTACAAATACTTATCTGGAATGTTCCTTCAAGTGATTCGCTGACTCCTACTGACTCCAATGCAAGGTACAAGACTTTAATAGCAACAATATTTGAAAACTCACACTTACTACTCAAGGAATTGAGTAGTAATACTCAAAATAAAATCACTAAATACTAAAGAATGTGGCTACCTAAATTGTTTGGATGTTAGAGGGGGAATAAATGATGCTTGGGAAAGCTATAGGGTGCACTTTTCTCTGTAGAATTGACTCCTATTTATAGAGCTTCGAATTTGACCAGGGGTTGCTAAAGGCACCTCTTCAAAATTCATCCAAATACAATGTATCTTCTAGAAGGAAACTGTGGCGCCTAGGCGCCGGGATCTGGATCCTAGGCGCAGGAGTCCGTGACCAAGTCTTCGCACCTCTTCACTTTAGATCGCACCTCTTCGCAATTAAACTGTTTTACCATGTCCAAATGCATTGTATCACATGTCATATGTATTAGGAGTAACTTTCAGTCTTCTAAAAAGTCTGATAACCGCTTAACACCGTCAAAATAACTTCCCAAAGTCGTCAAAAATATTATCTGTTTATGTATCGAACAGGTGCTTGGTTGCAGGATTCTGGCGCCTAGGCGCCAGACCTAAAATTTCTGCAACTTTGCTTTTTAAGCTCTATTTTTTCTCTTTTTTGTTCCTTTTTCCTTCTTGAACTCTTTTTTATCACCTACATCCAAAAACAAAAAAATAAATTTCATTAAAGCATAATATCTCTAAGAACTGAATTATAAATAAGTCATAAAAATAGGTATTTTTTAAGTGGATCAAATTCCCCTAAACTTAAACGTTAATTATCCTCAAGTAACCCTTTTTATTACATAAGATGTAAAACATCTGGATTGAAGTTTAAATATTTAAGATTCCTTGTAATTTTTGAATTTTTAAATGCTTTAGCAAATCATTAACCAAATTTCACTAATTAAGTTTAATTTTAAGAATTAAAGAATATTTAACTACCAAATCATAAGACTTCCAATTTTATATTTATTTCAAGAATAATTGTAATTTATCATATTAAGGTCACATAGAATATTTACAAGAAAAAAACATGAAACATTTTTCTAGTAAAAATATTTGTACATAAAAATTAAGTTAAAAATGTTATTAGTTTTCTTTCTATAAGATAATTCAAGTGAAGCAAATTTTTGATTAGGCATTTTCTCAAGCTTCTCCTCGCATTTCTTTGCTCTTTTCTTCTTTTTTTCATTTTTTTAAGGATGTTTTTCAATCATCTATATATATATATATATATTGTGAGGATTACTATTTTTGGATAGCCTTTTAATGATTTTGAACTTCACTATTCTTAACTTATATTTAAAACTTATACATTTTTTCTTAATAAATATGACATTTTTAATAATTATTTTTTAAAAATTATTTCAATCCTTTCTTTTTCAAGTAATAATCTTGATTCCTTAGTATTTCAAAAAAAATACAATTCTCTTTACTATAAATAGAACAAATTTTAATCTTATTATTCTTTAAGTTAAATGATTCTATTCTTAAAATCAATCAAAATTAATGAAATTTTAGTTAAGTCTACTAAATTATTTATAAATTCAAAAATTTAAGTAATCTTAAATAGAATTTTCATTCTTTATGTTATGTTAATATTTTTTAAAGAAAATATTAGTACATTAAGGATAAATAATATTTAAATTTCAAAGAATTTTCCCTTCCCCCAAACTTCAGTTTTGGTATAAACATGAATCATAAAATTTTATAAAGCATGAGAGAACAAAATAAACAAAAATTTATCTAGGTAATATAATGATATAGTAAGGAAAAACTCATTTCTACTTCTACACATGCTTTAAGACGTATGTAACATAAATGATTAAGCATATATAGAAAAGTTTGCAGAGCAGGAGTTAATTTCTACAATTTTTTTCAAATATATATATAATTATTATTCTCTCTTTTTTATTATTTAAAACATGCAAAATTACTAACTTTTCAGGAATACTAAACAGTAGGCTGAAACAGAAACAAACATTTATCATAGAAAATAAAAATTCATGCATACTTCAGTCTTTAATACATAACACAATAGATGATCTAAAACAATCTAAACATCAAAAGTCTACACAAAGTTAATTAAACAAATCAACACTAACAAATAACAATAAAATCAGACTCATCAGTACTAACATACTAGAAATAAAATACTAAAAATAGAATCACACATCTTAAGAGGTAAATCAAACTACTAGTCACTAGCTGTAGCCTCAACATCGTCGTCACCAAAAGAAAATTCTACATCCTTCGGATCAACATAAGGTGAAAATCTAGGACAGGTAGGGAACTGAACATCATGATCACCCTTCAGGAATCTAACAAGAGACTCAGAATACTCAGCATCATAATCACTCTTCCTTTGGGTGTACTCAGAAAGACGATCGATCTTCTTATCGATCGTATCTACTCTACAATGAGTTAGAAATAACTCATTCTGCTGCTCCATAAACTTATCATGCATGGATTCCAAAAAACTAGATGGTGGCTCAGCAGCAGAAGTAGAAGGTCCGAAGTAGAAGGTCTACCAGTAGTAGGTAATGAACTAGAAGGTGCAGTAGAACTCTTACCTCGAAGTCGATCATAGATACTGACACTTTCTCTTCCAATGGGCTTTGTAGACTTGAGCTTTTCCTCAGAAAGCTCAACAACAACTCTAGCACTTTCACATAGAGAATAAATCAAAGATGGAAATCCCAGTCCAATAGAAGTGCTAGAACGAGCAGTAGCCTCTACAGACTCATAAATGATACTCCCAACATCAATCAGCTTCCTCTCTTATATGCAGTAGTTGAGGATAGCTCTGTCCTTGGTAACCTCACTCAAATGATTGGATGGAAGGAAGCAAGCAGAAATAAAGTAATGACATGCCTTTGAAACACCATTTAGCTTAGAAGATGAAAAATTTACACATTTTTCGTTCCGGATCTTCCAAGCTCCAGTACCATCTGTCAGGTAAGCAATAATCATCTCTAAATCTCCCTAGGATGGAGATAATCCAGAGTAATAGCACTCTATGTTCAGAGGCAGGCCGTAGAAAATATTGATTTGCTCTGGAGTAAATCCTACTCCAACTCCTCTTACGAAGATATCGTACTCTTCAGCATCCATGAAATTTGCATAAAACTCCCAGACGACAGGGATAAGAACAACAACAGTAAAATAATAGAATCATTGCTTGTTGAGTGCAACGATCGTATCTTCAATCCTTCCTCCAGGATTGTAAAAACTTCATTCAGAGATAAACGTCCTTGTCGTAGCAGAATTGTTGTAACGAAAATGTACCGTAGCTGTGAAAAATTTGTTATGATCAAAATTTTCTCGTTCCTTTCCTCGCTTAGATTTAGGTTCCATCTAAACATGAAATAAAAATGCAAAATAAATTTATAGGATCAAAGGAAATGAACTAATTTATGCTTTACAAACTTGAAAGATCTTAAAAATACATGGATTTAACTCTAACAATCAATTTTTTTTTCAAAACTTTGGTTCTCTTCAAAGAGAGCAAAGTCCATGGTGAAAATCGAAAATAATTGGTTTATAATGTAGATCTGACCTTGGGATGAAGAAATCGAGTTATTCTAAGCTTAAAAACTCAAAAATTCGGCCTCAAATGGGACCTCTAAAGTTGATTTTCATGAAAATGGGAAGAAGAAGGAAGCTTAAGCATTAAAAATGATGTTGGTGGTTTAATAAACTTGATTTTCAGGTGCAGGCTGAACAGGCGCTTAGGCGCCGAGTTCAGGCGCCTAGGCGCCAAACTCGCCTTTCCAAAAATTCGATTTAAGTATTATATTTTCCACCAAAACTTATCAAATTCGACTTCTAATTACTCACATGAGAGTATTAATCCAATTTCTATCTTCCAAACATTTCCAAAATCAATTAAAATGATAACTTAGATCCACATTTCAAACTCAAGATATAACCAAACTCTTCAATTCCATTTCAAATTCTTCATTTCAAGCTCAATAAATTCCAGAACAAGACTATAACAAGGTCCATCATTCTATAAATAACACAAACAACATAAATTCAAAGCAAATTTTCAATCCAAAAACACACATTGAACAATTAAGCAAACACACAAACTTGATATTCGTCACACTAGAACTTGACTCAATCCCACCTAGAACACATAAAAGATCAATTCAACACTGAACTTCAATTTCCATCTCTTTCGCAATGAAGTTTGCTAGGATCGCCGAGATAGAAAGCCAACGCCCTTGGAAATTCCAAAGCCGTCTTTTCATCAATCCACTTGTTCTTCGATTTCATTGCTACTTGAGCGTCTTGATAGGCCGCCATATGATTAAAATGAAGTTTTGTTTGCCATTCCAAATGCTCAATTTAATGATACATCTCGTGCATACATTCCCAATGCTTTGAAGTTCCGCTTCAATCTTTTCTAAACGACTAAATAACCTCTCCATACTAACTGCAATAAAACCATTAAAATAAGGTTGAGGATCTTTGGCGAATTTGTCTCTTACCTCATTTCCAAGATTTCCTCTATCCATTGCTTCCAAACTCCTCTTATCTCCTCTAAAATGGATTGCTCTGGTTGTAAATAAGGTTGCTTATGGATTAAGGATGATGGTAGGGCTATTTATAAAGAGATTTCGTGTGAAAAACTAAAGTTCTTCGATTTTTCCATGATCTGTAATTGTGGTGCTTAGGAATCGGAATCTGGCGCCTAGGCGCCGGAATATCGATACTAATGGTTATGCTGGCGCTTAGGCGTCGACTTTTGACGCCTATGCGCCGGAACCATGTTTGACTCCTTTTCGCATATCGTCAAATTTTACAAAGTTTCTGTCTTAAAAATAGGTCTAATAAAAGCGTGTGATCAATGCACAAACAACGATTAAGACAAATTCAAATCACAAACAATCACAATGATAATAAATGGATTGTCTCCTACAAAGCGCTTGGTTTAGCGTCGTCAGCCCGACCTAATTAGTTGAATTAATCGGGAAGACTCAGTTGTAAGCCTCTTTGTAATTTGGTTTCATTTCTCCCATATAAGGCTTCAGTCTTAATCCATTAACTTTATATATTTTCCAATTTTGGGATCTTTAATATCCACAGCTCCATAAGGGTATACTTTCTCAATTATAAATGGTCTCATCCATTTAGATCTTAATTTTCCAGAAAAAAGTTTTAAACGAGCATTAAATAATAATACTTCTTGTCCAGGCTCAAATATTTTTCTTGAAATCTTTTTGTCATGCAGTTTCTTCATTCTTTCCTTATAAATCTTTGCATTTTCATAGGACTCATTTCTTATCTCGTCCATTTCATTCAGTTGTAATAATCGTTTCTCTCCTGCAGCATTCAAATCGTAATTGAACTCCTTTATCGCCCAGTAAGCTTTATGTTCCAGGTTCAACGGGTAAGTGACAATGTTTACCATAAATTAACCGATAAGGTGAAATTCGATAGGTGTCTTATAAGTTGTTCTATAAGCCCATAATGCGAATCAAGTCTATCAACCCAGTGCAGTTCTTTTAGGATTAACGGTCTTCTCTAATATTCTTTTAATTTCTCTCGTTTGATACTTCAGCCATTCCACTTGTTTGAGGGTGATAAGCAGTTGCAATTCTATGTTTAATTTCAAATTTTTTCAGTAATGATTGAATTCTTATATTTCTGAAATGACTTTCCCCATCTGTGATAATTACCCTGGGCATTCCAAATCTTATAAAATCATTTTTTTTTAAAAATTTCGAAACACTTTTGGAATCACAGTTAGGTAAAGCTACAACTTCAATCAACTTTGAAGCATAATCAACTGCTAATAAAATATAAATCTTTCTAGATGATGGTACAAAAGGTCCCATAAAGTCTAAACCCAATACATCAAAATTTTCAATTTCTAATATATAGTTTAGAGGCATTTCATCTTTTCTGGATATATTTCCCATTCTTTGACATCGATCACAATTTTTTACATAATATCCAACATATTTAAATAATGTAGGCTAATAGAATCTATAATTTAAAATTTTAAACGCAGTTTTATCCACTCCAAAGTGTCCTCCAAATTCAGAATCGTGACATTTTTGAATAATTACAAAAGTTTCTTCATTAGGTACACATCATCGAATCACAGAATCTCTTCCTATTTTAAACAAATGAGGATCTTCACAAATATATGATTTACAATCATTTTTGAATTTCTTAATATATTTGTTATTCAACCCATATGGTAAAATATTGCTAACCAAATGGTAAACTATATCTGCATACCAAGGAATTTGTAATCCTTGAATAACATATAACTGTTCATTAGGGAATTTCTCATTTATATTTTCTTCATAAATCTTCTCACTATTATTTTTTATTTTTGATAAATGATCAGCAATTTAGTTATCAGTTCCTTTTGTGTCCACTATTTTAAAATCAAATTCTTATAAAAGTAAAACCCATCTGATCAATCTTGGTTTAACATCCTTTTTAGACATTAAATACTTAATAGCAGAATGATCAGTATGTACGATACATTTCATTCCAAGAAGATAAGGTCTAAATTTATCAAAAGCATATACTATTGCTAAAAGCTTTTTTTCAGTAGTGGTATAATTTATTTGAGTTTCATTAAAAGTTTTGCTAGCATAATACATAACTTTGAGAATTTTCTCATATTTTTGTCCCAATACAGCTCTAATTGCATAATCACTTGCATCACACATTAATTCAAAAGGTTTACTCCAATTAGGTGCAACAATAACAGGTGCAGTGATTAATTTTCCTTTTAGAACATTGAACGCATTCAGACAAACTTCATTAAATTCGAATTTAGCTTCTTTTTCTAATAAATGACAAAGAGATTTAGCAATTTTAGAAAAATCCTTTATATATCTCCTATAAAATCTAGCATGACCCAGAAAAGTTCTCACATCAGTAACGGTAGTAGGTGGTTGAAGTTCATCAATAACTATCACTTTTGCCTGATCAACTTCCATATCTATTTATGAAATTTTATGTCCAAGTACAATTTCTTCTGTGACCATAAATTGATATTTTTCCCAGTTTAGAACCAAATTTTTTTCTTCACATCTTTTCAGAACATTCAATATTTTCCAAGCAAGACTCAAAAAAAGTTCCAAAAACTGAAAAATCGTCCATAAATACTTCAATTCCATTATCAATTAAACCACAAAATATTGACATCATACATCTTTGAAAAATTGCAGGTGCATTACATAAATCGAAAGGCATTCTTCTAAAGGCAAATGTTCCATAAGGACTTGTAAATGTTGTTTTCTCTTGGTCCTCAGGAGCAACGGGTAATTGATGATAACCAGAATATCCATCCAGAAATAGAAATATGAGTGTCCAGCTAGTTTATCCAACATCTGAACCAAGAAAGGTAAAGGAAAATGATCCTTTCTAGTGGCGTTGTTTAATTTTCGATAATCAATGCAAATTCGCCATCCAGTAACTTGTCTTGTAGGAATTAATTCATTTTTTTCATTAATAATGACAGTTACTCCTCCTTTCTTCGGAACACAATGGATAGGACTTACCCATTGACTATCTGAAATAGGATAAATAATTCCAGCATCTAACCATTTCAAAATCTCTTTTTTAACAACCTCTTTCATAATTAGGTTCAATCTTCTTTGAGGTTCAATAGTGGGTTTACATTTTTCTTCCATTAAAATCCTATGCATACAGATTGAAGGGCTTATTCCTCTTATCTGCAATAGTCCAACCAAAAGCTTTCTTATAGTTCTTCAGAACTCCTATTAATTTTTCTTATTGATCTTTGCTTAGTTTTGAAGATATAATCACATGTAAAGTTAATGAATTTCCAAGAAATGCATACTTTAAATGTGCAGGTAACATTTTTAATTCCATTTCAGGGGCTTTTTCAATTGAGGGTAAAAGTATATCATTTTTAGTTGTCTAAAATTTCACAATTATCATGAATATAATGAGTTTCTTGAGATAATTTTTTTTTCATTTTCTTCTTCAATTTCTTCAGTTAATAACTCATTATATAACACAGATTCATCATCTTTTTCTTCAGAAACGACCTTTTATTTTTCTTGATAATGTTTTTTAATTATATAATAAAATATATCCATCCGATAACATTTTTCTTTGTCAGGATACCTCATTGATTTCAGAACATTAAATTTTATCTCTTGATCATTAACTCTCATCGTTAATTTTCCATTTTGCACATCAATCATAGTACGTCCGGTAGCTAGAAAGGTCTTCCTAAAATAATAAGTATTTCTTTATCTTATTCCATATCCAGTACAATGAAATCCACATAAAAGATAAATTTATCCACCTTAACAAGAACATCCTCTATAACTTCTTTAGGATAAGTGATAGATCGATCAGCTACCTGAAGGGTTACAGTGGTGGGAGAAATCTCTCCTAAATCTAACCTTCAAAAGGACTACTTTTTTCTTTCATTTTGTTGTAATAGTTGTTGAAAGACTTTAGTTTGTATTTATTTTAGTTGTGGATGTTGGGTGTCAGTAAGATGTATATATATGTGTTAGTTATGAATTTTTATTTAAGTGTGTGAATTTACTTTTATGTCTTCCACTTTTAGAAGCCTTTTGAATTTCTTTTTATCAAATGAAAAATTTGTTAAAATTTTGAATTTAGTCATATTCATTCATTTTTCTAATACCTGTATATTTAGGATATTAAAAATTCCTGCAAGTTTAATATTTATAATTTTTCTTTTCCTACTCATGTATGTTGTTACTATGCTTATATGTTTCATTATAATGAAAATTTTAAAGTTTAGGGGGAATGAGAAACAATTTTCAAAATCTTAAAAATTTATTTGTTCTCAAATGTACTAAAAATTTAATTTTGAATGAAAAATAATTATGTGTATGAAGTTATATTAGGGAAATAAAATTTTGAATATAAAAATGAGTAAGAAAATTTAGTTAAAATCTATAGTAAGGATGAAAAATCTAAAGTTAAAAATTTCTTAATGAAGAAATGAAGAATATTTTGTAACTATCTTTAGTAAGAAAAAAATTATATTTTTGGAAAAATAGAAGGATTAAACTTTTATTTTTAATGCTTAAATTTCTTTTATTGGAAATAATTTTATTATATTTCTAAGTTAAAAGCCTATCCAGATACAATAATCCTTGCCTTATAAGAAGAAAATAGAATAAAATAAAAGAAAAATGAAAAATGGAGTATGTGAAAAGGAAGGAGAATCTTAAGGATTTAAGGGTCTAATCAAAATTTGGTTCCACACTTGATCTTTTTAGAGATAATAATTGATGAAAATCTTAAAGCTTATAAATATATAAAAAAAGCAAGTATAAGTATTTTTAGTAAAGATTTTAAGTAAAGAAAATAAAATGCCTAATCCCTATATTTTGAATAATCTTCAAGTATTTCTGAATAAGATAGGAACTAGTATTTTTCATTAACCTTTACCTAAGAGATTTCTAAACTTTAAATTGGTCTCATTTCTTAAAATTTTTTCTAAATTGGACAACTACATTTCTATAACAAAATTTTAAAAACTCCTAAAATATTTCACACATAATTTAGTTGTATAATTTTTATATAATTAAAGTGCCACTTGAGGACAAGTAACATTTCAAGTTTGTGGGATTTTGATACACCTAAAATATATAGTACTTTTATGGACATTTTTATGCCTATTTTTGATGATATTGCACTTTAATGGAAGGTATTTTGTGTATTTTTTTTATAGGCATGATTAAATGGATGATTATGATGAAAAGAAGGAAAAAGGATCAAATTTGGAGCAAAATGAAGAAAATTGAAAAAGTGATGTGTGGCAGCTAAGCACTAGAACTCGCGCTTACACGCCAAAGCCATGTGGCTATGCGGCCGGATCTCAAGCTTATGCGCTAGCAGGCTCGCGGCTAAGTGTCAGTACCCCGTGCTTACGCGCGACAGTTAAAAAAGAAAAGTTATTTAATTTATGCTCTATTTTGAAGAGGCATTCGAAGCACCTCTTGGTGAGAACGTGGGTAACTACCTATTGGTGCCAAAGTCAATTCAAATTACTCATGAATGGATGAATCTCTTGGAAGATACATTGAACTGGGATACAATTTCAAGAGATACGAAGACACCTTTTGAAAAAGTATAAAAATAGGACTTGAAGATCAGAAAAAGAGTTATTGTTGGAGGGTGTGGTTAGTGTTTAAGAGTGAGGTTTATGTTAGAGAGTTATTGTAGAACACACCTCTCCACTTCACCATCTTTACTTCATTTTATATAGTTTGTATTAAGAGTAGAATTGAGATTTGGAGTCTACTGAGTTGGGAGCCAACCTCTTAAGAGTCTTGTGTGCGAAAATAAAGTTTTCTAAGGAAATTCAAGAGTTTTGTGGAGAGGATTTACAGATAAGTCTGAATCTTTTTATTACATTTGGTTTTTGTTTAAGACTTCCTGTGTTTTCACTATGATTTCTAATTTTAAACCAAGTTGTGATTGTATTTTCTCCATGAATTTTTAATAGTTTTCTTTATCTTTTTCCCTAAAGTGATGAAGTAATTAAGTTATGGAAGTATGTTTTGTGAAGTATAGGATTTTAATGTTGGAAGAATTTGTGATGATTTAAAACCTTGCACTTTATTTACTTCTTGATTTGGTCAATTAAGATGTTCAAATATGTTGTGAGAATATCTAAGATCCTGTGCGGTATTGCCTCAGTCAACAATTGGAAAGAATCACATGAGATTGTATGGGTGAGAATGTAATCCATATGGTTAAGTGCAAATAAATAGGCAGATATACTTTGATGAGTCTAGAATTAAAGAACTTTAGAGTGACCGGCTAAAGCCCCAAAATTCGGTTTGTTGTTTTATATTTTGATAAGAGATGTTAGCCCCCAAATGGAGGGAGTCAAGGAAAATCTTGAGTGAGAGCTAGTATCTTTCTTGCCTAACCCATCTTCAAGATTTTGAATAGTAAATTAGCATATGTTCTTTATAGCATCTCTAGTAAGGGTAAATAATATTATTGCTCTATTTTGCACAACACATTTTTAGATATTTCCAAAACAAATATTTTCCATAACTTGTTACTCATTCATAAAAAGGATAAAGATATTTCATTTGCATAAGTTTTCATCTTACAAAATTTTAATTAAAGTAGTTTCTTATGTTCATTTCAAATTATAAAATTAACAAAAAGAATCAAATTATATTTTCTAAAATATTATCTTTGATTTGAGTAAGATCTTTTCTAAAAGTAAAAAAAAAGTAAATTTTCTGTTTCTAAATCAAAAGGTATTTTTTTATTAATTACTTTCCCTGTGGGTTTGATATCACGGGGCTTAATCAGAAAGTCCTATATTACTTGATAAACAATACGTATATTTGTGTAGTATCCACACTATAAAATCATAAAAAAGAGTATTAATTTATATATATATCTATATCATATATATATATATATATATATATATATATATTAGCAAAAAAGGAAACCATTCATTAATAAGATAAGATTAGGTACATCTAATGAAAGGGAGGTGAAGAGAGTCCCCCAAAAGTAATCGCCTTAAAGGCTTAGCGAGCAAAAAGGAAAAGATTACACTATGGTTGGAGGAAGAAGTCTTTGCTAACCAATTGGCGGGTTGATTCCCTTCTCTATGAATGTGAGACCATTTGATGTTAAGATGTAGTGATAATAGTAAAATTTTTCGTATAAATAAACCGGATTCCATGGGGAGTGAAGTCACCCAACATCATCTTTATAACTTGTTGAGAATCCGATTCAATCCAAATCTGTTTTTGATTTAAGGTCAGTAGCTGTTTTAATGGCCCGGAGAACAGCATTCATCTCGGCTTCCGGGCGAAGAGGAGATTAAAGGAGATTGAAAGAACCAAAGCAATTTCCCAACATGATTCCCGCACACAGCACTAATCCCAAGAAGCAACGAGAGGTGAAGCTTCCATCCACATTAATTTTAATCCAAGGTCGTGAAGGCAGTACCCAGTGCACTAAGGAGACTTTTGAGTAGGGGTTGAAGAGTTAGCGACGGACTTGCCGATATAATTAAAACAGATTGGCCACGACAGCTTTAGGGGGCAAGGTTTATCCTCAAACTTGGCTCGATTTCTAGCCACCTATACAAACCGAGTTGATAACAAGAGGGACACAACCCCATTTCTGATTTTTCCAATCATTCCAGCAAGTTTCAATGGTGACCCAATGATGTCTTTGATGCAAGAGATTTAATAGATGTAACACATCCTCCCAAAGCTGTAAGGTAAAAGGGCATTGAAGGAATAGATGATCCAATGTTTCTTCCTCAGATTTACATAGCCAACATCTTGAAGCTGTTTTTAATCCTTTTAGTTTGAGAATGTCATCTAATGGGAGTAATTTGTGTGCTAATCTCCAATTAAAGAAGGACATGGAAGGGGAGATTTTTGGAGACCAAATAAAAGTGCCCCAGCTGTTAACAGGCCAGTGAGTGAAGGAATTATGAATGAAATTATTCACCGATTGCGATGGGGGTGTTTAATCAACGATTTATCGAGTTTGCTGTGGTCAATGGGGATAGACAAAATTTGTTGTACGAGTCTCTTCATCAACCACTTCTTTCGAGTGCATCTACATTCCATTTGTCCCGTGACTGAATTCGTAAATCGTAATCGATAGTTAGTATCGTGTAAGGCTGAAAGACGACCATCCGGAGCCGCCTATCCATCCGTAAACTAATTTGTCCAAGCACCAACCTCCCGGCCAGACTTAGCTTATTAGCGGATTCTCTGACCTTTAACAAACTTTTCCAATGCTTGGAGTCACCAATTTTGGGTTGAACTAGATCAGGATGCACCTTTTTACAGTATTTTGCTTTAAGGAACTGAGCCCATATAGTATCTTGTTGTCTAAACTTAAACCATTGTTTACAGTAGAAGAGCTGATTCATTTGCTGAAAACTTTTAAATCCCAGTCCCCCAACTATGGTAGGTTTGCAAAGCTTATTCCACACAGCCCAATGGGGTTGTTTATATTGGCCCTCCCACAAAAATTTGTTAAACATTGACTCCAGCATTTTTTGGGTACTTCTCTTCATTCTCACCATTTGCATTGTATATAAAGGGAAGGTAGATAAAATGCTTTATAATAAGGTTAATCTGCCCCCATTTGAAAGAAAGCTGTTAGTCCAACAGTTTATGGTGGAAGAAATCTTATTAACCACATCATCATATTGAGTTTGCTTCTTCCTACCTTTAATCAATTGCACACCCAAGTACTTAAAAGGTAAACCAGCTGAGTTGAATCTAGTGGTAGCTTTAATCCAGTTATGATGTTTGTAGTTCTTCCCTGCCAAGAATTGGCATTTCTGTTTGTTTAGTTCCAGCCCGCAGACTTGAGAGAAATGATCCAGACAATGCATAGTTTTTCTAATGGCAGGTTTGCTGCCATTAGTAAATAGAATAATGTCATCAGCATAAGCCAAATGGCTAATGACCTGGGCAGAACTATGTTTGTAACATAAGTGGTGAGCATTACCCTAAGCTGAATTAAGAAGTCTGGATAGATAATCAAATGCCAATATAAAAATTGTAGGGGACAAAGGGTCACCTTGTTTGATGCCCCTACCAGCAGAAAAGAAGCCCTTGCTCTCCCCATTTACCAACACACTATAAACAGAGCTGGATAGCCACTTTTGGATAAGGTTGCAGAAGGAGGGGTTGAAGCCTCTAGCCTTGAGAACCAAATCAATGAAGGACCAGCTGATAGAGTCATATGATTTTTTAAGATCAAGTTTCAGAATCAGATTGTGTCCTCTACAACTCCAGAAGTAATTCCTGTGCTAAAAGACAATTATCAACAATATTTCTTCTCTGTACAAATGCAGACTGGTTAGCACTGATAAGTTTGTCTAAATGAGGTTGTATTCTACTAACCAATATCTTACTAATAATTTTAGTAAGAGTGTTAGTGAGACAAATAGGCCTGAAATCAGTCCAAGAGGACTTTTTTTGTTCTTTAGGGATAAGAACAATAAAAGATGCAGCAAAATATCTGGGTAACTCAGCACCAGAGACAAAAGCTTGGACAGCATGGCAGAGATCAGCACCAACAATGTCCCAAGCTTTTAAGTAGAAGGTGGCACTAAAACCATCTGGCCCTGCAGTCTTGTTCCCATCAATACTTTTTAGAGCTGATAAAATTTCATTCACATCTGGTAAAAGAGTTAAGTGAAGTTGAGAAGCATAAGCATTGTCAGTATTGAACACATCAGATAAGAACAAAGAGGGGTTAGTAGAATGAGCAGCCATTTGAGTCTGAAAATATTCACTGCACTTTGAGAAATGAGATTAGGATCATTAAGTCTTCTACCATCAGGATCTTTAATGCTGAGAATAGCTTTTATTTGCCTTATGTATTTAATCATAGCATGGAAGAATTTTGTATTTCTATCACCAAAAAGTTTTTTGTTAATGGAGGTTTTCTGCTGCAAGAACATCTCGTCTCTATCCAAAGCTTGAGTCAACTGATTCTGAGCATTGATCAACTCTTGGCCATTATCACCTCCCAGATCCTGAGTAGCATCAAGTAATTGGACTTCGTTATCAGCCTCCCTGACCTGTTGAAATATATTACCAAAGCTTTGCTTATTCCATTGTCTTAGATGATAGGCCACATTCTTTTGTAACCTCCAAAGCTTTATAAGAGCATTAGTATCAGAAGCAATTGGATTAGTCCATCCAGCCTTTACCACCTCAAGAAAGGAAGGATGATCAGTCCAAACATTTAAAAATCTGAACGGGGAAGATCTTGTTCTTGGGAAAAAGGATATCTTAATTAATAGAGGGGAATGATCAGAGGTAGTTCTGTGCAAATGATGAACTTGGGTAATAGGAAAGGAATGCATCCAACAGTCATTAGCAAGGATTCTATCTATTCTCTCCAGCAGATTGCCTCTCTTCCAGGTAAAAGGAGTGCCAAGGAAACCCAAATCAAAAAGCCCAGCTTTAGTAATATTTTAAGAGAAGTTCAACATGGTTTGGAGATCAGGAGTTCTGCCCCCCATCTTCTCACTAGGATCACTAATGCAATTAGAATCACCCCCACCAACCAGCATGTGTGAGCTTGGCTGAGACAAAGAAGGGCATCCCAAAGAGCAGTTCTGTCTTGATGAGTGCATCCAGCATAGACAAAAGTGGCAAAACTAGAGACTTATTCCATCTCAAAATGCATGTGAAGAAATTGATAGTTATCAGCAATAACCTTACAATTTAACTCTTTCCTGGTGAAGACCCAAATCTTGTTATTGCAGTTTCTATAACAATTGAATCCAGGAAATTGCTTTGTGTGATTGGAAATATTCTTCTGCACCAAAGGTTCTAATATGGCAAAAATCCATAACTTGTTGGTCCTGATTAAGTGTTTGAGTCTGTTAAGGGTACCAGGACTGGCAATACCCCTAACATTCCAAGACAACAGAGTTAATCATGATGTAATGCCTTACCAGCCCTAGTTAGTCTAGGGGTGTGGAGAAGAAACTTCCAATCCAATGACATTTGATTGAGATAAATTTCTGAGTTCTAAAGCATCTTTTCTTTTTCTTCTACTTTTTTGTTGAATCCACTCCTCTTCTTTTTGATTTGCTAAATCAGCTAATATGGGTTGTGCTGACTGATTACCTGGATCAGGATTAGGTGGAGTGATAAAGGTACCCCCAACTTCAGAGCTGTAGTGTAATTCTTCTTCTTCATCTGAACCCCTTTGTGTAACTAGTTTCATCCCGATAGATCTATCTTGTGAGGAAGATAAGAAACCTCTCCTGGCGTAACTATGTCGAACCCTCGATTTCATCAGTTGTCTCCTTAGTATTCAATTGTATTTGTTGGGCTTGCTCTTCTACTTCCCGAGAGATGCAATTATCAATCACTTGATCTTCCAGCTTGTCTTGTCACAGAAATCGAGACTCCAGATTTTGGAATTGCCCTTTTTGACTGGATTGTGCTCCATCTCCCTGAACATCTCTGAGTTCTATCTCTTGTTCAGCTACTCTTCTAGTCTCAGGCATGATATTATTTGTAATTTGTATGGGCAAATTCTGAATTGATTGAGGTAGTATCGCATCAACTCGGCTTGTTTCAACATGAGGACGAGTGTGGAGTCGGGACAGACATTAGGACTTCCTTGAGGAGCAGTATCCTTATTACTTTTATTGGCAGCATTATAAGGCCTTAATTCGAGATGGATTTTAAAACACTCGCTCCATAGTGTGCCCAAAAATGTGACAATGTTTACAATACAAGGGTTGGTATTCAAGCACTATAGTCGCCAATACCCACAGTTAGCGATCCCTAGCCAAACACCATCAATATAGGGGAGAGTAATATCCCTTTCAACTAAAAATCTGGTTTTAGAGATTCTAGTAATATTAGCAGAGGGTATATCTAGCTTTAGGGGTGGACCCATGGAGTCAGCAATGTCATAGATGATCTTATGATTAATAAATGGAAGTTTCAGGTTGGGCATGCTAAACCAAACAGGTACAATAGGTGGTTCTTTGGAAGGATCAAAATCCAAGGTCCATTTCAATAATTTCATTGGTTTTCCATCTATCATAATCACCTTTTTAGAGAACACTTGTGCATAATCATCTTCTCTAGTTAATTGGAGCATTATGTGCCTGCTGTCAAAGACTCCAATCTTCCAACTTCCCACAAGTTTAAAATCATCAACAGCCTTTCTCAAAATGTCAAGATTTGGATGGCCAAATTGAAACTTACCAACTAAAGTGAATTTATAGGGCTCGGATAATTTGTCCAACTCCTCTTCAGTGAAAATAAGCGCCAGTTTCCCTGCTTTCTTTGTACATTTCCTTATGAACTCGCATTCAGCCTTCCCGGCTATAGCATCATGGTATAACTGAGGAAATACCAGTTTGTCAACCAAAGTAGATCCACCCTCTCTTCTAACTGTAACTTCAGCAAAGGTTCCTTTACCCATAAAGTTAGGATCCACCTTAGTAAGCTCCTCAGCCATCCCAATATAACAGTAAAAACCTCCAGAAATTCAAAAATTCCCAAAACCCGGGAAAGAGTAAAAGCCTTAGCCAAGACAAACCAACCTCAGAGAAGAGCTCAGCAACAAGCCACCACCACCTTTGAACTTCCGCCGCCGTCAGGAAGGTCACCACTTCCATAGAAACCCTAGCAGAGCACTAGGGAAGCTCCCAGCCGCCATTATATATATATATATATATATATTTATATATATATATATATGGAAAGTGCAACTCAAGGCACCCTACATGTTAGTTAAAATAAAAATACAAAAAAGGGAAAGAGGAGCCCCATCTAAAAACCCAACCACAAAATACAAAAAAGCACCTAGGGGTTCTCTTTCCACAGAACAACTCCACACGAAGACAAAAGCTACAAGAACAGGTAAGAAATCCTAAAGGATGCAAGAAAAACTAGTAAATCAATCAAAGTCTGTAATCAGTTCTGATGTTGGGGGCCTCCAGCAGATCCCCTGAGAGCAGAAAGGAGAGGGGGAGAGGGGGGGAGGTGGAAATCCTAATTGAGCAGGAGGACAAAGCTTCCCTAGCTAACAAATTGGCAGGCTTATTTCCTTCTCTGAAGATGAACTAAAATTGGGGATGGATATTAACTCTGAGATTGTTTATTCTGTTAAGACACAGTTGGTGATGCCAAGGGAGAGGGGCATCAGTGTCCAGAAGCGTGAAGAGGTAAGAGGAATCACCTTCAACAATAAGGGAGGACCAATGATTGAAAATGGCATGCCCGAGGGCCAAAATAATAGCTATTATTTCAGATTCTAAAGCATTTGCAGCAGGAATGGGAGCCTGGAAGAAAAAAAGGCACTTCCCCTTCTGGTCCCTCAAGACCCCCCCACCCCAGCACCTTGGGCAGAGTAGCTACCATCAGTGTTTATTTTGATAAAGGAAGGGGCAGGAAGCTTCCATTCCACTAAAGTAACATGAGGATGGGACCTCCTCTCACAAAAGAGAAGAGAACAGATGGTAGGGAATCCTTTCAGTTTAATCAATTTAGATATATATGATAAGCAATTTCTAGAAACTTTATTTGCACTAGGGAGGATGCCTTCAAAGTGGATTGATTTCTGCTCATCCAAATGAACCATGCTATGATGAAAGGAATTGCCCGCGCCTTGGCCTCCTTCCAGTCCATCCAACAGAGAAGAATGTTCTTCCAAGTGAGATGTAGCTGATTAAGATTGAAGAACCTAATGCAGTGGGTCCACACCTGTTGAGAGAAAGTGCATTCAAAGAAGAGATGTGTGGAGGATTCCTCATTATTCTTACAGAGTCTGCAGCAGGAGGGTACCCTCAGGCCTTTTAACTTAAGTAGGTCATCTGTGGGGAGAACCTTATGAAGCAACTTCCAGTAGAAAAATGACATGGAAGAGGACAAATACTTGCTCCAGATAAGTGTCGCCCAGGGGGAATCATGCCATTGGAAAAGTTCAGAGTAAATAACTTTTGATAAACTTTCGGTTTTGTAAAAAGCCCAAACAATTCTGTCAGTTCTGGAAGTGTTTAGTGGGAGGAAGGAAATGAGCTTAGCAGAAGGAGCCTAGAGAAGAGAACTCAGAATAGGGAGTGACCAGTTGCCATTAACCCAGCAATCAGACACTTTGAGCTGAAAATTTGGGGCAACATTGTGAGCTGGCTGTAGCCGGTCAACTGGGCACCACTTGTCCAACCAAAAGGACACCTTTCCTGTGCCCAATTTTCAGGGGAGCATTGAGTCTGCCAGATGTTGAACTCTAAGCATACATGTCCAGATTTTAGAATCACCCAGTTTCCTGGTAGCTTGTGAGGGGTGAACTTCTTTGCAGTATTTACCTTTCAAGAACTTTGCCCAAAAGGAGGTCTTTGATTTGAACTTGATTCAAAGTTTGCAGTGATTGACCTAGGCCAGTTGCTTCAGACCCTAGAAGCCAAGACCTCCAACCCAATTTGGTTTAGCTACCTTTTGCCAAGAGGCCCAGTGGATTTGTTTCCTCCTGCCAGCCCATAAGAATCTGTTAAAGATTCTTTCCATTTGCAGCTGAGTACTTTTTGTAATTGAGATCATTTGGAGGATATATGAGGGAAAGGTAATGAGGATACTTCTAAGGAGAGCGATTTTACCTCCACTGGATAGGAAAGAATGAGACCAGCTAGAGAGGGGATTGTGTATTTTTTGTAGGATAACATCAAAGTGAGTTTGCTTTATTCTTCCCTTAAGAAGAGGGACCCCAAGATACACAAGAGGGCCAGGAGGACAGGAAAATTCAGTAAACTCTAGAATCCAGGTTTTATGGCTAAGTAACATCTTGCTGCTGCAGATAAGGTTACATTTCTCAGAGTTAAAAATTCATACCAGAATGGGATTGGAAAAGCTGAAGGCATTTCACAATATTTTTGACTGAATTCTTCTGAGCATTAGAAAAAACCATGACATCATCTGCATAGATGAGGTGGGAGATATGCACATTGGACCTATGATGATATTTGTGATGATGCTAGGAGAATTTAGGGGGGTTTAGCATTCTAGGGAGGTAATCTAGAGCCAGAATTAATAACGTGGGAGACAAAGGATCTCCTTGCTTCAATCCCCTAATAGCTATAAAATTGCCCCAAGTATGACCATTGATAAAAATCAAATGATCGTTAGAAAGGAGGCATCTTTGGATGGGGTGACAAAATTGTGCAGAAAAACCCCTGGCAATGAGAACATCCAGCAGAAAGTCCCAACAGATTGTGTAATAATCTTTACTGATATCAAGCTTATATATGAGGTTACCCCCACTGCAGACCTTGTCCAGATCTAACAACAGTTCCTGAGCAAGTAACACATTATCAGTAATAGATTTGCATTGAACAAAAGCTGATTGGTTTGAACAGACAATGCTGTCAAGGTGAGGCTGCAGTCTAAAGACCATGATTTCACTAATGATTTTACTAATTACAAAGGTTAGACAGATAGGCCTGTACTGATTCCAAAAATTAGGTTTAACAAACTTGGGAATTAACACAAAGTTTGAATGACTGAAAAATCTAGGAATGTTATGTCCTTGGAAGAAAGCATGGATGGCCAGGACCACTTCTGTTTAACTATATTCCAAGACTTCTTGTAAAAATCACCGTGAAGCCATCGAGTCCTCGCGATTTAGAGCTATCAATGCAAGAGAGGGCTTGCCATATTTCCGATTCGGTAGGAGCTCGCCTAGGCTGAGGTTATTAACATATTGAAAATCTTCCTCAAAATAGGAATGGTCAATAGGAACTCTCTCAAAAGATGTCTGCTTGAGGAGGGTACTGAAGAAAGATACAACTTCTTGAGCAATGGAAGTGTTATCTTTAAGTAAATTACCATTGGCAGACTTTATGGTATGAATAGTGTTGCATTTACTTTCGTACTTGATGTGAGCGTGAACGAATTTAGTGTTCATGTCTCCCTCAGTAAAGATGTTCACAACAAATTTTTGTTTCAACAATTGTTCCTGAATAACAGAAGCAGTGAGTAGTTCCTCCTGAGCTTTAAAAAGGGAACCTTCCAGTGACCAGTCATTGATGGCATCCTCCTCCAGTAGAGCAACCTTCTTTTCAGCAGCCTCAACTGATTTAAACACATCCCCAAAACTATCCCAACTCCATTTCTTGAGGCCCTTACTCACCTTATAATGCAGCAAACAAAGATGAGTCTAAGGGTCAGGGCACTGCACCACAACTCAAAGAGAGGCCACAGTAGATAGAAAAGAATCATGTGAGGACCAAAAATTGTGATATCTAAAAGTTGAGGGTTGATCCAGCCTTGGGGGAACAGTGATGGATGTTGACCTAATTTTTGGTGAGGTCTTTTCTTTCCTCTTAGTGCTTAGGATCTAGCCATAGAACTTCTCCTTGACTATTCTAGAAGATTAGAGATGGAACCCACCATTTAGAAATTCAAACCAAATCTTGATTCTCTTTAGAATCTTACATAGATGGTCATCAACCTCCAAATCACTTGGAAGGTTGGGACCAATGTGTGGGAAGACAAAGATGAATTCCTATAGGATGTTCAAGCCTTAGGATAACCCTGGGCGGCCTGGTCCTGGTGAGGTTTAGCTTACACACACTACACTCTACACCCATCCTAAACCTTAAACCAACCCTACCCAATCTTGACTACTAGTTCATTGGAGCACTCATGTGGCTAAGTCCAAACCCCTAGCCCTTGGCTAAGAGGGTTAGGAACAACATATGAGATGTTCAAAATGGACATTTCTTGGTCTATGGCTCACTTTAAGCTTTTCCACCCTCTCAACCCTAACCAAACTCCATTTTTGCCAATATTATTGGTTTTGACATTGGGTCCTTAAGCCTACCTAAAATTACCCAAATTGCCCCTACAACCCCAAAACTCTCCAAAAATTTCCCAAAAATTACCCAAAATTTTCAAAAATCCTAAAAATCATTTTAAAACAATTCCCACCTCTTAAATCCACCAAAATACCCCAATACCCTCCATATAACCTCCAAATACCCTAAATCCCCTTTTGGCCCAAAATTCCAAAAATTCCAAAAATTCCCTTAAAATTCTAAAAAATCCCAAATATTCTCAATTTCATTTTATTTAACTACAACATAACCTAATTTTGCCAATTTGACCCACTTTTATTAAAATCCCTAATTTGACCCATTTTTAACCAAAATGGACCTATGTCAAACCAAACCAACCCATTTGACCTCAATTTTGCCCAATTTCAATTCTAAACTTTAATTCAACATTCCAACTACCAATCTAAACTAAATCCAAGTCCAAATTGATTCAAATTTGAGTTCAATTCCATTTGAAATCCAAATCCCCAATTTTGCCCAATTAATCCAAAACCCCCAATTAACCTAATGTTAACCATTTCCCCCCAAATTTCAATCCTAAATCTTCCATGGCACTCCCATGAAACCCATGCAACATTCAATTATCCCATTTTGAGCCCAAAGCTTTATCTAAGTCCACTTGAAATCCAAAATATCTCATTTTAACCTAAATGGAATTCATGACCTAAATCTATCAAATTAATTGGCCTAATCCCAAAATCTCCTCCCAATTGATGTTGGTAACTCTTCAATACATTCCCATAAACCATTTGAAGCTTTAAATTGGGTCTAAACCTCACGTTGACCCAACATGGACCCAAGTTGATCCAACCTTGCCCAAATTTAGCCAAAATCCCAAAATCCACCTAATTGACCTTTCAATTGAACTCAAAACCACTTCTTGTCTTCATGAAAGTTATTCATGGCAATCATTTACATAATGTTGATCAAGACACTTGAACCCAAATAAAACCCAAACCCAAGTTAGCCCAACCTAAACCCAAATGAGCCAAATTAAACCTATGGCCTAACCTAACCAAATTGAACCAAATGTGGCTAACCAACCTTTCCACGACCACCATTTGAACCCTAGGAACCACCCTAGAGCCACCTAGCCCAAGCTAAGTGAGCCATGGACCAAGGGTCCCCCATTTTAAGGGATCTCTTCCATTAAGTGGATAAATCTCCTTTTGACTCACCCCAAATCCTCCTATAATTGATTAATCACCATTAAACCTTCCCACCTAACTCACCTGACCTGGGGCCAGTTCCCCTGTCCTTGCCGGCTGGCCTAGTCACAGGAAAGGGTCAAAACTGAGAGCCACCACTAGGCTAAACTCACCCAAATTTTCCCAGCTATCCACCTCAGCCAAATTAAACCTTGGAGCCTCTCTGCCCTCCACCTAAGCAACAGGATTAACTCTTTAATTGAACCCAAGCCCAACTGAATGGCCCTGGCCATTTAAACACCTCTTCTCGCCCATGAGAAAGGTGTTGAAATTTTTCTCAACAAAACCTCCCCAAATCACTCCCAGAGCTTCTCCCAGCCTAGAGAAGAAGAACTCCACTGTTCTCCTGCCCTGATCCCCACTGGCTGAGCCCAATTTCTCAGTAAAAAATCAGGCTAGAAATAAGACAACCTCTTAAAACTCCACCAAACTTCTAATTAACTGCTCCCATACCTTCACCAGAGCTAGAGAGGAAGTTCCCCAGTGAAAGCCCCCTCACCAGGCCAGCCAATTGCTCCAGACGTGAAAATAATAAATCAGGTTTCAGCTCTTTCATAACTAGACAATTCACCAGCATTCGAGGCTTCATCTGTAGCTCCTTCAACTCCAACGAAAGTGCCGAGTACATCCAATTGAGGCTTCACCTCTTGGACCAAGGTATGGAAACTCCTCTTGCTCCCGAGGTTCCAGCGATTCTCCATTTTATTTTACTTGATTTCAATGCTCATTAGCCTTATAAATGTGTAGCACTAGTATAAATGAGAATGTAGGAAGAAACTGCACTCAATTTGGTTGAGAATCGAGTGACATATTAGGGCTAGCAGGTAGACGATTCTAGGTTCACACTAGTAAGGACGATGAACAGCAATCGTCTGATCTCGCGTGTATCGGATGGATGGCCAGGATCGCGCTGGATGAAGCAACGGAACATGAATCGTGGGTCGCGTGCCTGCCGAGTCGGATGGCGGTGCCGAATAAGGAGGAGACACGTGGAGCTTTGACCTGTCGTAGGATGCCATGGCGCTGATACGCCTAAAATATATAGTATTTTTATGCACATTTTATACCTATTTTTAATGATTTCGCACTTTAATGGAAGGTATTTTGTGTTTTTCTTGTAGGTATGATGAAAATAGATGGTATGATGAAAGGAGCAAAATTGGATCAAATTTGGAGCAAAAAATGAAAAATCAAAATTTTGGCGCTGGCAGCTAAGCGCTGCTGGGCCGGCGCTTAGCTGCCACAGTTAAAATCAAAATTCAAAAGAATTTGGCACCAATTTCAAAGGGGATGGGATGAAACTCTTGGTGGTAACTTCCATAACTTCCTTTGGGTGGCAGGTTTGAATGAAGGGGTGCGTTCCTTGGTAGATATATTGAATCTGGACACATTTTGAAGAGACACCAAGGCACCTTTTGGTTTACTATTTAAAGAGATTCTTAGGAAAGATTAGGGGAGGCTTTAGGACGCACTGCGTTTTGAAGGAGAGGCTTTAGGAGGCTCTTCCACTGCATTTTGAAGGGTACTTCCATTGTTCTTCCACTGCATTTTAAGAGTTTTTATTAAGAGTAGGAGTAGAGAGTAGAAAGGAGAAAAGGGTCGGAGTGAAGTCTTCTTCTTCCCACTTCTTTTCTTTCTTTTTGTTTAGTTTTTATTGAAGTCTGAAATCTATATTCTTAGTCATCGGAGTTGGGAGACTTGATCTGAGGAGTAGTTTAGCGAAGTGTCAAAGTTTCAGAGGAACTTCCTTAGTCTTGTGGAGAGGATTCTCAGATAAGTGTTTACATTTAATCTTTTTATTAGTACTTGCTTTTGTTTGTTATTTTTCTTATTTTTTTTAATTTCAAATCAATGTGTTTTTGTATTTTCCCAATGCATTCTGAGTAGTTTACTTTATTTTTTTCTTTCTTAAATGGAGAAGTAATTAATTTATAAAGAATTGTTATGGAAAGTATAAGTGTTTAAAAGTTGGAAGAAGTTGTGAAGATTGATTCTGAAAACATTTTTTACTTCTTAATTTGGCATGTTAAGTTGTAGAATTTATTGAGATTATGTAAGATCCAATGCGGTATTGTCTGATAAAAGTTAGTAAGAATCACATGCAATTATATGGGTGAGAATTGTAGTCCATATAATTGAATGTAATATTAGAAGATATTTTTATGTAAGGGAGTAAAATTAGAGGATTTTAGAGTGACAGGCTAAAACCCCCTAATTTGGTTTGAAATTTTGAGTTTTGTTATGAGAAGTTAGCCCCCATGTGGTGGGAATCGAGGGAACTCTAGAGTGAGAGACTGGTATCTTCCCTGCCTAACCATGTTCAAAATAATAAAAATTTCAAATTAACCTATGTTATTTATAGAACCAAGTAAGGGTAAAGAACACATTTGCTTCTATCTGTCACAACAAATTTAAATACTTCCACAACAATACTTTAAGAATTATTACTACTTCATAAAAGGAAAGAAAAAGATATTCTAGTTAATAGTTTTTTACATCCAGTGTTATTAGTTATTATAACTTTAATTTCATTGCTTAACATTTTATTAAGGAAATTTTAAAAGACAAATCAACTTTCAAAACTTTTCAAAATCAAGATATACTTTTTCAAAAACAATTAAAGAAAGTAAAAAGATAATTTTCTGATTTTTTTAAAAATTTTCATATTTTCCCTATGAGTTCGATATCTCGGGACTTAATCAGAAAGTCCTATATTCTTGATAAACGATACATATACTTGCCTAGTATCCCATATAATAAAATCATATGTTTCATATCTAAATCATCAACGCATTTACCGGACGGTACCAAGTTTTTGGCGCCGTTGCATTTATCGGGGATCAAGTTTTTGGCGCCGTTGCTGGGGAAAATTAATTTAAATTGCATTTTAAAGAAAATTAAGAAATGTTAAATTTTTACTTTTCTTTGTTTTTTTTAGTGTGTTGTGTTTTGTTTTTTTTTATTGTTGTATGCGTAGTTCAGGTTCTGAATGACTTGTGCCTTACGATTCTGAATTAGAAAGAACTATCAGAAAAATCAAAAAAATTAAAAATACAGAAAAAGATAAAAATATTCAAGAAATGACAAATCATCAAGATCAAAATGTTGGCATCCATCAAGAATTAACACCTTTAAGAGATTATGTTAACCCTACAGTAGATGAACTTCGTGCTAGTATTCAAAACCCTACTGTAGCTGCTAATTATTTTGAGCTTAAACCTGCTATTATCCAAATGGTGTCTAATAATTCGTCCTGGGAGCAAAACCGAAGATCCTAATTTGCATCTTGCTAATTTTGTAGAGTTGTGTGCTACTTTTAAATATGATGGTGTTTCGGATGATGCTATTAGACTTAGAATTTTTCCTTTCTCACTAAGGGATAAAGCTAAAATGTGGTTACATTCGTTAGCACCTGGATCAATTAGAACTTGGGATGAACTGTCACAAAAGTTCCTTGCTAAATATTTTCCACCATCTAAGACTGCTAAGTTGAGAAATGATATAACATCTTTTTGTTAGTTTGAAGGGGAGTCAATATATGAAGCATGGAAAAGATTTAAAGATCTCTTCAGGAAATGTCCACATCATGCGATACCAAATTGGTTAATAATTCAAACTTTTTATAATGGATTAGTTGGATCTCTTAGATCAATCATCGATGTTGCTGCTGGTGGATCATTAATGTCTAAACCATTTTATAATGCTTATGCTTTAATTGAAGAAATGGCTACTAATAATTTTCAATGGCCTTCTGAAATGTTAAATCCTAAAAAGGTAGCCAGTGTTTATGAAAATGATGCTTTTACAATGTTAGAAAATCAAGTTGTTGCTACATCAAGGAAGATAGACCAATTTGGGATGAATTTTTCTCAGCCAAATCTGATGATTGAAGAAAATTCATTAGGCCAAATGGTTGATTCTTATTCTTCACCAGAAACTGTGAATGCTATAATCAAACCTAATAACCCATATTCCAATTATTATAACCCGAGTTGGAAGAATCATCCAAATTTTAACTGGAATAACAATAATCGAGGTGGTGTTAATCAATAATGGGGGAACACCCAAGTAAACCCATTGGGGAATTGGAACAACCAAGGTAATAATAATAATAGATTAACTTATCCTTCAGGTTAAAATAATGCTTTACAAAATAAGGAGAAGAAGTTGTCTATGGAAGAAGTAGTATCACATATGGGAAATCAATTACAAATTCAAGGAGCAACCATTAGAAATAATGAAAATCAATTGGAACAAATTGCAAATGCCTTAAGTAATAAATCCCAAGGAATGCTTCCAAGTAATACTAAAGTGAATCCAAGAGAAAAGAATAAAGAACAAGTGAAGGAAATTCAACTGAGAAGTGGAAAAGAATTGGAAGGTAGAGTTCAAAAAGAAACTGAAGTAGAGAAAGAAGAGATTGAAAGACCTAAAGAGGACGCTCCAAAATGTTTTGAAAGACCTATTTCTCCACCTAAGGTTAATTTAGAAAAACCACCACCTCCATTTTCTTAGAGACTTCGTCAACAAAAGTTGGATAAGTAATTTTCAAAATTCTTGGAGATATTAAAGAAGCTTACCATTAATATTCCATTTACTGAAGCCCTAGAACAAATGCCAAGCTATGCGAAATTTATGAAGGATATTCTTAATAAAAAGAGGAATTTTGAAGAAAATGAGACTGTTGCACTTAGTGAGGAGTGCAGTGCAATAATTCAGAAAAAACTTCCTAAAAAACTTAAAGATCCTGGTAGTTTCACAATTCCATGTGTAATCGGAGAAAGATTCTATGGAGAAGCTTTATGTGATTTGGGTGCAAGCATTAACCTTATGCCTCTATCAATATTTAAAAGACTGGGACTAGGAGAAATAACCCCAACTACTGTAACTTTGCAATTAACAGATCGTTCGATCACATCCTAAAGAAGTTATAGAAGATGTTTTGGTAAAAGTGGATCAATTTATTTTTCCTATGGATTTCATTATGTTAGATATGGAGGAAGATAAAGAGATACCCATAATTTTGGGGAGACCTTTTCTAGCTATAGAAAGAGCCATGTTAGATGTGCAAAAAGGGGAATTAATGATGAGGGTTAATGATCAGACTGTTACATTTAATATTTCAAAATCGATGAAATATCCTGCTAGAGGTAAAGAAGATCAGTGTTATAGGATGGATGTTATTGAATATTTAAGTGACTGTCATTTCAAATCAACTTATGAAGAGAAAGCTGAAAGAGAAGAATTTGAATATAAGTAAGAAGAGGAGTTATTTGATTCTGAAGATTTTCAAGAGTAAGATTTAAAGTTTGTTCGTTAAAGTTTTGAATTGTTGGATATGACTGAAAAAGATAAATCTTATGGTCCATCAATTGAAAAACCTCCTAAACTTGAGTTAAAAATGCTTCCTGATTATTTGAAGTATGTTTTTCTAGGTGAATCTTCAACCTTGCCTGTTATAATTTTCTCTCAATTAACTGAAAAAGAAGAAGAGAGTTTGCTTGAAATTTTGAAGAAGCACAAGAAAGCCTTTGGATGGACAATTGCTGATATTAAAGGAATCAGTCCTTCAATTTGTATGCACAGAATTCTTATGAAAGATAATTGCAAACCGCGGGATGATCCCCAAAGGAGATTAAATCCTATTATGAAAGACGTTAATAAATAAATTTTAAAATGGTTGGATGCTGGAATTATCTACCCTATTTCAGATAGTGCATGGGTTAGTCATATTCATTGTATTCCTAAGAAAGAAGGAGTAACTGTGACTGTTAATGAAAAGAATGAAATGATACCAACAAGACAAGTTACAGGGTGGCGAATATGCATTGATTATAGAAAATTAAACCTTGCCACAAGGAAAGATTATTTTCCACTCCCTTTTCTAGATCAAATGTTGGATAGACTGGCTGGGCATAAATAATTTTATTTTCTGGATGGATATACTGGTTACCACCAAATTAAAATTTCTCCTGAGGATCAAGAGAAAACTACATTTACCAGTCCTTATGATACGTTTGCTTTTAGAATAATGCCCTTTGGTTTATGTAATGCCCCTGCTACATTTCGAAGATGTATGATGGCTATTTTTTGTGATTTAATTGAAAAAGGGATTGAAGTTTTTATAGATGACTTTTCAGTGTTTGGAATTTCGTTTGAATCATGTTTAGAACATCTATCTAAAGTTCTAAAATGCTGTGAAGAAACTAGTTTGGTTCTTAATTGGGAAAAATGTCAATTTATGGTAGCAGGAGGAATTGTTTTGGGACATCGGATTTCAGAAAAAGGTTTGGAGGTAGATCCTGCAAAAATTCAAGTTATATCTAATTTACCTTGCCCAACCAATGTAAGGGGAATTAGATGTTTTTTAGGACATGCTGGATTCTACAGGCATTACATTAAAGACTTTTCAAAGATTAAAAAACCTTTATGTCGTTTACTGGAAAAGGATGCAATTTTTAATTTTGATGATGACTGCCGTAAGACCTTTGAAACATTAAAAGAAAAATTAATCACTGCACCTGTAATAATTTCACCAAATTGGGAAAAACCTTTTGAATTAATGTGTGATGCTAGTGATTATGCTATTGGTGCTGTTTTGGGTCAGAAATATGATAAAATTATCAAAGTAATTTATTATTCTAGTAAAACTCTTAATGAAGCTCAAATTAATTATACCACTACTGAAAAAAAGTTATTAGTTATAGTATTTTCTTTTGATAAATTTCGATCATATTTAATTGGAACTAAATGTGTTGTGCATACTGATCATTTTGCTATTAAATACTTAATGAAGAAAAATGATACAAAACCGAGACTGATAAGATGGATTCTTCTTTTGCAAGAATTTGATTTTGAGAAAGTAGATAGGAAAGGTTATGATAATCAAATTGATGATCATTTGTCAAGGCTTGAAATTGAAAACTCTCTCTATGATATTGAATAAATTAATGAACATTTTCCTGATGAAAAATAGTTCACTGTTAAAGAATGGCACGTTTCGTGGTATGCAGACATAGTAAACTTTATTCTTAGTAATATTATACCCTATGGTTTAACATATCATGAAAAGAAGAAATTTTTGTCTGATGCTAAGACTTATTTTTGGGATGACCCATTTTTATATAAACAAGGAAAGGATCTTATAATTTGAAGATGTGTACCTTTGGAAGAGACTTATAAAATTATTCAAAAATGTCATGATTCTGATTATGGGGGACATTTTGGAAGTGATAAAACTGCATATAAAATATTACAATCAGGATTTTATTGGCCTACAATTTTTAAGGATGTGAATGTTTATATTAAAAATTGTGATAGATGTTAGTGTGTAGGCAATATTTCTAGAAGAAACGAGATGCCCCTCAATTATATGTTGGAAGTTGAAATATTTGATGTTTGGGGACTAGATTTTATGGGACCATTTTCACCATCTTTCGAAAATGTTTATATTTTGATAGCAGTAGACTATGTTTCCAAATGGATTGAAGCTATTACTTTGCCTCGATGTGATGCTCAAAGTGTTGCAAAGTTTTTAGAAAAGAATATATTTTGCAGATTTGGAATACCAAAAGTAATCATAGCTGATGGGGGAAGTCATTTTAGAAATGCGATTATTGGGAAGTTAGCAAAGAAATATCATATTAATCATCGCATTGCTACTGCTTATCATCCGCAGACAAGTGGTTTGGTTGAATTATCCAATCAAGAATATTGGAAAAAACTGTTAATCCAATTAGAAAGGATTGGTCAATTAAACTAGATTATGCTTTGTGGGCCTATAGGACTGCTTACAGAACATCTATAGGAATGTCCACATATAGTCGATTTTTGAAAAGCTTGTCATTTACCTTTTGAACTTGAGCATAAAGCATATTGTGCTATTAAAGAGTTCAATTATAATTTGAAAGATGCTGCTGAAAAGAGATTATTGCAATTGAATGAGCTTGAAGAAATAAGGAATGAATCTCATGAAAATACTAAGATTTATAAGGAAAAGATGAAGTTATGGCATGATCGGAAGATTCTAACCAAAAATCATGTACCAGGACAACAAGTTTTGCTGTATAATGCTAGATTGAGATTATTTTCTGGAAAACTTAAGTCCAGGTGGATGGGTCCATTTATTGTGATAAAAGTTTATTCTTATAGAGCTGTAGATATTCAAGATCCTAAGACTGGAAAAATATTTAAAGTTAACGGACATAGACTAAAACCATATTTTTCAGTCAATAAATCTAAATCTGATGAGAATTTGATGTTAGGTCACTCAGAATGAGTTCTGGGTATGTCAGTCTCAAGACGTTAAAACAAGCGCTTTGTGGGAGGCAACCCATATTTATCAGTGTGCTTTGCTTTATGTTTGTTTAGTGTGTTTTGTTTGCTTTGTTTGCTTTGTTTTTATGTTTTTACTGATAGTAAATTGATGTTTTTAAACTTAAGTAGAGTTTATTCGACCTTAATTGATGATTTAGAGAAGTCAGAATGAAAATTTGGACACTTAGCAGACCTGTGCTAAATTATGCACTGGCTGCTAAGCGCCGACTAGTTGGCGCTTAGGCGCCGCAGTTATAAAAAACGTGAAAAATGTGGATCTAGAAGCCTAGATCGTGGGGGAGAAGTTTTGGGAGTTATTTTGGAGTTTCTAAACATCTTGAGGCTGTTCTAACATTTCCCAAGTCTATAAAAAAGGACCTGACTTAAGAGAAACACTTGCCCCAAGTCCTATTTTCATTTCTGAAGTCTTAAGAAGAGAATTTTGAGTGCATCATGTCTTCATGGGAGAATGAGATGAAGAAGAAGCAATATTCTGACAAAAGTAAGTTCATTAGTGATAGTGCTAAAGAGTTATTTAATGGATATATCGCTGTTAGTATTCAGGGTATTGCGAAAATGATTGCAAAAATTGAAGCCCGAGTGACTTTAATGGAAGCAATGATCAATGATACTAACTTACATTTGGAACACATGGGATGGCAACTCAAGATGCAATCAAATCATTCAAGGTACATGGAAGAAATAGATAAGGTGATGTTTGTGAGGAATAAATGGATTGAAGAAGTTGATGTAAGAATTAACAATTATCGCCTGTTCTATCAAATTTATATTCTGGAAGGGTCAAATGAGAATAATAGTGGTCTGGGATATATTCTGCCTAATGGAGAATGGAATTAAGAGTGTTTTGTTTGTTTAATGTTCTTATGTATTATGTTTAGTGTTCTTGTGAGTTCATGTTTTGTGTGTTTAGTGTTTAAATATTAACTAAGCCTGATGATGTGATGGTTACATCCTAGAGATGTATACTTATCAGTTTGAGATTAATGTCTCTTGTATTTATAGAATTTCATCCTTTAAGTTTGGATAGAAATTCTAGTATTGTATTAAGTGTTATGTTTGTTTTAATATAAGTTTGTATTTTTGTGAAATTTGTGTGGAATCAATGGTTATTAAATTTTGATTTGGAGTATTGGAAGAATTGTGGGGAGAAATAATTATTTTGGAGTAATTAAGGGTGATTAAACAAGTGATTTAGTGCATATACCTTAATTATGAATATTTGGGTATTGGCGGCTAAGCGCCAGAATGCCGGCGCTTAAGCGCCAGATTTCGCGGCTAAGCGCCGAGAGTTCGCGCTTAGGCACCAGTTCACGAAAATTGGTTCCCAAAAGTTAAAAACCCAAAAATTTCCATTTTCAACCACCCCATCGTCTTCAACCTTCGGTTTACCGTGAAGGAGGAGCCTAGGGCATCATATTGTGGATTATTTAAGAGCCGATCTCAACAAAAATTGTTAGATTTGGATTCCTTGAGGTAAGGGCACTACTCCTAAGTAAAATTTTTATTTTCACCATGTATTTTGAGTACATATGGAAAATCATAAAATCACTATTCATGGTGAAATTTTGAGAAAAAACTTGAGAAATTGCTTGGATTTAGTGAAAATACCTTTTGGAAGATAATTTAGCAAGTTTAGTTTGATTTTGGAATTTATGGTGAATCTTTCATGAATTTTTAGAGATGGCTCCAAAGTCAAAGCATGCACGAGAAAAGACGAAGTTTGATTCTGACAAATTTGTTAGTATGAGGGCTGAGGAACGATACGTCGATGCATTGCAGTCACGTAAGTTGATTCCTGAGCGTGTGTTTAGTAAGCCAGGAGAGGTGATTGAAGATATGATTGATAGAAGAAATTGGGAGAATTACTGTTGCTTCTCCGTTGTTGCTGTTGTTTCTGTAGTTAGAGAATTTTATGCAAATTTGCCTGCTGCAGAAGAGAATCAAGTGATGGTTAGGAGGCATGAGTTCAACTTTTCTTCTGGGGCAATCAATACTTTTTATGGACTACCTCCTGACAAGTTCTGTTTTTATTCTAACTATCATCCTTCGGAAGGGGAATTAGATGAGATCATGGAATTTCTGACTGATGGAAGAGGATTATGGAAAATAACAAATGATAGAAGAGTGAACTTTCCTGCTTCCAAATTGTATGCCATTTCTAAGGCATGGCATTATTTTATCTCATTTAAGTTGTTACCTTCGTGTCATACTAGTGAAGTAACGAGAGAAAGAGCTATGTTGAACCATTGTATTCAGCAAGGGAAGCCTATTGACAATGGAGTTATAAATTTTTATTATGTTTTGAACTGTGCTAGATCAACTACGACTGCAGGTATGGGATTTCCTTCCTTGATTCATTTACTATGTGAATGATTTGGAGTGAAGTTTGATACCTGGGAAGATGTACTTCAGCCATTGAGACCAATTACCAGTGTAAACGTTGGTGCTTATACAGTACATTCAGAGTTTGGTTGGAGAGGAGGATTTGGTAGGGCTTCTACTATTTCTGCTTCTACTGCATCTACTTCTCGTACTACTACTTCACGTGCTTTATCATCTACAAAATCACAGACTAGTTTGTTAAGAAAGATTTTGAAAAAAGTGAGTCTTACTCGAGAGCATATGAAAGATATGGATGGTAAGTTGGATAATGTGGAGAGATATATTATAAAGCATGATGAATACGAGGAGAGTTATCAGCAATATTTGGATAGACTGATTAGAGGTGATCAGAGTGCCGAGATGCCACCTCATCCATTCTACATTCCTTATGTACCATCCAGGGATTAGAACGAGCAAGATGATGATGATGAGGATGAAGAGTAGATGTATGTTTTTTTGTTTTAGTTATTGTGTTGTTATACTGTGTTACTGTGTACTTTATCTAGTGTTTTGTTTGATGATTGTGTTGTGATGTGAACCTTGATAGTATGCAGATTGTAGTTGTACTATTTATCTGTTATGCATATTCAGGTATTGTTGTTGTTTTATTGTGGATTTATATGTTGCTTTGTGATAGTGTGTAATAGTAAATGTTTTTATGTGTATGTTATGTCAGAGTATTTAATGGTGTGTAACTTAATTTAAAAATTGTTAGGAGATTATAAACCACTATTAGGAACTTCTACTTAGGAAACTATATGTTTAAATTTTTTTCAAATTCCACTATTATTTGTTATCTGTATCAGTGTGTTATTTTAGTTGGTGTGTATTTGCTTTGAAAACCTTCACTACTGTAGAAGTCTTTTTGAAATTTTTACTTTTCTTTGTATAAAAAATTGTTTTGAAAAACCAAATTTGATTTCATTTTACTCCTGTTATTTAAATTGTTATACTTGCATATTAGGATATTAAAAATTCCTGCAAGCATGATATGTTAGTTTTTATTTCTCACTCATATATCATTTCTTATGCTTAAATGTTTTATCTTAAATAAAAAATTAAAGTTTGGGGGGGGATTTAAAAAAAAAAACAAAGATTTTCAAAAACCTAAAATTTTATTTGATTCTCAAGAATACTTAAAAATAAATCTTATTTTGATTGAGAACAATTATGTACATGAAGTTATATTAGGGGAACAAAATTTTGAATATAGAAATGAATAAAAGAATTTAGTTAAAATTTATAGTAATCATGAAAACTTAAAGTTAAAATTTTCTTAATGAAGAAGTGTTAAATAAAGTTAAACTATCTTTAGTAAGAAGTTTTGCATTTTTGGATAAATAAAAGATTTGACTTTTATTCTTCAAAGCTTAAATTTCTTTTATTGAAAAGTAATTTTCAGATACTATTATTATAATTTTTAAGTGAAAGACATAAATTTGATCTTTATTTTAAATGGAAGGATGGAATTCAAAATCATTAAAGGTCTATCCAGATATAGTAATCCTTACCTTGTAAAAAAAAAAGAGAAAAAGAAAAGAAAAAGTGAAAAATAGTATATGAAAAGGGATGAGAAGCTTGAGGATTTAAGCGCCTAATCAAAAATTGGTTTCATACCTAAAGTTTAAGATATAAGTTCAGAGAAAATCTAAAGCTTAAGTTTATAATATAGTAAGTAAAATTATTTTTCAAATAAAGATTTTTAAGTGAGAAAAATAAATGTTTGAATCATATATTTTGAAGAATCTACAAATATTTATGAACTAGATAGAGACTTATATTTGTCATTTTTCTTTACTTAAGAACTTTCTATACTTTAAGTTGGTTTTAATTACTAAAATTTTTTCTAAATTGGACTATTCCATTTCTAGAACAAAATTTTGTTATCTTCCTAAAAAACTCATTACATAATTTGCATGCTAAAATATTCTATGAGATTAACTGTCACTTGATGACAAGTAAGATTTTAAGTTTGGGGGATTTTGATACACCTAAAATATATAGTATTTTTATGCACATTTATACCTATTTTTAATGATATTGCACTTTAATGGAAGGTATTTCATGTTTTTCTTGTAGATATGATGAAAGGAGCAAAATTGGATCAAATTTGGAGCAAAAAAATGAAAAATCAAAATTTTGGCACTGGCGGCGCTTAGCCGCCACAGTTAAAAATCGAAATTCAAATGAATTTGGTGCCAATTTCAAAGGGGATGGGATGCAACTCATGGTGGTAACTACCATAACTTTTTTTGGGCAGCAAGTTTGAATGAAGGGGTGCGTTCCTTAGTAGATACATTGAATTTGGACACATTTTGAAGAGACACCAAGGCACCTTTTGGTTTACTATTTAAAGAGAGTAATAGGAAAGAATAGGGGAGGTTTTAGGAGGCTCTTCCACCGTGTTTTGAAGGAGAGGCTTTAGGAGGCTCTTCCACTGCGTTTTGAAGGGTACTTCCATTGTTCTTCCACTGTATTTTAAGAGTTTTTATTAAGAGTAAGAGTAGAGAGTAGAAAGGAGAAAAGGTTCGGAGTGAAGTCTTCTTCTTCCCACTTTTTTTCTTTCTTTTAGTTTAGTTTTCATTGAATTCTAAAGTTTGTATTCTGAGTCATCGGAGTTAGGAGACTTGCTCTGAGGAGTAGTTTAGCGAAGAGTCAAAGTTTCAGAGGAACTTCCTTAGTCTTGTGGAGAGGATTTTTAGATAAGTGTTTACTTTTAATCTTTTTATTAATACTTGCTTTCGTTTGTTATTTTTTTATTGTTTTTAATTTCAAATAAATTTTTTTTTGTATTTTCCTAATGCATTCTGAGTAGTTTATTTTATCTTTTTCTTTCTTAAATGGAGAAGTAATTAATTTATAAAGAATTGTTGTGGAAAGTATAAGTGTTTAAAAGTTGGAAGAAGTTGTGAAGATTGATTCTAAAAACTTTGTTTACTTCTTAATTTGGCCCGTTAAGTTGTAGAATTTCTTGAGATTATGTAAGATCCAATGCGGTATTGTCTCATAAAAGTTAGTAAGAATCACATGCAATTATATGGGTGAGAATTGTAGTCCATATAATTGAATGTAATATTAGAAGATATTTTTATGAAAGGGAGTAAAATTAGATGATTTTAGAGTGACAGGCTAAAACCAGCTAATTTGGTTTGAAATTTTGAGTTTTGTTATGAGAAGTTAGCCCCCATGTGGTGGGAATCGAGGGAACTCTAGAGTGAGAGACTGGTATCTTCCCTGCCTAAACATGTTCAAAATAATAAAAATTTCAAATTAACCTATGTTCTTTATAGAACCAAGTAAGGGTAAAGAACACATTTGCTTCTATCTGTCACAACAAATTTAAATACTTCCACAACAATACTTTAAGAATTATTACTACTTCATAAAAGGAAAGAAAAAGATATTCTAGTTAATAGTATTTTACATCCAGTGTTATTAGTTATTATAATTTTAATTTCATTTCTTAACGTTTTATTAAGGAAATTTTAAAAGACAAATCAACTTTTAAAACTTTTCAAAATCAAGAAATACTTTTTCAAAAACAATTAAAGAAAGTAAAAAGATAATTTTCTGATTTCTTTAAAAATTTTCATATTTTTCCTGTGAGTTCGATATCTCTGGACTTAATCAGAAAGTCCTATATTACTTGATAAACAATATGTATACTTGCGTAGTATCCCATATTATAAAATCATAAGTTTCATATCTAAATCATCAGCTCATTTACCGGACAGTACCAAGATTTTGGCACCGTTGCATTTATCGGGGATCAGGCGCCGCGTCGGATAAGTAGGAAAATCCTCTTTTTCTGATTTAATTAAATCCCCAAAATTTTAAAAATTCATATCTTTGTGTAGAAAAATCACAAAATTAAAATAAAAATACCCACTTGCTCTGTGAATAAAGGAGAACAATGTAGAAAAAGAATTGATCTATTTTGTTAAGTATTTAATTTTTAATTAATTAAACACTGATCTGAGTTTTTTAATTCTCCACTCACACACACAATTCACCATGGCATGAGACCATAAAGCTTTTGTAGCCTCTAATCTTGGGAACATTTACTGAATTTTCCAAGGCCAGAGGCTATGTCTATGGCAAGTTATCTATTTTCTAAATTTTTACGCCTGTTTTGGTATTTTAATTCCAATAATTAGCATACTGTTTGAAAAATTCCAGGAAAATTAAGATAGGTTCCTTATGACTAGAGAAACTTGGGATAATTATTTCATGAACCAAAACATTATAAATAATCGTAGTGGTTTGCTTGACCTAAAATCAACTTTGAATTAATCAAGGCAAATTAAAAATCAAATAAACTTGAAATCAATTCTCCACTGAACTTTAGGGTCAAAGGAAGCCCCATAAAAATTTTGAAATTAATTAAAAATGGTTTAACCCATTAAATGGATTTTTCTAAGTAACATAGCTAAACTTAAACTAAAAAATTCATAAAACTTAAAATACATTTCAAACATTTACCAAATTGATTTTGGGGACACTCTAGTATCAGTGGAGTCTAATAAAATTAAAATTGGATTTTTTTAAAAAAACTTCTTTTTTGACCTAACTTTTAATATTTTAATAATTAAAAAATTATTAAAATCATAAAAATATTAAAATTCATAAAAATGTTATATTTGGTCCCCTAATCACTTAAGAATCAACCAAATATTTTTATTAAGTCCCAAAATAAAGATATTGAATTTTAAGGACCAAAGGCAATTTTTAATATTAAAAATGGAATTTTCAACCTTTTCACTAAATTAATTCTAAAATTTTAAAGAAAAATCATAAAAATATAAAATTTATTTCTCTGAGCTCTTTGGGATTAGAGTGATTTAAGAAAAATATAAAACTTTTTTCCACTCTAATTTTATTTTATAATTAATTAATACCTCAAAATATAAAATAATTATAATAAATAAAATAAAATTTAAAAAATAACCAAAATTGGTCCAAGTGATCCACTGGTCAATAGGAACCTTTCATAATATTCCTAAGGAAAGAAACTTCCTTTTGATCATGTTATGAAATTTTCATTGAAAATGTCTTTTTATATTAAAATAATTATATAAATTAAATTAAAAAAAGAAAAATCAGATTTTCTCCTCTAGTGTCTTAATTGACATGTGAGTGAGGTGACATAAAAATTTTAAATTCATTTGAGCTTAATTTGATGAATTATGAGATGAATATGCTTAAGAGGGCATTAAGACAATTAAAGGGTTTTAACCTTAATTAAAATTTAGGCTTAACAAAGGGGAAATGGTAAATCTTTGATCCTAGCTTTATTTTGGATGATTGAAACATAGGGAGTTTAAGTGGTAGAAACTCATTAAACCACCTTAACATTAAAGAAAAAAAACACTAATTAAATCACATAACATTTGGAAGATTAATTAAAGCTTGGATGATTAAAGATTAAAGGGGTGTAATATAAGAGAATTCTAATCCTCTAAATTAAATCCCTTAATCAATAATTTGATCAAACATTATTTAAATATAAATTAATGGAACTTTAAAATGATGATTGAAATTAATATTTTAAGAAAGGAATAATTTTGGAAAAATCTTATAATTAAACTAAAGAAAACACTAAAGGAATTAATTTGAAATTGTCTAAAACTTAAATTAAAATAAGTTCAAAATATTAAGACTAAATTGGAATACTTCAAGACATTAAAGCTAATCTGAAGATGTTTGAAACTTAAATTAAAAATAAATTTAAAACATTTAAAAGATAAATCTGAAATGTTAAGATTATTTAAAATAATAAAACTTAATTGAATTCAATAACTTGAACACTATTCCAAACTTAAAAACTAAATCACTTTAAACTATTAATCCCAACTTCAATTAAGAATGGTTAAAATCCGTTAATAAACTAACTTGCCCCTAAAGGCTTTCATTATTATAACTCTTAAATGAACATTAAATGAAAAGTCACCTTACTCACAAGGATAATCAAACAACTTAATTTACTGAGCAAGAGTAACCTGGATGAATGATTCATCACCACAATGAAACAAACTGAACTCAAAATAATCCCTACAATGTTTAAGAAGATGTTCAGAATTCAGTTTTGAGCACTTCTCTAACTTGATGGGATGTTTTAAAAGAACAACAAGACTTCATTATTCTTTGGTGAAGAAAATCATCCTTAACAAAACACAAGAACCTAGACATCATAAGAAGTGACTAGCAATAGGATTAGGACTTTGGTAGACAACCAATAACCTTCCCTTATCTTTAGCTAGGTAGTTGCTACAAATATATAAATGCCTTAACATGTATTTTAAGTGCAGGTGAAAATGACGGGAGTGCCCACCAGGTACGCATTTAAGTTTATTACAATTTACATTTAGCGATTTATTAAATGTCTTACTTTCTTGTACTTATAAATGCATGAAAATGATCGAACCCAGCACGTTTAAACAACACAAAATTTAATCACCAACAAAAATAAAACTGCAATTACAACTTAAATTAAAACGTCTCATTGGATGATCGGGAATCCCTCGAATGATGTAACCCACGTGTTGCTAACGAGATTTCCCATGGTCTAAATGAAAGTGTGGAACTTATTTAGTTGAGTTTAGTAAATTCATTTGGACTAAGTGAATCCGATGAAAATAGTGGTGTCGGGATAACGGAACCGTGGGATCTTAATTAGTTCTGCTTAATCAACTTTAAGATTTGTTTTAATTAAAACATTAAGCCATCTCAATCTTTCAACTTTTCTAAACCAAAACACTTCTCTCATATCTTGATTGCCACCTTTTAAAACTAAACCTCTGCAACGATAAGAAGCTTGACGTACAGTGGGTAGCAAGGCCATCTTCGTCAGCAAAACTTGTGTCTACTTCAGCAAAACCTTTCTTAGAATTAAATAACCAAGCTATAGGATTTTGAGGTAGTCTGCCTAGTACAACATAAATTCTCAACTTTTCATTAGGCATTTACATAATCATATTATGCAAGTTAAGCCCTAGCTCGTCTTAGGACTCCGAGGTAGTCGTTTGGTACGATATAAACCCTCACATCTTTGAGGCTATTTGTATGATTATGTGATACAAATATAAGTCCTAATTAACTAAAACTCGCAGGATGAAACATCAAATAAATACTCTCAAATTGAAGCCAAACAATAGGATAGTCGGGAAGTCACCAAAGTTCACTTCGGGTCTGTGACATCCCCTACTTCTCTTCCATTGGACTCCTAAAATAAACTGTTCCAAATTTGAGCTATCCCCTATTAAAATTTCCAAAATCCAATTTTTTTGAAACCTTAAACTTTGAAATTCTTGAGAGCAAAACCACTGATCATTATCGAGAGTTTTCTTAAATGATTCCCGTCATTTAAGATGTAATTAACTACAGGGGCTTGCCCTTATAGGAAACTTTAAGAACCCAGGTAATATAAACCTTGCTTAATTCCTTTATATTAAGCAAGGGAACTTGTCGGCTTATAAAATTGGTTCGCAGACCAAACGGATGTCACAAATCTTCTAGTTTATTTAATCGAGCCCCATCATCATGCAGTGTGTCTATTCTTCGGGATAGATACACGGTTTGTGGTGCGGTGCTCGTTTATATAAACTATTTGGGATGTGAGATCGGTTTGATTTCATATCATAAAATTTTCAAACTAAAAATTATTTTTCAAAAATTAAATGCTACTTTCCAAATTATATATATAAATTTAAATTAAACGCACAACCTAAAAATACACAGACAATGGACAGGAGCAAAGGTCTATGGTCAGAACCAGTTAGTGGGAGATGTGTAACAAAAGTGAGTAAGAATTGGGAGAGCCAACTGCCATTAGCCAGAAACCTATCAAGTCTCTCCCACATCTTTCCCCTTTTCCAGGTAAACTCAGGTCTAGTGAAGCCCAAATCAAAAAGGCCTACCTGATTAATGTTGTTACAAAAGGAGTTCATTTTAGATAGGCTAGGAGTTCTACCCCCCCAGTTTCTCTGTAGAATGAGTGATACAATTAAAGTCTCCCCCCACTAGCCAAGGGGGGTCTAGTTATTGCCAATGGAGTGAAGGGAGTGCCACAGCTCCTGCCTATCAGCATTAGAACAGCTAGCATAGATGAAGGATGCAACACCTTCCTACCTACCCATCTGGAATAAAATATGAAGGAACTTTCTATGGTCTACCAGGACTGACCAGCTGAGTTCATGCCTGCAAAATAACCAAATTTTATTACTAGTGTTAGCAAAATGGGAGAAACCAGGAAATTTCCTAGGAATCTTGTCAGGATGTTTGTGAACCATTAGTTCTATGATGATAATGCACCAAAATTTTTGTTTTCTATTGAATGAGAGAATTCTTTAAAGAGATAAGGGGTGAGCTACACCTCTGATATTCCAACAGAGAAAATTAATAATGGGGTTGTTTGATGGGGGTGAAAAGATGACTGGGACTTTGATCTTGTTCTTTCTCTAATAGCCATAGGGGGAGTAGCAGCAAGGAGGATCTCCACCTCAGCGGTTGAAGGAATAGTTACTATCTTTTGTAATTTTGTTTTGTTTTTTCTTCTCTTTTTAGCAGTTTGAACATGCCAGTCTCCCTCCATCATACTTTGTATAGAGTTAAGATCTACCTGAGTAGGAACATGACCTTCTACTGCAGGGGTAGAGCCTCTATCTATCAGAAGAGAATCAGTGGATTGTGATGGGGAGACTATAAGAACAGCTTTAGGAATAATCACAGGAAGAGGAGCTAGCACTGGAGAATCAACAACTTGCGGGGAATTAAACACAGGAGGGTCCATTGTAGGTGGAGGCCCCCCTAGAAGGGGGTGGATTAGGAGCTCTCTTAGAAGGAGGGTGGAGCCTAAATCACCTGCTCAAGGTATGACCAAACATCATGCAATGTCTGCAATAATAAGGTCTCTGTTCCATCACCACCTCCTGCCAGGGAGCTTCCACATCAGATCCAATCCAAAGTCTGTTGATATCTACGAGGGTGATATCTCTCTCCACAAGGACCCTACCTGCAGCAGGTCTGGCCTTATTCAGGGTGGGGGTGTCCAGCTTCAGGGGAGTACCATGGGCTTTAGCAATATTAAATAAAGCATTTTGGTTGAACTATCTAAATGGAAGTCCAGGGAATTTAAACCAAATTGGGACTACACGAGGTTCTTTCTTTGGATCAAAATCTAGGGTCCACTTACGTAGCTTCATCTCAGAGCCAGCAATAAAGATAGACTGTTTAGGAAAGAGTCTGGCATAATCTTCCTCTGTAGACAATTGAATAAGTAAATGTCTGCCATCAAGTAATCCCAACTGCCAAGTTCCAATGACCTGAAGGAATTCAAAGTACTTTTTTACTAGCTCCATCCTGGGATGACCTAGAGTAAACTTCCCAATGAGGGTATGTTTAATAGCATCATTTAATTGTGTTAGCTCTTGGTCAGAGAAGAACACAGCAGGTTCACTTTCTTTTGTCCCAGTGGGGTGAATGAAAGGACAGGAAGCCCGACCTGTAGCTGCATCATGAAACAGCTGAGGGAAGACTGTTTTTTTAGGATTTGTCTCCACATTCCTACTGTTACTAACCACATTAGAAAAAGTTGCCTTAGTCTACTGGATATTGGATTCCAACTCAATATGCAGAGCCATAGGGGATCAGTTCACCACACCTACAATGTGACAGTTTACCAAGGAGAGGTAACACCAGCACACCAGTACTGGTAAGGAGACCGCCTCCGAACACATAAATTCAATCCAACAGTAACCCAACCAAAAGATTTGAAAAAGGAAGTGCCCGGAAAGGGTCAATAATGCCAAAACACCACAGAAGAAAGCCACCACCAGAACTACCACCAAAAAGTGGCTCACCTCTACCTGTAGGAAGCACCAGAACAATCGCAGCCGCCATAGTTGCCAAGGAAACCCTAGAAGAGCTCCTCCCTCCTTAGCCGCCATCTTATATATATATATATATATATATATATATATATATATATATATATATATATATATATATATATATATATATATATATATATATATATATATATATATATATATATATATATATATATATATCATAAGCATAAATATCAGCGGATCAATTTAATTTAAACATTTAAAATTGGTTGTTACTTATTAAAGTTAATTAAATTCATTAAAATTTGTTGAATTTAAATTTTAAGGTTTATTTAACTTACTAAATTATATTAAATTTTGTTAAATTTAATTTAAAATTATTTTAGTTCATTTAAAATTTATTAATTTTGTTAAATTTTATTAGGATTCATTTATGTTTGTTAAAACTCATTAAAGTTTATTAAAGTTTATTAAGATTTTTCTTACTTTTAATTAATTTTATTTTTGAAATTTTGATTAAGTCATATTAAAACTCGTTTAATTTTATTAAAATTTGTAAAAGTTCATTAAATTTTTTTATGTTTACTATGAATTTGTTAAAATTTATACTTGGTTGAAGTTGATTTAAGTCAGTTAAATTTTTTAAAATTTGGGTTGAATTTTTAAGATGTCTTTATCCATAAGGTTTGGGCCAAACAATTGAAAATAAGAATTTTCTTATTGAGCTTGAGTCTGAGTTTAATTTTGAAGTGTGGATTTGAAGCTAATTCATAATTTAGTTGAACTAGGTAGAAATTAAACTGTCTGGATTGATTTGAAATTGAAACTAACTTGAATTAATTTGTACTGGATTGAAACTGAGCTAAGTTTGAATTAAGTTGATTTTGGAATTGAGAATGAAATTAAGTTTTGGAATTAAGTTCATTTGAGATAGAACTTATTCAGAATTGGGTTGAAATGGAATTAGAGATTGAGTTGAATCTTATATTAAGGTGTAAAAGAATAAGGAACCTAATATTCCACCAAAAAGGTGGTTAGTAGGTGGACTAACTTAAATTTTGGGAATAATAGCCCAAGTATAGATGCACATAGCTTTTTATCGACGCAGGTGCATTAACATTATTAAATTATTAACCAACAAAATAAAAGAAGGTCTCCCTTATTGTCAAACTTAAGATAGATTGTTCTATTATCAAGTGATTTGAGATACCCTCATCGATAGCCATTGGTTACTTCCTCCTTGGGTAGCCTTATAATCTTAAAGGAAATGCCATTTTTTTATGGTACTACCTTAATTCTATCTATTGGGTGCTTAATAAGCTAACCTTGTCTTCTAAACTAAACTACTCTAGGATGTATGACGACTTGGGTTTTCTTTTACGTTGGTTAACCTAGGGTTCATAAAAAGAATCTAACCTAGGTTGTGGTTGTGAAAATTAGAGTTGGTTGATTTTCATTAATTTCAGTGGTTTGATATTTAACTAATGATTTGTTTGATTCCAAACTTTGTCGGTTATGGTGAAAATCAGTATTCTTTTATGGGTTGGAAGTTACAATTTTCCTAGGTTGTAGGTTGATGTCATAAATCAGAGTTTCTGTAAAGTCTTATTTTCACTTTAAGTTACAGTTCATTGTTTTTTATCCTAAGTTTGATTTCTAATGTTTTATGTTTAGGACTTACATTTAAAATTATTTAACTCAAACATCTCATGTTTATACTCTTCTTATTTAAGGATCATCTATATGATCACAAAATCTATTTTATTATTCACAAAAAGGAAAATGTTTTTTTTACACAAAGAGTTTGTGCGATATAGACATACTTATTTACGAATTATATTAACATGAAATGAGCCAAGACATACATACTCAAAGGCCAAGACTACAAAATCAAATGTTTCTGGATAGAAATATGTTCATTTTGGATACACTTATGTCTATGAAATATAAGACTTGCCTAGGCTATCTATAAAAAGAGTCTTGTGAAACTTATAAGTTCTTAATTAATGGGTTCAAAAATATTTGAAAGTTTTATTTAAATATTTCTTAGGTTTTGTTTATTTTGTTGAGTTAATTCTAATTTTGTTTTGAAAGGAGTTCTAAAAGGATTTTATGTTTTGTTAGAAAGCTATTTTTAGGTTTGTTAAAATAGGTTTTAGTTTAAGGATTGATTTAAGGTTTTTAATTTTAAATTTCAAGTTAAGGTTAATAAAAAGGTTTTAGTTTTGGAAAAATTCAGAATTTTAAAATTTACTGAAATTGATTAAAAAGTTTAAATTTTGAACATTAAAAGTTTTAAATTTGAGAATTTATATTAAAAATTTTAACTTAAAAAAAGGATTTTATTTTTTGTTGAAAAAGGTGTTAAGATTATTCTTAAAAGGTATTAAGATTTTAATTTTGAAAATGTTTTAAGATTATTAAAAAAGATGAATTTTATTGAGGCTGTAACTTTACAGTTCAAATTTTTTTGAAAGCTTAATTTTTAGGGTTTAATGCTCAAGTTTTAAGATTTTAATTTTTATGAAGAAGATTTTAAAGTTTATTAATGACATAAATTTTATGGTTTAATATTTAAGTATTAAAGATTTTTATATTTCTGAAAAAGATTTTCTTTTGTTTATTGAGAATTTGGTTGAGAGAAATTTCAAAGAGATACTTTTAGAGGATGTTCTCTTGAGAACGAACCTTCAAAAAATTCCATAGGAAATTAAATATATTTAAAATAATTTTAAATTTTAGCGAGATCATCTTATCACTTAGCTTAAGAAGTTAAATTGTTTCTCCTAGTACTTGTCCAACTTACAAAAAAGAAATTTTAATTTGCATATTATGCTGCTCATCTAACTTGCATGAAAGAAAATCCAACGTGCATATTAAAACATGCTTACATTCATTCACATACCTGCATACATAACATATCAAGATAAACATTCATTCTCATGCATGAATTCATACTTATTACATTAACATTTTTACAAGTTTTTCTCATTATTTCTTATTATACACATATGCACATTTATGCTTTTGCCACATTGCATTTGTATCATATCACATGTATTTACATAGTTCACCTTACTCATTTACACATGTCACTGCATACACTAGTACACATTTACGCTCATATATAACTAAACTTCTACGTACCCACTAAACTTTAGCATAGATGTAGCTAAAAAAAAGTTTATAAACTTAAATAAACATATAAACTTAAATAAACATATAAACTTAAACATACATGTTAATGTTAATGTGCACCCAAATAAACATTTTTCCCTCTCCCTTGCTCTTTGATATGCAACTTTGGGCTAGGTCTAATGGGTTTAGTTGAAATGGATATGATTGAGTTTAATAGGTTTGGGCAGGGCTAGTTCTCAAATTGATGAGTTTAGGTGTGTTATAAGTGGGTTATTCGGTCAAATGGATTAATTATTTGCTTTGTGGATTCATTATTGAATTAATAGGTTATTTGGCGATTAATGGTTCTTTCTTGAATTAATAGGTTATTTGTTGAATTAATAGGTTAATGAATTAATTAATGGTTGATGCTTGTGTTAATATAATTAATTAGTTAGTGAGTTAATTAATTGATCAATAGGTTAATGTAGTCAATTTGTAAGTTAATTATTTGCTTAGTAGGTTAATTGTTTTCTAAATGAGTTAATTAATGGTTTAATGAGTTATCTAATGGATTACTTGATGAGTTAATTAATTTTGTAATGGAATAATTAGTGATTTAATGAGTAATTAATTGTTCAATGGGTTAATTAATTCTTTAATGAGTTAATTAATTGTGTAATGGGTAAACTAATGCTTTAATGAGTTGATTAATTGTTTAATGGGTTAATTATTGATTAATGAGTTAATGTTTTGGGTATGATGGGTTTTATGGGTTAGAACTAATAGGTTAAGTGGTGCTTAGTGGGTCAATTAATAGTTTAAATGGTTTAGGGTTCATGGTTTAATGAGTTAAGTGGGGTTTAGTGGATTGATTAATGTGTTTAGTGTCTATGTAGGTTTCAGTTTAGTGTACTAATAGTCTAGACTAGTGTTATAGTGGGTTAATAGGTTAAGTTAATAGATTTATAGGTTAGTTTTGTGGTTAGTGTTCTAGGTTAATGTCTCGATTTAGGGTGGTTTAGTGGATTAAGATTTTGATTAGTGTGTGTTTAATGCTTTAAGCTCTCAGTTACGGTGTGTTTAGTGGATTAAGTTTTAGACTAGCAGGTGTTTAGTGCATTAGGGGCTTGTTTAGGGGGAATTAGTGGATTAATGTTTAACTTAGTGGGTGTTTAGGTTTCAGTTTAGCATGAAATGGGGGAAAGAGTTCTGACCAAGGCAAAATGGAGGGAAAAACTTTGTTATATGTAAAAAAACAATTAAATTATTTGAGATTCAACATACACAAGGTAAATTAAGTGAAAGCCCTATGGTTTATGATAAAGCATTTAAATTTTACATAATACAAGTGTTGACCTTACTTTTATGAGGACCCCAAATTAACACCCACAGACAAGATAGATCTTGAGTCATTTGCACAAATTCAAGATCCCTAGAGACCTCTTCAAAGACCTAATGATCACTATGACCATTAAATGCATCCTAGAAGGAGGTTTATCAATATTGACCCCTTTGAACTCATCCAAGGTTCCTTAAAACCCTAAAATTCAATTAACCCCAATACACCTTTTTTGGAGTCAAACCATAATGACATCCTGAAATGATCAGATTAGCAATGAGATATTTGATTAACACTTGGCCCAAAGGTCACCACATGGACCATTTGGTCAAATCTTGATCCAAAGGTCATCATATGGACCATTTGGTCAACCATAGACCTAAGTTGGTCAAAATTTGTCAAAATAGTCAATTTTGTACCCAAAGACTACCACATTGACCATATGGTCAATCCTAGACCTAATTGGTCAAACTTAGTCAAAATGGTCAATTTTGGATCCAATGACCACCACATTGACCATCTGGTCAAATCAACATGGTCAAAATGGTCAATTTTAGACCTAATGACCACCACATTGACCATCTGGTCAACCCTAGACCTAATCGGTCAAACTTGGCCCCTTGATCAACCCAAAACACTAAAATGACCAAATATGACCATTTGGTCAGCCCAAACACTAAAATGGGTCAAACCAAACCATTTAATCAAATCAAGCTATCCAATAGACTTCCATGACTCACTCAACCATCACATGGTTAAGCAAGTCACCTTGGTCAACTTCAAACCTATATTGGTTAACCATGGTCAAGTTTGGTCAAACTTAGTCAAATTTACCATTTTTGGTCAAATTTTGGTCTTTTAGTCAATTATTTTAATCTCTTAATTAATTATTCATTTAATTAATTACAGAGAGTAAAATTAAAGATTATTAGATCTAGGATTTAAATCCAAAATCATGGTTTAAAATCATAGTAAAATAAACCCATGGGAAACCATTAAATGCACCAAGCCACCATGACCAATCCTATAATCAAATAAGATCACAAGGTCAACCCCATAAGTTCAACCTAATTAATTTGTTAATTAATTAATTAATTGATTGATTGATTAATTAAGTCACCAAATTACCTCATAAAGAAGCTTTAGTCTAAAGGCTATACATGGAAGACCTAGCCCATGCATGAAAGCCCAAGCCCAAAGCTCCTTTTACCTATGACTTATGAGTCACCCATAACCAATGAGATTTTCCATGACATGCCAAGACCCATGAAAGACCCATAAGCCCACAGTTTTTGGCCTTAGTCCATGGTCATCATGAGGCCATTATGGAAGAAGGAAGGAGGTGTCATTCCTTCATGAAATTGTTGGAGGAAGACACTGTGAAGTCATCACCCACCTTTCTCTAAACCTAATGAGAAAAAGACATTACTCAAACCAATCTCCTCACCATGATTAAGTTCATTTAAACCAAGCTATGGAAGTGAGGAAAGGGAAGCTTATGTGTTATTACTCTCTAAATTCAAAGCATGTTTTTGATGCTTAAATGGAGTGACTTAGCCAGATCAATCTCAAAATTCCCTCCACCTCATAAGCCAACCAATGGAAGGAAGCTAAAGCTATGGAATTCTCACCCTAATGAAGGCTCATCATGGAAGACTTAGGGAAGCCCATCCTTGGCTATCTCCGGCAAGGAAACTTATCTCTAACCATCATGACACTGTTTATCTTCCTCCCTAAGAAATTTCATGCTTATCCAAGCTCAACCATGGCTCATCTATTTCTATAAATAGAGCTAACCCGAGAGCCCCTATAGAGAGAAGAGACCTACCTACAGTGCCCAAATTAAAAAATCCTTAACACCAAAATTATTCTCCCAACCCTAAGGAATTGATTCCCCATAGATTTAGCTCCTGAAACCCAATGACTAACTTCAAATTCATGCCCTAAAAGTAGTACAATTTTTCAGGTTAACATGAAATTATTCCAAACCCCATATTAACTACTCCTACGCTATCCCTGAGCTAGACGAGAAGTTTCCAATCAAAATTGGTTCTACTCATTGGCTCTAACCCATTCCAAGATCTAGCCATGAACACATTTCAGTGAAATCATTTCATCAAAATTGGACTAAGGAGGAGCTTCGCAAGGACCCAACAATCGTTTCTGTCACACTTGATTGAGGCTTCACCTCATCAAGGCTAGGTATGGCCATTTTAACCTAATTTTCGCTCGGGTCTGGACCTTTGTGAAGTAGAAAATTTCAAAACCTATAAATCACCGTATGGATGAGTTCGTCTCTTCAACATGAAGCTCTAGAAATAAATTTCATTAAAATTCATTGAGAAATGACAGAGATTTAAGGGTTTTAAAATGAATGACTCAAAAGATACTCCAGGCTGGGGGTGACGACCGGATTACGTCCATTTATGTGTATTCGAAATGGATGACTATGATCCAACTGAATCGCAGATTCATCCATATGAAACTGACATAACCGCGGGCCATGTGGTTGCCTAAGTGGAAATTCCAACCAACCAAACAATGCTGCGTGTCGTTTCGATAGATCTGAGGATCCAATCAACGCTTGCGTGGATAAATAAGAAATTATGGAATTTCTTATTTAAATAAATACAAAAGTCTTTAAAAATTCATATCTTGACAAAGAAAAATCACAAAAATATAATAAAAAATACCCTTGAATTCAGGAGAATAAGGAGAAAATTATAAAAACAAAATCTGGAATTAATGATTTATATTATTTTTAATTAATTAATTACTCTTTGGATTAATTTAATTATTAAAAATTACTTATAAGTCTAAAAATTTTGAAATTTTTACAGATTGATCATTTTATCCTTGGGGATATTTTGCAATTTCTATAACTCTAGGGAAAATCTCTAACATGAGATATCCAATTTTTAACCTTGTTTTATGATTATTTTAAATAATTATAAAATTGGAAGATAATAATTTGAAAATGATAAGAAAGCTTACGGTGTTGAATTTGAACCCCAAAATGACATTTTCTAATCTTTAGAAAATTTGAAATGACATTTTAGTCTTTTATGGTAAATTTTGTAAAATTAAAGAATTATAACTTAAACCCTAAATTTTTTATCGTTTATGAAAGGATAATTAGGATTAACTAAACCCTAAAACCTAAGTTTAAATCACTCTAAACTTAAGATGAATCCCTAAGTTTTAGTTAGGTTAGGTTTAAATATAACTTAAACCTTTAAAAATCCTAATAAAGCTTAATCACCTTAAATCTTAATAACATTATTTTTAAGATAAATTAAACCCTAGTTAGGTCTAATCCCTTATTAGACTTAATTATCTTACTAAAACCTTAATTGCATTAAGTTTAAGTCAAATAAAACCAATACTTAGGCTTAACCATAATTAGGTCTAATTAATCCAATTAAACCTTACCTAAATTAGGTTTATTTAATCATAAATCCTAATTAGACCTAACCCTAATTAAGTCTAATTAATCCAATTAAACCTTACATAAATTAGGTTTAATTAATCCTAAACCCTAATTAGGTCTAATTAATCTAATTAAACTTTACCTAAATTAGGTTTAATTAATCCTAAACCTTAATTAGCCCTAACCCTAATTAGTTCTAATTAATCCAATTAAACCTTACCTAAATTAGGTTTAATTAATCCTAAAACCTAATGACTGCGACTTTATGTGGTGATAAAAATGATTGCAATTGATTAGTAATAAAGTCACTTATATAACCGCAAGTATACGTATCGCTCAAGTAATACATGGCTCTAGTGCAGTCCTGGTTATCGATCCCACAGGGAAGTGAGATAAAAAGTCCTTAGTCAAATTCTAGTCTACTACAATTACTCCTTAGTTTGGAAGGTCGATTAAAATGATGTTTTATCTAGCAACTACTCCTAAATGCAAGTGTTAATTCCAAAGAGAAGTCTTTTTGCATGAATTGGCTTGAAGAATTTTGAGATACTAAAAACTACTAGTCTTATGTAATGAAATGGATAATGTATACGAATGAGATGCATTAGATATTATATGTGCCAAATAGGAGCAATCATATTCTTTACCCTTTGGTCCAGGCATAAAGAACATTGACTAATCCTATGCTTGTTTAATAAATTCGTGGCTAGGCTAACATCTCTGCTTCAGTACTTAAACAATAGGACCGAATTGGGAATTTTAGTCTGTCACTCTAAAATTTCACTTCTACGTCCAATAATTATATTTCCCTATTTATTTGCATTCAATCCCCATGAACTTCACCATCCATGGAATTTGAATGTGGTTCGTACTTAGTTATAGAAAGCATAACCCTCTTGGATCGTATGTTTTCACAATGAATTTTAACATTACAACCGGCCTTAATTGCAATGTAAATGAAGTGCAAGTAAAAACCATAACATTTATATATAAAACTTTTTCTAGCATGTATTTCAACATCCTACACATGAATTCTACTCATTACAAAAGAAAAGTAAAAGGAAAAGAATTGCATAATCTTCTCATGCCACTATTTCCAAAGAAGAAGGAAGAGTAAGAAAGATACGTCACAAAGCACAAAGAAATCACAACAGAAACTTCATTTAACCAAAGCAAATCCACTAGGTAAGTGTTTACAAAATCATAAGCTAATGAAGAACAATGCTTAGCTTTTTTCCCTTTGAAAGAAAGATGAAGATCTCTCCCATAAAGTCTCCCATCGATCCATGTAATGCTAGTACAACCCCTTACAAATTCTCCCAAAATCTCCTCTCCAATCTCTCTAAAAGGGTAGAAATCTAAATTTCTACTCTTAATCTAAGAATTCTAAAGATTCTCCAAGTTTTTCCTAACATTCCTCTTTCTTTTCTAACCTTCCTCTTTCTTTTCTAACCTTCCTCTCGTCTTTCTCTTCACTTTTCTAACCTATATTCGCCATTTAAAAGATTATGGATGAATTTCTAAGAGTTCCCTTAAGCACCCCATCTAAAAAGCGTCCAAATACATTGAATTTCAGCCCATAACTGCCAAAAGTAAGTTCATAGTCGTCCAGGGCACTATCGGCGGGCTAGAGGGCGCTGTCGGCGAGCTTTTCGGTCATTTTTTAGCCTTCTCAGGAAAATCTCGCCCTGCGCAACTCCACCGTTTCGCTCCCTTTCGCTCCGTTTTACCTCTGATTTACCCCGTTTCAGTTGTGTTGCTGTCGGCATATATTAGGTTTGTGTTTTGTATTTTTAAAAAAAAGGGTCGCCTACAGAAGTTGTCAGCGAATTTTAAATTTTAAATTTAATTTAAATATATATATTTTAGAAAGTAACGTTTGATTTTTTAAAATAATTTTTAAGTTTAAAAATTTTAAGATATGAAATCAAACCGATCTCACATCCCAAATAGTTTATATAAATGTGCACCACACCACAAACCGTGTATCTATCTCGAAGAATAGACACACTGCTTGATGATGGGGCTCGATTAAATAAACTAGAAGATTTGTGACATCCGTTTGGTCTGTGAACCAATTTTATAAGCCGACAAGTTCCCCTGTTTAATATAAAGGAATTAAGCGGGGTTTATATTACACGGGTTCTTAAAGTTCCTATAAGGGCAAGCCTCTATAGTTAATTACATCTTAAATGACGGCATCATTTAAGAAAACTCTCGATAATGATCAGTGGTTTTGCTCTCAAGAATTTCAAAGTTTAAGGTTTCAAAGAATTGAATTTTGGAAATTTCAATAAGGAATGGATCAAATTTGGAACAGTTATTTTGAGAGTCCACAGGAAGAGAAGTAGAAGGAGCCGAGGATCCAAGAAGAATCTTAGCAACTTCCCAAACTATCATATTGTTTGGCTTCAATTTGAGAGTTTATTTAATGTTGCAATCCTGCCAATTTTAATTAATTAGACTTATATTTATATGACATAATCATACAAATAGCCTCGAAGATGTGAGGGTTTATGTCGTACCAAATGACTACCTCGGAGTCCTAAGACCGGTTAGGGCTTAATTTGCATAACACAATTATGCAAATGCCTAACGAAAAGTTGAGGATTTATGTTGCACTAGGCAAACTTCCTCGAAATTCTATGGCTTGGTTATTTAATTCTAAGAAAGGTTTTGCTGATGTAGATCCATGTTTTGCTGATGACGATGGCTGTGCTGCCCACTGTGCTCGAAGCTCCTTGTTGTTACAGAGGTTTAGTTTTAGAAAGTGGTAATCAAGAGACGAGAGAAGAGTTTTGGTTTAGAAAAGTCTTAAGGTTCAGATGTCTTAATGTTTTAATTAAAACAAATCTTAAAGTTGATTAAGCAGGACCGATTAAGATCCCACGGTTCCGTCATCCCAGCACCGCTATTTTCATCGGATTCACTTAGTCCAAATAAATTTGCTAAACTCAACTGAATGAGTTCCACACTTTCATTTAGACCGCGGGAAATCATGTTAGCAACACGTGGGTTACATCATCCGAGGGATTCCTGATCATCCAACGAGATGTTTTAATTTTGTTGTAGTTGTAGTTTTGTTGTTCTGTTTGTGATTAAATTTTGAGTTGTCTTATATTTTGAATGTTGTGGCGGTGAATTTTATCTTGTATTGATTTTTAATTTAGTTTTAGGTTTCAGTTTTGTGGCTATCCTAAAGGTTTCAGTTTTCATGCAGGGTGACATTCTTGCTTAACAAGCAAATTTTACGAGAAAGAAAGTACGGCGCAGGTAAATAAATTGCAATAAAATAAAAGCGTACCTGATGAGTCTTCTCGTCATTCCCGGCTGCACTTAAAACACATGTCAAAGCATTTAAGTATTTTCAAGAAATACTTAGGTAAAGTTAAGGGAAGGTTCTGGTTGTCTACCAAGATCCTAATCTTATTACTAGTTAATTTCTATGACGTCTAGGTTCTTGTGTTTTGTTAAGGATGATTTTCTTCACCAAAGAACAATTAAGTTCAATTGTTCTTCTAAATAACCTCATCATATTGAGAAAGTGCTTAGGACGAGTCCTGAACATCCTTTCAATGCTTCTGAGATTATTTCAAGTCCAAATGAATTTCATTGTACAGGTGAATTGGTCATCCAAGAGTTTAGTTAAGTTTTGTTTCTTGCTCAATGAATTTGGACATTTGATTATCCGATGAGTGAAATGACATTTCACTTGATGCTCCATTTAAAGGTTATAACTGTGAGAGCCTCCGGGGGGTAGATTAGTTCATTGAGGAATTTAACCATTAAAGTTGAGTTGATGACTTAAAACAATCCAATTTAATAGTAAGGTTTTAGATTGATTCTTAAATGTTTTAAAATCACTTAGGTTGAAAGAGGTGTTTAAATTATTTAATTCCATTGAGTTTTGATAATTCAAATTTGTTTTAAGCATTTTAAATTAATCTTAATCGTAACTTGTTTTGAGATTAACTTTTAACATTTCAAATTTGTTTTAGGTTAAGTTTTAAGTGATTTTAAATTAGCTTTAATGTTTTAGGTTTACCTTAATTTAATCATTAAATCATTCAATGTTTTAAACTTTTAATTTAGTTAAGGATTATTAATTTCATTTATCAATATGTTTTAGAGTTAATTAAGAGTTTGAATATTATTAATACATTTAGGGACTTTAAATTAAAGAATTAACATCTTCCTAAGTCATATTCCTAATTTTAATAATCTAAAATTTTAATTATTCTTCCAAAATTTAAATGATTTAATTAATTAAAGTTTCATTTTTTATGTTGTAGGTGATTAAATGGGTTTCTACCTCTTAATTCCCTAAGTTTCAATCATCCAAGAGAAAATTAAGATCAGATATTTTACCCTCCCTTTGATTAGGCTTAAAGTATTAATTAAGGTTAAAATCCTTAATTACCTTTATGCCCCTTTTAAGCATATTCACTTCATAACTCATTAAATTGAGCTCAAATGAACTTGAAATTTTTATGTCACTTCACTCACATGTCAATTAAGACATTAGAGGATAAAATGTGATTTTTCTATTTTTAATTTAATTTATATAATTATCTTAATGAAAAATAAGGGTTTTCAATGAAAATTCAACAACATGACCAAGGTAAGGTTTCTGTCCTTAGAATAATTATGGGATGTTCCTACTAACTAGAGGATCACTTGGACCAATGTTGGTGATTTTTTAAATTTTATTTTATTTATTACAATTATTTCAATTTTTAGGGTATTAATTAATTATAAAATAAAATTAAAATTGAAAAATTGAGTTTTATATTTTTCTTAAATCTCTCTGACCTCAAGGAGTTCAGAAAAACAAATTTTATAATTTTATGATTTCTCTTTGATTTATTAGATTTATTTTAGTGGGAGGTTAAGAAAATTCATTTTTTAAATATTAAAATTATCCTAGGCCTTTAAAAATTCATATTTTAACTTAGAGACTTTGGAAAAAATATTTTGATGGTTCCCAAGTGATTAAGAGATCAAATGTGGTATTTTGGTGAATTTTTATATTTTTGTGATTTTTTATAATTTTTTATTATTAAATATTTAAAAATGATTTAAAATCAAATTTTTATGAAAAATGTAATTTTATTTTTCTTGGACTCCTCTGATCATAGAGAACTCCAAAATTTAATTTCGTGAAATTTTGAAATGTATTTTGGGTTTTATGAATTTTTTAATTTTTAAAATAGCTATGTCAATTAATTCATTTAATAGGGTAAACTAATTCTAATTGACTTGAAATTTTTATTTGAGGTTCTCTGTATCCTAAGTGACAGTGGAGAATTGATTTCAAGTGATTTTAATGTGTGGTTACTCCTAATTAATTAAAGTTCATTTTTAAGTGTTTAGGCTAATTAAGGTTATTTTTAAAGAATTAAATCAAGCCATAATTTTCCTAGGGTCCTCTGGTCCAGAGATACTTCCCCTAATTTTTCTAGATTTTATTAATGAAAATACTAATTATTGCAATTAAAATGTCAAAACAGACACATAAACTTGAAAAAATAGATAACTTGCTGCAGAGATAGCCTCTGGCCTTGGAAAATTGAGGGAATGTTCCCAAGATCAGAGGCTACAAAAGCCCTATAATCTCATGCCATGATGAATTGTATGCATGAATGGAGAATTAAAATATTCAAAATAGTATTAAATTAATTAAAAATGAAATACTTAACAAAATAACTTAATTATTTCTCCACATTAATCTCCTCTATTCACTGAGCAAGAGGGTATTTTTCTTTTATTTTTATGATTTTTCTATGCAAAGTTATGCATTTTTAAAGTTTGTTGAATTAATTAAATAGAAAAAACCCCTATTTTTCTACTTATCCAGCGCGGCGCCGAGTCATCCTAGGCAGCTCCGAAGCCACACGCGTCGCTCCGCCATTTGACGCCACCATCTGACTAAAATGCCATGCGGCCCGCTGTTCCGCTCCGTCTCCTCGTCCGGCTTGATCTCCACTGTCCGTCCAATACATGCTCGAATGGACGGCAGCCCTTCATCGTCCCTAGTCGTTCTAACCTGAGAACCGTCCATCTTCTAACCATAAGGTCTCACTCGATACTTAACCAAATTACATAATCTTGGGCTCCATAAACTCATCTCGACGAAACAAACACATCTATACGGCTATGATGCTTTGAAATTAACTTAAACAAAATAGAGAATCGAAACAAGCTCTTGGGAAGGAGGAGTTCAATACCTCGGCTCTGAGAAGTGAAGCTTCAATCAGAGGGGCTTGGCACGTTCGTTGGAGTCCAGGGAAGCTAGGGATGAAGCCTGGAGCTGTGGTGAAATGCCTAGGTATGATTTCCACCAAACTCGATTTCAAGCTTTGGTCTCCAGCACAAATGGGTGGCCTGGTGAGGGGGCTTCCACTTCGGAACTTCTTCTGTTGGTCTGGTGATGGTGTAGGGTCGATCAATTTGAGGTTTTGCTCATTGTGGTGAAGTGTCCTGTTTTTGGGCTTAAGATTGAGCTCAGAAATTGAACTCACAGAGGGGATTTTAGAGCTGGATTTCAGTGGGGATCAACTGCTCTAGGTTGTGTGAAGAGTTTGGGATCAATTTGGCAGAGTTTTGTTAAGGTCCAGTGCATCAACTCTTCTGGCCATGGAGGTGGTGAAGTTTAAATAGCCATGGTTAGAGGGCTTCCCAGGATCAATTGAGGGTTGGGATCAGTTGCTCAGGGGAGGAGAAGAAGAGCTTCAGTGACCATTGTCCATGAGACAGCTCAGCAAGGGAGTTTTGAATTTTTGAATTCAAATGTTGCTCTAGTCCTGGTGTTTTCTGGTGACTCAGGTGGTGGTCCGGCCAGGGTCAAGTCATCCTCATGGTCACTGAGGTCAGGGCTTGAAGTTTGTGAGCTCAATTGGTTGCTTCCATGTGTAAAGAAGTTGATTTAAATGGCATAAGGAAATGGGTTCATTTTGGGTCAAAAATGGCCCAAGTCATGGATTAGGCTTGGTGCACCTCCCCAAGACCTGGTTTTGGGCTAAGGGAAACCAGTTGGGTCAGCTTGATTAGTGAGGTCAAGTCACAATCCAAGTACAATTAGTCTTAAGCAATGTTTAGGAGAGTCATGAAAAGGCTTAATCACCCTTAAGGGAATCATTAAAGGGCTCCCTCCTTTTGCCACTTTGGATATGGTGAGGTGGAAAGATCTCCCGTGGCTATCATGTGGCTTGTGCATGGCTCCTTGGCTCACCTTTGGAGTGGAAAAAGTTAGCTCACTTGCATGAGAAAGGATTTTGGGATTTTTTTGATATCTTGATGAAAATTTGGATGAAGCTTGATTTGGAATGGTTTAATGATGACTTTGAAACTTAGGAAAGATTTTAATTGAATGAATTATGAAGAGGAATGTCATGTGGGCCTTGGATTGAAAACTTGGGCTTTTAGAATGTTTTAGAGCTTAGGCTTTTAGAATGTTTTAGAGCTTAGGTTTGGATTTTGGGCTTTTAATTTGGGGTGAATTTAGGCTTAAGCTTGGGTTTGACCTTGAGTAAATTTTGGGCTAGATGAATGTCAAGTTTTGTTTAAGGAAATGTTATGAAGGTTTTAGAAAAGATTTGGGGTCAATTGGAGTTGAATTGGGTTGGTTTGGGTCATAGACCAAAATTGGGCTTTAAGCTTCAAATTGAAATTGAATTCAAATGTTAATCAAATTGGGCTTGGACTTGGTTTAGATTGGTATTGGGGATATTGAATTAAAGTTTAGAATTGAATTGGATCAAAATTGAAGTCAAATGTCTTGAGTTGGGTTGACATTGGGTCCATTTAGGTTAAAATGGGTCAAATTAGGGATTTGGTAAAAGTGAGCTAAATTGGCAAAATTGGCCCATGGTGTAGTTGAACAAAATGAAATTGGGAATATTTGGGATTTTTTGGAGTTTTTTGGGAATTTTTTGGAATTTGTGGAATTTTTGGCCAAAAGGGTATTTTAGGGTATTTGGAGGTTATTTGGAGGGTATTGGCGTATTTTGGTGGATTTAAAAGCTGGGAATTGTTTCAAAATTATTTTTAGGATTTTGGAGAATTTTGGGTAATTTTTGGGAAATTTTGGAAGGTTTGGTGGTTGTAGGGGCAATTTCGGTAATCTTAGGTAGGTTTGAAGGACCCAATGTCAAAACCAAGAATTTTGGCATAAGTGGAATTTGATTATGGTTGAGAGGGTGAAAAAGCTTAAAGTGAGCCATGGACCAAAAAATTTCCATTTTGAACACCTCATAGGTTGTTCCTAACCCTCTTAGCCAAGGGCTAGGGGTTTAGGCTTAGCCACATAAGTGCTCAAATGAACCAGGAGTCAAGATTGGGTAGGGATGGTTCAGGATTTAGGATAGGTGTGAAAGTGTAGTGTGTTCCAGCCATACCTAACCAGAACCAGGCCACCCAGGGTTATCCTAAGGCTTGAACATCCTATAGGAATTCATCCTTGAACCTCCACATTTGACTTTTAACCTTCCAAGGAGACTTGGAGGTTTATGATCATCTGTGGGGTTCAAGAAGAGTTAAGAGGTGTTTGAATTTCTAAGTGGTGGGTTCCATCTCTAGTATTCTAGCATAGTCAAGGAGAAGTCCTATGGCTAGATCCTAAGCACTAAGAGGAAAGGAAAAGACCTCACCAAAAATGAGGTCAACAAATGGACTCCCAATAGGTGTGGTGTGCTAACCAAGCACACCACGCATATTAAAGTTGATCGAAGGGATCAACTGAACCAACAAAGATGTAAAAAAAACTCTCTCAGAATAAACGAAGAGAGCAAAGAAAGTTCTCGTTGGGGAGTATCTGGTAAATCTCCAAGACTAAAGATTCCAGAACTCTAGCTGGGGAAAAAGAAGGTGAATTTCAAATCACAAGGTTTCAAGAGATCGGAATTTAAATTCGTTTCATTTTTTTTTCAAGTTTTAAATTTTGAGTTTGAATTTTCGATTTGAGTTTCAATTTTGGTTGAAATTTAACTTAAGATTGATTTCGAGGTGGATTTCACAGAAGTTTTGGATTTAATATGAGGATTGGAATCTGGGTCCCAACCTCGGGATTGTAAAGAGAATTGAAATTTAGGTACCAGCCTCGAAGAGAGAATCAGAATTTAGGTACCAATCGAGAAGGATGAGGATTAGAATTTAGGTATTGATCTTGAAATGAGAACTGGAAGTTAGGTACCAGCCTCGAAAAGGGTGAGAACTGGAAGTTAGGTACCAATCTCGGAAGAGAGTCGGAAGTTAGGTACCAACCTTGGAAAGGGTGAGAACTGGAAGTTAGGTATCAGTCTCGGAAGAGAGTGGGAAGTTAGGTACCGACCTCGGAAAGGGTGAGAACTTGAAGTTAGGTATCAGTCTCGGAAGAGAGTCGGAAGTTAGGTACCGACCTCGGAAGGGGTGAGAACTGGAAGTTAGGTACCAGTCTCGGAAGAGAGTCGGAAGTTAGGTACCGACCTCGGAAAGGGTGAGAACTGGAAGTTAGGTACCAGTCTCGGAAGAGAGTCGGAAGTTAGTTACCGACCATGAAAAGGGTGAGAACTGGAAGTTAGGTACCAGTCTCGGAAGAGAGTTGGAAGTTAGGTACCGACCTAGGAATTTCAGGAGTGCGAAAAAGTTTCTCGGAAGAATGTGAATTTAGTGGACACCGAGATTAGGATGCCTTGTCGGTCTTATACCCAAGTCGGAGGATTAGAATGCGAAAAAGTTTCTCGGAAGAGTGCGAGATTAGTGGACACCGAGATTAGGATGCCTTGTCGGCCTTATACCCAAGTCGGAGGATTAGAATGCGAAAAAGTTTCTCGGAAGAGTGCGAGATTAGTGGACACCGAGATTAGGATGCCTTGTCGGCCTTATACCCAAGTCGGAGGATTAGAATGCGAAAAAGTTTCTCGGAAGGATGCGGGATTAGCAGACATTCAGAGAAGAGGATCGAACTTTGAGTATCGATCTCAAAATGAGAACTGGAAGTTAGGTACCAATCTCAAAATAATGGGAACTGGAAGTTATGTACCAATCCCAAAGGTTAGTATTTGATTTGGGTTTCGAAGATTCTGCGAAAAATTTAGTTTAGCAGAAGATTGGAATGAGACATGAAAGTGTTTCACATCCCAAGAAAGTTGATCAAATATTGATTGTTTGGCGAAGGATATGAATCCATGCCATCAAAACTAAATCGAAAATTTTGTGGTTCTGTGTCAGTAAACTCAATCGACCTTCTCAAAAAGAGGAAAGAGATCGCGGGGATTCAAAAAGGTTTCGAGAGCAGCCTGAGGCTGGAGATTTCAAATTCGGGACTTTATTTTCATTGTTTGTTTAGTTTTTTAGTGATTTGATTTTTTTATGTTCAATTAAAGTTCGCGTTAATTTCGTGTTCATTTTGACATTCAGATTCTTAAAAAGAGTTATTTATTCATTTTGTTTTCTTTTCGTTCTTCGTTCGAAGTTCATTTAACTTAATAGCGTTTCCCAGTCAATTTGCACAAAAGAGGTGAAGGCAAAACACGACATGGTCGTTTCCATTCTAGTTTGTTGAAAATACATCATATAACTTGATCCAAAACATGATGATATTTTCCTTGAAAATTCAGTATCTTCCAAAAACAGATTGTGTAAGATTCTTGCAAGTTTCTTCCAAAAGCCTCTGTCAAAATCTTTGTCTGAATAGTGAGACACATGGACAATAACATCACCTTCCAAGCCATCCTTGGCAAGACATGACGTTCGGATGTGCATAGGAGGTGTGCTATCTCCCATGTTGTTCACAGCTCATAAGGCCGAAGGCTCTCTAATTCTGGATCTGGTTGAAAGTGGAAAGCATTTTACTGTTATCCATCCTCCTGAAAGTGACAGAGATTTGCCGATCAGGCACCCCTGGAATGCAGTGTTTTGCTATGTCCGCTCCGTTTCCTTTTAGCACCAAGACGGAACTTACCAGTAGAGGTATCTCCACCGGCCCTCTGAATTCTCCGGGGCCTGCTATCCGGAGGTCAGATCCGAACATGATGTTACATTGGTTGACAAAAGACACCGTGCAGAAAGGTATGACGAAGGCGTGATGATCTATGTGTGGCAGTATGCAGTCGCCCTCCTTGTATATGTTAATGATGCAGCTGTTGGGTATGCAATCTACAGGTAATACCCTCTATGTCACCATCCCTTTTACCATCCTCTTGATAATTCTTGGCATCAGATCTACCTCCCTATGACGGAGTATCCCTGGTGGATTTCCCTTTCTGTCCTCGGTGAAGTTGTAGCAACACCCACATTGGATTGTAACTCTTCCTTTTCCTTTCATCCATCTTCGAGGTTCTGTGTAGGTCTTCTCTCTCAAACGACCAGCTCGATGACGACCGCGCTGCTAATATAATAATTCAGCTTCGGGGGAGAGTAGGGTAATAATTAGAAGGATGTATATAATTATTAAGCTTAATAAGTTGTAAATGTTTTTCAAAGTAAAATAGCAATTGTACACCCTCCCCTTTAATCAACGCAAGTATACGTATTGCTCAAGTAATAAAGGGCTTTATTGGAGTCCTAGATATCGATCCCACAAGGAAGTTAGAGATTTACAGACTAATTTTTAGTAACAACAGATTACTAATCTAATTTAGTATAGTATACAAAAAATGAAGAATGCTTAAACTAATACTTAAAGACAAATTATATAAGTCAATTTAGAAAAGTATCTTTCACCTTGTTTAGAGGATTAGGTGAATAAATAATTAAATGAGTTTAGAATTATGTTGTGCCAAATAGGAGCATTCCTATTCTTTACCCTTTGGTCCAGGTGGAAAGAACATTGACTAATCCTATGTTTGGTTACTGACTCTGTGGCTAGGCTGGGAGGATATTGGATGCCACTTCAGAGTTCCCATGTTCCCCTCGCCTGAGGGCTAACATCTACACTTCAACTCCCAAAAAATAGGACCGAATTGAAGATTTTAGTCTGTCACACTAAAATATTCAATTCTTCATCCGATAATTAATATTTCTCTATTTATTTGCACCCTCCTTCCAAGGCTTTTGAATTCACTGAATCTTAGATATAATCTTTACTATAGTTGATAATTCAACATATGTTAACAATTCAATTGGCTAAATTGAAAGTAAATTACAATTTAAGTAAAAGATTAACACAATCTCTATTTAATATTATTAGGCACAACTCATTTTAATTCTTCATTTCACAAAATCTCAACAACAAGGAGAAAGACAAAGAAAACTATTCAGAACGCATGGGAATAATAACACAGATTTTGGATTTCATTTAAAGTTATAAAACAATAAACATATATAATTCTCTCAATTCTTCTCCCCAAGCAGATTCCTCAAGTTCCTTTGACTCTTCCTTCTTGTACAACACTCTTAGAACTCACCAAGACACTAAACACTAACTCTTACTACAAAAGGAAACACTAATTTGACATTAACTGACACACCATGATACATAAAATCGTCTATATTTATAGAAGGAGTCAAATTTCTAAAGGTTTCTTAAGAACCTCTTCAAAACGCATCCAGATTCATCGTATTTGGCTTGATTCAACTGTCTCGCCGTCGGCGGGCTCGATCTCGTCGTCGGCTGGCTTTTAGAAGTAAGGCTAACCGTTCAGGCTCGCTGTCGGCGGGCTCGATCTTGCCTTCGGCGGGCTCGATCTCACCGTCGGCGGGCTCTATTATAATATATTAAAAACTCTCGAGAAAATCTCGCCGTCGGCGGCTTAAATCTCGCCGTCGGTGGGACAGTTCAATTTTCATCAATTTTTGTCCTTTTTGCTCCAGATTCTCGCCTTTTTGCTCTTTTTGCTCTCAGCACCTATAAATCTTCATTCCTGCAATAAAACACTGAAAATACCTTCTTTAAAGTGTAATTTCATATGAAATTGGTATGAATTTCTCAATATATTTTCTTGTGGTCAAAATCCACCAAACTTAACTATTACTTGTCCTCAAGTAATCTAGATACTATATAAAAGTAATGATTATTTGTAGTAATGTTTTAATTCAGAATTACTATGAATTTGATTCAAATAAATATTATAGTAAAGTTTTCTCGAAATATTTTTAAATAATTAAATTAAGTTTATAGAGATAAGCTTATTTACTCATCAAGTTTAAGATTTCTAGTTTCCTATTTATTTCAAGAATGACTATATTTTTCAATATTAAATTACTTAAGATATTTAGATGATAGGAATTTCATGAAAGCACTACTTAGTAAAATACTAATCCATATATATAAGTTCAGAAATATAACTGAAGTTTACCCTTTAGGATGATTCAAATGAAGCCAATTTTTATAAGGCATTTCCTCGAAGCTTCTCCTCACTTTTATATATATATATATATATATATATATATATATATATATATATATATATATATATATATATATATATATATATATATATATATATATTCTTCTCTTTTTTCTGGATTGATTTTCAATCCCCTTTTCTTTTCTTTTTCAAGTGAGGATCACTATTTTTGGTTAGCTTCGTTAATAATTTTGAACTTCATTTTCCTCTTCCTAAATTTGAAACTGGAAACATTTACTTCTCTTATATGTGTTTCAAAGTTTTTACTTCATTGAGTTTCAATCTTTTCTTTCTTAACTAAATAACTAAGAATTTTTTATTTGAAAATATAGTTTTCCTTACTTTAAATAGTTAACTATATTCTTATTCTCTTATACTAAATATTCTTAATCTACAAAATTAGTTAATCATTAAAAGTATTTCTTTAAACTTTTTATAATAATTAAATAAATTAATTCTATTTTATTGAATTAAAATTACCACAGAAAATCATTCTATAATAGTTTTTGAAAATATAATTTGAGAACAATTTAATAATTAAATTTGTATTTTTCCCTGCCCCAAACTTAAATTTTTCTATCTATCTATATGGGGTGAAAAGAAAATAATATGTAAATTTAAATCATACCTTCGTGCTTTAGGTATTTCTTCTTTTTGAAGTTCTGCAGGTTCTTTTCATCACTTAATTACCTGTACTGTTAATAACTTTCTACACATATATAATATTAAAGAAATTGATAGGTAAAGAAGTTTCAAAATAAGTACAAAATACTATCACAACTTATATTTAGTCTAATGTTAAACACACACAATTAACTATTTCAATTTAAGGTTACAATAACAGTCTGAAATATCAAAATTTACAAACTATATAACTTTAACAACAATATTTTAAAAAAAAAATCTACACCACATCACAATCGAATTCATAAACTAAACATTAATACTGAAGTTTTAAGAAAAACATATAATCAATCATAACATCATAATTATCAAAGTTTATAAGTCCAATAACTAAACAAACAAACATAGAATCTAATCTTGTGCATCAAAGTCCCAAACTATATCGTCGTTTCCTTGATCAGCGGGTGGAGTAGGCTGGTAATGACTGTAGCGGGGGCACTCAGGAAATATAACATCAAGCTCTCCTCTCCTGTAACGATTCTCAGCATCATAATAAGCTACCTCAAACTCTGAATGTCTCTGGAGATACTCACTGTCATAATCATGTCTTTGCTCTTATCCTCCAATTCTTTGATCAATATGCTCCAATTTTTCCTCAATCTTTTCAAAACTCTTCCGCTGCAGGGTCTTTTTATTCATCAAATCATGAAGGGTAGGAGAACTATAAGTAGGAGGATCATAACTGGTAGAGGGAATATCCCCACTAGTTGAAGGTACGTAACTCCTAGTTCCAGATCTCCATCCTTTGTGGGATTCATAAGTCTTTATATTACCCTGGGTAATGGGTTTCATAGGCTCCACCCATTCCTCATCATCTCTTGCCTCTGCCCCAGATAATTGGCAGAGTGCATAAATTAGATCAGGATGCCCTAGTCCTCTTCCACTCTCACTTCCTGCAGAGGCTAATACATTCTTGTAAATAATATTTCCCACATTAATACTTCTCTGGTTCTGAATACAGAAATTCAGAACTGCTTTATCTCTTGTTACTTCACTATGGTGATAGGTGGGTAACAAGGTAGAACAAATAAAATAGTGCCAAGCTTTAGATATTGCATTCAGCATAGAAAGAGGGAAGTTTACCCGTTCACGCTGCTTGATTTTCCAAACTCCTTTCCCATCAGTGAGAAAGTTGATTACTTCTTCCAGTGGTCCTTCCATTGTTCCAAAAGTATCATACTCGCTGGTGTGTAAGTCACGTACTTCATAGAAAGAATTGATTCTAGCAGCATTGAAATCGACTAAAAATCCTCTAACCTTTATTGGTGCATCTTCTATTTCAGTTAAGTTGGCATAAAATTCCTTCACTACTTCCACTGCAGCTCTATTTGTGGTGTAACAGAAATTTTCCCACCTCCTTTCTTTTATAATTCGTTCCACTTCTCCTCCTGGATTTTTAAATACTCGATCTTGTATGTACTTCCTTGCTTGCATATTGTGGAAGTATCTTGACTGCGCTCGAGCACTTACAAATCGTGTTTCGTCATATTCCATTCGCCTCTTTTGTCGCAGAGCCATTTTTTTTATCTATCAAATTTACAAAAAATCTTAACTAATCTCCAAAATATTACTAAAATGGCTTCCAAAGATGACTAAAATCACTCTAAATCAAGTTCCATGAACTTCTTCCAAATCTTTTCTCCACATTTTCAAATTTTCCAAAATTCCTTAATGTGGAAGAAATTCATGGTGAAAATAAAAAATTTTTACATATGAGGGAAGCTCTTACCAAGGAAAGACAAAATCCGGTGTCAAAATGTGTTGAAATTGCTCCAAATCCGCGATCTATCAAGCCCTAGGTCGGTTTTTTGAAGTTTTGAGGAAGGGGATGATGAATAGTGATGGTTGACCGGTCAAAATATAGTGTTTTACGAAATCTCACTGTCGGCGAGAAATTTCTCGCCGTCGGTGAGCTAATTAATTCAAAGAGGTCAAAAGTTTCGGGAAATTCTCGCCGTCGGCGGGATCGATCTCGTTGTCGGCGAGGTTTTCAAATTTTTAAAATTTTTAAGATTTATAATGTTTTCAATTCATTTTAAGCCTCAATAATGTCCGGTCACTTTAGATTATACTTTATCATGATTAGATACTATATTAACACATAAATTCACACAACACAAACATTACAACTTTATATATATGAAATCCAGGTGATTACAAATTTCACACACACTACATTAACAAATTGCATTGAAAAATCTTAACACACACACAATTCAGCGTCACAATCCACACTAAAATACTCAAAACGCTGAGACTAAACAAATAACACATAATCATATCTAGACTGAGATTAACTATAAAAGTGCAAATTAAAACTAAATTCATGCAATCACACAAAAATAAGTACGAATGAATATCTTCTACTCATCAAGATCTGAACTTAATTCTTCACTGATATTTCCAATAAAACGTAAATGCACGAACAGATTATAGAAAGGCCTGAAAGGGAATTCTTCGGTAGAATCTTCTTCAATCCATCCCTTCCTTCTGAAAAGTCGTATAAAACTAGCCTCCAGATGTCCTGAATGATTAAAATGCTCTTTCATTCTCCAATCAATGTGATCAAATAAATCAGAGATATTGTCAATGGAATTCATCACATATTGTATTTCATTCTCCAATCCTTTAAGTTTCCGTAAGATCATGTTAGTTCTATCAGTCAAGGGTCTGATTGAAGGATTGTTTTGAGATGCTTGATCCGTAATAATAGTTGTCTCATTATCGTTATTCAAAGTAGGAAACATATCAGTTGGATCTAATGGTTTCTAAGTCAATAGTACATTTTCCCAAGCTTCGTAAGAAACTTGGTATTGACTACATAATGCAAAAACTGTTGAAGGATGTTCGAGCCCGTGAATAGATCCATGTATAATTAGGCCTAAGGCAGACTTCACATTAATAGTTCCAACGTCGATGGGTAATCCAGTTTGAATACAATAATTCAAAATCACACATTCCTTAGAGACTTTATTTACCCTCATAGTGGGTAATAATTTTGAGGAAATAAAGAAGTGCCAGTTCTTAAAGACAGGGTTAAGAAGTGATGCAGAAAAACTAATGTACCGTCTCCTTGCATTTCCCAATCTTCTGGTTCATCAGTCAAATATCGGTAAATCTCATTCATATTTTATCTTGTAGGGACGAAATTTAAATTATGGCAAACAGGTGTATTCTCAATTGAATACAACTCATTAATTCTCGAAGGAGTGAAAGTTACCCATCTGCCTCGTACAAATACGCTTCCGTTGTTGATTCCATGAAGATTGGAATAGAATTCTCTGACTACAGGGATAACTACCGCAGAAGTTGTATAGCATAATACCTCCCAACATCGTCGAATAATCATCTCTTCAATAGATGTTGTCGAATTCTCTGCTCCTCTATTAACAAATCGTTTTTCTTTAATCAAACGCTTTTTCGTCTTAACCTTGTTGAATATCCGCTGTGCTTCATAACTGACGAACTTTCTCCTATTGAACACTTGGGATTTCATGATTTCAAGTGGATTGGATGCCATAATTTCTTGTTTTGGTAGAGTTTCTAGTCTTTTCTAGGAAGTAGAATGTGAAAAATTTGAGTTCCAGACGTCTTATATAGAGAAAAACACTTAGAATCGCCCGAAACCGCCAAGATAGCTCCCTAAAACCGCTCTTGTACCAGTCTCGCCGTCGGCGGTAACGATCTCGCCATCGGCGGGATAGTTATAATTTTAAACTGAATAAAGGTGCGCAAATCTCGCCGTCAGCGGTGTCGATCTCGCCGTCGGCGGACTAAGGCAAAATTGCCCATTTTCGCTTTTGTTCCAAAATTTTTTTTTAATTTCTTTTGTTAATCTTAATATGGTGATGATTATAAAAACAAATATGAGTTGTAGAATTCATTTATATTATAATTATCAATAAACCAAATAAATAAACTATAATTTAAGACTACTATGGGCTGCCTCCCATAAAGCGCTTGGTTTAACGTGGTCAGCCCGACCTATTCTGGTTGTTAATCAGGTTGACTGAACATTAAAACCTCTTTAAAATTTGGTCTTCTTCCTTTAAAATATGGTTTTAATCTATGTCCATTCACTTTAAATTTGTGTCCAGTCTTTGGATCTTCAATTTCTATAGTTCCGTAGGTAAATATTTGAGTTATAGTGAAAGGTCCTAACCATCGAGATTTCAATTTTTCAGGAAATAGTTTTAATCTTGTATTATAGAGCAAAACTTCTTGTCCTGGCTCAAAATTTTTCTGTTTAATCTTTCGATCATGCCATAATTTCATTTTCTCTTTATAGATTCAATCGTTATTGTAAGATTCATTTCTTAATTCTTCTAATTCATTCATCTGAAATAATCTCTTCTCACGAGCTTCTCTTAAATTATAATTAAATTCTTTAATCGCCCAATATGCTTCGTGCTCTAATTCAACTGGTAAGTGACAAGTTTTTCCATATATAAGTCTATAGGGAGTCATTCCAATCGGAGTTTTATAAGCAGTCTTGTATGCCCATAATGCAGTATCTAGTCTTGTTGACCAATCTAATCGATTAGGGTTTTCAGTTTTTTCTAAAATTTGTTTAATTTCTCGATTAGAAACTTCAGCTAATCCATTGGTTTGTGGATGATAAGCAGTTGAAATTTTATGAATAATGTTGAATTTTTCTACTAATTTGTGAATATATATGTTCCTAAAATGGGATCCTCTGTCAGTGATAATCACTCTCGGCATTCCGTATCTTGTAAAAATATTTTTCATTAAAAATTTTGAAACACTCTTAGCATCACATCGAGGTAAGGTTTCTGCTTCAATCCATTTAGAAACATAATCAACAGCAACTAATATATATGAGTTTCTAAATGAAGGTATAAATGGTCCCATAAAATCTAATCCCCAAACATCAAAAATTTCAACTTCTAATATAAAATTTAGAGGCATTTCATTTCTTCTAGATATATTACCTGCTCGTTGGCATTTATCGCAAGTTTTGATATATCTATAAACATCTCTAAAAAGAGTAGGCTAATAAAATCCAGATTGCAAAATTTTGTAAGCAATTTTATCTGTTCCAAAATGTCCTCCAAATTCAGAATCGTGACATTTTTGAATGATTTGTTCAGTTTCTTCATAAGGTACACATCTTCTAATTATTGAATCCTTACATTGCTTATATAAATTTGGCTCATCCCAAAAATACGTTTTAGCATCATGAATGAATTTTTTCTGTTGTTGTAAAGTTAGCATGGGTGGTAATATATCACTTACAATATAATTTACTATGTCAGCATACCAAGGTATTTTCCATTCATTTATATTATAAAGTTGTTCGTCAGGAAAATGGTCTGTAATTTCATTATCAGTGTCACATAGTTCATTATATTTGAGTCTTGATAAATGATCTACAATTTGATTATCAGTTCCCTTTTTATTAATGATTTCAAAATCAAATTCTTGCATTAATAATATCCATCTGATTAATCTTGGTTTGGTATCCTTCTTTTGCATTAAATATTTAATAGCAGAGTAATCAGTATGCACAATACATTTAATTCCAATTAGGTAAGATCTAAATTTATCTAAACCATAAACAATTGCTAATAATTCTCTTTCTGTAACACTGTAGTTGATTTCAGCATTATTGAGAGTTTTACTAGCATAGTATATGACTTTAAAAATTTTATCATATCTTTGTCCAAGAACAGCTCCTATAGCATAATCACTAGCATCATACATAAGTTCAAATGGTTTCTCCCAATCAGGGGAAACTATTTTAGGTGCTGTGATTAATTTATCTTTTATTAATTCAAAATTATTTAAGCATTTTGTTGTGAATTCAAATTTCTTGTCCTTTTCTAAAAGTTGGCATAGTGGTTTAGTAATTTTTGAAAAATCTTTTATGTAGCGTCTGTAAAAACAGGCATGTCCAAGAAAACTTCTTACCCCTCTCACTGTAGTAGGAGGTGGCAATTTAGCTATAACTTGAATTTTTGCGGGATCTACTTTCATGCCATTTTCCGAAATTTTATGCCCTAATACAATTCCTCCTGCAACCATAAATTGACATTTCTCCCAATTTAGAACTAAGTTAGTTTTCTCACATACTTCTAAGACTTTTTCTAGATGACTCAAGTATACGTCAAATGATGTTCCAAATACAGAGAAATCATCCATAAATACTTCCATTCCATCATCAATTAATTTGCTAAATATAGACATCATACATCTCCGGAATGTTGCAGGTGCATTACATAATCCAAAAGGCATTCTTCGAAAAGCGAATGTTCCATAAGGACTGGTAAATGTAGTTTTTTCTTGATCCTCGGGAGCAATAGGAATTTGATGATAACTGGTATATCCATCTAAAAAACAAAAATATTTATGTTTAGCTAGTCTATCCAACATTTGGTCTAGAAATGGTAAAGTGAAGTGATCTTTTTTGGTGGCTGCATTTAATTTTCTATAGTCAATACATATACGCCATCCAGTAACACGTTTTATAGGTATTAAATCATTATTTTCATTAGCTTTAACAGTCACCCCTCCTTTCTTAGGAACACAGTGAATTGGGCTTACCCAAGCACTGTCAGAAATAGGATATATAATACCATTATCTAACCATTTTAATATTTCTTTCTTGACTATCTCTTTCATAATCGGGTTTAATCTCCTTTGGGGATCAACTCTTGGTTTGTGTTCGGTATCTAAAATAGTTCTGTGCATACAGATTGAAGGACTAATTCCTTTAATATTTGCTAAAGTCCAGCCAAAAGTTTTCTTATATTTTTTTAATGTGTCCAGAAGTTTTTGCACTTGTGATTCATTTAATTCTGCTGATATAATAACTGGTAAAGTTGAAGAGTTACCTAAATAAGCATACTTCAAATGGGTAGGTAAGATTTTTAATTCAAGTTCAGGAGGTTTAATAATTGATGGAACTATATTATTTTCAGCATTTTCTGTATTATCCAACAATTCAAATCTTCTTGTATATATTCTAATTCTTCATTGTTTATTTCTTCAATTAAGTTAGTATCTTCTATTTCGAGTTTTTCTTCAAAGTATTCCTTAAAATGTTCATTTTGTAGATGTACAATAATTTCCATTCGAAAACATTCATCATCTTTTTCTATAGCAGGATATTTCATTGATTTTGCAATGTTGAAGATAACTTTTTGATCGTTTACTCTCATAGTTAATTCTCCTTTTTGAACATTAATCATAGCTTTTCCAGTAGCTAAGAAGGGTCTTCCTAATATTATTGGTATTTCTTTATCTTCCTCCATATTTAAAACAATAAAGTCTACTGGGAAGATAAATTTATCCACTTTTACTAACACATCTTCAATAACTCCCTTAGGATAAGTAACAGAACGATCAGCTAATTGAAGAGTTACTGAAGTAGGTGAGACTTCTCCTAATCCTAATCTTTTAAAGATTGATAGAGGCATTAGATTTATGTTGGCTCCTAAATCACATAATGCTTTTCCAAAAAAAATTTCTCCAATAGCGCAAGGTATAGTGAAACTACCAGTATCTTCTAATTTTTCAGGAAGCTTTTTCTGAATAATTGCACTACACTCTTCGCTAAGTGCAACAGTTTCATTATCTGTGAATTTTCTTTTTTTATTTAAAATATCCTTCATAAATTTCACATAATTGGGCATTTGTTCCAATGCTTCTACAAAAGGAATGTTTACCGTTAATTTCTTCAAAATCTCAAGAAATTTAGAAAATTGTTTATCTTTTTTATGTTGCCTTAGTCGTTGAGGAAATGGTTGTGGTGGTTTTTTACAAAAATTTTCATAGGTATCAATGAATCTTTTAAATTTTGATCTTTCTGATCCTTTTCTTTTTCGATTTCCACCTCCTCATTCTGACTTTCCGTTTCCTTCTGTATTCTTGTTTCTAACTCTTTTCCACTTCGTAACTGTATCGCTTTAATTTGTTCTTTTCTTTAATCTTTAAGATTTATTTCCACATTACTCAGAAAAGTTTCAGGGCTTCTATTATTAAGTGCAGTAGCGATATGTCCAAGTTGAGTTTCAACATTTTTAATTGTTGTTCCTTGAGTTTGAAATTGGTTTCCTTAAATTTGTAACTGACTACCTTGATTCTGTAAATGTTGACCCATATTTAATATTAATTCTTCCATAGATAACTTCTTATCTTTATATTGAGATTTATTATTAAATCCAAGCGGATAAGAAGTTTAAAATTAGAATTTCCTTGGTTAGAAGGATTTCCTATTGGGATTACTGAATTGTTCATCCATTGCTGATTAGCAGAATTGTTATTCCAATTAAAATTTGGATGATTTTTCCACCCAGGGTTATAATAATTTGCATAAGGATTATTGGGTCTATTATTAACAGCATTTATAGTTTCATATGAAGATTGAGCATCTATAAATTGTCTAGTTAAATTTTCTTATGTTATATTAGGAGAATAATTCATTCCAAAATGATCTAATGTCTTAGATATAGCAGCAATTTGAGAACATAACATAGATATTGCATCAGAATCATGTATACTGGCTATTTTTTTAGGATTTAACCTTTCAGAAGGCCATTGAAAATTATTAGTAGTCATTTCTTCAATTAATGAATAAGCTTCATCAAAAGGTTTTGACATTAATGAACCTCCAGATGACGACATCAATGATTGATCTAAGAGATCCTACTAAACCATTATAAAATGTTTGTATAATTAACCAATCTGGTAATGCATGATGTGGGCATTTCCTAAGAAGATCTTTAAATCTCTCCCAAGCTTCATATATTGATTCTTCGTCAAACTGACTAAAAGAAGTTATATCATTTTTAAGTTTTGCAGTTTTTTAGGGAGGAAAATATTTGGATAGAAATTTTTGTGATAATTCTCCCCAAGTTTTAATTGATCCAGGTGCTAATGAATTTAACCACATCTTAGCCCTATCCCATAAAGAAAAAAGAAATAGCCTAAGTCTAACGGCGTCATTAGATACTTCGTCATATTTAAAAGTAGCACATAACTCTAAAAAACTCACAAGAAGTAAATTAGGATCTTCATTTGGTGAACCACTAAATTGATTATTCTGTACAATTTGGATAATTGCAGGTTTAAGCTCAAATGAGTTAGCCGCTACATTAGGGTTTTGAATAGTTAAGTGAATTTCATCTAATGTAGGGTTAGCGTAATCTTTCAAAGGTCTTGGTTGGTTTATATTTTCAATTTCTGGATTATTTGCCACTTGATTAATTTCATAATTTCTCTTTTTTGTTTTCTAATTTTTTTAATAGTGCGCTCTAATTCTGAATAGTAAGGTATTAAACTTTCGGTTCCAAATTTACGCATACACAACTAAAAATAATAATAAAATAGTCTGTTACTCTAATAATTATAATTATATATTTATATATATTTTTAATTGAATAATTACTTTACTTCCCCGGCAACGGCACCAAAAACTTGACGATCGCGCTGCTAATATAATAATTCAGCCTCGGGAGGGAGTAGGGTAATAGTTAGAAGGATGTATATAATTGTTAAGCTTAATAAGTTGTAAATGTTTTTTAAAGTAAAATAGCAATTGTACTCCCTCTCCTTTAATCAACGCAAGTATACGTATCACTCAAGTAATAAAGGGCTCTATTTGAGTCCTAGATATCGATCCCACTGGGAAGTTAGAGATTTACAGACTAATTTTTAGTAACAGCAGATTACTAATCTAATTTAGTATAGTATACGAAAAATGAAGAATGCTTAAACTAATACTTAAAAGACAGATTATATAAGTCAATTTAGAAAAGTATTTTTCTCCTTGTTAAGAGGATTAGGTGAATAAATAATTAAATGAGTTTAGAATTATATTGTGCCAAATAGGAGCATTCCTATTCTTTACCCTTTGGTCCAGGTATAAAGAACATTGACAAATCCTATGTTTGGTTACTGACTCTGTGGCTAGGCTGGGAGGATACTGGCTGCCACTTCAGAGTTCCCACATTCCCCTCGCCTGAGGGCTAACATCTACACTTCAGCTCTCAAACAATAGGACCGAATTGAAGATTTTAGTCAGTCGCATTAAAATATTTAATTCATCATCTGATAATTAATATTTACCTATTTATTTGCACCCTCCTTCCAAGGCTTTTGAATTCCCTGAGTCTTAGATGTAATCTTTACTATAGTTGATAATTCAACATATATTAACAATTCAATTGGCCAAATTAAAAGTAAATTACGATTTAAGTAAAAGATTATCATAATCTCTATTTAATATTATTAGGCACAACTCATTTTAATTCTTCATTTCACAAAATCTCAACAACAGAAGAAAGATAAAGAAAACTACTCAGAACGCATGGGAATATTAACACAGATTTTGGATTTCATTTAAAGTTATAAAATAATAAACAAATATACTTATCTCAATTCTTCTCCCCAAACAGATTCCTTAAGTTCCTTTGACTCTTCCTTCTTGTACAACACTCTTAGAAATCACCAAGACACTAAACACTAACTCTTACTACAAAAGGAAACACTAATTTGACACTAACTGACACACCATGATACATAAAATCGTCTATATTTATAGAAAGAGTTAAATTTCCAAAGTTTGCTTAAGCACCTCTTTAAAATGCATCCAGATTCATCGTATTTGGCTTGACTCAACTGTCTCGCCATCGGCGGGCTTGATCTCGCCGTCGGCGGACTTCTAGAAGTAAGGCTAACCGTTCAGGCTCACCATCGGCGGGCTCGATTTCGCCCTCGGCGGGCTCTATTATAATATATTAAAAACTCTCGGGAAAATCTCTCCGTCGGTGGCTTAAATCTCGCCGTCGGCGGGACAGTTCAATTTTCATCAATTTTTGTCCTTTTTGCTCAAGATTCGCGTCTTTATGCTCTTTTTTCTCTCAGCACCTATGAATCTTCATTCCTGCAATAAAACAGAGAAAATACCTTTCTTTAAAGTGTAATTTCATATGAAATTGGTATGAATTTCTCAATATATTTTCTTGTGGTCACTCGACCCATTTTCTGAAGTTCGATGATGCAGTCCACAATTTGCTGCTGCTCGTAGTCTGAGAACACATCCGTATGCAGCTCAAGGCCCTCCAGGATATTGATCTTCTTGCCTTGAATTCTTTCAAAATATTCAAAAGTTTTCTTTTCAACTTTCTGCAATCGCTCCAGCTCGTATTCTGGGATTATCTGCAATCGGCAAGGTCTGGTAACGTACTGTGGAATGTATGGTTCAACCCCAGCACGTTCTCCTGTATGTCTCGGCTCCTCGGGGATAATCTCTGTCAGGAAATCCTTCGGGGTTGCTTTCGCAACAAGACTCTTCAAAGCTGGTGCATCTGTCTGGAGTCGTGGCGCTGATTCTGTTTCTGCTTTCCTCAGGATTTCTTTCATCTTTCTGCTGTTCTTGGAGTTGATCTCCTCTTTTCTGATTCCTGCTGAACTGGCTTCTTCGAAGTATTTGTACTGACGATAACAATTGTCTCTTCATGTTGGTTCACTGCTAGCTTGCTTAACATCTTGCGAATGCGGCGGTTCTTGTTTCTTCGTTGGGTAGGAGTGAGAGTAGCTCTCCTTACCTCTTCAACTTCTATGCGCATGGCGCTGACAAGCCTGCCCTCTATTTTGTAACCACGGACTTGATTTTCTTGTCTGCTCCAGACATCTGAGCAGCGTTTACTTTCCTTTTCTTATCAGTAGCTGGCTGATTCGGGCTACACAATTTCATTAATGTCTCGCTGCGGAACTCTTCCTGGTCGATCGGGGTCCAATCAGTTTCCTTGTACTGTAGGCCGGCCGGTGTGAAATCAGAGTCGATCTCAATCACGGCCCCATCCTTCATTTTCTTTTCGTCGATTGCTAGACTTACGCCATTCTTAAAGTTTAAAACCAACCGCCCGTTCGACATTTCCCTACGAACAACAAGGAAAGGATCAAGGGTTGTACTAAGAACGAGAACAATAAGAAATATCACTTATCAATGGAGAATTCTTATTCATTTCTTTCAAATTTTAATAAGAGTAGGAAAAGATGAGGAAAGATCAGGAGTGAGCTTGACTTGAAAGGAACGATCAAAATTTTATTATTATGATTTCACATATTTTCTTTTTAACACATTTTTTGTTAATGATTTTTATCATCCATTTTTATATTTTGGGTTTGGACCCAGTTACAAATGATTACTCCACCCGTGCTTCTAGGAATGAGACCTCATTTTTTAAAGTGCATCCTTCGAAACATCAGGTTGCGTAATACTTCTTCAAATATCGTTCATTGATTGGAATCATAGATCGTTCTCCACGGCAATTCACAAGTTGGTAGGAACCTCCAGAGTAGACTGTCTCGACCACGAACGGTCCCTCCTAAGTCGGTTCAAATTTACCTTTTATCTTGTGTTGTGCAAGAATAGGTCTCCTGAGAACTAGAACCAAGTCACCAACTTTGAATGTCCTTGGGCGGACCAGTTTATCGTGGGCCTAGATCATCTTGGCTTGATACAGTTCCAGATTCTGCTGTGCTGAAAGTTGTTTCCCTTCCAAGCTTTCCAATTCTTCTAGTCGTAGTTTGGTGTTCTCTTCTGTAGTAATCTTATTTGCAACTGTAATTCTGAGAGATGGAAGCTGAACTTCCAAGGGCAAGACGACCTCGAACCCATACACTAGAGCGTAGGGCGTAGACTGAGTAGGAGTTCTGAAAGTCGTTCTGTAGGCCCATAAGGCTTCTAACAACTTCTCGTGCCAGTTTCTTTTGTTGTCGTCCAAATTTTTCTTTAGGATTTGGATGAGAGTTTTATTAAAAGCCTCAGCCAAGCCGTTTGCTCTTGGGTAGTAGATCATCGAATATGGCCAATCGATCTCGTGCTTTCTGACATAAATGTTGATCTTCGTACTTCTGAATGCCGACCCGTTATCTGAGATAATTCTATGCGGTACCCTGAAACAGTAGATGATTTGATTTTTGAAGAACTGTAGCACGTGATGTGCTTTCAATGCTCTGAGCGGTATATGTCGGCATATTTTTAGGATGAGTGTTGTATTTTTAGAAAAGGGGTCGCCTACAGAAGTTGTCGGTGAATTTTAAACTTAAAATTTAATTTAAATATATATATAATTTAGAAAGTAGTATTTGATTTTGAAAATAATTTTAAATTTGAAAATTTTAAGATATGAAATCAAACCGATATCACATCCCAAATAGTTTATATAAACGAGCACCACATCACAAACCGTGTATCTATCCTGAAGAATAGACACACTGCTTGATGATAGGGCTCGATTAAATAAACTAGAAGATTTGTGACATCTGTTTGGTCTGCGAACCAATTTTATAAGCCGACAATTTCCCCTGATTAATATAAAGGAATTAAGCAGGGTTTATATTACTCGGGTTCTTAAAGTTCCCTATAAGGGCAAGCCCTATAGTTAATTACATCTTAAATGACGGGAATCATTTAAGAAAACTCTCGATAATGATCAGTGGTTTTGCTCTCAAGAATTTCAAAGTTTAAGGTTTTCAAAGGATTGGATTTTGGAAATTTCAATAGGGATCGGCTCAAATTTGGAACAAGTTTATTTTAAGAGTCAAAAGGAAGAGAAGTAGGAGAAGGCGAGGATCCAAGAAGAATCTTGGCAACTTCCCAAACTATCCTATTGTTTGGCTTAGATTTGGGAATTTACTTAATGTTTCCATCCTGCCAATTTTAATTAATTAGGACTTATATTTGCATGACATGATCATACAAATAGCCTTGAAGATGTGAGGGTTTATGCCGTACTAAACGACTACCTCGGAATCCTAAGACCGGTTAGGGCTTAATTTACATAACATGATTATGCAAATGCCTAACAAAAGGGTTGAGGATTTATGTTGCACTAGGCAGACTACCTCGAAATCCTACGGTTTGGTTGTTTAATTCTAAGAATGTTTAGCTGATGTAGAGTTATTTTGCTGATGAAGATCTCCGTGCTGCCCACCGTGCTCCAAGCTTCTTGTTGTTGCAGAGGTTTGGTTTTAGAAGTCATAAATCAGGAGATGAGAGAAGTGTTTTGGTTTAGAGAAAATCTTAAAATCCAAGTGTTTTTTAGTGTTTTAATTAAAACAAATCTTAAAGTTGTTTAAACAGAACCGATTAAGATCCCACGGTTCCGTCATCCCGGCACCGTTATTTTCATCGAATTCACTTGTCCAAATGAATTTGTTAAACTCAACTGAATGAGTTCCACACTTTCATTTAGACCGTAGGAAATCCCGTTAACAACACGTGGGTTACATCATCTAAGGTATTCCCGATCATTCAACGAGACGTTTTAATTTAGTTATAATTGTAGTTTTGTTGTTCTGTTTGTGATTAAATTTTGAGTTGTTTTATATTTTGAATGTTGTGGCGGTGAATTTTATCTTGTAATGACTTTTAATTTTGTTTTGGTTTCGGTTTAGGGACTATCCTAAAGGTTTTGGTTTTCATGCAACAGTCTTGTTTATCATGCAAGAAAAATTAAAGTACAGTGCATGTAAGTAAATTGCAATAAAGTAAATCGCAATAAAGTAAAAGCGCACCTAGAGGGTCTTCCCGTCATCCCAGACTGCACTTGAATCACATGTTAAGGCATTTAAATATTTCAACAAGTAATACCTAGGTAAAGCTAAGGGAAAGGGTTTTGGTTATCTACCAGAATCCTAATCCTATAACTAGTCATCTCCTATGACGTCTAGGTTCTTGGTTTGGTTTAAGGATGATTTTCTTCATCAAAGAACAATTAAATTCAGTCGTTCTTCTAAAACATATCGTCGTATTGAGGAAGTGCTTAGGACGAGTCCTAAACATCTTTTCAATATTTCTGGGATTTGTTTTGAGTTCAAGTAAATTTAGTTGCACAGGTGAATTAATCATCCAGGAGTTTAGTTAGACTTTGTCTCTTGCTCAGTGAACTTAGGTACTTGATTACCTGATGAATGAAGTGACATCTCACTTAATACTCTATTTAAGAGTTATAATAATTAAAGCCTTTAAGGGCAAGTTGGTTTATTGAAAATTTTAATCAAATTAATTGAAAGTTTGAGTTAATGGTTTAAAGTGTTTTAATTTAATTATGAGGTTTTAATTAATAATTTTAAGTTTGGAATAGTGTTCAAATTATTTTAGATTTAATTCTTAATGATTTCATTTAGGTTTGTTGTTAAATGATTTTAATTTAATTTAATTCAATTTGATTTTAATTTTATATTATTTTATTTTATTTTATTTTATTTTAATTTGACTTTAAATTTAATTTAATTTTTATTTTAATTTTTAATTCAATCTAATTTTAATTTAATTTAATTTTTATTTTATTTTATTTTATTTTATTTTATTTTATTTTATTTTATTTTATTTTATTTAATTTAATTTAATTTAATTTGAATTTTAATTTAATTTAATTTTAATTAAATTTAATTTTAATTTAATTGGATTTAATTTGATTTAAATTTTGATTTTAATTTTAATTTTAATTGTTAGTATTAGTTTAACTTTAATTTTAATTTGATTTTAAATTTAATTTATATTTAATTTTAGTTTTAATTATTAATTTAGATTATTATTTTAATTAATTATTTTTTTAATTAAGAATTAAATATTGTTAAAGTGACTCATTTAGGGATTTTTAAATTAAAGAATAAATGTCCTCTTAATAATATCTCTATTTGAATGATCCAAATTTAAATATATTCTTTCCAAATTTTAAATTATTTAATTAATTAAAGTTTCATTTTTGATATCTTCAAAGTGTTTAATGGGTTCCTACCCCTTAATTTCCCTAAGTTTCAATCATCCAAGAGAAAATTAAAATCAAATATTTTACCCCCCATTTTGATTAAACCTAAAGTTTTAATTAAGGGTTAAAATTTTTTAATTACCTTTATGCCCTTTTAAGCTTATTTATTTCATAACTCACTAAATTGAGCTCAAATGAATTTGAAAATTTTATGTCACCTCACTCACATGTCAATTAAGACATTAGAGGAGAAAATGTGATTTTTCTGAATTTAATTTATTTATATAATTATTTTTAGTAGAAAATAATGATTTTCAAAGAAAATTCAACAACATGACCAAGGTAAAGTTTCTATCCTTAAGAAAATTATGGGATGTTCCTAATGACCAGAGGACTACTTGGATCAATTTTGGTGATGTTTTGAATTATATTTTATTTATTATAATTATTTTGAGTTTTAGAGTATTAATTAATTTTAAAATAAAACAAAAGTTAAAAAATAGATTTTATATTTTTCTTAAATTTCTCTGACCTCAAGGAGTCCAGAGAAATAAATTTTATAATTTTTTTTATTTTTCTTTGATTTAATAGAATTATTTTAGTGAAGAAGGTTGAAAACTCATTTTTTTAATATTAAAAATTACATTAAGCCTTTAAAATTTAATATCTTATCCTAGAGACTTAGGAAAAATATTTGGTTTGTTCCTAAGTGATTAGGAGTCAAAATATGACATTCTATGATTTTTTTATATTTTTGTGATTTTTATTATTTTTTTATTATTAAAATATTAAAATATGGTGGAAAATCAACTTTTTTAGAAAATTCCAATTTTAATTTTCCTGAACTCCCCTGATATCAAAGAAGCTCTAAAACCATTTTTGTGAATTTTTGAAATGTATTTTTGGAGTTATAAATTTTTAAAGTTCCATTTTACATATGAGGCTCAATCAACCCATTTGGTGGGGTTAATCAAGTCCAATTGATTTCAAATTTTTATGTGAGGTCTCTCTTGTCCTAAAGATCAGTGGAGAATTGTTTTCAAGTCAATTTGATGTGTGGTTAACCCGAATTAATTCAAATTCAATTTTAGGGTTTTAGGCCAATTAAGGTTATTATGAATGAATTAATTCAAGATATATTTTTCATAGGGTTCTCTGGTCCTGAGGAACATCACCAAATTTTCCTAGAATTTATTTCACAACATACTAATTATTGAAATTAAAATACCTAAAACAGTGACATGAACTTGAAAATTCAATAACTTTTCACAGAGATGGCCTCTGACCTTGAAAAATTCAGGGAATATTCCCAAGATCAGAGGCTTCAAAAGCCCTATGGTCTCATGCCATGGTGAATTGTCTATGCAAATGAAGAATCAAAATACTGAAAATAGTAAATAAATTATTAAAAATAAAATACTCATCCAATTAACTTTATTTCTTTTCCACATTATTCTCCTATGTTCACTGAGCAAGAGATATTTTTATTTTATTGTTGTGATTTTTCTATGCAAAGATATGAATTTTTGAAGGTCTGGGCATTTAAATAATTCAAAAATACCCTATTTATCTACTTATCCACACGGTGCCAGCGCAACATCGGCAACTCCGAAAGCCCACGCGGCGCATTCCTATTCGACGCTGCCATCCGACTCAACGCTCCGGGAGCCCGCGGTTCACGTAACATTCCCTGGTCCGGCGCAATCTGAACCATCCACTCGATACGCGCGCGATCCAACGGCTCCCGGTCATCGTCTACAACTGGTGTGCACCCGTGACCGTCCACACTAAAAACCTAAGATCTCACTCGATGGTCAATGGATTTTCGTGTTCTTATGCTCTATTGATTCGTCTTGAAGAGACGAACACATCCATACAGTTTATAGGCTATGAAATTAACTTAAATAAAATGGAGAATCACTGGAAGCTCGAGAGGAAGAGTGAGTTCATACCTTTTCTCAGAGAAGTGAAGCTTCGATCTGACAGTTGTGTCACCTTCGATTGGGTCCAGGCAAGCTCCAGATGAAGTCTCTGGCTCTGGGAAATTTTCTAGGTATGAAAGTGACCAAGCCCGATCACAAAGCTTGGAGGCTGGAAGCAATGGCTGGCCTGGTGAGGGGGCTTTTGCTGGGGAACTTCTCCTCTTGGTTTGGTGAAGGTGTAGGACCAATCAATTTGGAGATTGGCTCACTGTGGTGAAGTGTCCTATTTTTTGGGTGGATTTTCAACTCAGAAATTGAGCTCACAGAGGGGGTTTTAAGGCTGGATTTCAGTGGGGATCAAGTTCTCTATGTCTGGGGAGGAGTCTGGAATAATTTTGGCAAAGTTTCCTTAAGGTTTGGTTCAACTCTTGTTTGGCCGAGAGGTGGTGGTGTTTAAATAGGCATGGCTGGAGGGCTTCCCAGGGGCAATTGGAGGCTGGGATCAGCTGCTCAGGGGAGGAGAAGAAGAGCTCTGGTGTCCACTAGGGTTGAGACAGCTCAGCAAGGGAGAATTTGAAATTTTAGCTCACATGAAGTTCTCATCCATGGTGTTTTCCGGCGGCTGTTGTGGCTGACCGGCCAGGCATGGGTCACCATCTGACTCAGTGGGGTCAGGGTTGAATTTGGTGAAGTCAATTGGAGTTTGACATGTGTAAAAAGCTTGATTAAAATGGAATGGGGGAGAGTGTATTTTGGGCTTGGTTTGGTCAATCCATGGAAATAGGCTTGGTGCACCTCCCCAAGACCTGATTTTGAGCTGAGGGAATCATTTAGGTCAGCTTGGAAGGGGTGGTGAAGTCTCCATCCATGGTGAGGTGGCTAAGCATGGTTTAGAGTGTGACATGAGTATGGTTAAAAATGCTTAATGAAAGATTAGGAAAGGGTCCCCACTTCTTGCCATTAATGGCTTGATGAGGTGGAAAGTGGCTTCCATGGCTTCCATGTGGCTTGTACATGGCTCAATGGCTCACATTTGGCTTGAAAAAAGCTTGGTTAATTTCATAAAAGGGGATTTTATGAATTTTGAATATTTTGGTGGAAATTTGGATGAAGCTTCATTTAGAATTATTTGATCATTGATTTAGGACTTTAGGGATGATTTTAATTGAATGGATGATGTAGAGAAATATCATGTGGGCTTTGGATGAATTTTGGGCCTTTGGATGTGGTTGAAGTGGGCTTTTTAGAATGGTTTAAGAAAGTGGTCCATTATGCTTGAAAATAAATTGGTGGATGGAAATTTTGTGAGGGATCATGCCAAATAAATGTTGCAATTGGTTTATGCATGTGTCATGAGTGGTTTGGGACAAGTGTGAAGTGATTTTGAATTGAATTGGGTTTAATGCGGGGTCTTTATTTAAAGGGGCAAAAGTGGGCCAAATTAGGCTAACTTGGGTTAAGGTTGGGCTAAAGTTGGATTTGATGTAAAATTAATGTTGAGAAATGTTTATGGGAGTGTTACAAAGAGTTTTCAACTTTGGTTGGGCTTTGATTTTGGGATTTGGGCCCATTTGGGTTAGGTTTGGGCTTAGGTCAATTTAAGGGATTTTGGTTTTGGGTTAGGTTTGGGTGGAGTTTAGGTTCAAATTTTGGGCAAATCAGGTTAGTGTTTTGTTCATGGGGGTGTTAGGAAGGCTTTAGAAAAGATTTGGGGCCAATTGGAGTTGAATTGGACTAGGTTTGGGCTAGGTTTAGGTCATGGGCCAAAATTGGGCCTTAGGCCTCAAATTGAAATTGGGCTCAAATGTCAATCAAATTGGAATTATATTTGGTCTAAATTGATATTGGGGATATTGAATTGAAGTTTAGAATTGAATTGGACCAGAATTGAGATCGATTGGGGTGGTTTGGTTTGACATTTGGTTCATTTGGGTTTAAAATGGGTCAAATTGAGGGTTTTGGTAAAAGTGGGGTAAATTGGCAAAATTGGCCCATGGTATAGTTGAACAAAATGAAATTGAGAATATTTGGGATTTTCTAGAAATTTTTGGGAATTTTTGGATTTTTGGGCTAAGAAGGGCATTTTGGGTATTTGGAGGGTATTGGGGGGTACTTTTGGAATTTTTAGTATTTTTGGCTATGGATGATCAATTTGAGTGGGGGGAAATGTTTAGGACTGATTTTGAGGAATTTTGGGTAATTTAGGTGATTTTGCAAATTTTGGGTCATTTCAAGGGTATTTGGTAGGTTTGGTGGGTCTGGGGCCCCGGGGGTCAAAAATTGAAATTTTGAAAAAAGGAAGATTGATCAAATGTGAATGAAATGAGATCACTTTGGTTGAGCCATGAAGCCATGTTAAGCTCATACAAGCCATGAGAGGACTCATTTGAGGCATTCACTATGTTGTTCCTAACCTTCTTAGCCAGGGGCTTAAGGGTTAAGGACCATCCATATGAATTACCTACATGAGTCAGGAGGTCAAGTTGGATGAGTGTGATTTTAGGACTTGGAATGTGTGTGATAGTGTAGTGTATGTGCAAGTCAACCCTCACCAGACCAGGCCACCCAGGGTATTCCTAAGGCCAAAAAGTCCTTTAGGGAACTCATCCTTTAAACCTCCACATTTGATTTCAACCCTCTAGGTGATTAGCGGTCTACAATCAAGCTTGTGGGGTTTGCAGGGAGTTAAGAGGTGTTTGAATTTCTAAGTGGTGGGTTCCATTTCTAGTCCTCTAAGATTAGTGAAAGGAAAAGCCTAAGGCTAGATCCTAAGTACTAAGGAGTGAGAAAAGAAGAGACCTCATCAAAAATGAGGTCAACAAATGGACCCCCAATAGGTGTGGTGTGCTGACGGAGCACACCGCGCGTATTGGCGTTGACCGAAGAGATCAACAAAACCAACACAGATGTCCAAGTGACAAACTTAGAACAGAGTAGAAGAATTTCCGCTGGGGAGTATCAGGTATATTTCCAAGACTGGAGATTCCTGAACTCTCGCTGGGGAATGGAAAAGGAGGTGAACTCCAAATCACAAGATCTGGGGAATTCGATTTAAATTTCAGTTTACTTTTAAATTTTAAGTTTCAATGTGTGAGTTTGGATTTCAATTTGAAGTTTAATTTAAAATCAATTTAAGGAAATTTTGAATTTGAAATTTGGATTTGAAATGAGGATTGAAACCTGGGTTTCAACCTCGGGATTGCAAAGAGAACTGGAATTTAGGTACCAGCCTCGGAGTGAGAATCAGAGTTTAAGTATCGACGAAAAAAGGATGAGAATCAGAATTTAGGTACTGATCTCGAGAGAGTGAGATTTGGAATTTAAGTATCAAATCTGAAAGAGAATCGAAATTTAAGTATCGATCTCGAAAAGGATGAGAATCAGAATTTAGGTACTGATCTCGAAACGAGAGTCAGAATTTAGGTACCGACCTCGAAGGAAGAGAACTAGAATTTAGGTACCAGTCTCGGATTTTTGAATTGAAATTTAGGTATCAATTCGAAAGAGAATCGAAATTTAGGTATCGATCTCGAATGAGAGTCGGAATTTAGGTACCGACCTCGAAGGAAGAGAACTGGAATTTAGGTACCAGTCCCGGATTTTAGAATTGAAATTTAGGTATCAATTCGAAAGAGAATCGAAATTTAAGTATCGATCTCGAATGAGAGTCGGAATTTAGGTACCAACCTTGAAGGAAGAGAACTGAAATTTAGGTACCAGTCTCGGAATTTAGAATTGAAATTTAGATATCAATTCGAAAGAGAATTGATTTAAGTATCGATCTCGAATGAGAGTCGGAATTTAGGTACCGACCTCGAAGGAAGAGAACTGGAATTTAGGTACCAGTCTCGGAAATTAGAATTGAAATTTAGGTATCAATTCGAAAGAGAATCGAAATTTAGGTATCGATCTCAAATGAGAGTCAGAATTTAGGTACCGACCTCGAAGGAAGAGAACTGGAATTTAGGTACCAGTCTCAGAATTTAGAATTGAAATTTAGGTATCAATTCGAAAGAGAATCGAAATTTAGGTATCGATCTCGAAGGAAGAGAACTGGAATTTAGGTACCAGACTCGGAATTTTGAAAGAGGACTAGAAGTTAGGCTCTATCCTCGAAGATTTATTTGTATGAAGAGGGACCCAGTCTCATGCCATCAGAACCAAATCGAACAAAGTTTGTGGCTCCGTGTCAATAGAAGAAAGAGAATTGAAAGGAGCTGGTAAGTGTACCAAGCTGAAAAGACTTGACTTAGCAATAAGTCGAGGAAAATATTCAAATTTCAAAAGAGTTTCAAACAGATTTTGATTGAGGAAAGAACTGAAAGGTTCGAATCAGAGGATTCAGATCGAAATTCAATTTGAGATTTAGATTCATTTTGTTTGTCCTTTAACGATCCCATTTTTTTTGTGTTGTTTATTTAGTGTTCATGTGAATTCGAAGTTCATTTTAATATTCAGATTTTTTAGGAAAAATTCTCATTTATTTTCTTTTCTCTTCTGTTCTTCGTTCAAAGTTCATTTAACTCTAATGGCATTTTCCAATCAATTTGCACAAAAAGAGGTGAAGGCAAAATATGAAGTAGTCGTTTTCATTCCAACTTGCTGAAAGTACATCATACAACTTGATCTAGTCATGATGACATTTTCCTCAGAAATTTAATGTCTCATACAATCCATGTAAATCCAAAACGGACTGTGTAAACTTCTTGTTGATCCATCCAAAAGCGTCTGTTAAAAATCCATGTCTGAATAGTAAGAAACATGGGCAATAACATCACCTTCCAAGCCACCCTTGGTAGGAATGCCGCATGGATGTGCATTGGAGGTGTGCTATTTCCCATGTAACTCACGACTCGTAGGGCCGGAGACTCTCCAGTTCCGGATGCGGCTGAAAGTGGTAAGGCATTTTTCCGTCGTCCATTCTTCTAAAAGTAACTGAGATCCACTCCACAGGCACTCCTGGAATGCAATGCTTCGCAACGTCTGCTCCGTTTCCTTTTATCACCAGGACGGAACCTATCGGTAGTGGTATCACCACCGGCCCTCGGAACTCACCGGGGCCTGCAATCCGGAGGTCAGATCCGAACATGATGTTGCACTGGCTGAGGAATGAAACTGTGCAGAATGGTCTAACAAAGTCATGATGGTCTATATGCGGCAGTATGCAGTCGCCTTCCATGTAGATGTTGATAATGCAGCTGTTGGGTATGCAATCTGCAGGCAATACCCTCCATGTTATCATCCTTTACACCATTCTCTTGATGACTCTTGGCATTGGATCCACCTCACCGCGACGGAGTATCCCTGGTGGACTTTCTTTTCTGTCTGTGGCAAAATTGTAGCAACATCCGCATTGGATTGTAACTCTTCCCTTTCCTAGCATCCATCTTGAGGGTTTTGAATATGTCTTTTCTCTCAGGCGGCCAGCTCGGCCCATTTTCTGTAATTCGAGGATGCAGTCCACAATTTGTTTTTGTTCATAGTCTGAGAAAACATCTGTATGCAGCTCGAGGCCTTCCAAGATGTTGACCCTCTTGTTTCCAATTCTTTCAAAGTATTCAAAGGTTTTCTTCTCGACTAGCTGCATTTTCTCCAGCTCGTATTCCGGGATTATCTGAAGTCCTCGGTGTCTAGTAACATACTGCGGGATGTATGGCTCAACCCCAGCACGTTCTTCTGCATGTCTCGGCTCCTCAAGGATAGTCTCCGTAGGGACATCCTCCGGGGTTGCTTTCGCAACAAGACCCTTCGGATCCAGTACATCTGCTCGGCGTCGAGGTACCGACTCTATTTCTGCTTTCTTGGTATTTATTTTATTTGTTCTGACCTTCTTGGAATTGACTTTCTTCTTTCTGGTTCCTGCCGAACCGGTCTCCTTGGAGCATTTGCACTAACGGTATCCACTGTCTGTTTATGTTGATCTTCTGCTAACTTGGTCAACATTTTGTGAATGCGATGATTCTTATTTCTTCGCTAGGTAGCAGTAAGAGTAGCTCTCCTTACCCCTTGAATTTCTGTGGGTGCGGCGCTGACAAGCCTACCCTCTGTTGTGGCAACCACGGACTTAATTTTCCTATCTTCTTTGGTTGCATGCGTGGCGTTTGCTTTTCTTTTCTTGTTGCTGGATTGGTGGCTCGGGCCACCCATTTTCATCACTGTCTGGCTGTGAATTTCTTCTCGATCAACTGGGATCCAATCATTTTCTTCGTATTGTAAGCCGGCTGGTGTGAAGTCTGAGTTAATCTCTATCACTGCTCCATCCCTCACCCTCTTTTCATCGAGTGCTAGACTCACGCCATTTCTAAAGTTTAGAACCAACCGTCCGTTCGACATTTCCCTGCGAAAAAAAATAAGGAAAGGATCAGGGGCTGTACTAAGAACAAGAACAATAAGAAAACATTCAAAAAAAATTCTTTTTCACTTCTTTTAAATTTAAAGGAAGTTGGAAGAGATGAGAAAATATCAGGAATAAATGGATTTTAAAAGGAAAAATTGACATTTTATTATTATGATTTCCCATGTTTTCTTTTTTAACATTTTCGTTGATTAGAATTTTTTTTATCATCCATTTTATTTTGTTTTGGGTTCGGACCCAGTCACAAAGTGATTACTTCACCCGTGTTTCTAGGGGTAAGATTTTACATTAGAGGCCACCCTTTGAAACATTAGGTTGCGTAATACTTCTTTAAATATCGTCCATTGATTGGAAGCATGGGTCGCTCTCCACGGCAATTCACCAGTTGGTAGGAACCTCCTGAGTAGACTGTCTCGACCACGAACGGCCCTTCCCATGTTGGTTCAAATTTACCACCTATCTTGCGATGTGCAAGAATAGGTCTCTTGAGAACAAGAACTAAGTCACCGACTTTGAATGTCCTGGGACGGACTAATTTATCATGGGCCTGGATCATCTTGGCTTGATACAGTTCCAAATTCTGCTGTGCGGAAAGTCTTTTCCCTTCCAAGCTTTCCAATTCTTCCAGTCGTAGTCTGGCATTTTCTTCTGTGGTGATCTTTTCTGCAATTGCAATTCGGAGTGACGGAAGCTGAACTTCCAGGGGCAAGACGGCCTCGGACCCGTACACTAAAGCGTAAGGCGTAGACTGAGTAGGAGTCCTAAAAGTCATCCTGTAGGCCCATAAGGCTTCTAATAACTTCTCGTGCCAATTTCTCTTGTTGTCGTCCAAAGGTTTCTTTAGAATTTGATCGAGAGTTTTATTAAAAGCTTCGGCCAAGCCGTTTGCTCTTGGGTAGTAGATCGTTGAGTATCGCCAATTAATCCCATGTCTTCTGACAAAATTGTTGATCTTTGTACTTTTGAATGCAGACCCATTATCTGAAATGATCCTGCACGGTACCCCAAAATGGTAGACAACTTGGTTTTTGAAAAATTGTAGCACGTGGTGTGCCTTCACTTCTCTGAGTAGTATAGCTTCTGCCCATTTAGAAAAGTAGTCTGTAGCTGCAAGAATGAAGCGATGTCCTTTTGAAGAAGGTGGTTCTATCGGACCCACTATATCTGTGCCCCAACACTCAAATGGCCACGATGCGATTGTCGGATGTAGCACATTTGGAGGTTGGTGTAGAACCACTCCGTGCACTTGGCACTGGTGACAACTCTTAGCGACTTTCATACAGTCGGTCATCATTGAGGGCCAGTAATACCCTAGCCTTTTAATCTTCATTTTCATTTTCGGACCAGACTGGTGAGCACCACAAAGTCCTGAATACACTTCTTTAACGATTTCACGAGCCTCGGACCCGCTCAGGCATCTTAGCCACATCTGATCAAAAGACCTTCTGTATAATTTATTGTTTATTAATGTGTAAGACAGAGTTCTTTTCTTGATTTGATGGGCTATCGACTTATCGTCTGGTAGGTTTCTTGTCTGCAAGTAGTCTATTAATGGCTGCCGCCAATCTTCTATATTTTCTGTCACTGCTGCAATTTTCTCTTCCGCTCTTTCTGATTTGTGTATTGTATCCATGTCGAGCTGTGATAGGAGCTGTCGTCCTTGAACTGACACTTCAACTGACTCATCCTGCAAGCAGGCAAATTCCTTTGCAAGGCGGGCTAGCGCATCAGCGAGAGCATTTTCTCTTCTGGGAATCTTGTAGATTGTTACATTTGGAATTTGTTCCAATAATTTCATGGCATACTGAAAGTACTGCTCGAGTCTTGGCTTTAGAATTCTATACTGTCCGGCGACCTGTTGAATGATCAACTGAGAATCTCCGTAGATGTTGATGTCCGTTATTCCCATCTGAATAGTTAATTCTAATTCGGTTATAAGGGCTTCGTATTCTGCCTCGTTGTTTATACATGGTTCTGTTAAGTGGTAGGAGTATCTTAACATCCCCCGTTCCGGTGTTATAAAGATTAGTCTGATTCCTGCCTTACCGGGCACTATCGTTTGCAATTCTTTATTCTTCTGTGCTGAGGACGCACCGTCGAAGTATAGTTCCCAACGTTGATCATTGGGGTTTTCTAGGTTCATTATCTGCTCGTCAGGCAAATCGTCGTCGAGAGGCGAATCCGCCGGTAAAGGGTGTGCTGCAAGGAAGTCTGCTAGGACTTGTCCCTTTATGGCGTGAAGAGGAACGAAAGTTATGTCAAATTGCAATAGTATCATCGACCACCTGGCAAGTCTGCCAGAAAGCGTCGGTCAGGTCATCAAGTATTGCAACGGATTAACTCTCGAAATAAGGTTGACCTTATGAGAAAGCATGTAATGCCTGAGCTTCTGTGCGGCGAAGATCAGGGCCAAGCAATGCTTCTCAATAGGAGGATACTTTACTTCCGTCAGAATTAGACGACGACTTAAGTAGTAGAGAGCATTTTCTTTTCCCTCATCATTGACCTGGGCTAGCAGGGCTGCAAGGGAGTCGTCTAGAGTTGTTGTATAAATTATCAACGGTCTACCTGGGACTGGGGCTGCTAAGACAGGAGGTGTCATTAAATATTGTTTAACGTCCTTGAAAGCCCGCTGGCATTTCTCATCCCAAATGAATTTGGCGTCCTTTTTAACTAATGCCGAGAAGGGCTGACACCTACCTGACAAGTTCGAGATAAAGCGTCGAAGATATGCCAACTTTCCTTGAAAGGATCGTAGCTGTTTCAAGGTTTTAGGAGGTGGCATTTCTAAGATAGCTTTAATCTTTTCCGGATCGATTTCAATCCCGCGATGTCGGATAAAAAATCCTAAGAATTTCCCAGAGGTGATGCCCAAGGCGCATTTTAAGGGATTCATCTTAAGGTTGTATTATCTTAGTCGCTCGAAAACTATTCTCAAATCATACAGGTGATCTTCTTTCAGTTTGCTTTTGATAACCACATCATCCACGTAGCACTCAACTTGGTTGTGAATGAGATCATCTAAAATCTTCGTCATCGCTCTTTGTTATGTTGCTCGTGCGTTCTTTAGTCTGAATGGCATTACTGTGTAGCAATACATTCTGATCGGCGTTCTGAATGCCGTGAGCTTCTCGTCTTCCGGTGCCATCTTTATCTGGTTGTATCCTGATGATCCATCCATGAATGAAAATATTTCATGTGTTGAAGCAATGTCGATCATCAGTTCTGGGATTGGTAGTGGAAATTCATCTTTTGGACATGCTTTATTCAAATCTCTGAAATCCACGCAGATTCTGATCTGACCATTCTTCTTTCTGACTGGTACAACGTTGGCTAACCAAGTAGGGTATTGTTCTTCACGGACAAATTTAGCGTATATTAGCTTCTTAACTTTGGCTATTACTTGTTGCTCAATTTCTAGACGCATTCTTCTGGGAGCTGGTCTGACTGGAACGGAAGTAGGATCCACTCCTAGCCTGTGAACTGCGACTTCTGGAGCTAATCCTGGCATTTCGTCGTAGCTCCAAGCAAAACAGTCCTTGAATTCCATAATAGCTTGATTATTTCCTCGGAGTCTTCTTTATTGAGTAAGGAGCTAACAAAGGTTGGCCTAGGCTCTTCGCTAGTACCTAAGTTAACTTTCGTTAACTCGTCTATTGTAGATTTGATTTCTTCCTCTAATTCTGGTGGAGCATCTCCGATTGGTAGATCTTCGAAATCATCTGAAGCTTCCAAGCAGTCGTTATTAGGTTCGCAAGTGACAACCAAGCAAAATTTCGTATCATCAACTGATCCTACTGTGCCAAATCCGAGACCATGTTTTGAATTGGGAGGCCGACCGACATTATTCCATAATTTTTCAAAGTGTTGTGATCGGCCTTTTATCCATTGTCGAGGTAAGACACCATGTTGAATTAAATTTTGAACACAGGGAGAGTACCACTCAAAAGGTAGTTCCATTAATTCGGAAGAAGTAACGTCTTCAAATTGTACATCCTTTTCAGTATTGGAAGAAGAAGCACCACGGTAAAACTTGATTGGTTTAGTAGCACCACCATGTACCTCCTTGACCACCATACCCTCGATCTTATTAGAATGGATCGGGGTCAGGGTCATAGTATGTACATGATGGTTAATCTTCTCGTACATTGATTTATATTCTTCATTCTTTTCATCTTCGAGAGAGATCTTGAACTGGGGTTTCTTTTTACTTATTTTCGATGCTTCTTTCTTGATTTCTTCTTCTTCTCTAGAAGTGTTCTCCCAATCAACATCGATGATCGATTTTCTCTGTCCAACTGTTCCGACATTTCTTCCACGTCCTCGTCCCCGGCCTAGACCTCGGGTGCGAGTCCTGGAGAAATCTTCACCATCTCGCCGTAAGGGAGTGGTGAGTAACTGTTGGACTAGAACTTCAGGTTCTTCATTGTCTCGAATTTCTTTTGCTTCATTTAGTATGGTATTTCTGGAAAAGATTGTTTTCTTCGGAGGCGCATAGTAGGCTGCATCTTCATGAATTCTAAATTCATGCACGGAGAACGGTTGCAAATCACCTTTGATGCACTGTTCCCCTCCTTCGTAATACTTTATGCACTGGTGCAGAGACGACGGTACCATCCAGTTCTCATGGATCCATGGCCGATCCAGTAGAGCGTTGAACGATGTCTCAGAATCAATTATGTGGATTTTGCGGTTGTCTTTGCTAAATCACCGGTCTTCATTAGTAGTGTTATCGATCCAAGAGCTCTTTCTCCTTTTTGATTGAAGCCTCTTAATAGCAACTTGTCTGCTTCAAGCTCTCGAGCATCAATTTCCAAATATGCTAGCGTCCGAAGATTCATTATGTTGCTCCTGGATCAACCAACACTCTGGAGAGCGTAAACTTTCCAATAGTGACTAAAATGTATAACGGTCGGTTGTGATCGGCTGTTCCCAGTAATAGATCATTGTCCGTGAAGGTAACACCTCGTTGTTCTCTTAACAAGCAAACCTCGTCGAAGGAATCACTGGCCATTTGAGCTAAACAAATCTCTGGATCAAGTAGAGCTTTGATCGGAGCTTCTCTCATCTCCTTTGACAGGATCAGAGCGTCGTATATGCTTAGTTTGGTCGGTAGCTTCCAAAGATGAGCTAGCACATTGTAGTCCACTTTATTACCATGTTCCTCGGTTTCTTCCCGAATCGGCAATTCTTCTCGCCGGAGTTGGCTCTTCCCGAGCAACCACCGCTTTCCTTTATCCTTCGGAACCATTCTCGGAGGTAAAACTTTTCCACTTCTTAAATTTACTTCAGTTATTTCTTCTGAATTTGGTGTTAAATCTGCCGGTGTATCCTCTTGAATTGAAACCACTGGCTCTTCTGAAGTTGCTTCAGTGTCTGAGGGTTCTAATTCTATCGTGATCGAAGCTCCTCGTAATTCACAAATAGACTCGTTGCTTGTTGAGCTTTCGTAGCCTCCTTTGTGAACATCGTCTTCGTCGTGGTCGTCAAGGTTATGTATGATTTGAGAATCGTTATTTATATTAGAGTCAAGATCCGGATTAAGCCGGTTGTCGCTAGTTACGTAATCGTTAGAAACAGTCAAAACGTAGCCAACGCCATAACCCTTATCATTATAAGATCCCGCCGGAGCAAGCAGATAATCATACAGAGTCAGGAGTTCGAGGGATTTCTCCCCCGAATCGGAAACAACCATCCTAGGATAAGCAGCCCCTAGTCTACCCTTTGGAGCATCGGTCTTCTTTTCTTCCACGATCTTCTCTTCCTTCTGGGGCGGTTCTTCAATCGCAAGTGATAGTGTCGGCTCGACAGGTTTCAAACTCTGAGTTGAAGCACGTACCGAAGCGGCCTGGATGTGATCCAAAATTTTCTTCGATGATCTTGTCCAGACAGTACTCCATCCATCATCAGTCGTGTAAGGGTCTATCGGAACAATGGGATCCGTTGAAATAACATTGACGGAACCTCCTTTCTGGGGTTCCTTCATGTATTCCATTGGGATCGTTATGTTCCCTCTCCGGAGATTGTCATCAAGCCAACTCTTGAAAGTGATGCAATCCTCTATCTTGTGTCCGAGCATCTGATGGTAAGGGCAATAGTTCGGATGATCTTTCTTATTGACTTCCTCCGGCTTCTTGGGCTCTGGCAGCTGAAAATCCGGTGTCTTCATTAAGTTGCGGAACATCTTCGCTACTGCTTCAGTTTTGAATGGATATTCTCTATTTAGAAGTTCTGTTAAAGTGCGTGACGAACGAGGCGGTTGTTCATAATGCTGAGGTGACTGATAGCTCGGACGAGGTTGCTGATAGCCCTGCTGAGGTTGCTGATAAGTCCGTTGCGGTGGTTGATAACTAGGCTGTGGTCGCTCTGGCGGTATCTGCATTGGCTGCTTGCCCTTATCTACTGCCGCGACGATTCCAGATTTCTTTTCGAATGTTTTCACAGGCTTCTGCTTATCGTTCTTGTCCGCGAAACTTAACTATTTTGCCTCTTCTTGCAAGCTCCCAGCCTTGCTAAGCAACTTCTCGAAAGTCTTGATTGTAAATCCTTTAAGGAGGAGTGCTATCGGGCCATGGATACTTTTAAGTAGGATACCAACTGCATGTTGTTCTTGAAGCTGTGGTTCACACTTCATGCTTAAGTTTCTCCATCGAAGTATGTAATCCACTAAAGTCTCATTCGGCTTCTGTTGCTCCACCACTAGATCACCGATAGTGATGTGGTGCTGAGCCCCGGCAAATCGTTTAATGAAGAGATTCTCCATTTCTGAAAAGGTCTTTACTGAACCGTTCGGCAATTCTGCATACCAGTCGAAGGCAATCCCTGACAAACTGCTGACGAACTGGTAGAAGAGTAAAGCGTCGCTCCCACCGGCATTGCAGCAACTAGCACTAAAATGTGCGACATGCTGTCGAGGGTTTCCCGTTCCATCAAAGTCTTAAACAGAGGTGGTACGAAGCCTTTCGGGTATTGGACTGCATCGAACTCTTCGGGGTAAGGTCTACCCGTCTGAATAGATGCTCCACTCTTTGATTGTGCTAGGGCTTCTCGCACCTGCTGTTCTACCATGCTCTTAATGTCCTTTTCTGGAATCATGCTTTGTGTAGAATCCTTCTTTGGTGGTTCGTCTCCGTTGACGGATGTGATCTCCTTTCCTCCATCCGCAATATGGATAATTTCTGGGGGTGTCTCTTTCTGAGGCTGGGCCTGACTCTGGAGAGTGGCTAAGGCAGCAACCATCTCTTCCATCCTCTTTGCCATCTGGGAAATTGTATCATCTCTTTCCCGAAGTTATGCTCTCAACACTTCCGGTTCATCTCTTTCCGCAGCTGCCGGAGCACCTTGCGAAGCTGACGATGCTCGTGTCTCAACCATGTTGATCTCAGCATACTCGTCATTCATAAATTCTGATGAGTCAATTTCATCTCCTAATTCTTCTTCTCTTTCTTTTGCTAACCGTCGGATGTCGGTCCTTAACTTGTCCATGTCATCCTCTAGTGGCCCTTTTCGCACGGACTCGCAGTTGTCTCGTGACGGTTGTTGAACTTCCTTCCCGGGAGTCCCCTTTATTGCAGTAGCACTTTCTTCTGATTCAAGTCTCCTGACGAGACTTTTCTTCTCAGGACACTATTTTGGTCTTAGCTCACCGGTAGTAGGTCGCCATACCATCCTTCTTGCAGCCAGAAGCCTAGGATCGGATGATCTGTCGGCTATATGCTGGAAGGTGGTATCCTCCCTAATTTGTAGACCCGATACAACAACGGGTGAACTGGCTTTTATCTTCTTCTTTGGTTTCTCTGTGGTAGCAACAGGCTCTATTCGCGGTCTGAGGCGGGATTTAGCTGGCACTCGTCCTATCCTTCTTAAGATTTCTGACACAGGGCATCTTTCTTTCTTTGCCAATCTTTCTATCACAGCTTACAGTTGGGCGAATGGTGTAGTCTTATTCCTTTTTCTTTTGTAATTGTTGTAGTACGCAGGTCAGGGTAATGCAGTGGCGATCCTACGGACATTCTCTTCATCTGATGCAGCTGAGAGAGGGTGAAACTTGCTCCCTTCCAATAGAGGTATATACTCAGGCAGTTCTTCTCTTTCTTCGGGAATTTCTTCTAGAAAAGCAACTTCAGCAGCTCTAGCTTTATTGGTGATCTTCCTACTTCTATTTCTCCTTTGAGTCCGAGTTAGGGGTGCAACTCTTGAACTGGACCCAATCTCAAAAATAGATGGTATTGTAGCGAAATCTGTACCCTCCACGTTGACAGGCTCATCACAGACTTGGATCTCCTTCCCCTTCAGTTTGGCAAAAGTCGGGGTAAGTGCGGAGATGACTAGACCGGTGGGGGTAGAGACAACAGTCCTCCTACGAACAGTAGTACTCCTTTCAGCTGGAACCCTTTACAGGGGAGAGAATTCTTGAGTCGATTTCAGGTTGAACTCAATTACGGGCTCTTCAGTTTCTGACACTTTCTCCATTAGTGTGAAGAGAGTGACGTCAGCGAACTTGACATCTGTGTTGTCGAATCCTTGTCCGAAACAGATGATTCCATTGTCGGGCGCTCATCCTTGTAAACGGCGAAGTCCATTCCATTGGTGAAGGAAAAGATTAACTTTGGGGCAGTCATTTTCTGCAGGGAAGATTCCGAATGTCGGTCCCGAATTATGCTTCTTTTCATCATAAAGTTTAGGACAAAAAAGAAAGAGTCTGAACACATTTTCGTTTATCTTAGTGTATTTGTGATTTTTTTTTAAAAGAGATTGTTTATTAGAAGGTTCGTTTGTTAGAAACGAAACGATTAAAGGAAAAAAGGTTATAGAAAAGGTAAAGGGCCCAATTTAGAATTGAAAAGGAAGAGAAAGTCTTATGCAAGACTTCTCGACTCGAAGGACCGCTCCTAAACTAACACCTATTGGGGGTCCACCCCACCTCAGAAAAGAGGTAAAAGGATCTCGGAACCTCTCTGTTTAGGGGTGTCTAAACAGTGGCTCCTAAATCCGAGAAGAGTTGATCAAACTTGTTCGAGACAGAAATGAACAAGATATGTCAACGGAAGAATGGTAATCTGATCCACTAGGGGCATGAACTTACTACTGATTTATGAAAGCAAAACCATCCGATCAAAATGGAGAGAGGAACTAGTCCCCAGCGGAGTCGCCAGAAGTTGTCGGCATATTTTTTAGGTTGAGTGTTGTATTTTAAGAAAAGGGGTCGCCTACAAAAGTTGTCGGTGAATTTTAAATTTAAAATTTAATTTAAATATATATATAATTTAGAAAGTAGTATTTGATTTTGAAAGTAATTTTAAATTTGAAATTTTTAAGATATGAAATCAAACCGATCTCACATCCTAAATAGTTTATATAAACGAGCACCGCATCACAAACCGTGTATCTATCCTGAAGAATAGACACACTGCTTGATGATATGGCTCGATTAAATAAACTAGAAGATTTGTGACATCCGTTTGTTCTGCGAACCAATTTTATAAGCCGACAAGTTCCACGATTAATATAAAGGAATTAAGCGGGGTTTATATTACACAGGTTATTAAAGTTCCCTATAAGGGCGAGCCCCTATAGTTAATTACATCTTAAATGACGGGAATCATTTAAGAAAACTCTCGATAATGATCGGTGGTTTTGCTCTCAAGAATTTCAAAGTTTAAGGTTTTCAAAGGATTGGATTTTGGAAATTTCGATAGGGATCAGCTCAAATTTGGAACAAGTTTATTTTAAGAGTCCAAAGGAAGAGAAGTAGGAGAAGCTGAGGATCCAAGAAGAATCTTGGCAACTTCCCAAACTATCCTATTGTTTGGCTTAGATTTGGGAATTTACTTAATGTTTCCATCCTGCCAATTTTAATTAATTAGGACTTATATTTGCATGATATGATCATACAAATAGCCTTGAAGATGTGAGGGTTTATGCCGTACTGAACGACTACCTCGTAATCCTAAGACCGGTTAGGGCTTAATTTACATAACATGATTATGCAAATGCCTAACAAAAGGGTTGAGGATTTATGTTCCACTAGGCAAACTACCTCGAAATCCTACTGTTTGGTTGTTTAATTCTAAGAATGTTTAGCTGATGTAGAGTTATTTTGCTGACGAAGATGGCCGTGCTGCCCACCATGCTCCAAGCTTCTTGTTGTTGCAGAGGTTTGGTTTTAGAAGTCATAAATCAGGAGATTAGAGAAGTGTTTTGGTTTAGAGAAAATCTTAAAATCCAAGTGTTTTTTAGTGTTTTAATTAAAACAAATCTTAAAGTTGTTTAAACAGAACCGATTAAGATCCCACGGTTTCGTCATCCCGACACCGTTATTTTTATCGAATTCACTTAGTCCAGATGAATTTGCTAAACTCAATTGAATGAGTTCCACACTTTCATTTAGACCAGTGGGAAATCCCGTTAGCGACGACGTGGGTTACATCATCCGAGGTATTCCCGATCATTCAACGAGACATTTTAATTTAGTTATAATTGTAGTTTTGTTGTTCTGTTTGTGATTTAATTTTGAGTTGTTTTATATTTTAAATGTTGTGGCGGTGAATTTTATCTTGTAATGACTTTTAATTTAGTTTTGGTTTCAGTTTAGGGACTATCCTGAAGGTTTTGGTTTTCAGTCAACAGTCTTGTTTATCATGCAAGAAAAAGTAAAGTACAGTGCATGTAAGTAAATTGCAATAAAGTAAATCGCAATAAAGTAAAAGCGCACTCGGAGGGTCTTCCCGTCATCTCATATCGCACTTCGAACACATGTTAAGGCATTTAAATATTTCAACAAGTAATACTTAGGTAAAGCTAAGGGAAAGGGTTTTGGTTATCTACGGAATCCTAATCCTATAACTAGTCATCTCCTATGACGTCTAGGTTCTTGGTTTGGTTTAAGGATGATTTTCTTCATCAAAGAACAATTAAATTCAGTCGTTCTTCTAAAACATCTCGTCGTATTGAGGAAGTGCTTAGGACGAGTCCTAAACATCTTTTCGATATTTACGGGATTTGTTTTGATTCCAAGTAAATTTAGTTGCACGGGTGAATTAATCATCCGGGAGTTTAGTTAGACTTTGTCTCTTGCTCGGTGAACTTAGGTACTTGATTACTGATGAATGAAATGACATCTCACTTAATACTCTATTTAAGAGTTATAATAATTAAAGCCTTTAAGGGCAAGTTGGTTTATTGAAAATTTTAATCAAATTAATTGAAAGTTTGAGTTAATGGTTTAAAGTGTTTTAATTTAATTATGAGGTTTTAATTAATTATTTTAAGTTTGGAATAGTGTTCAAATTATTTTAGATTTAATTCTTAATGATTTCATTTAGGATTGTTGTTAAATGATTTTAATTTAATTTAATTCAATTTGATTTTAATTTTATTTTATTTTATTTTATTTTATTTTATTTTAATTTGATTTTAAATTTAATTTTAATTTTAATTTTTAATTCAATTTAATTTTAATTTAATTTAATTTAATTTAATTTAATTTAATTTAATTTAATTTAATTTAATTTAATTTAACTTAATTTGAATTTTAATTTAATTTAATTTTAATTAAATTTAATTTTAATTAAATTTAATTTTAATTTAATTGGATTTAATTTGATTTAAATTTTGATTTTAATTTTAATTTTAATTGTTAGTTTTAGTTTAACTTTAATTTTAATTTGATTTTAAATTTAATTTAATTTTAATTTTAGTTTTAATTATTAGTTTAGATTATTATTTTAATTAATTTTTTTTAATTAAGAATTAAATATTGTTAAAGTGACTCATTTAGGGATTTTTAAATTAAAGAATAAATGTCCTCTTAATAATATCCGTATTTGAATGATCCAAATTTAAATATATTCTTTCCAAAATTTAAATTATTTAATTAATTAAAGTTTCATTTTTGATATCTTCAAAGTGTTTAATGGGTTCCTACCCCTTAATTTCCCTAAGATTCAATCATCCAAGAGAAAATTAAAAATCAAATATTTTACCCCCCATTTTGATTAAACATAAAGTTTTAATTAAGGGTTAAAATTTTTTAATTACCTTTATGCCCTTTTAAGCTAATTTATTTCATAACTCACTAAATTGAGTCAAATTAATTTGAAATTTTTATGTCACCTCACTCACATGTCAATTAAGACATTAGAGGAGAAAATGTCATTTTTCTAAATTTAATTTATTTATATAATTATTTTTAGTAGAAAATAAAGGTTTTCAAAGAAAATTCAACAACATGACCAAGGTAAAGTTTTTGTCCTTAAGAAAATTATGGGATGTTTCTAATGACTAGAGGACCACTTGGACCAATTTTATTGATTTGTTGAATTATATTTTATTTATTATAATTATTTTGAGTTTTAGAGTATTAATTAATTTTAAAATAAAACAAAAGTTGAAAAATAGATTTTATATTTTTGTCATATTTCTATGACCTCAAGGAGTCCAGAGAAATAAATTTTATAATTTTCGGATTTTTTTTTATTTATTAGAATTATTTTAGTGAAGAAGGTTGAAAACTCATTTTTTTAATATTAAAAATTACATTAAGCCTTTAAAATTCAATATCTTATTCTAGAGACTTAGGAAAAATATTTGGTTTGTTCCTAAGTGATTAGGAGTCAAAATATGACATTTCTATGATTTTTTTTATATTTTTGTGATTTTTATTATTTTTTTATTATTAAAATATTAAAATATGGTTGAAAATCAACTTTTTTAGAAAATTCCAATTTTAATTTTCCTGAACTCCCCTGATATCAGAGAAGCACCAAAACCATTTTTGTGAATTTTTGAAATGTATTTTTGGAGTTATGAATTTTTAAAGTTCCATTTTACATATGAGGCTCAATCAACCCATTTGGTGGGGTTAATCAAGTCCAATTGATTTCAAATTTTTATGTGAGGTCTGTTAGGTCCTAAAGATTAGTGGAGAATTATTTTCAAGTCAATTTTATGTGTGGTTAACCCTAATTAATTCAAATTCAATTTTAAGGGTTTAGGCCAATTAAGGTTATTATGAATGAATTAATTCAAGATATATTTTTCATAGGGTTCTCTGGTCCTGAGAAACATCACCAAATTTTTCTAGAATTTATTTCAAAACATGCTAATTATTGGAATTAAAATACCTAAAACAGTGACATGAACTTGAAAATTCAATAACTTTTCACAGAGATGGCCTCTGGCCTTGAAAAATTCAAGAAATATTTCCAAGATCAGAGGCTTCAAAAGCCCTATGGTCTCATGCCATGGTAAATTATCTATGCAAATGAAGAATCAAAATACTAAAAATAGTAAATAAACTATTAAAAATAAAATACTCATCCAATTAACTTGATTTCTTTTCCACATTATTCTCCTCTGTTCACTGAGCAAGAGATATTTTTATTTTATTTTTGTGATTTTTCTATGCGAAGATATGAATTTTTGAAGTTCTGGGCATTTAAATAATTCAAAAATGCCCTATTTATCTACTTATCCACGCGGCGCCAGCGCAACATTGGCAGCTCCGAAAGCCCATGCGGCGCATTCCCATTCGACGCCGCCATCCGACTCAGCACTCCGGGGGCCCGCGGTTCACGTAACATTCCCTGGACTGGCGCAATCTGAACCGTCCGCTCGATACGGCCGCGATCCAACGGCTCCCGGTCATCATCTACAACTGGTGTGCACCCATGACCGTTCACACTAAAACCCTAAGATCTCACTCTATTCTCAATGGATTTTCGTCTTCTTATGCTCTATGGATTCTTCTTGAAGAGACGAACACATCCATACGGTTTATAGGCTATGAAATTAACTTAAACAAAATGGAGAATCACTGGAAGCTTGGGAGGAAGAGTGAGTTCATACCTTTGCTCAGAGAAGTGAAGCTTCGATCTGAGAGTTATGTCACCTTCGATTGGGTCCAGGCAAGCTCCAGATGAAGTCTCTGGCTCTGGGGAATTGTCTAGGTAAGAAAGTGACCAAGCCCGATCACAAAGCTTGGAGGCTGGAAGCAATGGCTGGCCTGGTGAGGGGGCTTTTGCTGGGGAACTTCTCCTCTTGGACTGGTGAAGGTGTAGAACCAATCAATTTGGAGATTGGCTCACTGTGGTGAAGTTTCCTATTTTTTGGGTGGATTTTCGACTCAGAAATTGAGCTCACAGAGGGGGTTTTAGGGCTGGATTTCAGTGGGGATCAAGTTCTCTATGTCTGGGGAGGAGTCTGAAATAATTTTGGCAGAGTTTCCTTAAGGTTTGGTTCAACTCTCTTGTTTGGTCGAGAGGTGGTGGTGTTTAAATAGGCATGGCTGGAGGGCTTCCCAGGGGCAATTGGAGGCTTGGATCAGCTGCTCAGGGGAGGACAAGAAGAGCTCTGGTGTCCACTAGGGTTGAGACAGCTCAGCAAGGGAGAATTTGAAATTTTGGCTCACATGGAGTTCTCGGCCATGGTGTTTTTAAGCGGCTGTGGTGGCTGGCCGGCCAGGCATGGGTCACCATCTGACTCAGTGGGGTCAGGGGTTGAATTTGGTGAAGTCAATTGGAGTTTGACATGTGTAAAAAGCTTGATTAAAATGGAATGGGGGAGAGTGTATTTTGGGCATGGTTTGCTCAATCCATGGAAATAGGCTTGGTGCACCTCCCCAAGACCTGATTTTGAGCTGAGGGAATCATTTAGGTTAGCTTGGAAGGGGTGGTGAAGTCTCCATCCATGGTGAGGTGGCTAAGCATGGTTTAGAGTGTGACATGAGTATGGTTAAAAATGCTTAATGAAATATTAGGAAAGGGTCCCCTCTTCTTGCCATTAATGGCTTGATGAGGTGGAAGTGGCTTCCATGGCTTCCATGTGGCTTGTACATGGCTCAATGGCTCACATTTGGCTTGAAAAAAGCTTGATTAATTTCATAAAAGGGGATTTTATGAATTTTGGATATTTTGGTGGAAATTTGGATGAAGCTTCATTTAGAATTATTTGATCATTGATTTAGGACTTTAGGGATGATTTTAATTGAATGGATGATGTAGAGAAATATCATGTGGGCTTTGGATGAATTTTGGGCCTTCGGATGTGGTGGAAGTGGGCTTTTTAGAATGGTTTAAGATAGTGGGCCTTTAGGCTTGAAAATAAATTGCTGGATGGAAATTTTGTGAGGGATCATGCCAAATAAATGTTGCAATTGGTTTAGATGTGTCATGATTGGTTTGGGACAAGTGTGAAGTGATTTTGAATTGAATTGGGTTTAATGTGGGGTCTTTATTTAAAGGGGCCAAAGTGGGCCAAATTGGACTAACTTGGGTTAAGGTTGGGCTAAAGTTGGATTTGATGTAAAATTAATGTTGAGAAATGTTTATGGGAGTGTTACAAAGAGTTTTCAAATTTGGTTGGGCTTTGATTTTGGGATTTGGGCCCATTTGGGTTAGGTTTGGGCTTAGGTCAATTTAAGGGATTTTGGTTTTGGGTTAGGTTTGGGTGGAGTTTAGGTTCAAATTTTGGGCAAATCAAGTTAGTTTTTTGTTCATGGGGGTGTTAGGAAGGCTTTAGAAAAGATTTGGGGCCAATTGGAGTTGAATTGGACTAGGTTTGGGCTAGGTTTAGGTCATGGGCCAAAATTGGGCCTTAGGCCTCAAATTGAAATTGGACTCAAATGTCAATCAAATTGGAATTAGATTTGGTCTAAATTGATATTAGGGATATTGAATTGAAGTTTAGAATTGAATTGGACCAGAATTGAGATCAATTGGGGTGGTTTGGTTTGACATTGGGTTCATTTGGGTTTAAAATGGGTCAAATTAGGTGTTTTGGTAAAATTGGGGTAAATTGGCAAAATTGGCCCATGGTATAGTTGAACAAAATGAAATTAGGAATATTTGGGATTTTCTGGAAATTTTTGGGAATTTTTGGAATTTTTGGATTTTTGGATTTTTGGGCTAAGAAGGGCATTTTGGGTATTTTGAGGGTATTGGGGGGTACTTTTGGAATTTTTAGTATTTTTGGCTATGGATGATCAATTTGACTGGGGGAAATGTTTAGGACTAATTTTGAGGAATTTTGGGTAATTTAGGTGATTTTGCAAATTTTGGGTCATTTCAAGGGTATTTGGTAGGTTTGGTGGGTCCGGGGCCTCGGGGGTCAAAAAATGAAATTTTGAAAAAAGGAAGATTGATCAAATGTGAATGAAATGGGATCACTTTGGTTCAGCCATGAAGCCATGAAGCCATGTTAAGCTCATACAAGCCATGAGATGACTCATTTGAGGCATTCACTATGTTGTTCCTAACCCTCTTAGCCAGGGGCTTAGGGGTAAGGACCATCCATATGAATTACCTACATGAGTCAGGAGGTCAAGTTGGGTGAGAGTGTGATTTTAGGACTTGTAATGTGTGTGATAGTGTAATGTATGTGCAAGTCAACCCTCACCAGACCAGGCCACCCAGGGTATTCCTAAGGCCAAAAAGTTCTATAGGGGACTCATCCTTTAAACCTCCACATTTGATTTCAACCCTCTAGGTGATTAGGGGTCTACAATCAAGCTTGTGGGGTTTGCAGGGAGTTAAGAGGTGTTTGAATTTCTAAGTGGTGGTTTCCATTTCTAGTCCTCTAAGATTAGTCAAAGGAAAAGCCTAAGGCTAGATCCTAAGTACTAAGGAGTGAGAAAAGAAGAGACCTCATCAAAAATGAGGTCAACAGTATAGCTTCTGCTCATTTGGAAAAGTAATCTGTAGCTGCAAAAATAAAGCGATGTCCTTTTGAAGAAGGCAGTTCTATCGGACCCACGATATATGTGCCCCAACACTCAAATGGCTACGACGCGATTGTCGGATGTAGCACATTTGGCGGTTGATGTAGAACCACTCCATGCACTTGGCAAATGTGACAACTCTTGGCAACCTTGATGCAGTCGGTCATCATTGAGGGCCAGTAGTACCCTAGTCTCTTATTTTTCATTTTCATCTTCGGACCCGACTGATGAGCACCACAAAGTCCTGAATGCACTTCTTTAACAATTTCACGAGCACCGGACTCGCTCAGGCACCTTAGCCACATCTGATCGAAAGACCTTCTGTATAACGTATTGTTTATTAATGCGTAAGACAGAGTTCTTTTCTTGATTTGATGGGCTAATCACTTATCGTCTTGTAGGTTTCCTATTTGCAGGTAGTCTATTAATGGTCACCGCCAATCTTCTGTAGTTTTTGTCACTACGATAACTGATTCTTCTTCTTTTTCTGATCGGTGCATTGCATCCATGTTGAGCTGTGAGAGGACCTGTCGTCCCTGAACTAACATTTCAACTGATTCGTCTTGTAAGCAGGCAAATTCTTTTGTGAGGCGAGCTAGCGCGTTTGCGAGAGTATTTTCTCTTCTGGGAATCTTGTAGATCGTTACATTCGGAATCTGCTTCAACAATTTCATTGCATACTGAAAGTACTGCTCAAGTCTTGGTTTTAAAATCTTATATTGTCCAGCGACCTGTTGTATGATCAACTGCGAATCACCATGGATGTTGATGTCTGTTATCCCCATCTGAATGGTTAACTCCAGTACGGTTATAAGGGATTCATATTCTGCTTCATTGATCGTGCACGGTTCTGTTAGATGGTAGGAGTATCTTAACATCCCCCGATCCGGTGTTATAAATATTAATCTGATTACTGCCTTACCGGGCACTATCGTTTGCAATTCTTTGTCTTTCTATGCTGATGATGCTCCGTCAAAGTACAATTCCCAGCGCTGATCATCGGGGTCTTCTAAGCTCATTATCTACTCGTCTGGCAAGTCGTCGTTGAGAGGCTATTCTGCCAGTAAAGGGTGTGCTGCAAGGAAATCTGCTAGGACTTGTCCCTTTACGGCACAAAGCAGAACGAAAGTTATATCGAATTGCAATAGTATCATTGACCAGCTGGCAAATCTGCCAGAAAGCGTCAGACGGGTCATCGAATATTGCAATGGATTAGCTCTCGAGATAAGGTTGACCTTATGAGAAAGCATGTAATGCCTGAGCTTTTGAGCGGCGAAGATCAGAGCTAAACAATGCTTCTCAATAGGAGGATATTTTACCTCCGTCGGGATCAGACGAAGACTCAGGTAATAGAGAGCATTTTCCTTACCCTTGTCATTGACCAGGGCTAGCAGGGCTCCGAGGGAATCGTCTAAAGTCGCGGTATAAAGCATCAACGGTCGACTCGAGACTGGGGCTGCTAAGACAAGAGGTGTCATTAAATACTGCTTAATGTCCTCGAAGGCCCGCTGGCATTTTTCTTCCCAAACGAATTTGGCATCCTTTTTAACTAATGCCGAGAAGGGCTAACACCTACCTGAAAAATTTGAGATAAAGCGTCGAAGATATGCCAACTTCCCCTGAAAGGATCGTAGTTGTTTTAAGGTTTTTGGAGGTGGCATTTCTAAGATAACTTTAATCTTCTCCAGATCGATTTCAATTATGTGATGTCGGATAACGAATCCTAAGAATTTCCCAGAGGTGACACCGAATGCGCATTTTAGGGGATTCATCTTAAAGTTAAATTGTCTTAATCGCTCGAAAACAATTCTCAATTCATACAAATGATCTTCCTTCAGTTTGCTCTTGATGACAACATCAACCACGTAGCACTCGACTTGGTTGTGAATGAGATCATCAAAAATCCTTGTCATCGCTCTTTGATATGTTGCTCCTGCGTTCTTCAATCTGAAAGGCATCACTGTGTAGCAGTACACTCTGATTGGCGTTCTGAAGGCTGTGAGCTTTTCATCTTTCGGTGCCATCTTTATCAGGTTGTATCCTGACGATCCATCCATAAATGAGAAGATCTCGTGTGTCGAAGTGATGTCGATCATTAATTTTGGAATTTGTAGTGAAAATTCAGCTTTTGGGCACGCTTTATTCAAATCTCTGAAATCCACGCAGATTCTGATCTGACCATTTTGACCACATTTTTATGAGGTCTTTTCTCTTTTCTATCCTTAGTACTTAGGATCTAGCCTTAGGCTTTCCTTTTGACTATCTTAGAGGACTATAAATGGAACCCACCACTTAGAAATTTAAACACCTCTTAAACACCCTTCAAACCCCACAAGTTTGATTGTAAACCTCCAAGTAAATTGGAGGGTTAAGATTAAATGTGGAGGTTTAAAGGATGAGTTCCCTATAGGACTCTTTGGCCTAAGGACTTTCCTAGGTGGCCTGGTCTGGTGAGGGTTGACCTGCACACATTACATTTTCACAAACATTTCAATCCTAAAACCATTCATACCTAGCTTGACTTCCTGACTCATGTACGTAATTCATATGGATGGACCTTAACCCCTAGGCCTTTGGCTAAGAGGGTTAGGAACAACATAGTGAATGCCTCAAATGAGTCCTCTCATGGCTCTTATGGGCTTGATATGGCTTCATGGCTTAACCAAAGTGATTCCATTCTACTCAAACTTGATCAATCTTCATTTTTCCAAAATTTCAATTTTTGACCCCCGGGACCCTACACCCACTAAACCTACCAAATGTCCTTGAAGCTACCCAAAAATTTCCAAAATTGCCTAAATTACCCAAAATTCATCAAAATCAATCCTAAACATTTCCCACCATTCAAATTGATCATCCTTAGCCAACTATACCAAAAATTCCAAAAATACCCCCCAATACCCTCCAAATACCCAAAATAACCTTTTAACCCAAAAATTCCAAAAATTCAGAAAATTCTCAAAAAATTCTAGACAATCCCAAATATTTCCAATTTCATTTTGTTCAACTACACCATAGGCTAATTTTGTCAATTTAACCCACTTTTACCAAAACCCCCAATTTGACCCATTCTTAACCCAAGTGGACCCAATGTCCCACTAAACCAACCCAATTGACCTCAATGTTGATCCAATTCAATTATAGACTTCAATTCAATATCCCCAATATCAATCTAGACCAAATCCAAGCCCAATTTGATTAACATTTGGATCCAATTCCAATTTGAAGCCTAAGGCCCAATTTTGGCCCATGACCTAAACCTAGCCCAAACCAACCCAATTCAACACCAATTGGCCCCAAATCTTTTCTAAAACCTTCCTAACATCCCCACAAACAAAACACTAACTTGATTTGCCCCAAATTTGGACCCAAAACTTCACCCAAACTTAACCCAAAACCAAATTCTCCTAAATTGGCCTAAACTCAAACATAACCCAGATGGGTCCAAATCCCAAAATCAAAGCCCAACCAAAGTTTAAAACTCTTTGTGACACTCCCATAAATATTTCTCAACATTAATTTTACATCAAATCTAACCTTAGCCCAATCTTAGCCCAAGTTAGCCCATTTTGACCCACTTTGGCCCATTTACCAAAAAAGCCCAAATTAAATTCAATTCCACTCTAAATGATACCAAATCTTTTCTAAACTGTTCATGACACATCCCTAAACTAAACCCAAAATTTGTTTGGCTCAATCCTTCACAAAATTTCCATCCACCAATTTGTTTTCGAACCTAAAAGCCCACTTTCTTAAACCATTCTAAAAGCCCATTCTCACCAAATCTAAAAGCTCAAAATTGGCTCTAAAGCCCACATGGCAATTTCTTTTCATCATACCTTTGTTTGATATCACCCCTAAGTTTCAAAATCATCATTAAACCATTCCAAATCAAGCTTCATCCAAATTTCCACTAAAATTCAAAAATTCATAAAATCCGCTTTCATGAAATTTACCAAATCTTTTCCCAAGCCAAATGAAGCCATGGAGCCACGCATAAGCCATATGCAAGCCATGGGAGTCACTTTACACATCACCATGTCATTTATGGCAAATGGAGGGGGCCTCTTTCTTAATCCTTCATTAAGCTTTTTAACCCCATTCATGTCATACTCTAAACCAAGCTTAGCCACCTCACCATGGAAAGAGACCTCACCACTCTCTCTTGGCTGACCCAAATGATTCCTCCCAGCCCAAAGTCAAGCCTTGGGGAGGTGCACCTAGCCTAAACCATGCCTTGGACCAAAATGAGCCCAAAATTATCCTTCCCCCCTTTCCATTTAAATCAAGCCTTAGACACATGGCCAACCTCCATTGCATGCACCAAATTCAAGCCCTGACCTCCCTGACCCTGAGGGTGACCCATGCTTGGCCGGCCAGCCACCACAGTCGCCGGAAAACACCAGGCCGAGAACACCCGTTTGATTCAAAAAATTCAAACTCACTAGCTGAGCTGTCCCAACTCAATTGGACTCCATGGCTGTTCTTCCCTTGATCAAGGCAGCTGATCCCAAGCCCTAACTCCCCGCGGAGGCCCTCCAGCCATGCCTATTTAAACCCACCACCTTCTCGGCCAAACGAGGTGATGAACCAGACCTAAACCAAACTCTGCCAAAATTGCTCCAGGACCTTCTCCTAACCTAGAGCAATTGATTCCCAAGGTCCCTTTGCCCTAATCCCCATTAATAGAGCTCAATTTCTCAGTCAAAAATCCACCTAAAAATCAGGACATCCTTGGAACCTCCACCAAAATCAAATTAAACTCACCCACACCTGCACAAGACTAAGAGAAGAAATTCCCTAGTGGAAGCCCCCTCACCAGGCCAGCCATTCTCTCTATCTACCAAGCTTTGAAATCGGGCTTGGTGGAAGTTGTACCTAGGCAATTCCCTAGAGACAGAGACTTCATCTGGAGCTTCCTTGGGTGTAATCAAAGGTGCCACAACTCTCTGATTGAAGCTTCACTTCTCAGAGCCAAGGTATAGACCTCTCATTCCTCCCGAGCTTCCAGAGATTCTCTATTTTGATTGGCTTAATTTCATAGCATGTAAACTGTATGGATATGTTTGTCTCCTCAAGACGAATCCATAGAGCATAAGAACACAAAAATTCGTTGAGAAATGAGAGAGTTCTTAGGGTTTTAGTGTGGAGGGTCACGGGTGCACACCAGTCGTAGACGATGACCAGGCGCCGTCCGATTGAACGTGTATCGAGTGGACGGTCCAGATTGCGCCGAACCAGAGAACGTTACATGAACCGCGGGCCCCTGGAGCACTGAGTCAGATGGCGGCGTCAAATGGGAGCCTGCCGCGTGGAGTTTCGGAGCAGCAGAGGATGAGTCAGCGCTGCGTGGATAAGTAGGAAAATATGGATTTTTTTATTTATTTAAATACCCATAACTTAGAAAATCCATATCTTTGTGTAGAAAAATCATAAAAATAAATTAAACATACTCTCTTACTCAGTGAACAGAGGAGAATAATGTGGAAAAGAAATCAAGTTATTCTGATGAGTATTTTATTTTTAATTAATTATTTACTCATTTCAGTATTTTAATTCTCCATTTGCATAGACAATTCACCATGGCATGAGACCATAGGGCTTTTGAAGCCTCTGATCTTGGGAACATTCCCTGAATTTTTTAAGATCAGAGGCCATCTCCATGGAAATTTATGTATTTTTCAAGTTTATGTCACTATTTTTGGTATTTTAATTCCATTAATTAGCATATTATTTAGAAAATTCTAGCAAAATTTGGGGAGGTTTCTTAGGACCAGAGATCCCTAGGATAATTATATTTTGAGTTAATTCATTAAGAATAACCCTAATTGGCCTAATTACTCAAAACTGAATATTAATTAATTAGGGTTAACCATACATCAAAAGAACTTGAAAATAATTCTCCATTGATCTTTAGGATTAGAGGAATCTTACATAAAAATTTGGAATCAATTGGAAATGTTTAACCCCACTAAATGGATTAATTAAGTCACATGAGTAAAATTAAACTTTAAAAATTCATAACTCCAAAAATACACTTTAAAAATTCACTGAATTAGTTTTGGAGTTTCTCTGATGTTAGAGGAGTCTAAGAAAATTAAAGTTAAAATTTTCTAAAAATCTTCATTTTTCACCATATTTTAATACATTAAATAATTAAAAAATAATAAAAATCACAAAAATATTAAAAATCATAAAAATATCATATTTTGACTCCTAATCAATTAGGAACAAATCAAATAATTTTTCCAAGTCTCAAAGTAAAGACATTGAATTTTAAATGCTTAAAACATTTTTTTTGAATTAAAAAATGAATTTTCCAACCTTTTCACTAAATTAATTCTAATAAATCAAAGAAAAATCAGAAAATTATAAAATTTATTTTTCTAAACTCCTTGAGGTCAGAGAGATTTAAGAAAAATATAAAACTTAATTTTCAACCTTTATTTTATTTTATAATTAATTAACACTCTAAAATTCAAAATAATTATAATAAATAAAATATAATTCAAAAAATCACCAAAATTGGTCCAATTGGTCCTCTGGTCATTAGAAACATCCCATAATTTTCTTTAGAATAGAAACCCTTCCTTGGTTATGTTGTTGAATTTCTATTGAAAGCCCATATTTTTCACAAAAATAATTATATAAATTAAATTAAATTCAGAAAAATCACATATTCTCCTTTAATGTCTTAATTGACATATGAGTAAAGTGACATAAAAATTTCAAGTTCATTTGAGCTTAATTTGATGAGTTATGAAATAAATAAGCCTAAAGGGGCATAAAGGTAATTAAAAGATTATAACCCTAATTAACATTTAGGTTTAATCAAGGGGAGGGTAAAATGTTTGATCTTAAAATTTTCATTAGAAGATTGAAACCTAGAAAATTAAGAGATAGAAACCCATTAATCATCTTGAAAATATTTAAAGTAAACCTTAATTAATTAAACAATTTAAATTTTGGAAGAGTAAGTTAAAAACTGGATTATTAAAATGGGAATATAATTTAGAAAGACTATAATAACTTAAACTAAAATCCCTAAATGAGTCACTCTAATAATATTTAACTTTTTAATTAAATTTAAAGTGATAATTGAAATTAATAATTAAATAATTAAAAAGAAAGTGAACCTTAATTAAATTAAAACTTAAAACATTAAGTAATTTGATAATTAAATTGAAATAAATTCAAAACAAAAAAATTATTAATTTCAAAAATCACTTGAAAGCAAATTTAAAGCAAATTTGAAACATAAAAAATTAATTTCATAAAAATAAATTCTTAATTAAAAAAAATAATAATCAAACCAATTAAAAGTTAATCCAAAATATTGCAATTAAATTAAAATTAAATCATTAAATCAAAATTAAATCATTAAAGTCTAAATTAAATAATAATTTAAATTCATCTTTTATTTCAAATGGTTTAAAACACTTAAGAATAAAATAACTTGAACACAATTCCAAACTTAAATTTATTAAAATTTTATAACTAAATTAAATCACCTTAAAACATTAATTCTAATTTTAAATCATTAGAACCTTTAACAAATTAATTTGCCCTTAAAGGTTTTCATTATTATAACTCTTAAGTAAAGCATCAAGTGAAATGTCACTTTACTTATAGGATAATCAAATGTCCTAAGTTCACTGAGCAAGAGTTAAAACTTAACTAAAAATTTCTGGATGATTGATTCATCTCTACAATAAAAGTTCATTTAGACTCGAAATAATCTCAGAAGTATTGAAAAGATGTTTAGAACCCGTTCTAAGCACTTCCTCAATACAATGAGGTGTTTTAAGAAGAATAATTGAATTTAGTTGTTCTTTGATGAAGAAAATTATCCTGAAACAAAATGCAAGAACCTAGACGTCATAGGAGATGACTAGCTATAGGATTAGTATTTTGGTAGACAACCAAAACCTTTCCCTTAGCTTTACCTAGGTACTTGTCATAAATATTTAAATGCCTTAACATCTGTTTTAAGTGCAGCTTGGAATGACGAGAAGACCCTCTAGGTATGCTTTTATTTTATTGCAATTTACTTTATTGCAATTGATTTATATAAGCTGTGCTTTACTCTTCGTGCATGATAAACAAGATTGTTGCATGAAAACTAAAACCTTTAGGATAGCCACAAAACTGAAACCCAAAACTAAATTAAAAGTCACAATAAGATAAAATTCACTGCCACAACATTTAAAATATAAAACAACTCAAAATTTAATCACAAACAGAAAAACAAAACTACAATTGCAATTAAATTAAAACATCTCGTTGGATGATCGGGAATACCTCGGATGATGTAACCTACGTGTTGCTAACGGGATTTCCCACGGTCTAAATGAAAGTGTAGAACTCATTCAGTTGAGTTTAACAAATTCATCTGGACTAAGTGAATCAGATAAAAATAACGGTGCCGGAATGATGGAACCGTGGGATCTTAACCGGTGTTGTTATAATCAACTTTAAGATTCCCCTAATAAAACATTAAAGACATTTGAACCTTAAGATTTCTAAACCAAAACACTTCTCTCACCCCTTGATTTTCACCTTCTAAAACTAAAACCTTCTGCAACAATAAGGAGCTTGGAACATGGTGGGCAGCACGGCCATCGTCATCAGCAAAACCTGTGTCTTCTTCAGCAAAACTTTCCTTAGAGTTAAATAACCAAGTCATAGGATTTCGAGGTAGTTTGCTTAGTGCAACATAAATCCTCAACTTTTCGTTAGGCATTTGCATAATCATATTATGCAAATTAAGCACTAACTCGTCTTAGGATTCCGAGGTAGTCATTTGGTACGACTGAAATTTGGAATCTACACTGCAGAAAATGACTGCCCCAAAGTTAATTTTCTCCTTCGCTAATGGAATGGACTTCGCCGTCTATAAGGATGAGCTGCCTGACAATGGGATCATCCGTTTTGGACAAGGATTCGACAATACAGATATCAAGTTCGCTGATGTCACTCTCTTCGCACTAATGGACAAAGTGCCAGAAACTGAGGAACCCGTAATTGAGTTCAACCTGAAGTCGACTCAAGAATTTCCTCCCCTGCAAAGGGTTCCAGCCGAGAGAAGTACTGCTATTCGTAGGAGGACTGTTATCTCTACCCCCACCGGACTAGTCATCTCTGCACCTACCCCGGCTTCTGCCAAACTGAAGGGAAGGAAATCCAAGCCTGTGATGAGCCTGTCACCGTGGAGAGTACAAATTTTGCTACAATACCATCTGTTTTCGAGATTGGGTCCAGTTTAAGAGTGTACCCCTAACTCGGACTCAAAGGAGAAATAGAAGCAGAAAGATAGCCAGGATTGAGAAAGCCAAGGCCGCTGAAGTTGCTTTCCTGGAAGAGATCCCTGAACTACCTGAGTATATACCTTTGTTGAAAGGGAGTAGGTTTCACCCCCTCTCTGCTATATCGGATGAAGAAGACGTCCAAAGGATCGCCGCTACACTACCCCGACCTGCATACTATAGTAACTGCAAAAGAAAAAGGGTTAAGACTACGCCATTTGCTCGGCTACAAGTTGTAATAGAAAAATTGGCAAAGAAAGAAAGATGCCCCGTGTCAGAAATCCTAAGAAGAATGGGACGAGTGCCAGCTAGATCCCACCTCGGACCGTGAGTAGAGTCTGTCACTACCGTAGAGAAACCAAGGAAGAAAATGAGAGCTAGTTCACCTGTGGTTGTATCGGGTCATCATATTAGGGAGGACACCACCTATCAGCATATAGCCGACAGACCATCTGGTCCTAGGCCTTCTGCTGCAAGAAGGATGGTGTGGCGACCTATTATTACCGAGTTGAGACCGACACAACGACCTGAGACGAAAAGCCGCGTCAAAGAGCTTGAATCTGAAGGAAGTGCTACTGTAATAAAAGAAACTCCTGAAAAAGAAGTTCAACAGCCATCACACGACAACCGCGATACCATCTGGAAGAGACCCCTCGAGGATGCTATAGGAAAGCTAAGGACGGATATCCAACTATTGGCAAAAGAAAGAGGAGAAAAGCTGGAAAACAAAGTTGATTCATCAGAGTTCATGGATGAAGAATATGCAGAAATCAACATGGTTGAAACACGAGCATCGTCAGCTTCGCAAGGTGCTCCGGCAGCTGCGGAAAGAGATGAACCAGAAGTGATGAGAGCACAACTTCGGGAAAAAGATGACACAATTTCCCAGATGGCAAGGAGGATGGAAGAGATGGCTGCTGCTTTAGCCACTCTCCAAAGTCAGGTGCAACCTCAGAAAGAAACACCCCCAGAAATCATCTAGATTGCAGATGGAGGAAAAGAGATCACATCCGTCAACGGAGACGAGCCACCAAAGAAGGATTCTGCACAAAGCATGATTCCCGAAAAGGACATTAAAAACATGGTAGAATAGCAGGTACGAAAAGCTTTAGCACAATCCAAGAGTGGAGCATCTATTCAGATGGGTAGACCTTACCCTGAAGAATTTGATGCGGTCCAAGACCCAAAAGGCTTTATACCACCTCTGTTTAAGACTTTTGATGGAACGGGAAACCCCCGACAGCATGTCGCACATTTTCGTGCTAGTTGCTGCAATGCCGGTGGGAGTGACGCTTTACTCTTCCGTTAGTTCATCAGCAGTTTGTCAGGGATCGCCTTCGACTGGTACGCAAAATTGCCAAATGGTTCAGTTAAGACCTTTGCAGAATTAGAAAACCTCTTCATTAAGAGGTTTGTCGGGGCTCGGCACCACATCACTATCGGTGATCTAGTGGTGGAGCACCAGAAACCGAACGAGACTTTAGTGGATTACATACTTCAATGGAGGAACTTAAGCATGAAGTGTGAACCACAGCTACAAGAACAGAATGCGATCAATATTTTGCTGAAAAGCATCCACGGCCCGATAGCACTTCTCTTTAAAGAATTTACAATCAAGACTTTCGAGAAGCTGCTTAGCAAGGCCAGGGGCTTACAGGAGGAAGCAAAGCAGCTAAGTTTCATGGACAAGACCGATAAACATAAACCAGTGAAAACATTCAAAAAGAAGTCAGGAATCGTCGCGGCAGTAGATAAGGGCAAACAGCCAGTGCAGATACAGCCAGAGCGGCCACAGCTTAGCTATCAACCACCGCAACGTACCTACCAACAACCTCAGCAGGGTTATCAACAGCCTCGACAGAGTTATCAGTCGCCTCAGCATTATGAACAACCGCCTCGTCCACAGCGTACCCTGAAAGATTTTCTGAACAAGGAATATCCATTCAAAACTGAAGCAGTGGCAAATATGTTCCGCAGTTTAATGAAGACACCGGATTTTCAGTTACCAGAGCCCAAGAGGCCGGAAGAAGTCAATAAGAAAGATCATCCAAACTATTGCCCTTACCACCGGATGCTCGGGCATAAGATAAAGGATTGCATCACTTTCAAGATTTGGCTTGACGACAATCTCCGGAAAGGGAACATAACGATCCCGAAGGAATACATGAAGGAACCCCAAATGGGAGGTTCCATTAATGTTATCTCAACGGATCCCATTGTTCCGATAGACCCTTACACAACCCATGATGGATGGAGTACCGTCTGGACAAAGTCTTCAAAGAAAATCTTGGATCACATCCAGAACGCTTCGGTGCACGCTTTGAAACCTACCGAGCCGGCACTATCGCTTACGATCGAAGAACCGCTTCAGAAGGAAGAGAAGATCGTGGAAGAAGAGAAAACTGAGGCTCTAAAGGGTAGACTAGGGGCTGCTTATCCTAGGATGTTATTTCCGATTCGGGGGAGAAATCCCGCTAACCTCTGACTCTGTATAATTATTTGCTCGCCCCGGCGGGATCTTATAATGATAAGAGTTTTGGCGTTGGCTACGTTTTGACTGTTTCTAAAAATTACGTAACTAACGAAAACCAAGCTAATCCGGATCTCGATTCCGATATAAATAAAAATTCTCAAATCATACTAAACCTCAATGACCACGACGAAGGAGAAGACGTTCACAAGGATGGCTACGAAAGCTCAACAAGCGACGAGTCTATTTGTGAATTTTGAGGAGCTTCGATTGCGATAGAATTAGAGTCATCAGATTCCGAAGCAATGCTAGAAGAGCCAGTCATTCCAATTCAAGGGGAGACACCGGCAGATTCAACACCAGATTCAGAAGAAATAACTGAAGTCAATTTAAGAAGTGGAAAAGTTCTACCCCCGAGAATGGGTCCAAAGGATAAAGGAAAGCAGGTGGTTGCTCAGGAGGATCCAACCCCAGCAGAGGAATCGCCCATTCGGGAAGAAACCAAGGAACATGGTAATAAAGTGGACTATAATGTGCTAGCCCATCTTATTAAGCTACCAGCCAAACTAAGCATATACGACGCTCTGATCCTGTCAAAGGAGATGAGGGAAACTCTGATCAAGGCTTTACTTGATCCAGAAATTTGTTTAGCTCAAATGGTCGGTAATTCCTTAGACGAGGTTTGCTCATTAAAAGAACAACGAGGTGTTACCTTCACGGACAATGATCTACTACTCGGAACAACTAATCACAACCGACTGTTGTACATTTCAGTCACTATTGGAAAGTTTACGCTCTCCAGAGTGTTGGTTGATCCAGGAGCATCAATCAACATAATGAGCCTTCGAACGTTAGCATATTTGGAAATTGATGCTTGCGAACTTGAAGCAGACAAGATGTTATTAAGAGGGTTCAATCAGAAAGAAGAAAGATCTCTTGGATCAATAACACTGTTAATGAAGACCGGTGACTTAGCAAAGACAACTGCAAAATTCCACATAATTGATTTTGAGACATCGTTCAACGCTCTGCTGGGTCGGCCATGGATCCATGAAAACAAGATGGTACCGTCGTCTCTGCACCAGTCCATAAAGTATTACGAAGGAGGAGAATAATGTATCAAAGGTGATTTACAACCATTCTCCGTGCATGAAATCGGAATTCACGAAGATGCAACATATTACGCGCCTCCGAAGAAAACAATCTTTTCCAGAAACACCGTATCAAATGAAGCAAAAGAAGTGCAAGACGATAAAGAGCTTAAAATTCTAGTCCAACAGTTACTCACCACTCCCTTACGGCGAGATGGTGAAGGTTTCTCCAGAACTCGCACCCGAGGTCGAGGCCGGGGACGAGGTCGAGGAAGAGACGTTAGAACAGTTGGACAGAAGAAACCAGTCATCGACGTTGATTGGGAGACCAGTTCCGAAGAAGAAGAAATCAAGAAAGAAGCAGCAATAGTAAATCAAAAGAAACCCCAGTTCAAGATCTCTCTCGAAGATGAAAAGAATGAAGATTAAAAATCAATGTGCGAGAAGATTAACCATTATGTACATACTATGACCCTGACCCCGATCCATTCTAATAAGATCGAGGGTATGGTGGTCGAGGAAGTGCATGGTGGTGGTACTAAACCAATCAAGATTTACCGTAGTGCTTCTTCTTCCAATAATGAAAAAGATGTACAATTTGAAGATGTTACTTCTTCTGAATTAATGGAATTGCCTTTCGAGTGGTATTCTCCCTGTGTTCAAAATTTAATTCAACGTGGTGTCTTACCTCGACAATGTACAAAAGGTCGATCACAACACTTCAAGAAATTATGGAACAATGCCAGTCGGCCTCCCAATTCAAAACATGGTCTCGGATTCGGCACGGTAGGATCAGTTGACGATACGGGATTTCGCTTGGTTATCACTTGCGAGCCTAATAAAGACTGCTGAGAAACTTCAGAAGATCTCGAAGATCTACCAATTGGAAATGCTCCACCAAAATTAGAAGAAGAAATTAAATCTACAATAGACGAGTTAATGGAAGTTAACTTAGGTACTAGCAAAGAACCTAGGCTGACTTTTGTTAGCTCCTTACTCGACAAAGAATACTCTGAAGAGATAATCAAGCTACTAATGGAATTCAAGGACTGTTTTGCTTGGAGTTATGATGAAATGCCAGGATTAGCTCCAGAAGTCGCAGTTCATAAACTAGGAGTGGATCCCATTGCCGTTCCAGTTAGACAAGTTCCGAGAAGAATGCGTCTAGAGATTGAGCAACAAGTTATAGCTGAAATTAAGAAGCTAATAGATGTTAAATTTGTCCATGAGGAACAATATCCAACTTGGTTAGCCAATGTGGTACCAGTCAAAAAGAAGAATGGTCAGATCAGAATCTGCGTGGATTTCAGAGATTTGAACAAAGCATGTCCAAAGGACGAATTCCCGCTACCCATTCTAGAATTGATGATCGACATTGCTTCAACACATGAAGTCTTCTCATTCATGGATGGATCATCAGGATACAACCAGATAAAGATGGCACCAGAAGATGAAAAGCTTACAGCCTTCAGAACGTCGATCGGGGTATACTGCTACACAGTGATGTCGTTTGGATTAAAGAACACAGGAGAAACCTATCAAAGAGCAATGATGAGAATTTTTTATGATCTCATTCACAACCAAGTCGAGTGTTACGTGGATGATGTGGTCATCAAAAGCAAACTAAAAGAAGATCACTTGTATGATTTGAGAATTATTTTCGAGCGGTTAAGACAATATAACCTTAAGATGAATCCCTTGAAATGCGCCTTCGGCGTCACCTCTGGGAAATTCATAGGATTTATTGTTCGACATCGTGGAATTGAAATCGATCCGGAGAAGATTAAAGCTATCTTAGAAATGCCACCTCCCAAAATCTTGAAACAACTACGATCCTTTCAAGGAAAATTAGCATATCTTCGACGCTTTATCTCGAATTTGTCAGGAAGGTGTCAGCCTTTTTCTGCTTTGGTCAAGAAGGATGCCAAGTTTACTTGGGACTCCAAATGTCAACATGCCTTCGATGACATTAAATAGTATTTAATGACACCTCCTATTTTAGCAGCCCCAGTCTCGGGTAGACCGTTGATACTTTATACCGCAGCTCTAGAAGACTCTCTCGGAGCCCTGCTAGCCCAGGCCAATGACGAGGGAAAAGAAAATGCTCTCTACTACTTAAGTCGTCATCTAATTCCGACGGAAGTAAAGTATCCTCCTATTGAGAAGCACTATTTGGCTCCGATCTTCGCCGCACAGAAGCTCAGGCACTACATGCTTTCTCAAAAGGTCAACCTTATTTCGAAGTTTAATCCATTGCAATATTTGATGACCCGACTGACGCTTTCCGGCAGACTTGCTAGGTGGTCAATGATACTATTACAATTCTATATAACTTTCGTTCCTCTTTGTGCCGTAAAAGGACAAGTCCTAGCAGATTTCCTTACAGCACACCCTTTACCGGCAGAATCGCCTCTCAACAATGACTTCCCAGACGAGCAGATAATGAGCCTAGAAGACCCCGATGATCAGCGTTGGGAACTGTACTTCGATGGAGCATCTTCAGCACAGAAAGATAAAGAATCGCAAATGATAGTGCCCGGTAAGGCAGGAATCGGACTAATCTTTATAACACGGAGCGGGGGATGTTAAGGTACTCCTACCACTTAACAGAACCGTGTACAAACAATGAGGCAAAATACGAAGCCCTTATAACTGGACTAGAATTAACCATTCAGTTGGGGATAACAGACATCAATATTTATGGAGATTCCTAGTTGATCATTCAACAGGTCTCCGGACAGTACAAGATTGTAAAACCAAGACTTTATCAGTACTTCCAATATGCAATGAAATTGCTAGAGCCGATTCCGAATGTAACGATCTACAAGATTCCAAGAAGAGAAAATGCTCTCGTAGATGCGTTAGCCCGCCTTGTAAAGGAATTTGCCTGCTTGCAGAATGAGTCAGTTGAAGTGTCAGTTCAAGGACGACAGGTCCTATCACAGCTCGACATGGATACAAAACACAAATCAGCAAAAAAGCAGGAGAAACAATTGCGGCAGTAACAGAAGTTACAGAAGATTGGCGGCAGCCACTAATAGACTACTTGCAAACAAGAAACCTACCAGGTGATAAGTCGATAGCCCATCAAATCAAGAAAAGAACTCTGTCTTACGCATTAATAAACAACACATTATACAGAAGGTCTTTTGATCAGATGTGGCTAAGATGCCTGAGCGGGTCCGAGGCTCATGAAATTGTTAAAGAAGTACACTCAGGATATTGTGGCGCTCATCAGTCGGGTCCGAAAATAAAAATGAAGATTAAAAGACTAGGGTACTACTGGCCCTCAATGATGACCGATTGCATGAAGATTGCCAAAAGTTGTCACCAATGCCAAGTGCATGGAGTGGTTCTACATCAACCTCCAAATGTGCTACATCCGAAAATCGCGTCGTGGCCGTTTGAGTGTTGGGGCATAGATGTTGTGGGTCCGATAGAACCGCCTTCTTCAAGAGGACATCGCTTCATTCTTGCAGCTACAGATTACTTTTCTAAGTGGGCAGAAGAGGTACCGCTCAGAGAAGTGAAAGCACATCACGTGTTACAATTCTTCAAGAATCAAGTCGTCTACCGTTTTGGGGTACCGCGCAGAATTATCTCAGATAACGGGTCCACATTCAGAAGTACGAAGATCAACAATTTTGTTAGAAGACACGGGATCGACTGGCACTATTCAACAATCTACTACCCAAGAGCGAATGGCTTGGCTGAGGCTTTTAATAAAACTCTTGTCTAAATCCTAAAGAAAACCTTGGACGACAACAAAAGAAATTGGCACGAGAAGTTGTTAGAAGCCTTATGGGCCTACAGGACGACTTTCAAAACTCCCACCCAGTCAACGCCTTACGCCTTAGTGTACGGGTCCGAGGCCGTTCTACCCTTAGAGGTTCAGCTTCCGTCCCTCAAAATCGCAGTTGTAAACAAGATCACTACAGAAGAAAATGCCAAACTACGACTATAAGAATTGGAAAGCTTGGAAGGGAAAAGACTTTCAGCACCGCAGAATTTGGAACTGTATCAAGCCAAGATGATCCAGGCCCATGATAAATTAGTTCGTCCAAGGACATTCAAAGTCGGTGACTTGGTTTTGGTTCTCAGAAGACCTATTCTTGCACATCGCAAGATAGGTGGTAAATTTGAACCAACTTGGGAAGGGCCATTCGTGGTCGAGACAATTTACTCAGGAGGTTCCTACCAGCTTGTAAATTGCCGTGGAGAATGACATATGCTTCCAATTAATAGACGATATCTAAAGAAGTATTACGCAACCTGATGTTTCAAAGGATGAATCTTCATTCCTAGAAGCACGGGCACAGTAATTACTTATGACTGGGTCCAAACCCAAAAATATAAAAAGTGGATGATAAAGAAAATTGTTAAAAAAATGTTAAAAAGAAAACATGTGAAATCATGATAATAAAGTTTTTATCCTTCCTTTCAAATCAAGTCTCACTCTTGATCTTTCCTCATATTTTCCTACTCCTATTTAAATTTGAAATAAATGAAAAAAAAGCTCTTCATTAATAAACAAATATTTGTTTCTACTGTTCTTATTCTTAGTACAGCCCATGATCCTTTCCTTATTTTTCACAGGGAAATGTCGAATGGGCGGTTGGTTCTGAACTTTAAGAATGGCGTGAATCTAGCACTCGATAAAAAGAGGATGAATGATGGAGCCATGATTGAGATTGACTCTGACTTCACACCAGCCGGGCTACAGTACGAAGAAAATGATTGGACTCCGATTGATTGGGAAGAGCTCCGCAGCCATACAGTGATGAAATTGGGTGGCTCAAGTCAACCATCTACCAGCAAGAAGAGAAGAGTAAATATCGCTCATGCAACAGGAGAAGATAAAAAAGTTAAATCCGTTGTTTCTACAGTAGAGGGCAGCCTTGTCAGCGCCATACCCGCAAAAATCCAAGGGGTAAGGAGAGCTACTCTCACTGCCACCCAGCGGAGGAACAAGAATCGCCGCATTCGCAAGATGTTAACCAAGTTAGCAGCAGATCAACATGAAGAGACAGTTGCTACCTTCAATACAAATACTCCGAAGAAATTGGTTAGTCATGAACCAGAAAGGAGGAGATCAACTCCAAGGAAAGCAGAACAGATAGAGGAAATTCCAAGAAGAGCAGAAATAGAATCAGCGCCTCGATGCCAGATAAATGCACCAGTTTTAAAGGGTCTTGTTTTGAAAGCAACCCCGGAGGATGTCCCAACAGAGACTATCCCCGAGGAGCCAATACATGCAGGAGAGCGTGCCGGGGTTGAACCATACATTCCCCAGTACGTTACTAGACCTCGCCGATTGCACATAATTCCAGAATATGAGTTGGAAAGAATGCATAATGTTGAAAAGAAAACTTTTGAATACTTCGAAAGAATCCGTGGCAAGAGGATTAACATTTTAGAAGGCCTCGAGCTGCATACAGATGTATTCTCAGATTACGAACAACAGCAAATTGTAGACTGCATCGTTGAACTTCAGAAAATGGGCCGAGCTGGTCGTCTGAGGGAGAAAACTTATTCAGAACCCCGAAGGTGGATGCCAGGGAAAGGAAGAGTTACGATCCAGTGCGGATGTAGCTACAACTTCGCGGTAGATAGAAAAGGGAATCCACCAGGAATACTCTGTCGCAGTGAGGTGGATCCGATGCTGAATATTATTAAAATAATCGTAAAGAGGATGATAACATGGAAGGTATTGCCTACAAATTGCATACCCAACAGCTGCATCATTAACATCTACAAGGAGGGCGACTGCATACCTCCACACATAGACCATCATGATTTCGTTAGACCTTTTTACACAATGTCTTTTGTCAACCAGTGCAATATCATGTTCAGATCTGACCTCCGGATAGCAGGCCCCGGAGAATTCCGAGGGCCGGTGGAGATACCACTACCGGTAGGTTCCATCATGGTGTTAAAAGGGAATGGAGCGGACATCAAAAAGCATTGCATTACCGGAGTGCCTGTTGAGCGGATCTCTGTTACTTTCAGGAGGATGGACGACAAAAAATGCCTTTCCACTTCTAGCCAGATCCAGAGTTAGAGAACCTCTGGCCTTACGAGCTGTGAGTTACATGGGAGATAGCACACCTCCAATGCACATCCATACGGCATTCCTGCCAAAGGTGGCTTGGAAGGTGATGTTTTTGTCCATATATCTCACTATTCAGACATGGATTTTTGCAGATGCTTTTAGAAGAAACTTGCAAGAATCTTACACAATTCGTTTTGGATTTATATGGATTGTATGAGATATTAAACTCTCAAAGAAAATATCAACATGTTTTGGATCAAGATGTATGATGTATTTTCAACAAGATTGGAATGAAAGTGACCATGTCATGTGCTGCCTTCACCTCTTTTGTGCAAATTGACTGGGAAACGCCATTAAATTAAAAGAACTTTGAGCAAAGAACAAGGAAAAAATAAAAATAAATGAAAATTCTCTTTTTAAAAAATCTGAATGTCAAAACAAACCCCAAATAAATGTGAACTCTAAATTGAAAATCAAGCTAAAAATCAAATCTTAACAAGAGACTAAAACAAATTCTTGAATTTGAAATCCCCAGCCTTCGGCTATTCTCAAATCTCTTTTTGACTCTCCATATTTCCTTCCCTCTTTTGAGAATGTCAAGTGAGTCTACTGACACAGAACCATTAATTTTTGATTTGGTTCTGATGGCATGGATTCATATCCTTCACCAAATAATCAGACTTTGATCGATCCTCGTGGAACGTGAAAAACTTTCTCGTCTCATTCCAAATCTTCCACTAAACTCAAATCTCCATAGCAAATTTCAACCCTTTAAACCTTCGAGATTGGAACCAGATTCCATTTCTCTTTAGACCTTCGAGATTGGAACCAGATTCCAATTCTCTTTAAACCTTCGAGATTGGAACCAGTTTCCATTTCTCTTTAGACCTTCGAGATTGGAACCAGTTTTCATTTCTCTTTAGACCTTTGAGATTGGAACCAGATTCCAATTCTCTTTAGACCTTTGAGATTGGAACCAATTTCCATTTCTCTTTAGACCTTCGAGACTGGAACTAGATTCCAGTTCTCTTTAAACCTTCGAGATTTGAACCAGTTTCCATTTCTCTTTAGACCTTCGAGATTGGAACCAGTTTCCATTTCTCTTTAAACCTTTGAGATTGGAACCAGATTCCAATTCTCTTTAAACCTTCGAGATTGGAACCAGTTTCTATTTCTCTCTAGACCTTCGAGATTGGAACCAGTTTTCAATTCTCTTTAGACCTTCGAGATTGGAACCAGATTCCAGTTCTCTTTAAACCTTCGAGATTGGAACCAGTTTCCATTTCTCTTTAGACCTTCGAGCCATTTCTCTTTAGACCTTCGAGATTGGAACCAGTTTCCATTTCTCTTTAGACCTTCGAGATTGGAAACCTTTGAGATTGGAACCAGTTTCCATTTCTCTTTAAACCTTCGAGACTGGAAACAGATTCCAGTTCTCTTTAAACCTACGAGACTGGAACCCGATTCCAGTTCTCTTTAAACTTTTGAGATCAGTACCTAAATTCTGATTCTCATCTTTTTCAATCGATACTTAAACTCTGATTCTCACTCCGAGGTTGGTACCTAAATTCCAATTCTCTTCGCAATCCCTAAGTTCCAATTCTCATTTCAGATCCAGATTTCCTTAAATTGATTTTAAATTAAACCTCAATCGAAATTGAAACTCAGAACAAATCGAAATCTAAACTCACACATTAAAAAACTCGGAATAGAAATGAAATGAAATCTAAATCAAATTTCCCCAGATCTTATGATCTGGAATTCACCTCCTTTTCTTTTCCCCAGCGAGAGTTCAGGGATCTCCAGTCTTGGAATATACTCGATACTCCCCAGCGGAAATTTGTTTCTACTCTGTTCTAAGTGTGTCACTTAGACGTCTGTGTTGGTTTTGTTGATCTCTTCGGTCAACTCCAATATGCGCGGTGCGCTTGGTTAGCACACCACACCTATTGGGGGTCCATTTGTTGACCTCATTTTTTATCAGGTCTTTTCTCTTCTCTCTCCTTAGTACTTAGGATCTAGCCTTAGGCTTTCCCTTTGACTATCTTAGAATACTAGAAATGAAACCCACCACTTCGAAATTTAAACACCTCTTTAACTCCCTTCAAACCCCACAAGTTTGATTGTAAACCCCCAAGTCACTTGAAGGGTTAAGATTAAATGTGGAGGTTTAAAAGATGAGTTCCTTATAGGACTCTTTGGCCTTAGGACTATCCTGGGTGGCCTGGTCTGGTGAGGGTTGATCTGCACAAATTACATTATCACCTACATTCCAATCCTAAAACCATTCATACCTAGCTTGACTTCCTGACTCATGTAGGTAATTCATATGGATGGACCTTAACCCCTAGGCCTTTGGCTAAGAGGGTTAGGAACAACATAGTGAATGCCTCAAATGAATCCTCTCAGGGCTCTTATGGGCTTGATATGACTTCATGGCTCAACCAAAGTGATTCCATTCTACTCAAACTTCATCAATCTTCATTTTTCCAAAATTTCGATTTTTGACCCCGGGACCTACACCAAGTAAACTACCAAATGTCCTTGAAGCTACCCAAAAATTTGCAAAATTGCCTAAATTACCCAAATTCATCAAAATCAATCCTAAACATTTCCCACCATTCAAATTGATCATCGTTAGCCAACTATACCAAAAATTCCAAAAATACCCCCCCAATACCCTCCAAATACCCAAAATACCCTTTTAACCCAAAAATTCCAAAAATTCAGAAAATTCCAAAACAATTCCAAAAAATTTCAAATATTCCCAATTTCATTTTTGTTCAACTACACCATAAGCCAATTTTGTCAATTTAACCCACTTTTACCAAAACCCCCAATTTGACCCATTATTAACCCAAGTGGACCCAATGTCCCACTAAACCAACCCAATTGACCTCAATGTTGATCCAATTCAATTCTAGACTTCAATTCAATATCCCCAATATCAATCTAGACCAAATCCAAGCCCAATTTGTTTAACATTTGGATCCAATTTGAAGCCTAAGGCCCAATTTTGGTCCATGACCTAAACCTAGCCCAAACCAACCCAATTCAACTCCAATTGGCCCCAAATCTTTTATAAAACCTTCCTAACATCCCCACAAACAAAAACCTAACTTGATTTGCCCCAAATTTCGACCCAAACCTAACCCAAAATCAAAACCCCCTAAATTGGCATAAACCCAAACCTAACCCAGATGGGCCCAAATCCCAAAATCAAAGCCCAAACAAAGTTGAAAACTCTTTGTGACACTCCCATAAACATTTCTCAACATTAATTTTACATCAAATCTAACCTTAGCCCAACCTTAGCCCAAGTTAGCCCAATTTGACCCACTTTGGCCACTTTACCAAAAAAGCCCAAATTAAATTCAATTCCACTCTAAATGATACCAAATCTTTTATAAAATGTTCATGACACAACCCTAAACTAAACCCAACATTTTTTTGGCCCAATCCTTCACAAAATTTCCATCCACCAATTTGTTTTCAAACCTAAAGGCCCGCTTTCTTAAACCATTCTAAAAGCCCATTCTCACCAAATCCAAAAGCCCAAAATTGGCTCTAAATCCCACATGGCAATTTCTTTTTATCATACCTTTAATTGATATCACCCCTAAGTTTCAAAATCATCATTAAACCATTCCAAATCAAGCTTCATCCAAATTTCCACCAAAATGCCAAAATTCATAAAATATTCTTTCATGAAATTGACCAAATCCTTTCCCAAGCCAAATGAAGCCATGGAGCCATGCATATGCCATATGCAAGCCATGGGAGTCACTTTACACCTCACCATGTCATTTATGGCAAATGGAGGGCGGCTCTTTCTTAATCCTTCATTAAGCTTTTTAACCCCATTCATGTCACACTCTAAACCAAGCTTAGCCACCTCACCATGGAAAGAGACCTCACCACTCTCTCTTGGCTGACCCAAATGATTCCTCCCAGCTCAAAGTCAAGCCTTGGGGAGGTGCACCTAGCCTAAACCATGCCTTGGACCAAAATAAGCCCAAAATTATCCTTCCCCCCTTTCCATTTAAATCAAGCCTTAGACACATGGCTAACCTCCATTGCTTGCACTAAATTCAAGCCCTGACCTCACTGACCCTGAGGGTGACCCATGTCTGGCCGGCCAGCCACCCAGTCGGTGGAAAACACCAGGCCAAGAACACCCATTTGATCCAAAAAATTCAAACTCACTAGCTGAGCTGTCCCAACTCGATTGGACTCCATGGCTGTTCTTCCCTTGACCAAGTGATCACTGAAAATTTTATTAAGAAATTCATACCTATTTTTGATGATATTGCACTTTAAAGAAAGGTATTTTCCTTATTTTATTACAGGAATGGAGAATTTAGGTGATAAAAACAAATATCATAAAAAGGAGCGGATTTGGAGCAAAAAGGAAGAAAATAATGCAATTTGTGCTGAGTCGCCGACGGCGAGATCGAGCTCGCCGACGGCGAGGTTACGAGGAGACATTTCCGAAGGATTTATAACCGTCTCGGCCGACAGCCGAGCCCGAGCCCGCCGACAGGCGAGATAGAGCGGTTTGAAGATCTTCTAGAAGCCTCGCCGAACAGTGAGGTAGTTCGTCGCCGACGGCGAGCTAGTTCAAATGGCACGGATACATTGAACCCGGACACTTTTTGAAGAGATGCTTACACACCTCTTGGACCTTTGCTTACCTCTATATATGAGGCCGAAAATCAGTCTTTTGTGTGCAATCTTTTAGTCTTTTGTCTAGTTTTGTGTGCGGTTGTGTGTCTTTAGTGAGTCTTTAGTGAGTTTAGTGAGTAATTAGTGAGTCGTGTCTGTACCTGGAAGGAAGAGTCAAAGGAACTACGAGGAGTCTGTTTGGGGATAAATCAAGATAAGTATTTGTATTTATTGTTTTTAACTTTAAATTAAATCCATGCTTAGTTTAGTTCCCATGCATTCTGAGTAGTTTATTTAGTCTTTCTCCCTGTTTATGAAATTAAGTGACTTGATGAAATTAAAATAGAGATACTTTTATATATTAATAAATTGTGATAATTTTTACTTAAAACTTAATTTACTTTCAAGCTGGCCATTTGATTTGTTAAAATATGTTGATTAACAACTATAGTAAAAATTACATCCGATATTCGGGGAATTCAAAAGCCTTGGAAGGAAGGTGCAAATAAATAGGGAAATAATATCATCGGGCGTAGAATTGAGCATTTTAGTGTGACGGACTAAAATATTCAATTTGGTCCTATTGTTTGAGAGCTGAAGTGTAGATGTTAGCCCTCGGGCGAGGGGAACGTGGGAGCTACGAAGTGGCGATCGGTATCCTCCCGGCCTTAGCGCGCATTCGGTAATCAAACATAGGATTAGTCGATATTCTTTACACCTGACCAAAGGGTAAAGAATAGGAATGCTCCTATTTGTCACAATACCTTAAAAATTATCTATTTAAATTCATCAATCACTTAAATTTCTAAACAAGGGGAAAGATACTTTCTCAAATAGTTAAGACTTATTTAGTTTAATTTCTGCACTTTTAAATACGTATTAATTCTCTACTTAGTTAAGTTACCTGATTAGAATACTTAGTTTACTTTATTGCGCTTAAATTTAGAACTCCAAATTTTTGTATACTAGTTTTATTATTATTATTATTATTATTATTATTATTTTAAAATTAGTTGTTATTTAATTTTCGCTTTCCCTGTGGGATCGATAACCAGGACTCCACTAGAGCCCTGTATTACTTGATACGATACGTATACTTGCGTAGCATCCACAACATAAATAATTACAATTCTATACATATAATATAGCGGGGTCAAGTTTTTAGCGTCGTTGCAATTAAATTAAAAATATCATAATATAAAATTGTGGGTCAAGTTTTTGGCGCCGTTGCCGGGGAAAGTAAGAAAAATTTACTAGAGTAACGGACTATTTTAAAATAATCATAATAAATAAATTAATATCTATTCTAAAATTGTATGCGCAAATTTGGAAACGAAAACTTAATACCTTACGATTCTGAATTAGAGCGTACAATTAAAAGAATTAGAAAACAAAAGAAACAAATTATAAATTTAATACAAATGGCAAATATTCCTGAAATTCAAAATATAAACCAACAAAGACCATTAAGAGATTATGCCAACCCTACATCGGATGAAATTCATTTAACTATTCAAAACCCCGATGTAGTCTGCTAATTCATTTGAACTTAAACACTGCAATTATCCAAATGGTACAAAACAATCAATTTAGTGGTTCACCTATCGAAGATCCTAACTTACATCTTGCTTAGTTTTCTAGAACTTTGTGCTACTTTTAAATATCGAGGAGTATCCGACGATGTTATAAGACTTAGACTTTTTCCTTTTTCATTAAGGGATAAGGCTAAAATGTGGTTGAATTCGTTAGCACTCTGGATCTATTAAAACTTGGGGAGAATTATCATAAAAATTTCTATCCAAATATTTTCCACCATCTAAAAGCTGCCAAATTTAGAAATGATATAACTTCTTTTTGTCGGTTAGATGGAGAATCAATATATGAAGCTTGGGAGAGATTTAAGGAACTTCTTAGGAAATGCCCACATCATGCGCTACCGGATTGGTCGATTATTCAAACCTTTTATAATGGATTAGTAGGATCTTTAAGATCAATCATCGATGCTACTCTTGGAGGTTCATTAATGTCTAAACCCTTTGATGAAGCTTATGCACTAATCGAAGAAATGGCAACAAATAATTTCCAATGGCTCGCTGATAGAGTAAATCCGAAAAAGATAGCCAGCATTCATGAAAACGATGCAATATCTATGTTAGCTTCTCAAATTGCTGCTTTATCTAAGAAATTAGATAATTTTGGAATGAACTACTCTCCTACTTTAGAAGAAAACTCATCTGGACAAATCATAGATTCTCAATCTAATTATGAAACTTTAAATGCTATTAATAATAGAACTAATAACCCTTATTCAAACTATTATAATCCTGGTTGGAAAACTCATCCAAATTTTAATTGGAATAACACATCTAATCAACAATGGATGAATCAACCTAATCAAGCAAATCCAAACTATAAACCTAATTACCCACTTGGATTTAATAACAATAACCCTCAATTCAAAGATAAGAAATTATCTATGGATGAATTAATTTTGAATATGGGTCATCAACTACAAAATCAAGGAAATCAACTACAAATTCATGGAAATCAATTACAAATTCAAGGAACATCTATTAAAAATATCGAAACTCAACTTGGACATATTGCTACTGCACTAAATAATAGAATACCTGGAACTTTTCTTAGTAATGTGGAAATAAATCCTAAAGATCAAGGAAAAGAACAAATTAAAGCAATACAACTAAGGAGTGGAAAAGAATTAGAACCTCAAATTCAAAAAGAACTTGAAAGCCAAAAGAGGAAGTGGAAATTGAAAAGGAAACAATTCAACAAGATTTAAACTTAGAACATCCTTTAATACCAATGAAAATTTCGTTGAAAAACCTCCACCACCATTTCCTCAACGACTAGCTCAACATAAAAAAGATAAACAATTTGCTAAATTCCTTGAAATATTAAAGAAATTAACAATCAATATACCTTTTGTCGAAGCTTTAGATCGGATGCCAAATTATGTAAAATTTATGAAAGATATTCTAAATAAGAAAAGAAAATTCACCGATAATGAAACAGTACACACTTAGTGAAGAGTGTAGTGCTATTATTCGAAGAAGCTTCCGAAAAATTGAAAGATCCCTGGTAGTTTCACTATACCTCGCGCTATAGGAGAAAATTTTTATGGAAAAGCTTTGTGTGACTTAGGAGCAAGCATCAATCTAATGCCTCTATCAATTTTTAAGAGATTAGGATTAGGAAAAATTACACCTACTTCAGTAACCCTTCAATTAGTTGATCGTTCGGTTACCTATCCTAAGGGAGTTATTGAAGATGTGTTAGTAAAAGTGGATAAATTTATCTTCCCGAGTAGATTTTATTATTTTAGATATGGAGGAAGATAAAGAAATTCCTATCATTTTAGGAAGACCATTTTTAGCTACTTGGAAAAGCTATGATTGATGTTCGAAAGGAGAATTAACTATGAGAGTAAATGACCAAAAAGTTACATTTAATATTGCAAAATCAATGAAATATCCTGCGCTAGAAAAAGAAGATGAATGTTTTCGGATGGAAATACTTAAACATTTACAACGCGAACATTTTAAGGAATATTACGAAGATAAATTAGAAAAGAAAACACTGAATTAATTGAAGATAATAATGAAGAACTAGATTATATTCAGGAAAGATTTGAATTTTTAGATAATACTGAAAACACTGACAAGAATATAGTTTCATCAATTATTAAACCTCCTGAACTTGAGCTAAAAATATTACCTGATCCTTTGAAATATGCTTATTTAGGTAATTCTTCAACTTTACCGACTATTATTTCATCCGCATTAAACGAATCTCAAGAACAAAAACTTTTAGAAACTTTAAAAAAATATAAGAAAACTTTTGGTTGGACTTTAGCGAGATATTAAAGGAATTAGTCCTTCAATCCGTATGCATAGAATTATTTTAGATGATGAACATAAACCTAAAGCGAGATCCCCAAAGGAGATTAAACCCGATAATGAAAGAAGTAGTTAAGAAAGAAATTTTAAAATGGTTAGATAATGGTATTATATATCCTATTTCGACGATGGTTGCGGTAAGCCCAATTCACTATGTTCCTAAGAAGGGAGGAGTGACTGTCATCGCTAATGAAAATAACGATCTTATTCCTATAAGACAAGTTATCGGTTGGCGTATATATATTGATTATAGGAAATTAAATACCGCCACCAGGAAAGATCACTTCCCTTTACCATTTCTAGACCAGATGTTAGATAGATTAGTCGGACATAAGTATTTTTGTTTTCTAGATGGATACACCGGTTATCATCAAATACAAATTGCTCCTGAGGATCAAGAGAAAACTACATTTACTAGTCCTTATGGAACTTTCGCTTTTCGAAGAATGCCTTTTGGATTATGTAATGCACCAAAGAACATTCCGAGAGATGTATGATGTCTATATTTAGTAAGTTAATTGACAATGGAATAGAAGTATTTATGGATGATTTCTCCGTATTTGGAACATCATTTGACACATGCTTAACTCATCTTGAAAAAGTATTAGAAGTATGTGAGAAAACAAATTTAGTTCTAAATTGGGAGAAATGTCAATTTATGGTTGCGGGCGGCATTGTATTAGGGCATAAAATTTCGGAAAAAGGCATGGAAGTGGACCCCGCAAAAATTCAAGTTATAGCTAAATTACCACCTCCAACCACGGTAAAAGGGGTAAGAAGTTTTCTTGGACATGCTGGATTCTACAGACGCTATATAAAAGATTTTTCAAAAATTACTAAACCTCTATGCCAACTTCTCGAAAAGGACAAGAAATTTGAATTTACAATCGAATGCCCGAATGTTTTTGAACTCTTAAAAGAAAAATTAATTACAAGACCTATAATAGTTTCACCTAACCAGGAGAAACCATTTGAGCTTATGTGTGATGCTAGTGATTATGTCTGTAGGAGCGGTTCTTGGGCAAAGATATGAATAGATTTTTAAAGTTATATACTATGCTAGTAAAACTCTAAATAATGCTCGAAATAAATTATACGATTACGTAAAGAGAATTATTAGCGGTAGTATATGGTTTTAATAAATTTAGACCTTATCTGATTGGAATAAAATGTATCGTGCATACTGATCATTCTGCTATCAAATATTTAATGCAAAAGAAAGATTCCAAACCAAGATTTATTAGATGGATGCTATTAATGCAAGAATTCGATTTTGAGATCGTTAATAAGAAAGGAACTGATAATCAAATTGCGGATCATTTATCAAGATTAGAAAATCATGAATTATTTGATATTGAAAATGAAATTATAGACAGTTTTTCTGATGAACAACTATATAATATCAATAAGTGGAAAATACCATGGTATGCTGATATAGTAAACTATATAGCTAGTAATATTTTACCACCTATGCTAACTTTGCAACAACAAAAAAAATTCATCCATGATACGAAAACCTATTTTTGGGATGAACCATATTTATATAAGCAATGTAAGGATTTAATTATTAGAAGATGTGTACCTTATGAAGAAATCGAACCAATTATTCAAAAATGTCATGATTCGATTTTCGGGGACATTTCGGATCGATAAAGCCGCTTATAAGATTCTACAATCTGGATTTTACTGGCCTACTTTATTTAGAGATGTATACAGATATATTAAAACTTGTGATAAATGTCAAAGAGTAGGAAATATATCTAGAAAAAACGAAATGCCTCTGAATTTTATATTAGAAGTTGAAATTTTTGATGTTTATGGGACCTTTTATTCCTTCGTTTGGAAACTCATACATATTAGTAGTTGTTGATTATATTTCCAAATGGATTGAGGCACAAGCTTTACCTAGGTGTGATGCTAAGAGTGTTTCAAAATTTCTGATAAAAAATATTTTTACTAGATTTGGAATGCCGAGAGTGATTATCACTGACGGAGGAACTCATTTTAGAAATAAATACATTCACAAACTAGTATAAAAATACAATATTACTCATAAGATATCCACTGCTTATCATCCACAGATTAGCGGATTAGCTGAAGTATTTAATCGTGAGAATAAACGTATTTTAGAAAAATCAGTAAACCCAAATAGGTTAGATTGGTCTATTAGATTAGACAATCGCATTATGGGCTTATAGAACTGCTTATAAAACTCCGATTGGAATGACTCCTTACGATGCTTATATATGGAAAAACATGCCACTTACCGATTGAATTAGAACATAAAGCATATTGGGCGATTAAAGAATTTAATTATAATATGAAGGAAGCAGGTGAGAAGAAATTGCTGCAATTAAATGAATTGGAAGAATTAAGAAATGAATCATATAATAATGATCGGATTTATAAAGAAAAGATGAAATTATGGCATGATCAGAAGATTAATCAGAGAAATTTTGAACCAGGACAGGAAGTTTTGTTGTATAATACTAGATTGAAATTATTTCCTGGAAAATTGAAGTCTCGATGGTTAGGACCTTTCACCATAACTCAAATATTTTCATACGGAACTATAGAAATCAAAGATCCAAAAACTGGACATAAATTTAAAGTTAATGGACATAGATTAAAACCATATTTCGAAGGTATAAGACCTAACTATAAAGAGGTTTTAATGCTTAGTCGACCTGATTAATAATTGAAATTAGGTCGGGCTGACGACGTTAAACCAAGCGCTTTATGAGAGGCAACCCATATTAGTCATCTATTTTCATTGTATCTTAATAGTTAGTCTATATTATTGAAACTTTACTACTCAATTATTATTAAGAATCATCACATATTCGAACCATTATGATGAGAAAAGAAATTATTCAATTTAGAGCGAAATTGGACATTATTTTGGAATCTCGCCGACGGCGAGAAACGTCCTCGCCGACAGCGAGGAAGTTATAAAGATGAGTTATTTATACTTTGAATGCCGATTTGGACGGTTTCAACACCAAATCCTTTGTGAAAACCCATTCTTAAACCACTCTAAGTCTGCCTTCTTCACTAGAATTCATTCCATTCACCATAATGGCCTCCAAATTCTTAGATTCCTCTAAATCTGGAGTGTTTAACCGAAGAAAATTTGTGAGTGCGGAAGCGCAGCGGATCTTCAACAAGGTTTTGATAAAGAAAAGAGTTATCAAGGAACGGGGATTTGTCAATCGAGGATTAGAGAATTCCACTACGAAGATAGAAGAAACGATCGCGCAGCGCTGCTCGGGAGGTATTTTGTTACACTACGTCCGTCGTTGTTATTCCGGTTGTGAAAGAGTTCTACTCTAACTTACATGTGATCAACAATGAAAATGTCTACGTCCGAGGAAGATGGGTAACGTTTACTCCATCAAGATTAAATGAATTATTCTCTATAGAAAACACAGGTATGTCACTATTCAAATTTTGTGCCTTCTCGATATAATATGAATGAGATATTTCGATATCTGACTGATGAACCGGAAGATTGGGAAATGCGTGAAGACGGGTATGTTAGTTTCTCCGCATCACTTTTGAATCTCGTCTCAAAGCACTCGGCACTTTTTCATCTCATCTAAATTGTTACCTACTATGAGGGTAAACAAGGTTTCGAAGGAATGCGCTATATTGAATTATTGTATTCAAAGTGGATTGCCTATTGATGTTGGATCAATAATTGTTAAGTCTGCATTGGGTTTAATTGTGCATGGGTCAGTTCACTGACTAGGACACCCATCTACTATTTTTGCATTATGCGATCGATATCGACGTTTCTTATGAAGCTTGGGAAAAGGTTCCGTTACCTTGAAGCCGCTTGATCCTACAGATATGTTCCCTACTTTGGACAATAATGAAGACATTACATTTATCTCTGATAGAGCTTCACAGAATAATCCTATAGCAAGGCCTATTTCAGATAAAACGGAGTTACTTTTGAAGAAAATTAAAGGAATGGAGAAAGAACTGGAGAAAGTGAGAGATTCAATCGACAATATATCTGATTTATTTGATCACATTGACTGGAGGATGAAGGAACACTTTGATCATTCTGGACACCTGGAAGCTAGCTTTCTTCATTTGCCGAGACGAAGGGTTGGATTACCGAAGAATCGCTTCGAATTTCCCTTCGTGCCTTTCTATAACTTATTTGTGCATCATCGTCATATCGGAAATATCGCAGAAGATGAAGATTCGACCTCGAAGAGTAGTAGTAAAGATTTCCATAGTATGTTTGTATTTATGGTATTTGATTTGATTTAGATTTTATTATGTGTGGAGTGATGATTTGAATATCTCAAACTTAATTGAGATATGCGTCATAGTTTTGTATCAGCATTTATTGTGTCGTGGATTGGTTTGTGATGCTGATTAATAGTAAGGATTGAAGTTTGAAGTTTGATTATAGAGTCTAAAATTATGTTAGTTTGTATATCTCATGGATTTCAACATTAAAGTTAATTTGTTGTGTTGTGTGAATTTGTTTGTGTATAAGTAGCTAATCTTCATATTAAATTAATAAATGATGTGATCGGAAATATAATATAAGGCAAATTAAGGACGAAAATGAGTAACGAATTTCAAAAAATTTAAAATTTTTGGAATCTCGCCGACGGCGAGAAAAATCCCGCCGACAGCGAGATCGATCTCGCTGACAGCGAAGAATTTCTCGCCGACAGCGGATTTTTCCCGAGAGTTTTTTGTTCCGAAAAATATTAGCTCGCCGACGGCGAGAAAAATCTCACTGACAACGAGGTCGTGAAAAACATATATTTGACCGGTCAAAAACACTATTCATCATCCCCAACCTCTCATTTTCGCAAAAACCGACCTAGGGCTTGAGAGATCTTGGATTTAGAGGCGATTTCATCACTCGAAAACACCGGATTTCATCTTCTCTTGGTAAGTGCTTCACTCCTATGCAAAAATTTTTTATTTTCACCGTGTATTTTCACCACATTGCAAATTTTGGGAAAAATCAAAATATGGAAGAAATATTCGGTGGAAATCCATGGAATTTAATTTAAATTGCTTATAAATGTTGTAGAAAGCCTTCTTAGGATTATTTTTAAGTCTAGTGAAAATTTTCATGATTTTCACAGATCGATCGTATGGCTCCACGACAAAAATGTCGAGTAGAATTCGACGAAGACCGATTCATCAATGCACGAGCACAGACTAAATATTTTGAAAATACTCAAGGAAGAAAGTGCATTGCAGATCGGGTTTTCAAAAATCCGGGAGGAGAAGTAGAGCGGATTATTAAGGAACGAGGTTGGGAGAATTTCTGTTACATTCAATATAGAGCAGCTGTAGAAGTGGTTAAAGAATTTTATGCCAATTGATCGCCGCTAAAGATGCACCGATAAAGGTACGAGGGTTTTTGTAGAATTCAATGCCGCAAGAATTAACGTGTTCTATGAAGTTCATGACTCGCACTTTAGCGAGTATGAAACTTTTGGAACGATGGAAGGACCACCTGGAGGATGTCATTAACTTTCTCACCGATGGGACCGGAGTTTGGAAAATTAAGCGAGCGGGAAAGAGTGAATTTTCCTCTTTCTAAATTAAATGCGATCTCCAAAGCTCGGCATTACTTTATTTGTTCTACTCGTTACCCACATATCACCACGAGTGAGGTAACACGAGATAGAGCAATTCGAATTTCGTATTCGGAATAACGAAGCATCAACATCGGGAGAATTATTTATCAAAACATCCCGGCCACTCCTCGAAATGAGAGTGGAGCTGGATTGGGACACCACTGGATTAATTTTTACACTCGCCAACTCTCCGGAGTTGAGGCTAGAGATAATGAAGAATGGGTAGAACCAATGAAACCACTCACAGTACTGCCAATATTAAGAAGTATGAATCTCATGAAGGGTGGAGAGCGAGGAGTAAGAAGTTATTTCACTCGGTCAAGTAGAGATATACCCTCTACTAGCCATGAACCTCCCGAGCCTACCACCCCTACCCTACAAGATCCGATGAATGAATTGACACTGCATAGGAGAAGTTTTGAGCAGTTTGGAGAAACAATGGGGAGAAGATTTGATCATTTTGATCAAAGAATTGATAATCTGGAGAAGAGACATGATTATGATAGCGAATATCTCCAGTGACATTCAAAATACGAGATTGCATACTATGAAGCTGAACGTCGTTATAGGAGTGGTGATTTAGATGTTGTCTTTCCTGAGTGCCCCCGATATTCACAGTATCATCCTGCTCAGTCTTCTCAGCCTACAGATCAGGGAGGAGATGATATAGCCTGGGACTTTGATGCTGAAGATTAGGACTTTATTTGTTTTATTTGTTTGATGTTAAGTTATTTTAAAGACTTTATATATTTGTAATATTCAGTACTTTATGTTTTGAGACATTGGATGTTTGTTAGATTATTTGCTTGAATTGTTATAGTAGTTTAGTTTTTGTTTTTGTGTAGTTAATTGCATTTGTTTTTATGTTAAATAGGATGTTAGTTTTCTTTAGTATGTTTTTATTTTATTCCGTATTTATTTAAGTTGTAAAATTGTTAATCCGTTAGTTAAATTGTTTTAATATGTTAGTAATTCATATGTGTAGTGTAGAGTTAATTTTAATTGTTGTATTTAATACTTATCTCGCATTTTATCCCTGCATTTTCTTTAAATTGTTATATATATATGGAGAATACTAACGAGTACGAGTTCAATGAAAAATGAAAAAGCTCGCAAAAATTTCAAAGAAAAAAAATACCTAAACTTCAAAGGTATGATTTATTTACTTTCCATTTTTCATTATTTAGAATAGATATAAAAATTTAAGTTTGGGGGGAGTAAAATACAAATTTAGTTATTAACTTGTTCTCAATTTCTATTTTCAAATTATTATAAAATGATTTTTATAGCAAATTTTTCAATTTAATTAATATGAATTATTTTATTTAATTATTATAAAAGGTTAAATGAAATATTTCTAGTGCTTTAATTAATTAAATAGAATAAAATATTTGATTAAAGGGAATAAGAATATAGTAAACTATTTTTAGTAAGGAAAACTATATTCTAAAATTAAAATTCTTAAGTATTCAAGTGAAAAAGAAAAGATTGAAAATCAATAAAGTAAAAACTATGAAGTATATATAAGCTAAGAAATATTCCTAAGTTTCAAATTTAGGAAAATGAAAATGAAGTTCAAAATTATTAACAGGCTCTCCAGATACAGTAATCCTCAAAAGAAAAAGAAAAAGAAAAAGAAAAAAAAAGAAAAAGAAAAAGAAAAAGAAAAATGAGGAGAAGCTTGAGGAGATGCCTTATCAAAAATTGGCTTCATTTGAATTAACCTAAAGGGAAAAACTTAAAGATTTCCAAACTTATATTTATGGATTAGAATTTTACCTAATAGTGTTTTCTTAAATTTCTTATCATATGAATATCTTAAGTAGTTATTCTTTTAAATATAGTCCTTCCTGAAATGAATAGTAAGCTAGAAATCTTAGACTCGATAACTAAATAATTTATTTCTATAAAATTAATTAAATTACATGAATTATTTTTATTTAACTTTATTATGATATTAATTAATCTAATTCATAGTTTATTTAAATTGAAAAATCTTACTAAAGAAATCATTATTTTTAAGTAGTACTAAAATTACTTGAGGAAAAGTAATAAGTAAGTTTGGGGATTTTGATCACTGAAAAATTTATTAAGAAATTCATACCTATTTTTGATGATATTGCACTTTAAAGAAGGGTATTTTCTTTATTTTATTACAGGAATGGAGAATTTAGGTGATAAAAACAAAAATCATAAAAAGGAGCGGATTTGGAGCAAAAAGGAAGAAAATAATGCAATTTGGCTTCGAGTCGCCGATGGCGAGATCGAGCCCGCCGACGGCGAGGTTACGAGGAGACATTTCTGAAGGAATTATAACTGTCTCGCTGACAGCGAGCCTGAGCCCGCCGACAGCGAGATAGAGCGGTTTGAAGATCTTCTAGAAGCCTCGCCGACAGCGAGGTATTTCGTCGCCGACGGCGAGCTAGTTCAAATGGCACAGATACATTGAACCTGGACACTTTTTGAAGAGATGCTTACACACCTCTTGGACCTTTGCTTACCTCTATATATAGAGGCCGAAAATCGATCTTTTGTGTGCAATCTTTTAGTCTTTTGTCTAGTTTTGTGTGCGGTTGTGTGTCTTTAGTGAGTCTTTAGTGATTTTAGTGAGTAATTAGTGAGTCGTCTTTGTACTTGGAAGGAAGAGTCAAAGGAACTACGAGGAGTCCGTTTGGGGATAAATCAAGATAAGTATTTGTATTTATTGTTTTTAACTTTAAATTAAATCCATGCTTAGTTTAGTTCCCATGCATTCTGAGTAGTTTATTTAGTCTTTCTTTCTGTTTATAAAATTAAGTGACTTGATGAAATTAAAATAGAGATACTTTTATATATTAATAAATTGTGATAATTTTTACTTAAAACTTAATTTACTTTCAACCGGCCATTTGATTTGTTAAAATATGTTGATTATCAACTATAGTAAAAATTACATCCGATATTCGGGGAATTCAAAAGCCTTGGAAGGAAGGTGCAAATAAATAGGAAATAATATCATCTGGGCGTAGAATTGAGCATTTTAGAGTGACGGACTAAAATATTCAATTCGGTCCTATTGTTCGAGAGCTGAAGTGTAGATGTTAGCCCTCGGGCGAGGGGAACGTGGGAGCTACGAAGTGGCGGTCGGTATCCTCCCAGACTTAGCCGCAGATTCGGTAATCAAACATAGGATTAGTCAATATTCTTTACACCTGGACCAAAGGGTAAAGAATAGGAATGCTCCTATTTGTCACAATACCTTAAAAATTATCTATTTAAATTCATCAATCACTTAAATTTCTAAACAAGGGGAAAGATACTTTCTCTAAATAGTTAAGACTTATTTAGTTTAATTTCTTGCACTTTTAAATACGTATTAATTCTCTACTTAGTTAAGTTACCTGATTAGAATACTTAGTTTACTTTATTGCGCTTAAATTTAGAACTCCAAATTTTCGTATACTAGTTTTATTATTATTATTATTATTATTATTTTAAAATTAGTTGTTATTTAATTTTCGCTTTCCCCGTGGGATCGATAACTAGGACTCCATTAGAGCCCCGTATTACTTGATACGATACGTATACTTGCGTAGCATCCACAACATAAATAATTACAATTCTATACATATAATATAGCGGGGTCAAGTTTTTAGCGTCGTTGCAATTAAATTAAAAATATCATAATATAAAATTGTGGGTCACCAAGGCAGCCGATCCCAAGCCCTAACTCCCCCTGGGAGGCCCTCCAGCCATGCCTATTTAAACCCACCACCTTCTCGGCTAAACGAGGTGATGAACAAGACCTAAACAAAACTCTGCCAAAATTTCTCTAGGACCTTCTCCTAACCTAGAGCAATTGATCCCCAGTGTCCCTTTCCCCTAATCCCCATTAACAGAGCTCAATTTCTCAGTAAAAAATCCACCCAAAAACAAGGACATCCCTGGAACCTCCACCAAAATCAAATTAAACTCACCCACACCTGCACAGGACCAAGAGAAGAAGTTCCCCAGTGGAAGCCCCCTCACTAGGCCAGCCCTTCTCTCTATCGACCAAGCTTTGAAATCGGGCTTGGTGGAAGTTGTACCTAGGAAATTCCCTAGAGCCAGAGACTTCATCTGGAGCTTCCTTGGGTGCAATCGAAGGTGCCACAACTCTCTGATTGAAGCTTCACTTCTCAGAGCCAAGGTATAGACCTCTCCTTCCTCCCGAGCTTCTAGAGATTCTCTATTTTGATTGGCTTAATTTCATAGCATGTAAACCATATGGATGTGTTCATCTCCTTAAGACGAATCCATAGAGCATAAGAACAGAAAAATCCATTGAGAAATGAGAGAGTTCTTAGGGTTTTTGTGTGGACGGTCATGGGTGCACACCAGTCGTAGACGATGACCAGGCGCCGTCTGATCGAGCGTGTATCGAGTGGACGGTCCAGATTGCGCCGGACCAGAGAACGCTACATGAACCGCGGGCCCCTGGAGCGCTGAGTCAGATGGCGGCGTCGAATGGGAGCGCGCCGCGTGAACTTTCGGAGCTATCGAGGATGAGTCGGCGCTGTGTGGATAAGTAGGAAAATATGGATTTTTTATTTATTTAAATACCCAAAACTTAGAAAATCCATATCTTTGTGTAGATAAGTCATAAAAATAAACTAAAAATACCCTCTTTCTCAGTGAACAGAGGAGAATAATGTGGAAAAGAAATCAAGTTATTTTGATGACTATTTTATTTTTAATTAATCATTTACTCATTTCAGTATTTTAATTCTCCATTTGGATAGACAATTCACCATGGCATGAGACCATAGGGCCTTTGAAGCCTCTGATTTTGGAAACATTGCCTAAATTTTTCAAGGTCGGAGACCATCTCTATGGAAGGTTATGTATTTTTCAAGTTTATGTCACTGTTTTTGGTATATTAATTCCATTAATTATCATATTATTTAGAAAATTCTATGAAATTTTGGGGAAGTTCCTTAGGACCAGAGAACCCAAGGATAATTATATTTTAAGTTAATTCATTAAGAATAACCCTAATTGGCCTAATTACTCAAAACTGAATTTTAATTAATTAGGGTTAACCATACATCAAAATAACTTGAAAACAATTCTCCATTGATCTTTAGGATCAAAGGAACCTCACATATAAATTTGGAATCAATTGGAAATGTTTAACCCCACTAAATGGATTAATTAAGTCACATGAGTAAAATTAAACTTTAAAAATTCATAACTCCAAAAATACACTTTAAAAATTCACTGAATTGGTTTTGGGGCTTCTCTGATGTTAGGGGAGTCTAATAAAATTAAAATTAAAATTTTCTAAAAATCTTCATTTTTCACCATATTTTAATACTTTAAATAATTAAAAAATAATAAAAATCACAAAAATATTAAAAATCATAAAAATGTCATATTTTGACTCCTAATCACTTAGGAAGAAACCAAATATTTTTACCAAGTCTCAAAGTAAAGACATTGAATTTTAAATGCTTAAAACATTTTTTTGAATTAAAAAATGAATTTTCCAACCTTTTCACTAAATTAATTCTAATAAATCAAAGAAAAATCAAAAAATTATAAAATTTATTTATCTGAACTCCTTGAGGTTAGAGAGATTTAAGAAAAATATAAAACTTAATTTTCAACCTTTATTTTATTTTATAACTAATTAACACTCAAAACTTTAAAATAATTATAATAAATAAAATATAATTCAAAAAATCACTAAAATTAGTCCAAGTGGTCCTCTAGTTATTAGGAACATCCCATAATTTTCTTAAGGATAGAAACCCTTCCTTGGTCATGTTGTTGAATTTCCATTGAAAACCCTTATTTTTCACAAAAATAATTATAAAAATTAAATTAAATTCAGAAAAATCACATATTCTCCTCTTATGTCTTAATTGACATATCAGTAAAGAGACATAAAAATTTCAAGTTCATTTGAGCTTAATTTGATGAGTTATGAAATAAATAAGCCTAAAGGGGCATAAAGGTAATTAAAAATTTATAACCCTAATTAACATTTAGGTTTAATCAAGGGGAGGGTAAAATGTTTGATCTTAAAATTTTCATTAGAAGATTGAAACCTAGAGAATTAAGAGGTAGAAACCCATTAATCATCTTAAAATTATTTAAAGTAAACCTTAATTAATTAAACAATTTAAATTTTGGAAGAGTATGTTAAAATCTGGATTATTAAAATGGGAATATAATTTAGAGAGACAATAATAACTTAAACTAAAATCCCTAAATGAGTCACTCTAATAATATTTAATTTTTTAATTAAATTTAAAGTGATAATTAAAATTAATAATTAAATAATTAAAAAGAAAGTGAACCTTAATTAAATTAAAACTTAAAACATTAAGTAATTTGATAATTAATTTGAAATAAATTTAAAACAAAAAAATTATTAATTTCAAAAATCACTTGAAAGCAAATTTAAAGCAAATTTGAAACATAAAAAATTAATTTCATAAAAATAAATTCTTAATTAAAAAAAATAATAATCAAACCAATTAAAAGTTAATCCAGAATATTGCAATTAAATTAAAATTAAATCATTAAATCAAAATTAAATCATTAAAGTCTAAATTAAATAATAATTTAAATTCCTCTTTTAATTCAAATGTTTTAAAAAACTTAAGAATAAAACAACTTAAACACTATTCCAAACTTAAATTTATTAAAATTTTATAACTAAATTAAATCACCTTAAAACATTAATTCTAATTTTAAATCATTAGAACCTTTAACAAATTAATTTGCCCTTAAAGGTTTTCATTATTATAACTCTTAAGTAAAGCATCAAGTCAAATGTCACTTTACTTATAGGATAATCAAATTTCCTAAGTTCACTGAGCAAGAGTTAAAACTTAACTAAAAATTTCTGGATGATTGATTCATCTCTACAATAAAGTTCATTTAGACTCGAAATAATCTCAGAAGTATTGAAAAGATGTTTAGAACCCGTTCTAAGCACTTCCTCAATACAATGAGGTGTTTTAAGAAGAATAATTGAATTTAGTTGTTCTTTGATGAAGAAAATCGTCCTTAAACAAAATGCAAAAACCTAGACGTCATAGGAGATGACTAGCTATAGAATTAGGATTTTGGTAGACAACCAAAACCTTTCCCTTAGCTTTACCTAGGTACTTGTCATAAATATTTAAATGTCTTAACATGTGTTTTAAGTGGAGCTTGGAATGACGAGAAGACCCTTCAGGTACGCTTTTATTTTATTGCAAATTACTTTATTGCAATTTATTTATATAAGCTGTGCTTTACTCTTCTTGCATGATAAACAAGATTGTTGCATGAAAACTAAAACCTTTAGGATAGCCAAAAAACTGAAACCCAAAACTAAATTAAAAGTCACAACAAGATAAAATTCACCGCCACAACATTTAAAATATAAAACAACTCAAAATTTAATCACAAACAGAACAACAAAACTACAATTGCAATTAAATTAAAACATCTCGTTGGATGATCGGGAATACCTCGGATGATGTAACCTACGTGTTGCTAACGGGATTTCCCACTGTCTAAATGAAAGTGTGGAACTCATTCAGTTGAGTTTAGCAAATTCATCTGGACTAAGTGAATCCGATAAAAATAACGGTCCAGGAATGATGGAACCGTGGGATCTTAGCCGGTGTTGTTATAATCAACTTTAAGATTCCCCTAATAAAACATTAAAGACATTTGAACCTTAAGATTTCTAAACCAAAACACTTCTCTCATCCCTTGATTTTCACCTTCTAAAACTAAAACTTTCTGCAACAACAAGGAGCTTGGAGCATGGTGGGCAGCACGACCATCGTCATCAACAAAACCTGTGTCTTCTTCAGCAAAACTTTCCTTAGAATTAAATAACCAAGCCATAGGATTTCGAGGTAGTTTGCTTAGTGCAACATAAATCCTCAACTTTTTGTTAGGCATTTGCATAATCATATTATGCAAATTAAGCCCTAACTCGTCTTAGGATTCCGAGGTAGTTGTTTGGTACAACATAAACCCTCACATCTTCGAGGCTATTTGTATGATTATGTCATACAAATATAAGTCCTAATTCATTAAAATTGGCAAGATTGAAACATTAAATAAACTCTTGAATTGAAGCCAAATAATAGGATAGTTTGGGAAGTTGCCAGGATTCTTCCTGGATCCTCAGCTTCTCCTACTTCTCTTCCTTTGGATTCTTAAAATAAACTGTTCTAAATTTGTGCTATTCCCTATTGAAATTTCCAAAATCCAATCATTTGAAACCTTAAACTTTGAAATTCTTGAGAGAAAAACCACTGATCATTATCGAGAGTTTTCTTAAATGATTCCCGTCATTTAAGATGTAATTAACTATAGGGGCTTGCCCTTATAGGGAACCTTAAGAACCTGAGTAATATAAACCCTGCTTAATTCCTTTATAATAAGCAGGGGAACTTGTCGGCTTATAAAATTGGTTTGCAGACCAAACGGATGTCACAAATCTTCTAGTTTATTTAATCGAGCCCCATCATCAAGCAGTGTGTCTATTCTTCGGGATAGATACACGGTCTTTGGTGTGGTACTCATTTATATAAACTATTTGGGATGTGAGATCGGTTTGATTTCTTATCTTAAAATTTTCAAACTTAAAATTATTTTCAAAATCAAATGCTACTTTCTAAATTATATATATATATATATATATATATATATATATATATTTATTTAAATTAAATTTAAAATTTAAAATTCTCCGACAACTTCTGTAGGCGACCCCTTTTTTAAAAATCAACACTCAACCTAAAAATATGCCGACAGACCGTTCTTCTTTCTGACTAGCACCACATTGGCTAACCAAGTTGGGTATTGTTCTTCACGGACAAATTTAGCGTCTATTAGCTTCTTAACTTCAGTTATTAGTTGTTGTTCAATTTATAGACGCATTCTCCTTGGAGCTTGTCTGACTAGAACGGCAGTGTAATCTACTCCTAGTCTCTGAACTGCAACTTCTAGAGCTAATCCCGACATTTCATCATAACTCCAAGCAAAACAGTTCTTGAATTCCATTAATAGCTTGATCATGTTTTCGGAGTCTTCTTTGTTGAGTAAGGAGCTAACAAAGGTCGGCCTAGGCTCTTCGCTAGTACCTAAGTTAACTTCCATTAACTCGCCTATTGTAGATTTAATCTCTTATTCAAATTCTGGCGGAGCATCTCCAATTGGCACATCCTCGAGACCATCTGAAGCTTCCAAGTAGTCTTCATTAGGCTCGCAAGTGACAACCAAACAGAATTCTGAATCATCGACTGGCGCTACTGTGCTGAATCCAAGACCATGCTTTGAGTTGGGCGGTCGACTGGTATCATTCCATAATTTTTCAAAGCGCTGTGATTGATCTTTTGTCCATTGTTTAGGTAAGACACCATACTGAATTAAATTTTGAACGCAGGGAGAATACCACTCAAAAGGTAATTCCATTAATTCAGATGAAGTGACATCTTCAAATTGTACATCATTTTCAATTTTGGTAGAAGAAGCACCACGGTAGAACTTAATCAGCTTAGCACTGCCATTATGCACTTCCTTGACCACCATACCCTTGACCTTACTATGGTGGATCGTGGTTAGGGTCATAGTATGTACATAATGATTAATCTTGTCATACATTGATCTGTATTCTTCGTTCTTTTAATCTTCGAGAGAGATCTTGAACTGAGGTTCCTTTTGATTTATCTTCATTACTTGTTTCTTGACTTCTTCTTCGAAACTGTTCTCCCAATCAACATTAACGACTAGCTTCTTCTGTTCAACTGTTCCACCGTTTCTTCCTCGACCTCGTCCCCGACCTCGACCTCGGGTGCGAGTTCTGGAGAAACCATCACCATCTCGCCGTAAGGGAGTGGTGAGTAAGTGTTGAACTAGAATTTCAGGCTCTTCATTGTCTCGAACTTCTTTTGCTTCATTTGGTATGGCATTTCTGGAAAAGATAGTTTTCTTTGAAGGTGCATAGTAGGCTGCATCTTCGTGGATTCCGATTTCATGCACGGAGAATGGTTGCAAGTCACCTTTGATACATTGTTCTTGTCCTCCTTCATAATACTTTATGCACTGGTGCAGAGATGACGGTTCCATCCGGTTTTCATAGATCCACGGCCGACCCAGTAGAGCGTTGAACGATGTTTCAGAATCAATTATGTGGAATTTTGTCGTTGTCTTTGCCAAATCACCAATCTTCATTAATAGTGTTATCGATCCAAGGGCTCTTTCTCCTATTTGATTGAATCCTCTTAGTAACATTTTATCTGCTTCGAGATCACGGGCATCAATTTTCAAGTATGCTAAAGCCTGAAGGTTCATTATGTTGATTGACGTTCCTGGATCAACTAACACTCTGGAGAGCGTGAACTTTCCAATGGAGACTGAAATGTAAAACGGTCGGTTATGATCAACTGTTCCGAGTAGTAGATCATTGTCTGTGAAGGTAACACCGCACTGTTCTCTTAATGAGCAAACCTCGTCTAAGGAATTACCGGCCATTTGAGCTAAGCAAATTTTTGGATCAAGTAAGGCCTTGATCAGAGTTTCCCTCATCTCCTTTGACAGGATTAGAGCGTCGTAGATGCTCAGTTTGGCTGGTAGCTTCCTAAGATGGGCTAGCATGTTATAATCCACTTTATTACCAGGTTCTTCAATCTTTTCCCAAATGGGCAATTCCTTTGCTGGGGTTGGCTCTTCATGAGCAACCACCTGCTTTCCTTTACCCTTTGGACCAATTCTTGGGGATATAACTTTTCCACTTCTTAGATTAACTTATGTTATCTTTTCTGAATCTGGTACTGAATCTGCCGATGTCTCCTCTTGAATCGGAACGACTGGCTCTTCTGGAGTTACTTCGAAATCTGACTGCTCTAATTCTATCGTGATCGAAGCTCCTCAGAATTCACAAACGGACTCATCACTCGTTCAACTTTCATAGTCTTTTTTGTGAAAATCTTCCCTTTCGTCGTGGTCATCGAGGTTTTGTATGATTTGAGAATCGTTATTCGCATCAAAATTGAGATTAGGTTGGTTGTCGTTAGTTACGTAATTGTTAAAAACAGTCAAAACGTAGTGACCCTCGATCAGCAGCAATGCACCAAAAACTTGGTTTGCAATCGCCAAACAATGCAGTAATTTATACTATCAAAAATATGTTATAGCTAATACTTTGACTCAAATAATAATAGCGGCTAGTGTATATAAATATAATTTTATGGAAAATATTTTACACACTAGGGGTACTACGCAAGTATACGTATCGTTTCAAGTAATATAGGGCTTTAAATAAAGACCCCAATATCGATCCCACGAGGAGGATTATAGATTTTTTTTTAAATATTTTGATTTTATTTTTATGTATTTCTTTTAAAGTTAAAAAGTTGAAATTTAATTTACTAGATGCAGAAATAAAGCAATAATAAAGTAATGATTGATGTAAATAAAAATAAGCAAACAACTTTCTTCCTTTCAATTAATGCAAGACTTTTTAGATATGTAATATTCATGGAGAATATAAATTTATGGTATTGTGCCAAATAGAAGAATTCTTATTCTTTACCTTCACTCGATAGTATAAAGAACATTGGCTAATCTATAGATCAGGTCTGGATGTATTGTTAGTATAATGGGTTAATCTATGCTCACACTACTAGATGTCCAAGGGTGGCTATGGTCGGCCCTACTATTGACCCTTTCCTTCTCTATAAACCAAATTACAAGAATTTATCCTGTCACTCTAAAAACTTATCAATTCTACACCCATTAAATAATATCTTCATATTTATTTGCACTTCACCTTGAATAACCCGCGCAAGGCCTTCGAATACCCAAGGATTTATGTGATATCTACTAGTTAAGAATTCATCTCCTTCTAGGTCTCAAAACTCTTCAACAGATTTTAACAATTTAAATAGCCAATTTAAATAGTAAATTAAGATCCGGTATTAATATCATCACAATGTTTAAAATATATATATAGTTTTTACTTCTCCAACGAATTTTATATTATCTTATTTATCTTTTCATAATTGAAAGGAGAAGGTAAAGTAACTACTCAGAACACATTGAATTTAAACAACAAAACATATAAATAAAACTTTGAATCAAAATACAAATATTTATCTCAAGTGTTTCTCCAACCGAACCTCTCGAATCCTTCGACTCCAAAGTAAATAGACTTCAAAAGCACCGACTCTTCAAATACTCTCAATACAAACTCTAAAATAAACTCACTAATTAATAAAAGAAACTATAAATATGGCCCTTAAAATATTTCTCTAATTTCTCTCTCTAAATGGAACTATGGGGCTAGGGGACTAGGTTGGGCGTTAATGGTTTTTGGGCCTTTTTCTCTGAAGGAGTAGCCTCCTATTTATAGGCTTCAAGGGTTGCCTTAAGGCACCTCTTCAAAATGTGTACATGTTCAATGAATTTTCTAGAAGGTGTGTCTGGCGCCTAGGATCCAGTTCTTCGCACCTCTTCACTTTGGATCGCACCTCTTCGCGATCCTAACCATTTCCAAGCGTCCAAATACAATATATCACGTCCAATAATCCAGGAATAACTGCCAATCTTCTAGATGGTCCAATAACCACTAACACCGTCAAAATAACTATCCAAAAGTCGTCAAAAATCTTACAGAATTTTGTATCGAACTGGTGCTTAGGCGCCAGAATCTGGCGCCTAGGCGCCACGCCAATTATTTTGACAATTTTGCATTTTGGCTCCATTTTTGCTCCTTTTTGCTCCTTTTTTATCCTTTTTTCCTTCTTGAACATTTTTGCATCACCTACATCCAAAACACAAAAATACCTTTCATTAAAGCATAATATCCTTAAAAATTTGATAAAAATCAAGGCATAAAAATAGGTATATTTTTCATGGATCATGTAGCCAACACCAAAACTCTTATTATTATAAGATCCCGCCGGGGCGAGCAAATAATCATACATAGTCAGAGGTTCGAGGGATTTCTCCCTTGAATCAGAAACAACCATCCTAGGAAAAGCGGCCCATACTCTACCCTTTGGAGCCTCGGTCTTCTCTTCTTCCATGATCTTCTCCTCCTTCTAGGGAGGTTCTTCAATCGCAAGCGATAGTGCCGGCTCGACAGGTTTCAAACTCTGAGTTGAAGCGCGCACCGAAGCAGCCTGGATGTGATTCAAAATTCTCTTTGAAGACTTTATCCAGACAGTACTCCATCCATTATCGGTCGTGTACGAGTCTATCGGAACAATAAAATCCGTTGAAATAACATTGACGGAACCTCCTTTTGGGGCTCCTTCATGTATTCTTTCGGGATCGTTATGTTCCCTTTCCGGAGGTTATCTTCGAGCCAATTCTTGAAGGTGAAGCAGTCTTCTATCTTATGTCCAAGCATCCTATGGTAGGGACAGCAATTCGGATGATCTTTCTTGTCAACTTCCTCTGGCTTTCTGGACTCTGGTAGTTGAAAGTCAGACATCTTCATCAAATTGCGAAACATCTTAGCCGCTGCTTCAGTCTTGAAGCGGTATTCCTTATTCAGAAGTTCCATCATGGTGCGTGGTGGACGAGGCGGCTGTTGGTCATCCTGCCATGATTGATTGCTCGGTCGAGGCTGTTAATAGTTCTGTTGAGGTTGTTGATAAATCCGTTGCGGTGGTCGATAACTGCACTGGCTGTTTACCTTTATCCACTGCCGTGACGATCCCGGATTTCTTTTCAAATGCCTTTACAGGCTTCTGCTTATCAGTCTTATCAACGAAACTCAGCTGTTTCGCTTCCTCCTGCAAGCTCTCGGCCTTGCTAAGCAACTTCTCGAAAGTCTTAATTGTGAATCCTTTAAGGAGAAGTGCTATCGGGCCATGGATACTCTTCAGTAGGATACATACTGCATGTTTTTCCTGAAGCTGTGGCTAACACTTCATACTTAAGTTCCTCCATCGAAATATGTAATCTACTAAAGTTTCATTCGATTTCTGTTGCTCCACCACTAGATCACCGATAGTGATGTGGTGCTGAGCCCCAGAAAACTGCTTAATGAAGAGGTTCTCCAATTCTGCAAAGGTCTTGACTGAACCATTGACAATTTTGCATACCAATCGAAAGCAATCCCTGACAAACTGCTGACGAACTAACGAAAGAGCAAAGCGTCGCTCCCATCGGCATTGCAGCAACTAGCACGAAAAATGTGCGACATGCTGCCGGGGGTTTTCCGTACCTTTGAAAGTCTTAAACAGAGGTGGTACGAATCCCTTCGGGTATTGGACTGCATCAAATTCCTCAGAGTAAGGTCTACCTGTCAGAATAGATGCTCCACTCTTAAACTGGGCTAAAGCTTCTCACACCTGCTGTTTCACCATGTTCTTAATATCTTTTTCAGGAATCATACTTTGCGCAGAATCTTTCTTTGGTTGTTCATCTCCATTGACAGAAGTGACTTCTTTTCCTCCATCTGCAATGTGAATGATCTATGAGGGTGTTTCCTTCTGAGGTTGAAGTTGACTCTAGAGAGTGGCTAAGGCAGCCGCCATCTCCTCAATCTTCTTTACCATCTGAGAGATCGTGTTATTTTTTTCTTGAAGACGTGCTATCATCGCTTCTGGTTCATCGCTTTCTAAAGTTAATGGAGCTCCCTGCAGAGCTGATGATGCTCGGGTCTCGACCATGCTAATCTCAGTACATTCTTCATCCATAAACTCTGATGAATCCACTTCATTTCCCAATCCTTCTCTTCTTTCCCTTGCCAACCGTTGGATGTCCTTCCTTAGCTTTCCGATAGCATCCTCAAGTGGTCTTTTCCAAACGGTCTCGCGGTTGTCAGGCAACGACCGTTGAACTTCTTTTTCAAGAGTTTCCTTTAATGTAGTAGCACTTTCTTCAGATTCGGGCTCTCTGACGAGACTTCTCTTTCCAGAGCGCTCTGTTGGTATCGGTTCGGCAATAATAGGTTGTCACACCATCCTTCTTGCAGTAGGAGGCCTAGGACCAGATGATATGTCAGCTGTACGTCGGTAGGTGGTGTCCTCCCTAATATGGTGACCTGATAAAACAAGAGGCAAACTTCTCTCACTAGCTCGCACTTTCTTCCTTGGCCTCTCTAGGACAGTGACAGGGTTTACTCGTGGTTTGAGGCAGGATCTAGCTGGTACTCGTCCCATTCTTCTCAAAATTTCTGACATGGGGCAACCTTCCTTCTTAGCTAATTTCTCTACTACTGCTCACAGAAGGGTAAGCGACGTAGTCTTAATCTCTTTCTTCTAACAATGGCTGTAGTATGCAGGTCAAGGTAACGCAGTGGCGATCCTTCGAGCATCACCTTCATCGGATGCAGCAGAAAGAGGGTGAAACCTACTCCCTCCTAACAGTAGTGAGATCTCATGCAGTTCTTCTTCTTCCTCAGGAATCTCTTCAAGAAAAGCAACTTCAGCAACCTTGGTCTTCTTGATCCTAGCAATTTTTCTGTTCTTATTCCTTCTTTGAGTCCAGGTTAAGGGTTCAACTCTCGAACTGGACCCTATCTCGAAGACAGACGGTATTTCAGCAAAATCTGAACCCTCCACGATAACAGGCTCATCACCGATTTGGACTTCTTTTCCTTTCAGTTTGGCGAGAGCCGGGGTAGGTACAGTGATAACCAGACCGGTGGGGGTAGAGATGACAGTTCTGGGGGTAGCAGCTAACCTCCTATGAACAGCAGTGTTTCTTTCAGTTGGGACCCTTTGCAGGGGAGGGAACTCTTGAGTCGACTTCAGGTTGAACTGAATTATGGGTTTCTCAGTTTCCGGTACCTTGTTCATTAGCGCAAAAAGAGTAACATCAGCAAACTTAATGTCTGTATTGTTGAATCCTTGTCCAAAGTGAATGATCGCATCGTTAGGCAGCTCGTCCTTATAGACAGCTAAGTCTATCCCGTTGGTGAAGGAGAAAATCAGTTTTGGTGCAGACATCTTCTGCATGGTAGATTCCAAGCGTCGGTTCCAAATTATGCTTCCTTTCATCGGGACAAAAAGGAGAGGAATTTCTCTAAAAGAGTCCGAACACATTCCCATTTATCTTTTTCTCAATTTTCTTATAAAGTATTTCAGATTCTCATTTTTATTTGTGTATTTGTGGTTTAACAGAAAGTTCATTTATTAAATGGTTTGATTATTATAAGGTTTGTTCATTGAGAAAGGAACAAATTAAAAGGGGAAAGGTTAAAAAAAAAGGTAAGGGACCCAATCCAGAAACTGGAAAGGAAGAGAGAGTCTCACAAGACTTCTCAACCCGAGGAACCGCTCCTAAGCTAACACCTATTGGGGGTCCACCCCACCTCAAAGAGGTAAAAGGATTCCAGAACCTCTCTATTTAGGGGTGTCTAAACAGTGGCTCCAAAATCCACGAGAGTTGACTATACCCGTTCAAGACAGAAATGAACGTGGTATTTCAATGGAAAGAATGATAGTTTGATCCACTAGGAATATGGACTCACTACCTATTTATGAAAGCAAAACCATACGATCAAAATGGAGAGAGGAACTAGTCCCCAGCGGAGTCGCCAGAAATTATCGGCATATATTAGGTTTGTATTTTATATTTAAAAAAAGGGGTCGCCTACGTAGTTGTCGGCGAATTTTAAATTTTAAATTTAATTTAAATATATATATATATATATATATATATATATATAGAAAGTTGCATTTGATTTTTGAAAATAAATTTTAAGTTTAAAAATTTTAAGATATGAAATCAAACCGATCTCACATCCCAAATAGTTTATATAAACGAGCACCACACCACAAACCGTGTATCTATCTCGAAGAATAGACACACTGCTTGATGATGGGGCTCGATTAAATAAACTAGAAGATTTGCGACATTCGTTTGGTCTGCGAACCAATTTTGTAAGCCGATAAGTTCCCCTGTTTAATATAAAGGAATTAAGCAGGGTTTATATTACCTGGTTCTTAAAGTTCCCTATAAGGGCAAGCCCCTATAGTTAATTACATCTTAAATTACGGGAATCATTTAAGAAAAATCTCGATAATGATCAGTGGTTTTGCTCTCAAGAATTTAAAAGTTTAAGGTTTCAAAGAATTAAATTTTGGAAATTTCAATAGGGAATGGATCAAATTTGGAACAATTATTTTGAGAGTCCACAAGAAGAGAAGTAGGAGGAGCTGAGGATCCAAGAAGAATGTTGGCAACTTCCCAAAATATCCTATTGTTTGGCTTCAATTTGAGAGTTTATTTAATGTTGCAATCCTACCAATTTTAATTAATTAGGACTTATACTTATATGACATAATCATACAAATAGTCTCGAAGATGTGAGGGTTTATGTCATACCAAACGACTACCTCGGAGTCCTAAGACCGGTTAGGGCTTAATTTGTATAACACAATTAAGAAAATGCCTAACAAAAAGTTAAGGATTTATGTTGCACTAGGCAAACTTCCTTGAAATCCTATGGCTTGGTTATTTAATTCTAAGAAAGGTTTTGCAGATGTAGATCCAAGTTTTACTGATGAAGATAGTCGTGCTGCCCACTGTGCTCCAAGCTCCATGTTGTTGCAGAAGTTTAGTTTTAGAAAGTGGTGATCAAGAAACGAGAGAAGTATTTTGGTTTAGAAAAGTCTTAACGTTTAGATGGCTTAATGTTTTAATTAAAACAAATCTTAAAGTTGATTAAGCAGGACCGATTAAGATCCCACGGTTCCGTCATCCCGGCACCGCTATTTTCATCGGATTCACTTAGTCCAAATGAATTTGCTAAACTTAACTGAATGAGTTCCACACTTTCATTTAGACCGTGGGAAATCTTGTTAGAAACAAGTGGGTTACATCATCCGAGGGATTCCCGATCATCTAACGAGACGTTTTAATTTAGTTGTAGTTGTAGTTTTGTTGTTATGTTTGTGATTAAATTTTGAGTTGTCTTATATTTTGAATGTTGTGGCGGTGAATTTTATCTTGTATTGATTTTTAATTTAGTTTTGGGTTTCAGTTTTGTGGCTATCCTAAATGTTTCAGTTTTCATGCTGACCCAACCCGTAATAACGCAGTAATTTTTGCTTCCAAAAGATGGCCAAAAACTTGACCCAATTTATAAATAGCGGCTAGTGTATAAAATTAAAATGTCGTTAAATTTTAGGAAATATTTTACACACTAGGGGTAATAAGCAAGTATATGTATCGTTTCAAGTAATATAGGGTTTTCTTTTATAACCTCAGTATCGATCCCACAGAGAAGCGAGGTAAGCAATCCTTTAGGCTAATTCCAGTCTATTTCTAAAAGGCCTAAATGTGGAATTTGATTAAAAAAGTTTTTTTTTAATAACTAATCCTAAATAATGATCTTAAATAAAAAGATAACTTATGGATAAATTGGTTTGGAGAATTTTTAGATGTTAAAGACTACCTTTCTCTTGCAATTACATAGATAATGTGTAGGAAAGAAATGCTTAGAATTTTATGTAGTAGTGCCAAATAGAAGCAATCCTACTCTTTACCCTTTGGTCCAGGTGTAAAGAACAATGGCTAATCTATAGATCGGTTCAAGATGTTTTATTAGTAGAATGGGTTAATCTAGGCTCACACTACTAGATGTCCAAGGGTGGCTATGGTCGGCCCTACCAGTGACCCGTTTCCTTTCTATAGACCAAATTATTAAAATTTAGTCTGTCACTCTAAAAACTAATCAATTCTGCGCCCAATAAATAATATCTTCCTATTTATTTGTACTTCACCATGAATAACCCGCATAAAGCCTTCGATTACCAAAGGATTCATGTGATATCTACTAGTTAAGAACTCATCTCCATATAGGTCTTAGAATTCTTCAACGGGTTTTAACAATACAAGTGATCAATTTGTAAAGTAAATGAAGATCCGGTATGAATATCATCACCATAATTTAATAAGAGAATATCTAAGCTAATCTTAATTCCTAAACATACATCTATTTCATTACAAAACAAAAGTAAATGAAAATAATAGCATAAGAAGTAAAAGACTTGATAGAATTGTGTAATAAATTAAGTGTCAACAAGGAACTTATTTCATTGGTATTCTATTATATTTATGCAACTATCTGTCACCTAGAAGCATTTAATAGATAATTCCATCATAAAAATAATTTTCCTACACATGCCACCACTTCATATTAAAAGAAAGAGTAAAGAAAATTACTTACGAAGCATGGATAAATCACGACAGACAACTCGATTTAAATTAAATAAAATCTACTAGAAAGTGTTTACAACAATTACAAGAGAATGAAGAACACAATACTTAGCTTTTTCCCTCTGAAGGAAAGAAGAAGATATCTCCACCAAAGTCTCCCACCGATCCATGCACCGCTCGTACATTCCTTACATAAATATCTCAAAATCCCTCACCAATCTCTCCATAAGATGTAGAAACCTACATCTTCATGACTCTAAAATGACTAAAATAACTAAGGGGGGAAGAGAGACAGAGAGAGAGAGAGTGAGAGAGAGAGAGAGAAGAGAGAGGCAAGCGGGAGAGAGAGAGAGACAAGAGAGGCACAAAGAAGAGACACTCCCTTGCAGTAGAATTGGTCCCTATTTATAGAGCTTTGAAAATGACCAAGGGTTACTTTAGGCACCTCTTCAAAATTCGGCCTAGATACATTGAATCTTCTAGAAACAATTATGGCGCCTAGGCGCCAGACTCCGTGCCCAAAACAGTCAGACCCCTTCACTTTGGTTCACACCTCTTCATGATTTGAACAGCTCCAATGCGTCAAGATTCATTGTATCACATGTCCTATATATTAGGAATAACTTACTGTCTTCTAGAAGGTCTAGAAACTACTTAACACCATCAAAATAACTCCCAAAGTTGTCAAAAATCCGTCCAATAACCATTTCTAGATGATTCTGGCACCTAGGCGCCATTTTCTCGTCGTCACTGGCGCCTGGGCACCGGGTTTGGCGCCTAGGCGCCACCCTGTGCCCAACTCCACTGTTTTGCTCCGTTTGGCTCCTTTTCAACTCTGTTTCGCCCCATTTCAGTTGCGTTGTGTTCCTAACATCTTCACCTACAAGATAGATATAAAAATAAAATTTCTCAAAAGTATAATTTCATTCAAAAACATGTGAGAAATCTTAAATATATTAAGCGTAGAAAGACATCAATATGTGCTAAGTTAGAATTTTCTTCCTTGCTTATTTTGGCTCAAAATTGCATAGTTTTTGCTTGATTTTCTCTAAAATCATATTTTTATAATTAAAGACAAAAATATGCAAAATTCCTTCCTTTAAAGTGTAATATCTTTAAAAATGTGCATAAAGTTAGCATGAAATCTACACTAAAAATAGGTAATTTTTAAAGTGGATCAAATTCCCCCAAACTTAAACGTTACTTATCCTCAAGTAACACTATAATCATGTAAAACCACATAAGCAAATCATGTGTATGAGTTTCTTTAGGAGTTTCTAAAATTTTGTTCTAGAAATGTAGTAGTCCAATTTAGAAAAAAATTTAGTAAATGAGACCAATTTGAAGTTTAGAAATCTCTTAGATGAAAGAGTATGAAAATATGTTTTGTTATCTAATTCAGAAATGCTTGTAAATTTTTCAAAATATAGGGGTTAGGCATTTTATTTTCTTTACTTAAAAACCTTTATTAAAAATAATTATACTAACTATATTATATTTTTAAGCTTAAGATTTTCTCAAATCTTATACTTTAAAAAGCTCAGGTGTGGAACCAAGTTTTGATTAGGCCCTTTAATCCTCAAGCTTCTCCTTCCTTTTTCACATACTATACTTTTCTTTTCTTTTTCTTTTTCTTTTTCTTTTTCTTTTCTTTTTCTTTTACTTTTTTTTTTAGGCAAGAATTACTATATCTGGATAGGCCTTTAATAATTTTGAATTCCACCCTTCCTCTCCTAAAGCATAAGGTAGATATATATCTTTTAGTTAGAAATATAATAATAGTTTGGAAAATTATTTTTCAATAATAGAAATTTAAATATTGAAAACAAAAGTCTAATCCTTCTATTTTTCTAAAAATACAACTTTTCCTACTAAAGATGGTTACACAATATTTATCATTTCTTCACTAAGAAAAATTTAACTTTAAATTTTTCATCACTACTATAAATTTTAACTAAATTCTCTTACTCATTTCTATATTCAAAATTTTATTTCCCTAATATAACTTCATACACATAATTATTTTTCAGTCAAAAATCAAGATTATTTATAGCATTTTTGAGGACAAATAAAATTTAAGTTTTTGAAAATTGTTTTTCATTCCCCCCAAACTTGAATTTTAAAATATTTTGCAATTAATTTCATAAAATGTAGGAGGAAGAAAAATAAAAGATAAATCTACTAACTACTACGACATCCTATCAAATTTATATACATGCATAATCAGGATAGAATGATTGTAGAAGAAAGTAAATCTCGCCTAAAACATGCTTGTTATAATATTAAACTTAAAGGAAGTATATTAACTTTAAAATATATTTTTCTTCCTACCCCCAAACTTGAATTTGAACATGTAGTGCATTCAGTACAGAAAATGTAAGCAGGAAGAAAAATAGTTCAGAAATTCTATCTACCACAAATGTTTGTCAAAAATATCTACAAATATTCATCAGGACATAAAAATTTGCAATAGAAAGTAAATTTAAACTAAACATGCTAGAATAAAATTAAACTAAAGAAGGTTAAATAAGCAGGACATGTATGGGCATAGGAATATATATTAAAGTGTTATTCAAATCTCTTAATTGTTGTAACACAAACACAAACACAAACACAAACATACAAACTAAAATACCTAGACTCGCAGATTCATAAAGAAATATCAATTGAGGTTAATTTGATCTCCTTTCTACTCACATTTTCCCTCCTTACTTTCAATTTCTAACGAAATAAACTACACTAATAATGATAATTTGATAAATAAATATAGTGTAGTTCAATCATATGTTGTTCATTAAGCAATTTCATGACCTTACTTAGTGAAAACAAAGTCAGATAAAGGAAGTAATAGAGTTGACATGGAGTGGTCCAAGTCTAAACTCCACATGCTTTAAGCTAATGCTCAGCTCCGATTGATAACTGAGTTATAACAGACTCGTCAGTCTGCTACTACCAGAAGTCATATACAAATTTAGTCAAGACCGAGGCATAACCTCACAACATTAATCTATTATGCACTATAGAAAACACAAAACAACACATAAACAATCATGACTCGCAAGCACACTAAATCAAAGCACACTGGGTTGCCTCCCATAAAGGGCTTGGTTTTAACGTCGCGGGCCCGACAAATGATTCCTCCTTGATCAAAATTCCAATTAAGTAATCCTCGATCAATCGCCCAATCATTTCCAGATCCAGGGATTCCTATAAAATCCTCAAATTTTAATTTTTCATTCAGCTCTTCATTTTCAGTTTGATTTATATCTTTGTTCCTCATATTTCTTTCTAGATCCAATATTTGTATATTGATTTTCTGAATTTGCATATTAATATCATCCTTAAAATTTATAAGAAATGGATCTTTATAAGATACTTCAAGATCTCCCAAATTTTGGATCGAATTTTCTTTAGATAATTCAGATTCTGGATCAGTATCCTCTATGTTACTCTTCTGTTTCAAATTATCTTCCAATTCTTCCCCTTTATAATTATTAAATGATGGAGGATCTATCATAGTTGAAGAAATAGGTTTTTCTAATTCCTTAGGAATTTCTTCTAATGGTCTTCCAATATCCTTATCCTCTTTTCTCAACTCAAAGTTCTTTTGAAATATATCCTCAAATTCTCTTCCAAGTCCTAGTTCAATAACTTTATCATGTTCATCATTCAATTCAGGTTTTCCTTGTGATTGAGTCGCATCTAAAGATATAAAGACTGGTTGTGTAGATGAATTCCCTAAATAGGTAGGCTCTAAAATTGTATGGGGTACATCCATCTTATGTTCAAGATATTTTTCAACAAATGGAATTAAAAGTTTACTATTTTTGGTAGCGTCCATCATTTCACACCTCTCCTGAACATACATACAGTCTTCTTTAAATAACGTTTTTGAATCATCATGAAAATCCATTTCAATCTCATATGTTAACTTACTCTCAAAACTTTCTTGGAAATGGTCTTTAGTTAGATAATCAATTTCATCTATCCAAAAACAATCATCATTTTTTCTCTCAGCTGGATATTTCATAGTCTTTAATACATCAAAAGTGACTTTATGGTCATTAATATTCATAATCAACTCTCCTTTTTTCACATCTATCATAGCTTGTCCAGTAACAAGGAAATGTCTCCCTAAAATAATTGGAATTTCTTTATCTTCCTCCATATCTAATACAATAAAGTCCAAAGGAAAGATAAATTTATCCAATTTAATAAGCATGTCTTCTATAACTCCTTTTGGATAAATGATAGATCAATCAGCTAAAATAAGGGTTACAGTAGTGGGAGAAATATCGACTAAACCTAACCTTCTGAATATAGATGGAGGCATCACATTAATGCTTAATCCTAAATCACATGAAGCTTTTCAACATAATCTTTTTCCAATTGCACAAGGAATTGTAAAGCTACATGGATCTTTAAATTTCTGAGAAAATTTTTTCTGAAGTATAGCGCTGCACTCCTCACTTAGTGCAACTGTCTCGTAATCCCCAAATTTCCTTTTCTTATTTAATATCTCTTTCATAAACTTTGCATAACTTGGCATCTGTTTCAAAGCTTCAGTGAAAGGAATATTTATCTTTAGCTTCTTAAGTACTTTCATGAACTTTAAAAATTTTTTATCCAACTCATGCTGTCTAAGTCTTTGAGAAAATGGAGGTGGTGGTCTTTCCAAACTGGTTTTAGTTGGAGAAATTAATTTTTCCAGATCCTTAGAAACATGTTTTTCAGGTCTTTTACTTTTCTTTGTTTCTCTCACAACATCTTTCTCATTTCTAACCACATCCTTTATCTCTCTTCCACTTTTTAATTGGACAGCTTCTACTTGTTCATTATTATTCTTTTTAGGGTTGATCTCAATGTTGCTAGGAAGTGTTCCTCGGGGTCTATTGCTAAGTGAATTAGCCATTTATCCCAGTTGATTCTCTATATTTTTAATCGCAGCATTTTGACTTTGCAACTGGTTTCCCATTTTCAATACAACTTCTTCCATAGACATCTTCTTATCCTCAAATTGTTGATCATTGTTAGATTTCGGTGGATATGAAGGTGTATAGTTTATGTTCCCCTGATTATTCCAACTTCCATTAGGATTCGCATGATTATTTTCCCATTTTTGGTTTCCACCATCAGTAGTATGATTCCAGTTAAATTTAGGATGGTTCTCCCAACACGGTTTGCAAAAGTTAGAATATGGGTTGTTTATGGTATTTAAAGCATCATATGATAAGTTAGAATCAATTATATGCCCTAATGAAATTTCCTCACTTACAGAAGTAAATTGAGGCTGGTTCATTCCAAATTGGTCCAACATCCTTGATATTTCGGCAACCTGAGATGCAAGAATTGTAATCACATCTGTATCATGAACACTAGCTACATTTTTATGATTTACCCTTGCAGAGGGCCATTGAAATTCATTTGTAGACATTTTTTCAATTAATGCATACGCTTCATTAATTGATTTTGACATTAATGAACCACCAGCAGTAGCATCAATTATAGACCTAAGGGATCCTACTAACCCATTATAAAAAGTTTGAATGATTAACCAATCGGGCAGAGCATGATGTGGACACTTTCTTAGAAGTTCCTTAAATCTTTCCCAGGCTTCGTAAATTGTTTCTCCTTCATATTGACAAAATGAGATAATATTGTTTCTAAGTTTAGTAGTCCTTGAAGGTGAAAAATACTTAGCTAGGAATTTATGAGTTAACTCCTCCAAATTTTTAATAGAGTCATGTGCTAATGAGTATAACCATATTTTAGCCTTATCCCTTAGTGAGAAAAGAAAAAGCTTTAGCCTAACAACATCGTCTGACATACCGTTATAATGAAATGTAGCACAAAGTTCTAGAAAACTAGATAAGTGTAAATAGGGATCCTTTAAAGGAGTTCCCCCAAACTGATTGTTCTGCACCAGTTGGATAATCTCAGGATTTATTTCAAATGAGTCAGCTTCTATGACAGGGTTTTGTATACTTGACTAAATTTCATCTGTCGTAGGATTTACGTAATCCCTCAATGAAGTATGATGATTTTCCAAGTTATTATCTTGAAAGTTTTCCATTTCCATTTCTAGTTTTTCGAGTCCTTTTTTCTATTTTTACTTTTTTATTTTTTTCAAACTTGGGATCATAAGGCATAAGTCTTACAGATCCTTTTTTCCGCATACATATCACAACAAACAATACATTAAAAATTAAACAAATAACAGATGAAATAAATTCAACACAACAAAATATTTTCACGAACACCATAGTTTTCACACAAACAATTTTTTTTCTTTTTTTAGAACACTTTTTCATATAACAAAACACGTTTTCACACAAAAATAGTTTTTACGAAACTACAGCTTTCCAAGTCTAAACCTAATTATTTCAACTAAAATTCTCCAAAAGTTCTTACCGAAGCTTCCCCGGCAACGGCGCCAAAAACTTGACCTGACCCGTAATAACGCAGTAATTTTTACTACTAAAAGATGGCTAAAAACTTGACCCAATTTATAAATAGTGGCTAGTGTATCAAAATTAAAATGTTGTAAAATTTTAGGAAATATTTTACACACTAGGGGTACTACGCAAGTATACGTATCGTTTCAAGTAATATAGGGTTTTCTTTTATAACCCCAGTATTGATCCCACAGAGAAGCGAGGTAAGCAATCCTTTAAGCTAATTCCAGTCTATTTCTATAAGGCCTAAATTTGGAATTTTGATTAAAAAGGTTTATTTAATAACTAATCCTAAATAAAGAACTTAAATAAAAAGATAACTTATGGATAAATTGGTTTGGAGAATTTTTAGATGTTAAAGAATACCTTTCTCTTGCAATTACATAGATAATGTGTAGGAAAGAAATGCTTAGAATTTTATGTAGTAGTGCCAAATAGAATTAATCCTATTCTTTACCCTTTGGTCCAAGTGTAAAGAACATTAGCTAATCTATAGATCGGTTCAGGATGATTTATTAGTAGAATGGGTTAAGCTAGGCTCACACAACTAGATGTCCAAGGGTGGCTATGGTCGGCCCTACCAGTGACCTGTTCCCTTTCTATAGACCAAATTATTAGAATTTAGTCTGTCACTCTAAAAACTAATCAATTCTGCACCCAATAAATAATATCTTCCTATTTATTTGCACTTCACTTTGAATAACCCGCATAAAGCCTTCGATTACCCAAAGATTCATGTGATATCTACTAGTTAAGAACTCATCTCCGGATAGGTCTTAGAATTCTTCAACGGGTTTTAACAATACAAGTGATCAATTTGTAAAGTAAATGAAGATATGGTATGAATATCATCACCATAATTTAATAAGAGAATATCTAAGCTAATCTTAATTCCTAAACATACATCTATTTCATTACAAAACAAAAGTAAATGAAAATAATAGCATAAGAAGTAAAAGACTTAATAGAATTGTGTAATAAACTAAGTGGCAACAAGGAACTTATTTCATTGGCATTCTATTATATTTATGCAACTATCTGTCACCTAGAAGCATTTAATAGATAATTCCATCATAAAAATAATTTTCCTACACATGCCACTACATCATATTAAAAGAAAGAGTAAAGAAAATCACTTATGAAGCATGGATAAATCAAGACAGAAAACTCGATTTAAAATTAAAAAAATCTACTATAAAGTGTTTACAACAATTACAAGAGAATGAAGAACACAATACTTAGCTTTTTCCCTCTGAAGGAAAGAAGAAGATCTCTCCACCAAAGTCTCCAACCGGTCCATGCGCCGCTCGTACATCTCTTACATAAATATCTCAAAATCCCTCACCAATCTCTCCATAAGATGTAGAAATCTACATCTTCATGACTCTAAAATGACTAAAATGACTAAGGGGGGGCAGAAAGAGAGAGAGAGAGAGAGAGAGAGAGAGAGAGAGAGAGAGAGAGACAAGAGAGAGGCAAGAGAGTCACAAAGAAGAGACACCCCCTTACTATAGAATTGGTCCCTATTTATAGAGCTTTGAAAATGACCAAGGGTTGCTTTAGGCACCTCTTCAAAATTCGGTCGAGATACATTGAATCTTCTAGAAACAATTCTGGCGCCTAGGCGCCAGACTCCTTGCCCAAAACAGTTGCACCCCTTCACTTTGGTTCGCACCTCTTCGTGATTTAAACCTCTCCAATGTGTCTAGTTCATTGTATCACATGTCCTATATATTAGGAATAACTTACAGTCTTCTTGAAGGTCTAGAAACTACTTAACACCGTCAAAATAACTCCCAAAGTTGTCAAAATTTCGTCCAATAACCATTTCTGGATGATTCTGGCGCCTAGGCGCCGTTTTCTCGTCGTCACTGGCGCCAGGGCGCCGGGTTTGGCGCTGGGCGCCACCCTGTGCGCAGCTCCACTAATTTGCTCCGTTTGGCTCAGTTTCAACTCCTTTTCACCCCATTTCAGTTGTGTTGCGTTCCTAACATCTTCACCTACAAGATAGATATAAAAAAAAACCTTTCTCAAAAGTATAATTTCATTCAAAAATATATGAGAAATATAAAAGATATTAAGCATAGAAAGACATATCAATATGTGCTAAGTTAGAATTTTCTTCCTTGCTTATTTTGGCTCAAAATTGCATAGGTTTTGCTTGATTTTCTCTAAAATCATATTTTTATACTTGAAGACAAAAATATGCAAAATTCCTTCCTTTAAAGTGTAATATCTTTAAAATGCGCATAAAGTTAGCATGAAATCTACACTAAAAATAGGTAATTTTTAAAGTGGATCACATGCAGGGTGACATTCTTGCTTAACATGCAAATTTTACATAAAAGAAAGTACGACGCAGGTAAATAAATTGCAATAAAATAAAAGCGTACATGGTGGGTCTTCTCGTCATTCCCGGCTGCACTTAAAACACATGTCAGAGCATTTAAGTATTTGCAAGAAATACCTAGGTAAAGCTAAGGGAAGGTTCTGGTTGTCTACCAAGATCCTAATCCTATTACTAGTCAATTCCTATGACGTCTAGGTTCTTGTGCTTTGTTAAGGATGATTTTCTTCACCAAAGAACAATTAAGTTCAATTGTTCTTCTAAATAACCTCATCATATTGAGAAAGTGCTTAGGACGAGTCCTGAACATCCTTTCAATGCTTATGAGATTATTTCGAGTCCAAATGAATTTCATTGTACAGGTGAATTGCTCATCTAAGAGTTTAGTTAAGTTTTGTTTCTTGCTCAGTGAACTTAGACATTTGATTATCCGATGAGTGAAATGACATTTCACTTGATGCTCCATTTAAAAGTTATAACTGTGAGAGCCTCCGGAGGGCAGATTAGTTCATTGAGGAATTTAACCATTAAAGTTGAGTTGATGACTTAAAACAATCCAATTTAATAGTAAGGTTCTAGATTGATTCTTAAATGTTTTAAAATCACTTAGGTTGAAAGGGGAGTTTAAATTATTTAATTCCATTGAGTTTTGATAATTCAAATTTATTTTAAGCATTTTAAATTGATCTTAATCGTAACTTGTTTTGAGATTAACTTTTAACATTTCAAATTTGTTTTAGGTTAAGTTTTAAGTGATTTCAAATTAGCTTTAATGTTTTAGGTTTACCTTAATTTAATCATTAAATCATTCAATGTTTTAAACTTTTAATTTAGTTAAGGATTATTAATTTCAATTATCACTATTTTCTAGAGTTAATTAAGAGTTTGAATATTATTAATACATTTAGGGACTTTAAATTAAATAATTGACATCTTCCTAAGTCATATTCCTAATTTTAATAATCCAAAATTTTAATTATTCTTCTAAAATTTAAATGATTTAATTAATTAAAGTTTCGTTTTTTAGGTTTTAGGTGATTAAATGGGTTTCTACCTCTTAATTCCCTAAGTTTCAATCATCCAAGAGAAAATTAAGATCAGATATTTTACCCTCCCTTTGATTAGGCTTAAAGTATTAATTAAGGTTAAAATCCTTAATTACCTTTATGCCGCTTTTAAGCATATTCACTTCATAACTCATTAAATTGAGCTCAAATAAACTTAAATTTTTATATCACTTCACTCACATGTCAATTAAGACATTAGAGGAGAAAATGTGATTTTTCCATTTTTAATTTAATTTATATAATTATCTTAATGAAAAATAAGGGTTTTCAATGAAAATTCAACAACATTACCAAGGTAAGTTTCTGTCCTTAAGAAAATTATAGGATGTTCCTACTGACCAAAGGATTACTTGGACCAATTTTGGTGATTTTTTGAATTTTATTTTATTTATGACAATTATTTCAAGTTTTAGGCTATTAATTAATTATAAAATAAAATTAAAGTTGAAAATTGAGTTTTATATTTTTCTTAAATCTCTCTGACCTCAAGGAGTTTAGAGAAATAAATTTTATAATTTTTTTATTTTTCTTTGATTTATTAGAATTATTTTAGTGGGAGGTTAAGATAATTCATTATTTAAATATTAAAATTATCCTAGGCCTTTAAAAACTCATATTTTAACTTAGAGACTTTGGGAAAAATATTCTGATGGTTCCCAAGTGATTAGGAGACCAAATGTGGCATTTTGGTGAATTTTTATTATTTTGAAATTTTTTATAATTTTTAATTATTAAATATTTAAAGATGATTAAAAATCAAATTTTTATGAAAAATGCAATTTTATTTTTCTTGGACTCCTCTGATCATAGATAACTTCCAAATTTAATTTGGTGAAATTTTGAAATGTATTTTGGGTTTTATGATTTTTTTAATTTTCAAAATAGTTATGTCATATAATTAATTCATTTAATAGGGTAAACTAATTCCAATTGACTTGAAATTTTTATGTGAGGTTCTCTGTATCCTAAGTGACAGTGGGGAATTGATTTCAAGTGATTTTAATGTGTGGTTATCCCTAATTAATTAAAGTTCATTTTTAAGTGTTTAGGCTCATTAAGGTTATTTTTAAAGAATTAAATCAAGCCATAATTTTCCTAGGGTCCTCTGGTCCAGAGATACTTCTCCTAATTTTTCTAGATTTTATTAACCAACATGCTAATTATTGGAATTAAAATATCAAAACAGACACATAAACTTGAAAAAATAGATAACTTGCTACAAAGATAGCCTCTGGCCTTGGAAAATTCAAGAAATGTTCCCAAGATCAGAGGCTACAAAAGCCCTATGGTCTCATGCCATGGTGAATTGTATGCATGAATGGAGAATTAAAATATTCAAAATAGTATTAAATTAATTAAAAATAAAATACTTAACAAAATAACTTAGTTCTTTTTCCACATTAATCTCCTCTGTTCACTAAGCAAGAAGGTATTTTTCTTCTATTTTTATGATTTTTCTATGCAAAGTTATGCATTTTTAAAGTTTGTTGAATTAATTAAATAGAAAAAACCCTATTTTTCTACTTATCCAGCACGGCGCCGAGTCATCCTAGGCAGCTCCGAAGCCACACGCGTCGCTCCGCCATTTGACGCCGCCATCTGACTGGGATGCCACGCGGCCCACTGTTCTGCTCCGTCTCCTCGTCCGGCTTGATCTCCACCGTCCGTCCAATACACACTCGAATGGACGGCATCCGTTCATCATCCTCAGTCGTTCTAATCCGAGAACCGTGCATCTTCTAACCCTAAGATCTCACTCGATACATAACCAAATTACATGATCTTAGGCTCCATGAACTCGTCTCGACAAGACGAACACATCTATACGGCTATGATGCTTTGAAATTAACTCAAATAAAATGGAGAATCGAAACAAGCTCTCGAGAAGGAGGAGTTCAATACCTTGGCTCTGAGAAGTGAAGCTTCAATCAGAGGGGCTTGGCACATTCTTTGGAGTCCAGGGAAGCTAGGGATGAAGCCTAGAGCTGTGGTGAAATTCTTAGGTATGATTTCTACCAAACCCAATTTCAAGCTTTGGTCTACAGCACAAATGGGTGGCCTGGTGAGGGGGCTTCCATTGGGGAACTTCTTCTCTTGGTCTGGTGATGGTGTAGGGTCGAAAAATTTGGGGTTTTTCTCATTGTGGCGAAGTATCCTATTTTTAAGCTTAAGATTAAGCTCAGAAATTGAACTCACAGAGGGGATTTTAGGGCTGGATTTCAGTAGGGATCAAATGCTCTAGGTTGTGTGAAGAGTTTGGGATCAATTTGGCAGAGTTTTGTTAAGGTCCAGTGCATCAACCCTTTTGTCCATGGAGGTGGTGGTGTTTAAATAGCCATGGTTAGAGGGCTTCCCAGGATCAATTGAGGGCTGAGATCACCGCTCGGTGGAGGAGAAGAAGAGCTCCAGTGACCATTGGCCATGGGACAGCTCAGCAAGGGAGTTTGGAATTTTTGAATTCAAATGAAGCTCTCAGCCTGGTGTTTTCCGGTGACTCAGGTGGTGGTCAGGCCAGGGTCAAGTCATCCTCATGGTCAGTGAGGTCAGGGCTTGAAGTTTGTGAGCTCAATTGGCTGCTGCCATGTGTAAAGAAGTTGATTTAAATGGCATGAGGGAAGGGTTCATTTTGGGTCAAAAATGGCCCAATACATGGATTAGGCTTGGTGCACCTCCCCAAGACCTGGTTTTGAGCTGAGGGAAACCAGTTGGGTCAGCATGACTAGTGGTGTCAAGTCACAATCCAAGTACAATTAGGCTTAAGCAATGTTTAGGAGAGTCATGAAAAGGCTTAATCACCCTTAAGGGAATCATTAAAGGGCTCCCTCCCTTTTCCACTTTGGGTATTGTGAGGTGGAAAGATCTCTCATGGCTATCATGTGGCTTGTGCTTGGCTCCTTGGCTCACCTTTGGCTTCGAAAAAGTTAGCTCATTTGCATGAGAAAGGATTTTGGGATTTTTTTGATATCTTGATGAAAATTTGGATGAAGCTTGATTTGGAATGGTTTAATGATGACTTTGAAACTTAGGGAAGATTTTAATTGAATGCATTATGAAGAGGAATGTCATGTCGGCCTTGGATTGAAAACTTGGGCTTTTAGAATGTTTTAGAGCTTAGGTTTGGATTTTGAGCTTTTAATTTGGGGGTGAATTTAGACTTAAGCTTGGGTTTGATCTTGACTAAAAGTTGGGCTAGATGAATGTAAAGTTTTTTTAGGGAAATGTTATGAAGGTTTTAGAAAAGATTTGGGGTCAATTGGAGTTGAATTGGGTTGGTTTGGGGCGAGTTTGGGTCATAGACCAAAATTGGGCTTTAAGCTTCAAATTGAAATTGAATTCAATTGTTAATCAAATTGGGCTTGGATTTGGTTTAGATTGGTATTGGGGATATTGAATTAAAGTTTAGAATTGAATTGGATCAAAATTGAGGTCAAATGGGTTGATTTGGTTTGACATTGGGTCCATTTAGGTTAAAATGGGTCAAATTGGGGATTCGGTAAAAGTGAGCTAAATTGGCAAATTTGGCCTATGGTGTAGTTGAAAAAAATGAAATTGGGAATAATTGGGATTTTCTGGAATTTTTTGGGATTTTTTTGGAATTTTTGGCCAAAAGGGTATTTTAGGGTATTTAGAGGTTATTTGGAGGGTATTAGCGTATTTTGGTGGATTTAAAAGTTGGAAATTGTTTCAAAATGATTTTTAGGATTTTTGGGAATTTTGGGTAATTTTTGGGAAATTTTGGAAGGTTTGGTGGTTGTAGGGGCAATTTAGGTAATCTTAGGTAAGTTTGAAGGACCCAATGTCAAAACCAGGAATTTTGGCAAAAGTGGAATTTTATTATGGTTGAGAGGGTAAAAAAGCTTAAAGTGAGCCATGGACCAAGAAATGCCCATTTTGAACACCTCATAGGTTGTTCCTAATCCTCTTAGCCAAGGGCTAGGGGTTTGGGCTTAGCCACATAAGTGCTCCAATGAACCAGGAGTCAAGATTGGGTAGGGATGGTTCAGGGTTTAGGATAGGTGTAAAAGTGTAGTGTGTTCTAGCCAGACCTCACCAGGACCAGGCCACCCAGGGTTATCCTAAGGCTTGAACATCCTATAGGAATTCATCCCTGAACCTCCACATTTGACTTTTAACCTTCCAAGGAGACTTGGAGGTTTGTGATCATTTGTGGGGTTCAAGAAGAGTTAAGAGGTTTTTGAATTTCTAAGTGGTGGGTTCCATCTCTAGTCTTCTAGGATAGTTAAGGAGAAGTCCTATGGCTAGATCCTAAGCACTAAGAGGAAAGGAAAAGACCTCACCAAAAATGAGGTCAACGGTTGCGTTCCTAACAAATAGCCCTACAAAATAAGCATAAAAACAACATTTCTTTAAAGTGTAATCTCATTCAAAAATATGCAAGAAGTGTAAATAAGATTAAATATATAAAGACTTATCGAAAGGTGTCAGGGCAAAATTTCATTTCTTGCTCATTTTTGCTCCAAATTGCACCGTTTTTTCTTCTTTTTGCTCCAATCACCATTTATTGTATCTAAAACCAAAAAACATACAAAATACCTTCCTTTTAAAGTGTAATATCACTAAAAATGAGTAAAATCATATAGCAAAAACTGTATATATTTTAGGCGTGTCAAAATCCCCCAAACTTAACTGTTACTTGTCCTCAAGTAACACTACAACTTAAAAAACAAATATATTAACTTGTGGTCATGGGTTTCAATAGAGTTTCCTATAATTTCATCTCATAAATATTATAGTATAACATAGGAGAAATTATAGCAAATAAACCTAGGACTAGAGTGTAAGAATATCTCATATTCAACTTAGGAATCCTGATTTTCTATTTACTTCAAAAGTTATTGAAAATTGTCAAACTAAAGATTCATAGAAAGTATAAAAATGGAATTTAAGCACCTTATCTGTACCAATTTAACCAATATCTTTTGAAAGAAGAATAAGCTTAGGATTGTTTTTAAGTCTTTTCATTTAAAAATATTTAAGTGAAACCAATTTTTGATTAGGCTTCCCCTCAAGCTTCTCCTCACTTATTTTCTTTTCTTTTTTTTTCTTTTCTTTCGGGATCATTTTCAATCCCCTTTTCCACTTTTTGTTTTTTATGTAAGGATTACTATATCTGGATAAAACTTCAATAATTTTGAATTTTAGTATCCTCTCTCTAAAATCCAAAACTCAAAACTTTCCCTCACTTTTTATAAGTGTAAGTATTAGTTCGAAAAAGACTTTCAATAAAGGCTCAATTCTCATTAAGTATAAATCTAAGAATTTTAGTTTTTCAAATAATCAACTCCTTTCTACCATAAATAGAAAAATCATTTTTTCAATGTTTCCTACAAAATATCTTAACTCTAAAACAGTTTCTTCACATAGGATTTCAACTAAGTTATTTTTCTAACATTCCTAAAATCAAAATTATAGTAACCTAAAGGTAACACCACATACGACAAGTCATTTTAAAAGTGATATCAAATTAAATATAGGCTACTGAGGACAAATAAAGTTACATTTTAAAAATTTTTTCTTCCCCCCAAACTTATATTTTAAAATATTTTGCAATTAATTCCGTAAAATGTTGTAGGAATAACAAGTAAAGGTTGAATCTACTTACCACTACAACATCCTATCAAATTCATATACATGCATAATTAGAATAGAATGACACTAGGAGAAAGTAAATCTAACCTAAAACATGCTTGTAATAAAACTACACTAAAAGGAAGTATTTTCACATTAAAATTTTATTTTTTTTCCTACCCCCAAACTTAATTTTTATCATGTATAGCATTCAGTACAGAAAATATAAGCAGGAAGAAAAACAGTTTAGAAATTCTATCTACCGCAAGTGTCTATCAGAAGATCTTCAATTATTAATCAGGATAAAAATCATGTAGCAGAAAGTAAATCTAAACTAAACATGCCAGAATGAATTTAACTAAACCAAAGTCTAACTAGCATAGCATGTATCAGCAAGGGAATATAAAAATGTTCTTCAATTATTATATAAAATTGTAACACAAACATAAACACACATAAGATAAATGAGTCTAATTCATCCTTTAACTCATCCAATCTCACTAACTTACTTCCAATTTCTAACAAAATCACTACAAAAATAAATTAGGTACATTTTAAAATGATTTTATAGATTATAATCCCAAAGATAAGATTACCCCTGATATATTGGTTTCCGGACACCAATCTCAGGCATCATCTAATCCCTTTAGTTAAGCACTTTTAATTGTTATAAATCGTAGTGTAAGATCATCCACATGGTATTCATCAAATAGATTCACGACTGCTACCTAATGAAAATAAAGTTGTAGAAAGGAAGTAATAAATTATGATGGAACTATCAATGTTCAAAATTTATGATTTCTCTTGTAAAACTCAAGTCTAGGTGAGACCCAAGTCATAGTGGACTCATTAATCCAACTACTATAAGAGATCAAGTCTAACCATAATAAGAAGTTAAAGAATCACATCCCTCATGACACACAAAGATCAAACTACTAACAATCCAAACATCTACCAACAACAATCAAACTTATCAATCCATAATAACACATAAAGATCAAGTCAATCCACTCTAAAGCAAACACCATACAACACTAACAATCATGACTCTCAAGCACACTAAATAAAAGCACACTGATAACTATGGGTTGCCTCCCATAAAGCGCTTAGTTTTAACTTCGCGGGCCCAAAAAATGATTCCTCCTAGTTCAAAATTCCAATTAACTAATCCTCGATCAATCGCCCAATCATTTCCAGATCCAGGGATTCCTATAAAATCATCAAATTTTAATTTTTCATTCAGCTCTTCATTTTCAATTTGATTTATATCATAATTCCTCATAGTTCTTTCTAGATCCAATATTCTTCTATTGATTTTTTGAAATTTCATATTAATATCATCCTTGAAATTTATAAGAAATGGATCTCTATAAGATAATTCAAGATCTCCCAAATTTTGGATCAGTTTCTCTCTAGATAATTCAGATTTTGTATCAATATCTTCTATGTTACTCTTCTATTTCAAGTTATCTTCTAATTCTTCCCCTCGATACTGAGTAAATAGTGGAGGTGGTCTTTCTATATCTATTTAGTTGAGGAAATAAGTTTTTTTGATTCCATAAAAATTTCTTCCATTGGTCTTTCAATATCCTTATCCTTTTTTCTCAATTCAAAGTTCTTTTGAAATTTATCCTCAAATTCTCTTCCAAATCCTAGTTCAATAACTTTATCTTGTTCATCATTCAATTCAGGTTTTTCTTGTGATTGAGTCACATCTAAAGATATAAAGACTGGTTGTGTAGATGAATTCCCTAAACAGATATACTTTAAAATTGTATGGGGTACATCCATCTTAAGTTCATGAGATTTTTCAACAGATGAAATTAAAAGTTTAAGCGTCCATCATTTCACACCTCTCCTGAACACACATACAGTTCTCGTTAAATAAAGTTTTTGAATCATCATGAAAGTCTATTTCAATCCCATCTGTTAGCTTAATCTCAAAACTTTCTTGGAAATGGTCTTTACTTAGATAATCAATTTCATCTATCCAAAAACAATTAACATCTTTTCTCTCAGCTGGATATGTCATAGTCTTTAATACATCAAAAGTGACTTCATGCTCATTAATATTCATAGTCAACTCTCATTTTTGCACATCTATCATAGCTTGTCCAGTAATAAGAAAAGGTCTCCCTAAAATAATTGGAATTTCTTTATCTTCCTCCATATCTAATACAATAAAGTCCAAAGGAAAGATAAATTTATCCACTTTAACAAGCACATCTTCTATAACTCCTTTTGGATAAATGATAGATCGATCGCCTAATGTAAGGGTTACAGTAATGGGAGAAATATCGACTAAACCTAACCTTCTAAATATAGATAGAGGCATCACATTAATGCTCACTCCTAAATCACATAAAGCTTTTCCACATAATCTTTTTCCAATTGCACAAGGAATTGTAAAGCTATAAGGATCTTTAAGTTTCCGAGGAAAATTTTTCTGAACTATAGCACTGCACTCCTTAATTAGCGTAGCTGTCTCGTAATCCCCAAATTTCCTTTTCTTGTTTAATATCTCCTTCATAAACTTTGCATAATTTGGCATCTGTTCCAAAGTTTCAGTGAAAGGAATATTTATCGTTAACTTCTTAAGTACTTTCATGAACTTTGAAAATTTTTTATCCAACTCATGCTGTCTAAGTCTTTGAGGAAATGGAGGTGGTGGTCTTTCCAAACTGATTTTAGTTGGAGATATTAATTTTTCTAGATCCTTAGAAATATGTTCTTCAAGTATATTAGTTTCCTTTGTTTCTCTCACAACATCTTTCTCTTTTTTAACCACATCCTCTATCTCTCTTCTACTTTTTAATTGGTCAGCTTCTACTTGTTCATTAGTTTTCTCTTTAGGTTGATCTCAATGTTGCTAGGAAGTGTTCCTTGGGTTCTATTGCTAAGTGAATTAGCAATTTGTCTCAGTTGATTCTCTATGTTTCTAATCACAACATTTTGACTTTGCAATTGGTTTCCCATTTGCAATACCACTTCTTCCATAGACATCTTCTTATCCTCAAATTGTTGATCATTGTTAGAGTCTGGTGGATATGAAGGTCTATAGTTTGTGTTCCCCTGATTATTCCAACTTCCATTAGGATTTGCATGATTATTTTTCCATTTTTGGTTTCCACCATCAATAGTATGATTTCAGTTAAATTTAGGATGGTTCTCCCAACCTGGGTTGTAAAAGTTAGAGTACGGATTGTTTATGGTATTTGAAGCATCATATGATAAGTTAGAATCAATCATATGCCCTAATGAACTTTCCTCACTTACTGAAGTGAGTTGAGGCTGGTTCATTCCACATTGGTCCAACTTCCTTGATATTGCAGCAACCTGAGATGCAAGAATGGCAATCACATCTATATCATAAACACTAGCTACATTTTTATGACTTACCCTTGAAGAGGGACATTGAAATTCATTTGTAGCCATTTTTTCAATTAACTCATACACTTTATCAACCGGTTTTGACATTAATGATCCACCAGTAGTAGTATCAATTATACATCTAAGGGATCCTACTAACCCATTATAAAAAGTTTGAATGATTAACCAACCGGGCAGAGCATGGTGTGGACACTTTCTTAGGAGTTCCTTAAATCTTTCCCAGGCTTTGTATATTGATCCTCCTTCATATTGACAAAATGAGGTAATATCATTTCTAAGTTTAGTAGTCCTTGAAGGTGGAAAATACTTAGCTAAGAATTTCTGAGTTAACTCCTCCCAATTTTTAATAGAACCAGGTGCTAACGAGTATAACCACATTTTAGCCTTATCCCTTAGTGAGAAAGGAAAAATCCTTAGCCTAACAAAGATCGTCTGACATACCGTTATAACGAAATGTAGCACAGAGTTCTAGAAAACTTGATGAGTGTAAATAGGGATCCTCCAAATGAGTTCCCCCAAACTGATTGTTCTGCACCAGTAGGATAATCTCGGGATTTATTTCAAACAAATCAGCTTCTACGATAGGATTTTGTAACTTGGGTGAATTTCATATGTCATAGGATTTAGGTAATCTCTCAATGAAGTATGATGATTTTCCAAGTTATTAACTTGAAAGTGTTCCATTTCCATTTCTAGTTTTTCGAGTCCTTTCTGTATTTTTATTTTTTTAATTTTTTCAAACTCGGGATCATAAGGCACAAGCCCTGCAGATCATTTGTTTCGCATACGTAACACAACAAACAATACATTAACAATTAAACAAATAATAGATGAAATATATTCAACACAACAAAACATTTTCACGAATACCTTATTTTTCACATAAACAATTTTTTTTTCATTTTTCACAACACTTTTTCATATAAAAACACTTTTCACACAAAAATAGTTTTTACGACACTACAGTTTTCCAAGTCTAAGCCTAATTACTTCAACTAAAATTCTCTAAAAGTTATTACCAAAGCTTCCCGACAACGGTGCCAAAAACTTAACCGCAACTTTATGTGGAGATAAAAATGAGTGCAATTGATTAATAATAAAGTCACTTATATCAACACAAGTATACATATCGCTTAAGTAATACAGTACTCTAATGGAGTCCTGGTTATCAATCCCATAGGGAAGTGAGATAAAAGATCCTTAGTCAAATTCTAGTCTACTACAATTACTCCTTAGTTTGAAATGTAGATTAAAATAATGTTTTATCTAGCAACTACTCCTAAATGCAAGTGTTAATTCTAAAGACAACCCTTTTTGGATGAATTGGCTTGGAGAATTTTGAGATACTAAAAACTATTTTTCTTATGTAATGAAATGGATAATGTATAGGAATGAGATGCATTAGATATTGTATATGCCAAATAGGAGCAATCCTATTCTTTACCCTTTGGTCCAGGAATAAAGAACATTGACTAATCCTATGCTTGTTTATTGAATCTGTGGCTAGGCTGGGAGGATACTGATCCCCGATAGATATAAGTGCAACGGCTGCCAAAAACTTGGGCTGCAAGGAATATATGTGCTGATGATTTAGATATGAAAATTATGATTTTATAATATGGGATACTACGCAAGTATACGTATCGTTTGTCAAGTAATATAGGACTTTCTGATTAAGCCCCGAGATATTGAACCTACAGGGAAAAGTTGAAAATCTTTAAAGGAATTTAGAAAATTATCTTTTACTTTCTTTAATTGTTTTTGAAATAGTATGTCTTGATTTTGAAAAGTTTTAGAAAGTTGATTTGTCTTTTGAAACTTTCTTAATAAAATGCTAAGCAATGAAAGTAAAGGTTTCAATAACTAATAACACTGGATGTAAAAATACTATTAACTAAAATATCTTTTTCTTTCCTTTCATGAAGTAGTAATAATTCTTAAAGTATTGTTATGGAAGTATTTAAATTTTGTTGTGACAAATAGAAGCAAATGTGTTCTTTACCCTTACTTGGTTCTATAAAGAACATAGGTTAATTTGAAATTTATATTATTTTGAACATGGTTAGGCAGGGAAGATACCAGTCTCTCACTCTAGAGTTCCCTCGACTCCCACCACCTGGGGGGCTAACTTCTCATAACAAAACTCAAAACTTCAAACCAAATTAGGGGGTTTTAGCTTGTCACTCTAAAATCCTCTAATTTTACTCCCTTCTATAAATTTATCTTCTAATATTACATTCACTTATATGGACTACAGTTCTCACCCATATAATTGCATGTGATTCCTACTAACTTTAATGAGATAATACCGCATTGGATCTTACATAATCTCAAGAAATTTTACAACTTAACAGGCCAAATTAAGAAGTAAACTTCTTCCAACTTTTAACAACAATTCTCTTTAAATTAATTACTTCTCCATTTTAAGAAAGAAAAAGATAAAGTAAACTACTCGGAATGTATTGGAAAAATATAAAAACACATTGATTTGAAATTAAAAACGATAAGAAAATAATAAACGAAAGCAAGTATTGATAAACAAAATAAAAGTAAACACTTATCTGAAAATCCTCTCCACAAGACTAAGAAAGTTCCTCTGAAACTTTGACTCTTCGCTAAACTACTCCTCAGGGCAAGTCTCCAAACTCCGATGACTCAAAATACAGACTTCATACTTCAATAAAAACTAAACTAAAAGAAAGAAAAGAAGTGGGAGAAGAACTCTTAACTCCGACCCTTTCCTCCTTTCTACTCTCTACTCCTACTCTAAATAAAAACTTAAAATGCAGTGGAAGAATCTCCTAAATTCCTCTCTTTGAAATACAGTGAAGAGCCTCTTCAATTCTTCACTTCTTCACTTCTAAGACTCTATTTAAATAGTGAACCAAAAGGTGCCTTGGTGTCTCTTCAAAATGTGTCCAGCATTCGATGTATCTACCAAGGAACGCACCCCTTCATTCAAATTTGCCGCCCCAAGGAAGTTATGGACGTTACCACTAAGAGCTGCATCCATTCCCTTTTGAATTTGGCGCCAAATCTAATTAAAAGTTCGATTTATAACTGTGGAGGCCAAGCGCCAGCCCAGCGGCGCTTAGCCGCCAGTGCCAAATTTTTTATTTTTCATTTTTTTGCTCCAAATTTGATCCAATTTTGCTCCTTTCATCATGACCATCCATTTTCATCATACTTGCAAGAAAAACACAAAATAACTTCCCTTAAAGTGCAATATCATTAAACATAAGTATAAAAATATGCATAAAAATACTATATATTTTAGGTGTATCAGATACCGGCTCTCACTTCGGAGCTCCCACGTTCCCCTCGCCTGAGGGCTAACATCTCTGCTTCAGCACTCAAACAATAGGACCGAATTGGGGATTTTAGTCTGTCACTCTAAAATCTCCACTTCTACGTCTAATCATTATATTTCCCTATTTATTTGCATTCAATCCCCATGAATTTTACCATCCATGGAATTTGAATGTGGTTCGAACTTAGTTGTAGAACGCATAACCCTCTCGGATCGTATGTTTTCACAACGAATTTTAACATTACAACAGGCTTTAATTGCAATGTAAATGAAGTGCAAGTAAAAATCATCACATTTATATATAAAACTTCTTCTAGCATGTATCTCAACATCCTACACTTGAATTCTACTCATTACAAAAGAAAAGTAAAAGGAAAAGAATGGCATAATCTTCTCATGCCACTATTTCCAAAGAAGAAGAAAGAGTAAGAGAGATATGTCACAAAGCACGAGGAAAACACAACGGAAACTTCATTTAACCAAAGCAAATCCACTAGGTAATTGTTTACAAAATCATAAGATAATGAAGAACAATACTTAGCTTTTTCCCTTTGAAAGAAAGATGAAGATCTCTCCCACAAAGTCTCCCGTCGATCCATGTAGTGCTACTGCAATCACTTACAAAATCTTTCAAAATCTCCTCTCTAATCTCTCCAAAAAGGTAGAAATCTACATTTCTACTCCTAATCTAAGAATCCTAAACATTCTCCAAATTTTTCCTAACATTCCTCTTTCTTTTATAACCTTCCTCTCTTGTTTCTCTGCACTTTTCTAACCTAAATTCGCCATTTTAAAGATTATGGACGAATTTCTAAGAGTTCCCTTAAGCACCCCTTCGAAAAAGCATCCAAATACATTGAATTTCGACCCATAACCACCAAAGGTCGGTTCATAGTCATCCAGCGCTGTCGGCGGGCTTGATGTCAGCGAGCTTTTCAGTCATTTTTTTTCCTTCTTGGAAAATCTCTCCGTCGGCGCCCTTGAGGGCGCTGTTGGCGAGCAGACTGCGTAGCTCCACTGTTTCGCTCCGTTTGGCTCCGTTTTAGCTCTGATTCGCTCTGTTTCAGTTGCGTTGCGTTCCTAACAGATAGCCCTACAAAATAAGCATAAAAACAATATTTCTTTAAATTGTAATCTCATTCAAAAATATTAAATAACTTTAAAAGAGATTAAATATAGAAAGACTTATCGAAAGGTGTCAGGGCAAAATTTCATTTCATGCTCGTTTTTGCTCCAAATTGCACCATTTTTGCTTATTTTTGCTCCAATCACCATTTCTTGTATCTAAAACCAAAAAACATACAAAATATCTTCCTTTTAAAGTGCAATATCACCAAAAATGAGTAAAATCATATAGCAAAAACCGTATATATTTTAGGCGTGTCACCTAACTAGACGTAGCCCTAATTAGGTCTAATTAATCTAATTAAACCTTACCTAAATTAGTTCAATTTATCCTAAACACTAATTAGACCTAACCCTAATTAGGTCCAATTAATCCAATTAAACATTACCTAAATTATGTTTAATTAATCTGAAAATATAATTATACATAACCCTAATTAGTTCTAATTAGACCAATTAGACCTCACAAAAATTAGGTTTAATTAAACTTACAACCTAATTAGACCTAAATTTTACTTATATAAGACTTATGCTTTACTTAAGTTTAACTTTAGAAGGATTTAAATCTAAGTTAGACTTAAAATATATAATAAATCCTATTAAGTAATGAAAAAACTCCAATCTATACCTTAGGTTCAACCCAAATTGAACCTAAGTGAAAAAGACATCATAGGTTCCGTTCAACTCACATTGAACCTAAAACAACCTATACTTAGGTTCAACCCAAATTAAACTTGTCAAAATGACATCATAGGTTCAAATCACATTTAACCTAAATCTACCTCTACATTAGGTTCAACCTACATTGAACCTATTTTAAAATGACATCATAGGGTCAACTCATATTGAACCTAAATCAACCTATACCTTAGGTTCAATCCAAATTGAACCTAAGTCAAAAAAGACATCATAGGTTCAAACTACATTGAACCTAAATCAACTTAAACCTTAGGTTCAATACAAATTAAACCTAGGTCAACCTAAAACTTAAGTTTTACCTAAATTGAACCTAAGTCAACCTAAATCTTAAGTTCAACTCAAATTAAATCTAATTCAATCAAAACTTTAGGTTCAATCATAAGTTAAATTTAAGTAAAAGCTTAAAGTTCAACTCAAATTGAACTTAACCTAATCAACATCCTTAGGTTTAAATGATACGAAAACTAAACCCTAATCTAACATATCTTAGACTTAACTAAACCTTAACCTTAATCATTCTATACATTAGGTTCTACTTAAATTAATCCTAACTCACTCTAGATTTTATCTAAATTGAATCCAAATTACATTAAACCTTAGGTTCTACCAACATTAAATATAAACAATTTTATTTAATGATATTGATCAGGTCATTCAAAATGAAATAAATGATAAACTTTAATCAGTTAATAAATCATAAACAAACAAAATATTTCAACCTTTAAAATTTGACAAAAAATATTAAAACTAAAATGAAATATTAATCAACAAAGATCACCGAATGCAACTTGAAACACATTATGTTTTGATTTATGAAGATTTCTTAGATGATGCAATCCGTGGTTGTTGACGAGAGTCTTCTGGTTTTGTTTTGAACACCTTTCAAACTAAGTAGATCAAGGTATCCGAAGACCCTAGGATGATGGAGCAATGGACATCTTGACCGGGTTGTTAAAAGTTAAATTTTAATCAACAAAATTAACAATTTAAGAAATATAATCGACATTATTTCTTTTATAAATTCGACACCGTTTTCCTTGCAGGTTGAAGACAACTTACGTTTTAGATTTACTTTAGATGTTATTAGGGTGTGCTAATTCTGTTTTGTAGTGCGACATTTTGATGACGGAAAAATAAACAATGACATCAAAATAAAACAAAACAAAGACATCAAAATAAAATTAAAAAAAACAACGAATGTGTGAATCGATGGATATTTAATCGAAAATATGGAGTATTAGAGTGTGTTCGGGGGATGAAACTATTGATTTAAATCATTTAAGGGTGTTTCATTGTGCGTGTTAGTGCAATTTAATTAATCATCAAAATCTTCACATGGCGCCAAGCGCGCAATAAACTTACAGAGTGAGTACTAACACTGCGGCTATGCGCTGTAATCTCGCTCATAGGCAACAAATAAAAATCGTTTAAAGGCAATAAAAATCCCAAAATTGACATTTTTACCCCCCCATCACCTCGAACCTCTCAATTCTCATGAAATAGGATCCTGTGTGAATCACCGATTTGGATCATTTTAGAGCCATTTCAACGAAATTTATTAGATTTAAACTCCCTAAGGTTTGAGCACTTCTCCTAAGCAAATTTTTTTATTTTCACCATGTATGTTGAGTATACTATGAAAATCTGAAAAATCACTACTCATGGAGAAAATTTGAGATTAAGCTTGAGAAATAGTTTGGTTAAGAAGATTATACCTTTAGAAGTTGAGTTTAGCAAGTTTAGTTTTAATTTAGAATTTATGGTGAAAATTTTTGCAATTTTTAGAAATGGCTCCAAAATTGAAGCACTAAAAAGGGAAAGATCGATTTGATTCGGTATGTGTTCATGTAGTTCTAGGCTATGGATCGGTATGTGAATGCAACTGCCTTCACGTAAATTGATTCCAAAAAGAGTGTTAATAAACTCCTGGAGGAGATATTGAGGAAATGATTCATCGAAGGAATTGAGAAATTATCGTTGCTTCCAATCGTTGTCGTTGCATGAAAAATTTGGTGATGGTTCGCAGACAAGAAGTGAATTTTTCTCGCTAATGGTAACTAATACTTTTTACCCATCGCCTCCCGAAATATTTTGTTATTATGCAAATTATCATCCTACGAAAGTGGAACTCGATGAGATTATATCTTTTCTAAATCGATGGAGGAGGTCTGGAAAATCACTAATGACAAGAGTAGTAAATTTTCCAAATTTTCCAAGTTACCGAATGCCACCTCCAAGGCTTAGCATTATTTTAACCATCTAAGTAATACCGACAAGTCATGTTAGTGCCTATTTTGAATTAGTGTATTCAAGGTGGAAAGCCTATAGACATTAGAGCTATTATTTTTTTTATATTCTCAACGATGCCATAGTCGTTACTACCGGTAGTTTGGGATTTCCTTCCCCGATCCATTCTCTTTGTGGAGCGTCCGGTGTTAATTATGAAACTCGTGGGAAGAAGTCCTTTAGCCACTTAAACCTTTTACTGGTGTAAATGTGAACACTTACACCGCATTCAAACACTGGGCCGGAAGGGAGGATCTCAGAGCACCTAGTCTCCGTCGCTTCTACTTCTCGTGCTTCTACTTCACATGCATCATCCTATAAAGATGAGTTTCTTTCCGGTTCACAGACTAGTTTGTTGCCGTAAGATTTGAAGAAGGTAAGTCTAACCAGAGAACATGTTAAGGATATTTATGGAAAGGTAGATAATATTGAGAGATATATTGGCGAAACATGATGAGTATGAGAAGAACTATCAAGAAATATAATATGCGACTCATTAGAGGAGATCACGTAGTTGGAGATGCCTCATCATCCTTTTTATATTTCTTATGCGCATTCCGCAGATTGAACGAGAGAGATGATGATGATGAGGATGATGATTAGGATATTTTTGTTTGCGTAGTCTGTGATGTTTTTTTTATGTTTTGTTATGTTTAGACTTTTTATTGTATGTTGTAATTTGATGTGAATTCTTATATATGTGGTTCAAGCTTCAATGTTTTTATGTTATGCATATTCAGATACATCGGAGTTGCCTGAGATGTTTTCTTCGATAGTTAAGATATATGTGATGTTTTGTTGTAATATAAAGTAAAATTATTTTCAAATAAAAATATTTAAGCGAGGAAAATAAAATGTTTAAATCCTATAATTTGAAAAAATCAACAACTATTTTAAGAAGATAGGAACTCATATTTTTCATGATCCTTTACTTAAGAACTTTTAAACTTTAAGTATGTTCCATTTACTAAAATTTGTTCTAAATCGGGAATTATTTCATTTCTAGAAAAATTTTTGAAACATTCCTAAAGAAACTCATTTACATAATTTGTATGCTTGATTTTTATATGATTATAGTGTCACTCGAGGACACGTAACATTTAAAATTTAAAATTCAATCAATAACTTCTAAAGCACTTTTTTGAAATACAACACACAAACCTAAAAATATACCGACAACTTCTCACACTACTAGACTTAGCTTCCTCTCTCCATTTCGATCGTATGGTTTTGCTTTTCATAAATCGGTAGTGAGTCCATACCCTCGTGGACCAAACTACCATTCTTCCCACGGTGATACCACGTTCATTTCTCGTCTCGAATAGTATAACAATTCCTTTTGATTTTGGAGCCACTATTTAGACACCCCTAAACAAAGAGGCTCGAAATCCTTTTCGCCTCTTCTCGAGGTGGGGTGGACCCCCACTAGGTGTTAGCCTAGGAGCGGTCTTTCGAGCCGAGAAGTCTTACGAGACTTTCTCTTCCCTTTCCACCTCCCGAATCGTGTCCTTTACCTTTTCTTTAATCCTTCTCCATTAATCGTTTTGTTCCTAACAAACAAATCCTCTAATAAAACAACCTTTTTAATAAACGAACTCTTTTAAATCACAAATATACTAAGATAAACTAAAATGTGTTCGGACTCTTTCTTTTCCGTCTTAAGTTTTGTGACAAAAGAAGCATAATTCGGACCGACGTTCGTAATTTACCCCGTAAAAAATGACCGCACCAAAGTTAATTTTCTCCTTCACCAATGGAATGGATTTCGCCGTCTATAAGGATGAACTGTCCGACAATGGAATCATCCGTTTTGGACAAGGATTTCCGATAACACATATTGCTCCGCCGACGTCACCCTCTTCATACTAATGGACAAAGTATCGCAACCGAGGAGCCCGTACCGAGTTTAACCCGAAATCGACTCAAGAGTTCCCTCCCCCGCAAAGGGTCCCACCGAAAGAGACACCACTCGTTTGTAAAAGGATCGTGGATCTCTACCCACCGGTATGGTTATCTCTACACCGCCTCGCGCCCCTCCCGCCAAACTCGAAAGGGAAGGGAGTCCAAGTTTATGATAAGCCTCGCCACCGCGGATGGTGCAAATTTCGCCGCAATACCGTCTCGTTTTCGAAAATTGGGTCCGGGCCAAAGTTTACACCCCCGACCGGACTCGAGAAGAATGAGCAGCAAGATCGCCAGATCGAGAAGGCCAAGGCCGCCGAAGTTGCTTTTCCGGAAGAGATTCCCCGAGGAGGAAGAAGAACTACTCGAAATTTCACCGCCGTTGGGAGGAAGTAGGTTCCACCCTCTCTCCGCCGCATCCGATGAAGAAGATGTCCGAAGGATCACCGCCGCATTACCCCAACCCGATATTATGCTGGATCAGAAGTGGAAGAGAGCCAAGGTTACGCCGCCACCCGATCGCGAGCCTTAAAAACTACCAAGAAGGAAGGGTACCCCGTACGAGATCCTAAGAAGAATGGGACGAGTGCCGCCTCAAATCCCGCCTCGACCGCGAGTGCAAACCCCGCTCACCGCCCCCAGAGGCCAAGGAAGAAAGTACGAGCTAGTTCGCCCGTTGTCGTATCGGGACACCATATTAGTGGTGACACAACCTACCGATGCACAACACAATGCACCATCCGGTCCTAGGCCTCGTACCGCGAGAAGGATGGAGTGGCGACCTATTATTGCCGAACCGATATAAGCATAATGTTCGGGAAAGAAGAGTCTCTGCCGAAAGCCAGAATCCGAAGAAAGTGCTACCGCATTAAAAGAAACTCTGTGAAAGAAGTCCAATACCATCACATGACAACTCGAAATCGTCGGAAGAGGCCACTCGAGGATGCCATAGGCAAGCTAAGAACGGACATCCGACTCGCTGGTAAAGGAAAGAGGAGAAAAATTGAAACCGAAGTAGATCATCGAAATTATGGATGAAGAGTACGCCGAGATTAATACGTCGAGACCCGAACATCGGCAACCCTTCGCAAGGTGCTCCGTCACGAAAGGGAAGAACCGGAAGTGATGAGAGCACAACTTCAAGAAAAGGATGATCCAATTTCCCAAATGGCAAAAAGAATGCAAGAGATGGTCGCCGCTTAGCCACTCTCCCGCAGTCGACTGCAACCTCAAAAGCGTAAACACCCCCGTAGATTATTCACATCGCGGGTCAGAGGAAGGAGAACACATCCGTTAATCCCGAGACGAACAACCGAAGAATGATTCTACGCAAAGCATGATTCCCGAAAAGGATATCAAAAACATGGTAGAACAGCAAAAGCGAGAAGCCTTAGCATAGTCTAAGAGCGGAGCTTCTATTCAGACGGCACACCTTATCCCGAAGAATTCCGATGTGGTCCAACACCCAAAAGGCTTCGTACTACCTCTCGTTCAAGACTTCGATGGAATGGGAGTCCCCGCAAAGATGTCGCATTACTCGTGCCAGTTGCTGCAATGTCTATGGGAGCGATGCTTTACTCTTTCGATAAGCTTTTGTCGGCAGCTCGTCGTAAATCGCCTTTAATCGGGTATGCGTAAATTGCCAAATGGCTCAAGACCTTTTCGCAGTTAGAAAACCTCTTCGTTAAGCGGTTTGCCGAGCTCGACACTCACATCACTATCGGTGATTTAGTGGTGGAGCAACAAAAACCGAATTTAAACTTTACATTACATACTTCGATGAGAAATTTAAGCATGAAGTGTGAACCACAACTCGTGAACAACATGTGATCGGTATTTTGCCGAAAGTATCCATGGTCCGATAGCACTTCCAAAGGATTTACAATCAAGACTTTCGAGAAGTTGCTTAGCAAGGCCGGAGCTTGCAGGAGGAAGCAAAACAACAAGTTTCGTACAAGATCGATAAGCAGGTTCGTAAAAGCATTTAAAAAGAAATCTCGGTATCATCGCTGGCAGAATAAAGGCAAGCAACAGACACAGCCAAAACAACCACACTAGTTATCAACCACCACAATGGACTTACCAACAACCGCAACAGATTTATCAAGAATCCCTACAGGCTATCAACAATGGACCGAGCTACCAGCCATGGCAAGATAAAGAACCACTACCTCGTTCGTCACTTCCCTGAGGAACTTCTAAACAAGGAATATCCATTCAAGACGGCGTAGCCAAGATGTTTCATAGCTTGATGAAGACACCGATTTTCAATTGCTGTTCCCCAAAAAGCCGCAGGAAGTCAACAAGAACGATCATCTGTTACCGCCGTTACCACCGGACGATCAGACACAAGATCAAGACTGCTTCACCTTTAAGAATTGGCTCGAAGGTAATCTCCGAAGAGGAAAAATAACGATATCGAAGGAATACACGAAGGAACCCCAAAAAGGATGTTCCATCAATGTCATTTCGTGATCCTATTGTTCCGATAAACCCATACACGACCAATGATGGATGGAATACCGTATGGACAAAGTCTTCAAAGAAAATCTTGGATCATATCCAACGCTTCAAGGCGCGCTTCAACTCGCAGTTTGAAACCTCGTTGAGCCGTTGCTATTGTTTGCGATTGAAGAACAATTCTGGAAGAGGAGGAGAAGATTTTGGAAGAAAAGAAGACCGAGGTTCCGAAGGGTGTATCAGGTCGCTTATCCTAGGATGATTTGCTTTCCGATTCGGGGGAGAAATCCCTCTGACTCGACTCCGTACGATTATTTGCTCGCCCGACGAGATCTTATAATGATAAGAGTTTTGGTATTGGCTACGTTTTGACTCGTTTCTAACGATTACGTAACTGTTCCGCAACCAACTAATCCGATCTCGATTCCGATATGATAAAACGATTCTCAAACATACTAAACCTCGATGACCACGCGAAGGAGAAGACGATCACAAAGATGGCTACAAAAGCTCAACAAGCAACGAATCTATTTGTGAATTTCGAGGAGCTCCAATCACATGTAACCGGAGTTATCGCATTCCGAAGCACCTGTGAAAGCGCTCATTCGATTCAAGAGACACCCTGTGAGTCACCACCGTATCTGCATCAAAAAGAATCGAAGTCAACCCAAGCGAGCGGAAAAGTTCTACCCCCGAGAATGGGTCCAAAGGATAAAGGAAAGGTGTGGTTGCTTAGGAGGAGCCAACCCCGCGAAGAATTGAATTGCCTTCGGGAAGAAATTGTGTGGAACATGGTAATAAAGTGGATTATAACGTGCTAGCCCATCTTTGGATGCTACTAAGCAACCGAGCATCTATGATGCTCGATCTTGTCAAAGGAGATGAGGGAAACTTCCGATCAAGGCCTTACTTGATCCAAAGATTGGTTTAGCTCAAATGACCTGTGAATTTCAGACGAGGTTTGCTCGTTGAAAGAACAAAGATGGTGTTACCTTCACAAACAATGATCTTCTACTCGGGAATGCTCGATCACAACCGACCGTTATACATTTCGCCTCACTATTGGAAAGTTTGCACTTCAGTGTGTTGATGATCTGGGAGCATCAATCAACATAATGAATCTTCGCACGCTAGCATACTCGTGGAAATTGATGCTCGCGAACTAGAAGCGTACAAGATGTTATTAAGAGGCTTCAACCAGAAGGGAGAAAGAGCTTCCGGGATCAACAACACTATTAATGAAGACCGGTGACTTAGCGAAGACAACCGCAAAATTCCATATAATTGATTTTGAGACATCATTCAACGATCTAGTGGGTCGGCCATGGATCCATGAGAACCGGATGGTAATCGGCTGCCTCGTACCAAAGGCATAAAGTATTATGAAGGAGGAGAACAAAGGTATCAAAAGGTGATTTGCAACCGTTCTCTATGCATGAAATCGAAATTCATGAAGATGCAATGCTACGCTCCTCCGAAGAAAACTATCTTCTCCGTAAACACCGTACCAAATGAAGCAAAAGAAGCTCGAGACGATGAAGAGCCTGAAATTCTAGTCCAACAGCGCTACTCACCACTCCCTTACGACGAGAAGGTGAAGGTTTCTCTAGAACTCGCACCCGAGGTCGAGGCCGGGACGGGTCGAGGAAGAGACGTTGGAACAAATGACGAAGAACCGGTCATCGACGCTGATTCGGGAGAACAAGCTCCGAAGAAGAAGAAATCAAGAAAGAAGCAAGCACGTAAGTCAAAAGAAACCACAGCTCAAGATCTCTCGAAGATGAGAATGAAGCATACAAATCAATGTACGAGAAGATTAACCATTATGTACATACTATGACCCCGACCGATCCATTCTAATAAGATCGAGGGTACGGTGGTAAATAAGCATGATGGTGCAGGCTAAGCCGATCAAATTCTACCGTGGTGCTTCTTCTTCCAAAACTCGAAAATGATGTACATTTTCAAGATGTTATTTTCCGAATTAAATGGAACTGCCTTTGAGTGGTATTCTCCTCGTGTTCGAATTTAATTCAACGTGGTGTCTTACCTAAACAATGGACAAAAGGTCGATCACAGCACTTTGAAAATTATGGAATGATGCCGGTCGACCTCCTAATTCAAAACATGGTCTCGCATTTGGTACAAGAGGACTCGCCGATGACACGGGATTTGATTGGTTTCACTTCGCGAGCCTAATGAAGTCCGCTAAGCCTTAGATGATCTCGAAGATATGCAAATCGGAGATGCTCCGCCAGACTCAAGAAGAAATTAAATCTACAATAGAAGAGTTAATGGAAGTTAACTTAGGTACTAGCGAAGAGCCTAGGCCGACCTTTGTTACCTCCTTACTCAGAATAAAGAAGGCACTTCGAAAACATGTTCAAGCTTACCGATGGAATTCAAGGATCGTTTTGCTTCGAGTTACGCGATGAAATGCCGTGATTAGCCTCTGTGAGGTTGCAATACAAGCTAGGAGTGGATCACACTGCCGTTCCACGTACAAGCTCCGAGAAGAATGCATCTAGAAATCGAACAACAAAATGCACAACTCGAAGGCTAAGAAGCTAATAAACACGCTAAATTTTTCCGTGAATAAAAATATCCGACTTGGTTAACAAATATGATACCAAATAAAGAAGGATGCATCGAATCTCGCGTAGATTTCGCAGATTTGAATAAAGCATGTCCAAAGATGAATCTCCTCTACCAATCCCAAAATTAATGATCGACATCGCCTCAACACATGAAATCTTCTTTCATGGATGGATCATCAGATACAACCGCATAAAGATGGCAACTTTAAGATGAGAAGCTTACAGCCCTTCGAACACCAATCGGAGTATACTCAAGCATACGAAGGATGCTTTTCTGACCGAAGAGCTAGGAGCAACATACCAAAGAGCTATGATGAGAGTTTTTGATGAGTCATTCAAAACCAAGTTAAAGCTACGCAGATGATGTAGTCATCAAAAGCAACCGAAAGAAGATCATTTCCGTATGATTTCAGAATTGTTTTCGAGCGATTAAGACAATATAACCATAAGATGAATCCCTCAAATGCGCCTTCGGCATCGCCCGAGAAATTCTTAGATTTATCGTCCGACATCGTGGAATTGAAATCGATCTCGAGAAGATTAAAGAAAGTCTTAGAAATGCTACCTCCCCAAAACCTTGAAGCAATTACGATCCTTTCAAGGGAAGTTGGCATATCTTCGACGCTTTATTTCAAATTTGTCGAAGGTGTCGACTTTTTCTCGCTGTTAAGAAGGATGCCAAGTTTACTGGACTCCAAATGTCAACATGCCTTCGATGACATCAAATAATATTTAATGATACCTCCGTCTTAGCAGCCCCCGCCCTGCACTATCGATACTTTATACCGCACCTTTAGACGACTCCCTTGGAGCCCCGCTAGCCTGTGTCAATGACGAGGGGAAAGAAAACACCCTCTACTACTTAAGTCTTCGTCTAATTCCGACGGAAGCAAAGCATCCCCCCGATCGAGAAGCATTTTCGTCCTCGATCTTCGCCACTCAAAAGCTCAGCATTACATGCTTTCTCCTAAGGTCAACCTTATTTCGAAGTTTAACTACTGTAATACCAATGACTCGCCCGACGCTTTCTTGCGTACTTGCCAGTGTTCTATGATACTATCGTTAATTTGATATAACTTTCACAAGCCGGGCCGTGTGGTAAAGGACAAGTCCTAGCGTACTCGCAAAGACACCCCACCGCGTAATCACCTCTCAACGATGACTTGCCGAAGAGCAGATAACAGCCTAAAAGACCCCGACGATCGACGTTGGGAACCGTACTGAATGAGCATCTTCAAACATGTAGAAATAAAGAATTGCAAATGATATGTCTTGCTAAGGCAGAATCTATCATTTATAACACCGAGTGTTAAGGTACTCCTACCATTTAACAACCGTGTACAAAACAATGAAATGTAATACAAAGCCCTTATAACCGGATTGGAATTAACTATTCGGGGATTGGGATAACGGATATCAACATCTATGGGGATTTCGCTGATAATTCAATGTGCCCAGACAATACGTAATTCTCTAAAGCTACATTCTATAAACACTTTCAAATATGCCATGAAATTGTCGATGCATTCCGAATGTAACGATCTACAAGATTCCTCAGAGAGAAAACGCTCTCATATACGTTAGCCCGCCTTACAAAAGAATTTGCTCGCTCACAGGATGAATCATTGAAGTGTCAATTCAAAGGACGTCAAAGTTCTCTCGCCACTTCTCGACATACACGATACACAAGTCAGAAAGAAGAAGAATCAATTGCGCAAAGAATAGAAAATGCAAGACCGGTGTCGCCCGCTAATAGACTACCCGCAAATTGTAGAAACTTACCGGACAATAAGTCATTAGCCCATCAAATAAAGAAAAGAACTCGTCTTATGCATTAATAAACAATAAGAGTATTTAAGGACTTTCGATCGATGTGGCTAAGGTGCCCGAGCGAGTCCGAGGCTCATGAAATTGTTAAGAAGTGAATCGGACTTTTGGCGCTCATCACTGTGTCCAAAGATGAAAATGAAGATTAATGTATTATGGGTACTACCGGCCCCTCGATGATGACCGATCATGAAAGTTGCTAAGAGTCGTCACCAATGCCAAGTGCAATTGAGGTGGTTCTACATCAGCCTCCGAATGTGCTACATCTGACAATCGCATCGTGGCCATTTGAGTGTTGGGGCACAGATATTGTGGGTCCAATAGAACCGCCTTCTTCAACAGGACATCGCTTCATTCTCAAGAAATGAATGCATTTTCCAAGTCACATGTGCATCTACTAAAGAAGTGAAGGCACACCACGTGCTACGGTTCTTCAAGAATCAATTTGTCTACCGTTTCGGTAGTACCGCGCAGAATCATTCAGATAATGTCCGCGTTCAAGAGTACGAAGATCAACAATTTTGTCGTGAGTCACCTGGATCGACTAGCGCTATTCAACAATCTACTACTCAAGAGCAAACGGCTTGGCCGAAGCCTTTTAATAAACTCTCGTCTCAATATTAAAGAAAATTTTGGATGACAACAAAAGAATTCCAAGACGAGAAGTCAAGGGCTTTACACCTACATAACAACTGTAACTCCTACCCAGCCTACGCCTTTACGCTAAGCACGGTCCGAGGCCGTTTTACCCTTAGAGGTTTAGCTTCCGTCACTCGAATTGCAGTTGCGAACAAGATTACTACAAAAGAAAATGCCAAATTACAACTAGAAGAATTGAAAAGCCAGAAGGAAACAACTTTCGCCGCAACAAAATTCGGAACTCGTATCAAGCCAACATGATCCGGTGCCCACGATAAACCCATCCGCCAAGGAAATTCAAAGTCGGTGATTTGGTTCTAGTACTCAGAAGACCTATTCTTGCATATCGCAAGATAGGAGGTAAATTTGAACCAACTTGAGAAGGGCCGTTCGTGGTCGAGACAACATCATGGTTCCTACTGCATTGTTAACTGTCAAGGAGAACGACCTATGCTTCCAATTAATGGACGATACTCAAGAAGTATTTTGAAACCTAATGTTTCAAAGGTGAACTTTAAAAAGTGGAGTCTCTTTCTTAGAAGCACGGGTGGAGTAATCATCAGAATCGGTCCGAACCTAAAATATAAAAAAATGGATGAAAATAAAAATCATTAACAAAAAAATGTGTTAAAAAGAAAATATGTGAAATGATAAAATTTTGATCTTTTCTTTTAAATTAGCTCATTCCCGATCTTTCCTCATCTCTTCCTACTCTCTTTAAAATTTAAAAGAAGTAAATAGAATTTTTCATTAATAAATGTTTTCTTACCGTTCTTGTTCTTAGTACATCCCCGATCCTTTCCTTATTTTTCGATAGGAAATGTCGAACGGCGGTTGGTTCCGAACTTTAAGAATGGCGTAAGTCCGGCACTCGATGAAAAGAGGATGAAGGATGGAGCCGTGATTGAAATTGACTCGATTTCACACCACTCGGCTACAATATGAAGAACCGACTGACTCGATTGATCGAAGAGCTCCGCAACCGCGTCGCTGATGAACCGGGTGACCTGAAGCCGCCCGTCAACTGAAGAAGAAAAGAAAAGCAAACGCCGCTCATGCAACGGAGAAGACAAGAAAGCTAAGTTCGTGGTGGGCATGGTATGCGCACTTGCCGCCATGCCTACAAAAATTCAAGAGGTGAGGAGTGCCACTCTCATTCCCACCAACGAAGAAACTGTGAACCGTCGTATCTGCCAGATGCCGACTAAGCCGGCGTTGCATCGTGAAGAGACAACATACCGTCGCATAAATACTTCGAAGAAATTGGTATGGCGGAACCGTAAAGGAGGAAGTCAATTCCAAGAATGCGAGAAGGATGAAAGAAATCCCGAGAAAATAAACCAGGATAAGACCACGACACCGTACGTAGCTACCGCCTTTGAAGAGTCTTGTTGTGAAAGCAACCCCGGAGGATGTCCCGACCCGAGACTATCCTCGAGGAGCCAAGATACGTGTGAGAGCGTGCCGGGCTGAACCATACATCCCGCAATATGTTACTGCACTCTCGAGGGCTTCGTATAATCCCGAATACAAGTCGGAGAAATTATAAGAAGTTGAAAATAAAACTTTCTTTAATACTTCGAGAGAATTCGAGGCAAGAGGGTCAACATCTTGGAAGGCTCTCAGCCGCATACGGATGTGTTCTCGCATTACGAACAACAATGTATCGTGGATCGCATTATCGAACTTCGTAAAATGGGGCCGAGCTTCGTCTTCCGAGGAGAAGACCTATTCGAACCCCGAAGATGGCGTAGCAAGGAAGAGTTACTATCCAAGCAGCGCGAAGATAGAGAAGGAAATCCACCAGGATACTCCGTCACAGCGAGGTGGATCCGATGCCAAGAATTATCAAAAGAATAAGAACAGGATTATGATACGGGAGGGTATTTCCCCATAGACGTATACCCAACACCGCATCGTTAACATTTACAAGGAGGGCGATTGCATACCGTCGGCATATTTTAGGTCTCGTGTGTTGTATTTTTAAAAAAGAGGTCGCCTACGTAACTTGTCGGCGAATTTTAGGTTTTAAATTTAATTTAAATATATATGTAATTTAGAAAGTAGTATTCGAAAATAATTTTAAGTTTGAAAATTTTAAGCTATGAAATTAAACCGATCTCGTCATCCTAACATGAGAGTAACGACACCGCATCACAAACCGTACATCTATTCCGAAGAATAGACACACCGCTTGATGACGAGGCCTTCGTTAAATAAACTAGAAGACTTTGTGATATCCGTTCGTCCGGCGAACCAACTTTATAAGCTTCGATATAGTTCCCCCGCTTAATATAAATGAATTAAGTTATGCTTATATTACCTGTGTTCTTAAAATTCTCATAAGGGCAAGCCCTCATAGTTAATTACATCTTAAATGACGGGAATCATTTAAGAAAACTCTCGATAATGACCAAGTGGTTTCGTCAAGAATTTTAAAGTTTAAGGTTTTCAAAGTTGATCGATTTTGAAATTTCAATGGTGAATGGATCAAATTCTGAACAGTTTATTTTCGTGGAGTCCAAAAGAAAAGAAGTAGGAGAAGGAGATCCAAGAAGAATATTGGCAACTTTCCAAACTATCCTATTGTTTCGCTTCAATTGAGAGAATTATTTAACGTTTCCATCCCGCCAATTTTAATTAATTAAAAGACTTCTATTGTACGATACGATCATACAAATAAATTTCTCAAGATGTGAGGATTTATGTCGTACCAAACGACTACCTCGGAGTCCTAAGACCGGTTAGGGCTTAATTCACATGACATGATCATGCAAATGCCTAACAAAGTCGAGAATTTATGTTGCACTAAGCAAACTACCTCGATGTCCTATGGCTCGGTTATTTAATTCTAGAATGTTTTGGTCAAGCAGACGAAGTTTTGCCGATGAAGATGGCCGTGCCGCCCACCGTGCTCCAAGATCCTTTTGTTGTTGCAAAGAGGTTTAGTTTTAAAGTAGTGAAATCGTGGGATGAGAAAAGTGTTCAAGCCAGAGAAAATCTTAAAATCAAGTGTTTTTAATATTTTAAGTAAACAAATCTAAAGTTTGCTTAAACAGAACCGATTAAGATCCCGCGCCTTCGTCATCCCGCACCGTTATTTTCATCAAATTCACTTATTCGATGAATTTGCTAAACTCAACCGAACGAGTTCCACACTTACGACCGCGGAAATCCCGTTGAAGAACACGCAGTTACATCATCCGAGGTATTCCCAATCATTCAACGAGACGTTTTAATTTAGTTACAATTGTAGTTTTGTTGTTCGTTTTTTATTAAATTTTGAGTTGTTTTATAATTTGGAATGTTCGACGGTGAATTTTATCTTCCGCAATGACATTTAATTTAGTTTTGGTTTTGGGCCGTGACTATCCTAAAGGTTTTAGTTTTCTATGCAACAATCTTGTTTAAAATGCAAGAAAAAGTAAAGTACATTGCATTGTAAGTAAATTGTAATAAAGTAAATCGCAATAAAATAAAAGTGCACCCGGAGGGTCTTCCCATCATCCTGTCGCACTTAAAACACACAGCCAGAGCATTTAACATATTATTGCAAGAAATACCTAGGTAAAGCTAAGGGAAAGGGTTTTGGTTTTCACTGTAATCCAAATTTATTGCTAGTCATTTCTTATGACCTTTAAAGTCGTTGTTCGTTTAAGGATGATTTTCTTTATCAAAGATAATTAAATTCAATTTGTTTTTCTAAATCACCCCATCATATCAAGTAAGTCATAATACGAATCTTAAACATCTTTCAATATTTCTCGGGATTATTTTTGAGTTGAAATGAATTTTATTGTATTGGTAAATTAACCATCAAAGGATTTTAATTTTGTTTTTGCTTTCGTTTTCGCCGAATCCTAGACATTCTCAATATCCGATGAATGAAGTGACATCTCACTTAATACTCTATTTAAGAGTTATAATAATTAAAGCCTTTAAGGGCAAGTTGGGTTGTTGAGAATTTTAATCATCCTTAATTTTAAAGTTTTGTTAATGATTTAAAGTAATTTAATTTAATTACGAGGTTTTAATTAATAATTTTAAGTTTGGAATAATGTTCAAATTATTTTTTGCATTAAATTAAATCTTTACACTTTCAATTATCTTAGTATTTTAGATTGATGTTTATGTTTTAAATTTACTTAGATAGAAAGAGGTGTTGAAATTATCGATATGTTTCGATTTAACTCTCAATGATTTCATTTAGGTTTGTTTGTTAATCGATGTTAATTTAATTTAATTTAATTTAATTCGATTTACTTAATTTAATTTAATATAATTTTACTTTTAATTTTACTTTAATTTTAATTTAATTTAATTTAATTTAATTTAATTTAATTTTAATTTAATTTCAATTTAATTTAATTTTAATTTCAATATTTTAAATTTAATTTAATTTAATCGTTAAGGTGTTAATTTAATTTAATTTAAACTTTACTCTGACTTAATTTAATTTAATTTAATTTAATTTAACTACAAAATTTTATATTTGATTTTAATTATTAGACCATTTAACATTTTAAACTTTAATTCATTTAATGGTTATCTTCTTTTAATTTTTAATTTATTTAATTAGATTATTATTTTAATCTTAATTAAAAGCTAAATATTATCAAGTGACTCATTTCAGGATTTTTAAATTAAAGAATAAATTATCCTCTCAATAATATCCCTATTTTAATAATCCAAATTTAAATATATATTCTTTCCAAAATTTAAATTATTTAATTAATTGAAGTTTCATTTTGATATTTTCAAAGTTAAGAATTGCTGTTTCTACCCTTTTAATTTTCCTAAGTTTCAATCATCCAAGAAAAGTTAAAATCAAATATTTTTACTCCTTCATTTTGATTAAACCTAAAGTTTTAATTAAAATTCTTAATTACCTTTAGCTCTTTGAAGCTTATTTATTTCATAACTCACTAAATTCGAGCTCAAATGAATTTAAAATTGTTATGTCACCTCACTCACATGTCAATTACATTCGAGGAGAAAATGTGATTTTTCTAAATATAATTTTATTTATACACTATTTTTAAGATAAAAATAAGTGCTTCAAGAAATTCAACAACACGACCAATGAAAGCTTTGCCCCAAGAAAATTACTGGATGTTTCTAATAACCAGAGAACCACATAATTCAATTTTTGTGATTTTTTTAGTTATATTTTATTTATTATAATTATTTTTAGTTTTAGAGTATTAATTAATTTTAAAATAAAATAAAAATTAAAAAATACGTATTTTATATTTTTTTCTTAAATTTCTCTCGACCTCAAGGAGTCCAAGAGAAAAAATTTTATAATTTTCTAATTTTTCGATTTATTAATTATTTTAGTGAAAAGGCCGAAAATTCATTTTTTAATATTAAAAAATTACATTAAGCCTTTAAAATTCAATATCTTATCCTAGGGACTTAGGAAAATATTTCGTTTGTTCCTAAATGATTAAGAGTCAAAATGTGACATTTTTATGATTTCGATATTTTTGCGATTATTATTATTTTTTTTATTATTAAAATATTAAAATATTGCGAAAAATCAACTTTAGAAAATTCCAATTTTAATTTTCCCGAACTCCCTAATATGAGAGAAGCTCCAAAATCATTTTTGTGAATTTTTGAAAAGTATTTTCGAGTTATAAATTTTTAAAGTTTCATTTTGCTTGCGAGGCTTAATCAATCCATTCGTGCTAATCGTTCAATTAACTTCAAAATTTTACGTAAGGTTCCTCCGACCCTAAAGAGCAATGGAGAATTGTTTTCAAGTCAATTTAGTGTGTGGTTAACCATAATTAATTCAAATTCAACTTTGGGAGAGTTTAGCCAATTAAGGTTATTATGATCGAATTAACTCAAAATATATTTTTCATAAAGGTCCCCTAGTCCTAAGAAACACCACCAAATTTTTCTATAATTTATTTTACAACATGCTAATTATCGGAATTAAAATACCTAAAACTCGTGACATGAACTCAAAAAATCAATAACTTTTCACAGATGGCCTTCCGACTCGAAAATCTCGTGGAATGTTCCCAAGATCGCAGGCTTCAAAAGCCCTATGGTCTCATGCCGTGAATTGTCTATGCAAATGGAGAATCAAAAATATTGAAATAGTAAATAAATTAGAAATAAAATACTCATCCAATTAACTCGATTTCTTTTCCACATTATTATGCTATGTTCACCGAGCAAGAGGGTATGTTTATTTTATTTTTGTGATTTTTTCTATGCAAAGATATGAATTTTTGAAGTTCCTTTAAACATTTAAATAAATCCAAAAAATCCTAATTTCCTACTTATCCGACTCGGCGTCGCGTCATCCTCGTCCGGATCGAAAGCCCATGCGTTGCTCGCGATTCGGCGCCGCCATCCGACTCCGCTCTGTGGGCCCACTTGCCTCACATAACATTCCCTAGTCCGGTGCAATCTGAACCGTCCGCTCGATACACGTGCGATCCACCGTGCTCTCGGTCATCGTCTACGACCGGTGTGCACCCGTGACCGTCCACACTCAAACCCTAATATCTCTCTCGATTCTCCATGGATTTTCGAGTTCTTATACGATGGATTCGTCTCTCAAGAGACGAACACATCCATATGGTTTATAAGCTATGAAATTAACCCAAAAAAAATGGAGAATCTTCAAAGAGCTCGGGAAGAAGAGTGAGTTCAATACTGTCGAGAAGCAGCTTCGATCCGAGGGCCGTGTCACCTTCGGACCGAGTCCAAGCCAGCCCATGAAGTCTCTAGCTTGCGGGAATCGTCTGGGCATGAAAGTGACCGACCCAATTTCAAAGCTCGAGGCCGGAGCAACCGGGTGGCCCGAGAGGGGCTTCTGATCGGGGAACTCCTTCTCTTGGTCCCGAAGGCGCGGCGAGTTTAATTTGGATTCGTGGAGGTTCCAGAGATGTCCCGGTTGGTGGATTTTCGCCTCAAAATCGAGCTCGTTAATGGGGCTTGGTGGCAAAGGAACACCTGGGATCAATTGCTCAAGTCAGAGAAGGTCCCCGGAGCAATTTCGCAGTTTCCTAAGGTCCGGTTCATCACCTCGTTTGGCCGAGAGAGTGGGCTTGGGGCCGAGGTGGGAGCCGGGAGGATACTCCCAGGGGGTTTAATGGCTTTGATCAACCGCTCGGCGAAGGAAAGAACAGCCCACAAGTACATCGGGCATGGGACACCAGCTATGAAATTTGAAATTTTAGTTCACATGGAGCTTTCCTTGGCCATGGTGTTTTCCCATGTCTGGGCGGGGAGCCGGGCCGGGCTGGGGGACGTCACCGTTGTCATCGTGAGCACAAGGGGTCGAGGTTTGTGAGTTCAATCGGCAAATGCCAAGTGTAAAGGAGTCAATCAAAAGTGTATCGGGGAAGGCTCATTTTGGGCTTGGTTTGGTCAAATGCATGCTTTGTGCTTCTGGTTCACCTCCAAGGCCTGATTTTGGGCCGAGGGAAATCAGTGGGTTCACCAAGAGAAGGCAGAAGTTCCATCTGCATTGTGGCTAACTGGGTTTATGCGTACTGTGGATGAGGTTAAAAGCTGCTGAAGGCTTAAGAAAGGGGTCCATCCATTTGCCATAAATGACATATAGAGGAGTCAAAACTCTCATGGCTTCATATGGCTCGCAAATGGCTCACATTTGGTTTGAAAAGGTTTGCTTGTTTCATGAAAAAGGGTTTTAAGGATTTTTAGTATTTAGGGGTAATTTGGCACATGGCTTAGTTTAGAAAAATTCAATGATGAATTTGAAACATAGGAAGTGATTTTAATTAAATGGATGATGAGATGAAAGTGTCATGTAGGCTTGATCGGGATTGGGAAGCCAAATTATTTGGACGGGCTTTTAAAGTGGTTTAAGGAAGTGGGCTTTTTGATTTAAAGTAAATTTAGGATGAAAAATTTTGTAAAGGATTGTGCCAAATAAATGTTGCAATTGGTTTAGGCATGTGTCATGAGTGATTCAAAACAAGTTTAAAGTGATTGACTGACTGGTCAATTTCGCATTTTAGTTGAAGGGGCTAAAGCCGTCAAATTAATTAACTTCACATGGCTAATGTCAATTCATGTAAAATTAATATTGAAAAATGTTTATGAGAGTGTTACAAAGAGTTTTCAACTTTGGCGAAGCCAATTTCAGATTTTCGCTCATTCTTGCTAGGGTTTCGGGTTTAGTCAATTTAAGGGATTTTGGTTTCGTGGGTTAGGTTTCAGGAGCTTAGGTTCAAATTTTGGGTAAATCAAGTTAGTGTTTTGTTTACGATGTTGTGAAAGCTTTAAAAGATTTGGGGCCAATTGGAGTTGAATGGGGTTTGCTCGGTTAGGTTTAAAGTCATTGGCGGGCCAAAATCGGGCCTTAAGCCCCAAATTGAATCGCCCAAATGTCAATCAAATCGAGTCGATTTGCATAAATTGATACTGGGGATATTGAATTGAAGTTTATAATGGAATTGGACCAAAATCGAGGTCAATCGTGGCTCGTTCGATGACGTGTTCACTTAGCAAAAATGGGTCAAACTTGGGGTTTTCGTAAAAGTAAGGGTAAATCGAAAAAATTGGCTCATGGTGTAGTCAACAAAATGAAAATGGAAATATTCGGGGATTTTTCGAATTTTCTCGGGAATTTCTAGAATTTTTGGAATTTTTTTTAGTTAAAAAGGGTATTTCTAGATTTGGAGGGACTTAAGGGTATTTTTGGAAATTTTGGTATTTTTGGCCAAAGATGATCAATTTGAGTGGTGGGAAGTGTTTTCAGTTTAATTTCGAGAATTTTGGGTAATTTAGGTGATTTTGCAAATTTTTGGGTCATTTCAAGTGGTATTTGGTGTGTCCTGTGGGTCCGGGGCCCGGGGGTCAAAATCAAATTTTGAAAAAGGTAGATTGATCAAATGTGAGTGAAATGGAATCATTTTAGCCATGAAGCCATATTAAGCCCATATGAGCCATGAGAGGACTCATTTCGAGGCATTCACTATGTCGTGCTCCTAACCCTATTGGTCAGGGCTTAGTGGGTTAATGACCATCCATATTTAATTACCTATAATGAATGAAGTCAAGTTGGGTGAGAGTGTGGTTTTAGGACTTGGAATGTGCGAGAGAGGTAGTGTATGTGCAAGCCAACCCTCACTCGTACCTGTGCCACCGTGTATTCCTAAGGCCAAAAAAGTCATATAAATGGAACTCATCCTTTAAACCTCCACATTCGATTTCAACCCCAGTGATTAGGGTCTACAATCAAGCTTCGTGGGGTTTGCAGTGGAGTTAAGAAGTAGTTTAATTCTTAAATGAGGGTTCCATTTCTAGTCCTCTAAGATTAGTCAAAGGAAAAGCTTAAGGCTAGATCCCAAGGCCAAGGAGAGAGAAGAGAAAAGACCCCACCAAAATCGAGGTCAACAAATGGACCCCTTAATAGGTGTGGTGTGCTAACTAAGCACACCGCGCGTATCGGCGTTGACCGAAAAGATCACCGTAACCAACACGTACGTCTAGGAGACACACTTAGAACGAAGTATATAAAATTTTTTCGGCCGGTGCACAAAGTATATCTCCAAGACTGGAGATTCCAAACTCTCGCCTGTGAAAAGAAAGGAGGTGAATTCCAAATCACAAGACCTGGGGAATTCGATTTAGATTTCATTTTACTTTTTAAATTTCAAGTTTCAATGTGTGAGTTTTCACCCACTTTTAATATGTTTCGTAATTTTATGTTTCTCATGCAGATGTTTACACTAAAAACTCGATCCCGCTTTATATATATATATATATATATATATATATATATATATATACATGATTTAACGACGAAATATATAACGCGATTATAATGCAAAACATACGTATCGTATCAAGTAATACAGGCTCTAGAGTCCCTTGCTTATCGATCCAACAAGGAAGTTTTGCCGCATTTGTTATCGCCTAAATTTAAAGGAATTACTTACTAATATAGTAAACGAAATTTAAAGTAATACAAAGAAACTAAAGTAAAACTAATGCTTGAAATAAGTTGATTTAAATACTCCAGAAAGTATCCTTCTTACTTTTAGAAAATTATGAATGATGAATCTAAATGTAATTCTTGAATTGTATCGTGACAAATAGAGCATTCCCACTTTTTACCCTTGTCCATGTGCAAAGAACATTGACTAATCCTATGCTCGGACATCGAATCATGGTGCCAGTCAGAGGATATCGTCGCCACTTCGAGCCCCACATTCCCTCACCTGCGGCTAACATCTACACTTCACTAAACAATAGACCAAATTGAATATTTTTAGTCTCTGTCACACTAAAATGTCCAATTCTACGTCCGATATATAATATTTCCCTATCTATTTGTACAATTTCTTCCAAGGTTTTTGACTTCCCCGAATATTAGATTTAATTTTTACTATAACATAATTCAATATATTTCAACAACTCATCAATGGATTTAGCAAATTATTTAAGTAAAAATTATCACAATTTATTTTAATATATTAGGTACTTCTATTTAATTTCATCAATCCGCATAATTTTTCATATAAACAAGGAGAAAGACTAGTAACTACCGTAACGACGAAATAAAACAGCACTTGACGCATTTAAAGCTAACAATAACAATAAACAAAGATACTATCTTAATTTCCTCCCTGCGTACTCCTTGAAGTTCCTTTGACTTTTCCTTCTAGTACATCAAACTTCTAAATAGCACTAAATAAACTAAGAAAACTCACTAATTACTAACAACAAAGACACACTTAAGACACCAAAAAGAGACTCGTACTCTAAAAACAGACACACGTAGACACTAGAATTCGGCCTCTATTTATATAGGTAGGCAAAGGTCCAAGGGGTGCTTAAACACCTCTTCTCAAAAAGTGTCCAGTTCAAAGTATTTGCATTTTGAATCGTCTCGGCCACATGGGAACGACCTCGTCGTCAATGCGGGCTTCTAAGGTCTTCAAACCGCGCGATCTTCGCCGTCGGAGGGCTCGGGCTCGGCGCGGGGTCGGCGAGGTAGTTATAATTCCTTCTCGTAAATTTCCTCTCATGATCTTGCTTGCCGCGGTTTTGATCTTCACGTCGGCGACTTAGTTCAATTTGCATGAATTTCTTCCTTTTCGATCCAAATTCGCTATATTTCATGTTTTTTGCTTTAATCACTTATAAATCTTCATTCCTCGCAGTAAAATAAAGAAAATACCTTCTTTTTAAAGTGCAATTTCATCAAAAAATAGATAAGAATTTCTTAATGAATTTTTTCGTGATCAAAATCCCCCAAATTTAATTATTACTTCGTCCCGCAATTTTAATACTAAATAAAAATAACGATTTCTATAATAATTTTTCAATTCCGATAATATGAATTAAATTTAAATAACATTATAATAAGTAAAATATAACATTTCAGCAATTAAATTAACTTTATACATATAAGATTATTTAGTTATCAGTTCAAGATTTCTAAATTTTCTATTTATTTCAGAACGACTATATTTAAAAGCAAATTTCTTAAGATATTTAGATGATAGAAGTTCAAGAAAACACTATTTAGTAAAATACTAATCCATAAATATAAGTTTAGAAATACATGTTTCTTTACTCCTTGCGCTTTCGATTTTATTTAAGCCACTTCGATAGCGCATCTCCTCGTTCTTCCTCACTTTACGTTTTTTCTTTTCTTTTCTTTTCTTTTCGATCGATTTTCAATCATTTTTCTTCTTTTTCTTTTTCTGCCGAGGACATCAGACCGATAAATTTCGTTAATAATTTTTAACTTCAATTTCTCTTCCTAAATTAAACTTAAAATATTTCGCTATATATATTTCATGTACTTTTACTTCATCGAGTTTATCCTTTCTTTTTCACTTAAATACTTAAGAATTTTCAATTTTTATAATATAGTTTTCCTTACTTTAAATAGTTTACTATATTCTTATTCCATTTAACAACATCTTATTCCATTAATTAATCGAATTACTAGAAACATTTTATTTAACTTTATATAATAATTAAATAAAGAAATTCATGTTTATTTCGAATTGAAAAACTACTATAGAAAAAAATCATTTAATAATAATTTTTAAAAATAGAAATTGAGAACAATTTTAATAATTAAATTTGTATTTTTACCTTTCCCCCAAACTTAAATTTTTTCTATCTATACTAAATAAGGAAAAGTGGAAAGATATAAGAAAATTCATCATACCTTTCGAGCTTTATGTATTTCTTTTCTTTCAAATTTTTAAGTGTGCTTTAGGTACCGATCTCGAGAGAGTGAGATTTGAAATTTAAGTATCAAACCCGAAAGAGAATCGAAATTTAGGTATCGATCTCGAAAGAGAGTCGGACCTGTACCGACCTCGAAAGGAGAGAACTCGGAATTGGTACCACTTGAAAGAGAGAATTGAAATTTTGGTATCAATCTTGAAAAGAGAGTCGAATTTGGTACCGACTCCGAAGGAAGAGAACCGGAATTTGGTACCGCCTTAGAAATTTAGAAATTTAGACCAATTTGAATGAGAGTCGGAATTCCGTACCGACTCAAAAGAGAACTGGACTCGGGTACCGGGCCTCGAAAGAGAAGATTGAAATTTGGTATCAACCTCGAAAGAGAATCGAATTTAGGTTTCGATCTCGAAAGAGAGTCGAAATTTAGGTACTCCACCTCGGAATGAGAACTGAATTTGGTACCCGCCCGGAAATTTAGAATTGAAATTTAGGTATCAATTCGAATGAGAGTCGGAATTTCGATAACAACTCGAAGGAAGAGAATCGGAATTTGGTACCAAATTTCGAAAATTTAGAATTGAAATTTAGGTATCAATTAGAATGAGAGTCGAATTTGTACCGACTCGAAAGGAGAGAACCGGAATTTGGTACCGCCCTCGAAAGAGATCGAAATTTGGTATCAACTCGAAAGAGAATCGAAATTTAGGTATCGATCTTGGAAAGAGAGTCGGAATTTAGGTACCGACTCGGAATGAGAAATGGAATTTGCACGTATCAAAAATTTAGAATTGAAATTTAGGTATCAATTCGAATGAGGGTCGGATCGAAAGTTTGAAAGAGGACTAGAAGTTAGGCTCTAGCCTCAAAGATTTATCTGTATGAAGAGGAACCCAGTCTCATGCCATCAGAACCAAATCGAACAAAGTTCGTGGCTCCGTGTCAATAGAATTAGTCGATCCTCTAAGACACAGAAGAAAGAGAACTAAAAGGAGATGGTAAGTGTACCGAGCTGAAAAAACTTGACTTAGCAATAAGTCGAGGAAAATATTCAAATTTCAAAAGAGTTTCCAACAGATTTTGATTGAGGAAAGAACTGAAAGGTTTGAAATAGAGGATTCCGATCGGAATTCAATTTGAGATTTAGATTCCTTTTGTTTGTCCTTTAACGATCCCATTTTTATTATTTTTTTTGTTGCTTATTTAGTGTTCATGTAAATTTGAAGTTCATTTTAATATTCAGATTTTTAGGAAAAATTCTCATTTATTTTCTTTTCTTTTATGTTCTTCGTTCAAAGTTCATTTAACTCTAATGGCGTTTCCCAGTCAATTTGCACAAAAAGAGGTGAAGGCAAAATATGACGTAGTCGTCTTCATTCCAACTTGCTGAAAGTACACCATACAACTTGATCTAGTCATGATGACATTTTCCTCAGAAATTTAATGTGTTATACAATCCATGTAAATCCAAAACGGACTCTGTAAACTTCTTGCTGATCCATCCAAAAGCGTTTGTCAAAAATCCATGTCTGAATAGTAAGAAACATGGGTAATAACATCACCTTCCAAGCCACCCTTGGCAGGAATGTCGCATGGATGTGCATTGAAGGTGTGCTATTTCCCATGTAACTCGCAGCTCGTAGGGCCGGAGACTCTCCAATTCTGGATCTGGTTGAAAATGGTAAGGCATTTTTCTGTCGTCCATCCTTCTAAAAGTAACTGAGATCCACTCCACAGGCACTCCTGGAATGCAATGCTTCGCAACGTCTGCTCCGTTTCCTTTTAACACCAGGACGGAACATACCAGTAGTGGTATATCCACCGGCCCTCGGAACTCACCAGGGCCTGCAATCTGGAGGTTAGATCCGAACATGATGTTGCACTGGCTGAGGAATGACACTGTGCAGAAGGGTCTAACAAAGTCATGATGATCTATATGCGGAGGTATGCAGTCGCCTTCCTTGTAGATGTTGATGATGCAACTATTGGGTATGCAATTTGCAGGTAATACCCTCCATGTTATCATCCTTTTCACCATTCTCTTGATAACTCTTGGCATTGGAGCCACCTCACTGCGACGGAGTATCCCTGGTAGATTTCCTTTCCTGTCTGTGGCAAAATTGTAGCAACATCCGCATTGGATTGTAACTCTTCCCTTTCCTGGCATCCATCTTCGGGGTTCTGAATATGTCTTTTCTCTCACGCGGCCAGCTCGACCCATTTTCTGTAATTCGAGGATGCAATCTACAATTTGTTGTCGTCATAATCCGAGAAAACATCCGTATGCAGTTCGAGGCCTTCCAAGATGTTGACCCTCTTGTTTCCAATTCTTTCAAAGTATTCAAAGGTTTTCTTCTCAACTAATTGCATTTTCTCGAGCTCGTATTCCGGGATTATCTGAATTCCTCGGTGTCTAGTAACATAATGTGGGATGTATGGCTCAACCCCAGCACGTTCTTCTGCATGTCTCGGCTCCTCGGGGATAGTCTCCGTAGGGACATCCTCCGGGGTTGCTTTCGCAACAAGACTCTTTGGATTCGGTACATATGCTCGGCGTCAAGGTACCGACTCTATTTCTGCTTTTCTTGGTATTTCTTTTATTTGTTCCGACCTTCTTGGAGTTGACTTTTTTCTTTCTGGTTCCTGATGAACCGGTCTCCTTGGAGCATTTGCACTAACGGTATCCACTGTCTGTTCATGTTGATCTTCTGCTAACTTGGTCAGCATTTTGCGAATGCGACGATCCTTATTTCTTCACTGGGTAGCAGTGAGAGTAGCTCTCTTTACCCCTTGAATTTCCGTGGGCGCGGCGCTGACAAGCCTACCTCTCGCCGTGGCAACCACGGACTTAATTTTCCTATCTTCTCCGGTCGCATGCGCGGTGTTTCGCTTTTCTTTTCTTGTTGCTTCGGATTGGTGGCTCGGGCCACCCATTTTCATCACCTGTCCGGTCGTGAAGTTCTTCTCGATCAACTGGGATCCAATCATTTTCTTCGTATTGTAAGCCGACTGGTGTGAAGTCTGAGCCAATCTCTATCACCGCTCCATCCCTCACTCTCTTTTCATCAAGTGATAGACTCACGCCATTTCTAAAGTTTAGAACCAACCACCCGTTCGACATTTCCCTGCGAAAAAATAAGGAAAGGATCGGGGGCATACTAAGAACAAGAACAATAAGAAAAAAACACTTAAAAATTCTTATTCACTTCTTTTAAATTTAAAGGAAGTAGGAAGAGATGAGAAAATATCGTGAATGAATGGATTTAAAAGGAAGGATTGACATTTTATTATTATGATTTCCCATGTTTTCTTTTTAACATTTTCGTTGATGAGATTTTTTTTATCATCCATTTTATTTTGTTTTGGGTTCGTACCCGACTCAAAAGTGATCACTTCACCCGTGTTTCTAGGGATAAAATTCTATTTTAGAGGCCACCCTCCGAAACATCGAGTCGCGTAATACTTCTTCAAATACCGTCCATTGATTGGAAGCATAGGTCGTTCTCCACGGCAATTCACAAGCTGGTAGGAACCTCCTGAGTAGATTGTCTCGACCACGAACGGCCCTTCCCATGTTGGTTCAAATTTACCTCCTATCTTGCGATGCGCAAGAATAGGTCTTCTGAGAACATGAACTAAACCACCGACTTTGAAAGTTCTTGGGCGGACCAGTTTATCATGGGCCTGGATCATCTTGGCTTGATACAATTCCAAATTCTGCTGTGCGGAAAGTCTTTCCCTTCCAAGCTTTCCAATTCTTGCAGTCGTAGTCTGGCATTTTCTTCTGTAGTGATCTTTTCTGCAACTGCAATTCGGAGTGACGGAAGCTGAACTTCCAGGGGCAAGACGGCCTCGGACCCGTACACTAAAGCCTAAGGCGTAGACTGAGTAGGAGTCCTAAAAGTCGTCCTGTAGGCCCATAAGGCTTCTAATAACTTCTCGTGTCAATTTCTCTTGTTGTCGTCCAAAGTTTTCTTTAAAATTTGAACGAGAGTTTTATTAAAATCCCCGGCCAAGTCGTTTGCTCTTGGGTAGTAGATCGTTGAGTATCGCTAATCGATCTCGTATCTTCTGACAAAATTGTTGATCTTTGTACTTTTGAATGCAGACCCATTATCTGAAATGATCCTGCGCGGTACCCCAAAACAGTAGACAACTTGGTTCTTGAAAAACTGTAGCACATGGTGTGCCTTCACTTTTCTGAGTGGTATAGCTTATACCAATTTATAAAAGTAGTTTGTAGCTGCAAGAATGAAGCGATGTCCTCTTGAAGAAGGTGGTTCCATCGGACCCACTATATTTGTTCCCCAACACTCAAATGGCCATGATGCAATTTTCGGATGTAGCACATTTGGGGGTTGGTGTAGAACTACTCCGTGCACTTGGCACTCGGTGACAACTTTTGGCAACTTTCATACAATCGGTGATCATTGAGGGCTAGTAGTACCCTAGTCTTTTAATCTTCATTTTAATTTTCGAACCTGACTGATGAGCGCCACAAAGTCCTGAATGTATTTCTTTAACGATTTCACGAGCCTCGGACCCGCTCAGGCATCTTAGCCACATCTGATCAAAAGACCTTCACGTATAATGTATTGTTTATTAATGTGTAAGACAGTTCTTTTCTTGATTTGATGGGCTAATGACTTATCGCCCGGTAGGTTTCTTATCTGCAAGTAGTCTATTAATGTTTGCCGCCAATCTTCTGTATTTTCTGTCACTACTGCAATTATTTCTTCTGCTTTTCTTTCTGATTTGTGTATTGTATCCATGTCGAGCTGTGATAGGACCTGTCGTCCTTGAACTGACACTTCAACTAACTCATCCTGCAAGCAAGCAAATTCCTTTGTAAGGCGGGCTAACGCATCGGCGAGAGCATTTTCTCTTCTGTGAATCTTGTAGATTGTTACGTTTGGAATTTGTTCCAACAATTTCATGGCGTACTGAAAGTACTGCTCGAGTCTTGGTTTTAAAATTCTGTACTGTCCGGCGACCTGTTGAATGATCAACTGAGAATCTCCGTAGATGTTGATGTCCGTTATTTCCATCTGAATGGTTAATTCTAATCCGGTTATGAGGGCTTCGTATTCTGCCTCGTTGTTTGTACATGGTTCCGTTAAGTGGTAGGAGTATCTTAACATCCCCCACTCCGGTGTTATAAAGATTAGTCTGATTCCTGCCTTATCGGGCACTATCGTTTGCAATTCTTTGTTCTTTTGTGCTGAGGACGCACCGTCGAAGTATAGTTCCCAACGTCGATCATCAGGGTCTTCCAGGCTCATTATCTGCTCGTCAGGCAAAATCGTCGTCGAGAGGCAAATCTGCCGGTAAAGGGTGTGCTGCAAGGAAGTCTGCTAAGACTTGTCCCTTTACGGCACGAAGAGGAACGAAAGTTATGTCGAATTGTAATAGTATCATCGACCACCTGGCAAGTTTGCCAGAAAGCGTCGATCGAGTCATCAAGTATTGCAACGGATTAACTCTCGAAATAAGGTTGACCTTATGAGAAAGCATGTAAAGCCTGAGCTTTTGAGCGACGAAGATCAGGGCCAAACTGTAGCACATGGTGTGCCTTCACTTTTCTGAGTGGTATAGCTTATACCAATTTATAAAAGTAGTTTGTAGCTGCAAGAATGAAGCGATGTCCTCTTGAAGAAGGTGGTTCCATCGGACCCACTATATTTGTTCCCCAACACTCAAATGGCCATGATGCAATTTTCGGATGTAGCACATTTGGGGGTTGGTGTAGAACTACTCCGTGCACTTGACACTGGTGACAACTTTTGGCAACTTTCATACAATCGGTGATCATTGAGGGCTAGTAGTACCCTAGTCTTTTAATCTTCATTTTAATTTTCGAACCTGACTGATGAGCGCCACAAAGTCCTGAATGTATTTCTTTAACGATTTCACGAGCCTCGGACCCGCTCAGGCATCTTAGCCACATCTGATCAAAAGACCTTCTGTATAATGTATTGTTTATTAATGTGTAAGACAGTTCTTTTCTTGATTTGATGGGCTAATGACTTATCGCCCGGTAGGTTTCTTATCTGCAAGTAGTCTATTAATGTTTGCCGCCAATCTTCTGTATTTTCTGTCACTACTGCAATTATTTCTTCTGCTTTTCTTTCTGATTTGTGTATTGTATCCATGTCGAGCTGTGATAGGACCTGTCGTCCTTGAACTGACACTTCAACTAACTCATCCTGCAAGCAAGCAAATTCCTTTGTAAGGCGGGCTAACGCATCGGCGAGAGCATTTTCTCTTCTGTGAATCTTGTAGATTGTTACGTTTGGAATTTGTTCCAACAATTTCATGGCGTATCGAAAGTACTGCTCGAGTCTTGGTTTTAAAATTCTGTACTGTCCGGCGACCTGTTGAATGATCAACTGAGAATCTCCGTAGATGTTGATGTCCGTTATTTCCATCTGAATGGTTAATTCTAATCCGGTTATGAGGGCTTCGTATTCTGCCTCGTTGTTTGTACATGGTTCCGTTAAGTGGTAGGAGTATCTTAACATCCCCCACTCCGGTGTTATAAAGATTAGTCTGATTCCTGCCTTATCGGGCACTATCGTTTGCAATTCTTTGTTCTTTTCGTGCCGAGGACGCACCGTCGAAGTATAGTTCCCAACGTCGATCATCGGTGGTCTTCTGGGCTCATTATCTCGCTCGTCGAGCCAAATCGTCGTCGAGAGGCAAATCTACAGGTAAAGGGTGTGCTTGCGAGGAAGTCTGCTAGGACTTGTCCCTTTACGGCACGAAGAGGAACGAAAGTTATGTCGAATTGTAATAGTATCATCGACCACCTGGCAAGTTTGCCAGAAAGCGTCGATCGAGTCATCAAGTATTGCAACGGATTAACTCTCGAAATAAGGTTGACCTTATGAGAAAGCATGTAAAGCCTGAGCTTTTGAGCGACGAAGATCAGGGCCAAGCAGTGTTTCTCAATAGGAGGATACTTTACTTCCGTCAAAATTAAACGACGACTTAAGTAGTAGAGAGCATTTTCTTTTCCCTCATCATTGACCTGGACTAGCAGGGCTCCGAGAGAATCGTCTAAAGCCGCAGTATAAAGTGTCAACGGTCTACCTGAGACTGGGGCTGCTAAGACAGGAGGTGTCATTAAATATTGCTTAACGTCCTTGAAAACCCGCTGGCAATTCCCATCCCAAACGAATTTGGCGTCCTTTTTAACCAATGCCGAGAAGGGCTGACACCTACCTGACAAGTTCGAGATAAAGCGTCGAAGATATGCCAACTTCCCTTGAAAGGATCGTAGTTGTTTCAAAGTTTCGGGAGGAGGCATTTCTAAAATAGCTTTAATCTTTTTCGGATTGATTTCAATCCCGCGATGTTGGACAACAAATCCTAAGAATTTCCCGGAGGTGACGCCGAAGGCGCATTTTAAGGGATTCATCTTAAGGTTGTATTGTCTTAGTCGTTCGAAAATAATTCTCAAATCATACAGGTGATCTTCCTTCAGTTTGCTTTTGATGACCACATCATCCACGTAGCACTCGACTTGGTTGTGAATGAGATCATCAAAAATCTTCGTCATCGCTCTTTGGTATGTTGCTCCTGCGTTCTTTAGTTTGAATGGCATTACTGTGTAGCAATACACTTCGATAGGCGTTCTAAAAGCTGTAAGGTTTTCATCTTCTGGTGCCATCTTTATCTGGTTGTATCTCGATGATCCATCCATGAAAAAGAAGATTTCATGTGTTGAAGCGATGTCGATCATTAGTTCTGAGATTGGTAGTGGAAATTCGACCTTTGGACATGCTTTATTCAAATCTCTGAAATCCACGCAGATTCTGATTTGACAATTCTTCTTTCTGACTGGTACCACGTCGGCTAACCAAGTAGGGTATTATTCTTCACTGACAAATTTAGCGTCTATTAGCTTCTTAACTTCGGCTATTACTTGTTGCTCAATTTCTAGACGCATTCTTCCGGGATCTTGTCTGACTGGAACGGAAGTAGGATCTACTCCTAACTTGTGAACTGCTACATCTGGAGCTAATCCTGGCATTTCATCGTAACTCCAAGCAAAACAGTCCTTGAATTCCATTAATAGCTTGATGATGTCTTCAGAGTCTTCTTTATTGAGTAAGGAGCTAACAAATGTTGGCCTAAGCCCTTCTCTAGTACCTAAGTTAACTTCCATTAACTCGTCTATTGTAGATTTGATTTCTTCTTCAAATTCTGGTGGAGCGTCGTCGATTGGTAGATCTTCGAGATCTTCTGAAGCTTCCAAGCAGTCTTTATTAGGTTTGTAAGTGACAACCAAGCAAAATCTCGTATCATCAACTGATCCTACTGTGGCGAATCTGAGACCATGTTTTGAATTGGGAGGCCGACCGGCATTATTCCATAATCTTTCAAAATGTTGTGATTTCCTTTTGTCCATTGTCGAGGTAAGACACCACGTTGAATTAAATTTTGAATACAGGGAGAGAACCACTCAAAAGGTAATTCCATTAATTCGGAAGAAGTAACATCTTTAAATTGTACATCTTTTTCATTATTGGAAGAAGAAGCACCACGGTAAAACTTGATTGGTTTAGTACCACAACGTACTTCCTTTACCACCATACCCTCGATCTTATTAGAATGGATCGAGGTCAGGGTCATAGTATGTACATGATGGTTAATCTTCTCGTACATTGATTTATATTCTTTATTCTTTTCATCTTCAAGGGAGATCTTGAACTGGGGTTTCTTTTCACTTATTGTCGCTGCTTCTGTCTCAATTTCTTCTTCTTCTTCAGAAGTGTTCTCCCAATCAACATTGATGATCTGTTTCTTCTGTCCAACTGTTCCAACATTTCTTCCACGTCGCCTCGACCTCGGGTGCGAGTTCTGGAGAAATTTTCACCATCTCGCCGTAAGTGAGTGGTGAGTAACTGTTGGACTAGAACTTCAGGTTCTTCATCGTCTCGATTTTCTTTTGCTTCATTTGGTATGGTATTTCTGGAAAAGATTGTTTTCTTTGGGGGCGCGCAGTAGGCCGCATCTTCATGAATTCCAATTTCATGCACGGAGAACGGTTGCAAATCACCTTTGATACATTGTTCCCCTCCTTCGTAATACTTTATGCACTGGTGTAGAGACAACGGTACCATCCGGTTTTCATGGATCCATGGCCGACCCAGTAGAGTGTTGAACGATGTCTCAGAATCAATTATGTGGAATTTTGTGGTTGTCTTTGCTAAATCGCCGGTCTTCATTAGTAGTGTTATCAATCCAAGAGCTCTTTCTCCTTTTTGATTGAAGCCTCTTAATAGCATCTTGTCTGCTTCGAGCTCGCGAGCATCAATTTCCAAATATGCTATTATCCGAAGATTCATTATGTTGATTGATGCTCCCGGATCAACCAACCCTCTGGAGAGCGTAAACCTTCCAATAGTGACTGAAATGTACAACAGTCGGTTGTGATCTGCTGTTCGCAGTAATAGATCATTGTCCGTGAAGGTAACACCTCGCTGTTCTTTTAACGAGCAAACCTCATCGAAGGAATTACCGGCCATTTGAGCTAAAAAAATCTCTGGATCAAGTAGAGCCTTGATCAGAGCTTCTCTCATCTCCTTTGACAGGATCAGAGCGTCGTATATGCTTAGTTTGGCTGGTAGCTTCCTATGATGAGCTAGCACGTTGTAGTCCACTTTATTACCATGTTCCTCGGTTTCTTCCCGAATGGGTAATTCTTCTGCTGGGGTTGGCTCTTCCTAAGCAACCACCTGCTTTCCTTTATCCTTTGGACCCATTCTTGGAGGTAAAACTTTTCCACTTCTTAAATTTATTTCAGTTATCTCTTCTGAATTCGGTGTTGTATCATCTTGAATTGGAACAACTGGCTCCTCTGAAGTTGCTTCGGTGTCTGATGGTTCTAATTCTATCGTGATCGGAGCTCCTCGGAATTCATGAATGGACTCGTTGCTTGTCGAGCTTTCGTAGCCTCCTTTGTGAACATCTTCTTCATCGTGGTCGTCGAGGTTGTGCATGATTTGAGAATCGTTATTTATATTGGAATCGAGATCAGGATTAAGCCGGTTGTCGTTAGTTAAGTAATCATTAGAAACAGTCAAAACGTAGCCAACGCCATAACCCTTATCATTATAAGATCCCGCTGGAGCTAGTAGATAAACATACAGAGTCAGGAGTTCGAGGGATTTCTCCCCCGAATCAGAAACAACCATCCTAGGATAAGCAGTCCCTAGTCTACTCTTCGGAGCCTCGATCTTCTTTTCTTCCACGATCTTCTCCTCCTTCTGGGGCGGTTCTTCAATCACAAGTGATAGTGTCGGCTCGACGGGTTTCAAACACTGAGTTGAAGCGCCTACCGAAGCGGCCTGGATGTGATCCAAAATTTTCTTCGATGATCTTATCCAGACAGTACTCCATCCATCATCAGTCGTGTAAGGGTCTATCGGAACAATGAGATCCGTTGAAATAACATTGGCGGAACCTCCTTTTTGGGGTTCCTTCATGTATTCCTTTGGGATCGTTATGTTCCCTTTCTGGAGATTGTCATCAAGCCAACTCTTGAAAGTGATGCAATCCTCTATCTTGTGTTCGAGCATATGGTGGTAAGGGCAATAGTTCAAATGATCTTTCTTATTGACTTCCTCCGGCTTCTTGGGCTCTGGCAGCTGAAAATTCATTGTCTTCTGCTTCAGTTTTGAATGGATATTCTTTATTTAGAAGTTCTCTTAAGGTACGCGATGAACGAGGTGGTTGTTCATAATGCTGAGGTGACTGGTAGCTCGGACGAGGTTGATGATAGCCTTGCTGAGGTTGTTGATAGCCCTACTGACGTTGCTGATAACCCTGCTGAGGTTGCTGATATGTTCATTACGGTGGTTGGAAACTAGGCTGCGGTCACTCTGGCGGTATCTGCATTGGCTGCTTTCCCTTATCTACTGCCGCGACGATCCCAGATTTCTTTTCGAATGTTTTCACGGGTTTCTGCTTATCATTCTTGTCCGCGAAATTTAACTGCTTTGCTTCTTCTTGCAAGCTCCCGGCCTTACTAAGCAACTTCTCAAAAGTCTTGATCGTAAATCCTTTAAGGAGAAGTGCTATCGGGCCATGGATACTTTTAAGTAGGATGCCGACTGCATGTTGTTCTTGAAGCTGTGGTTCACACTTCATGCTTAAGTTTCTCCATCTAAGTATGTAATCCACTAAAGTCTCGTCCGGCTTCTGTTGCTCCACTACTAGATCACTGATAGTGATGTGGTGCTGAGCCCCGACAAATCGTTTAACGAAGAGATTCTCTAGATCTGAAAAGGTCTTTACTGAACCGTTCGACAATTCTGCGTACCAGTCGAAGGCAACCCCTGAAAAACTGCTAACGAACTAGCGGAAGAGTAAAGCGTCGCTCCCACCGGCATTGCAGCAACTAGCACGAAAATGTGCGACATGCTGCCGAGGGTTTCCCATTCCATCAAAAGTCTTAAACAGATGTGGTACGAAGCCTTTCGGGTACTGGACTGCATCGAACTCATTGGGGTAAGGTCTACCCGTCTGAATAGAAGCTCCACTCTTGGATTGTGCTAAAGCTTCTCGCACCTGCTGTTCTACCATGTTCTTAATGTCCCTTTCCGGAATCATGCTTTGTGCAGGATCCTTCTTTGGTTGCTCTTCTCCATTGACGGATGTGATCTCTTTTCCTCCATCTGCAATATGGATGATCTCTGGGGGTGTTTCTTTCTAAGGTTGTACCTGACTCTGGAGAGTGGCTAAGGCAACAACCATCTCTTCCATCCTCTTTACCATCTGGGAAATTATATCATCTCTTTTTCGAAGCTGTGCTCTCAACACTTCCGGTTCATCTCTTTCGCGAATCTGTCGGAGCACCTTGTGAAGCGGATGATGCTCGCGTTTCAACCATGTTGATCTCGGCATACTCCTCATCCATGAACCCTGATGAGTCAACTTCATCTCCTAGTTCTTCTTCTCTTTCTTTTGCTAACCGTCTGATATCGGTCCTTAATTTGTCCATGGCATCCTCTAGTGGTCTTTTCCGCACGGTCTCTCAGTTGTCTCGTGACGGTTGTTGAACTTCCTTCCCGGGAGTCCCCTTTATTGCAGTAGCACTTTCTTCTGATTCAAGTCTCCTGACGAGAATTTTCTTCTCGGGACATTGTTTTGGTCTTATCTCGCCAGTAGTATGTCGCCATACCATCCTTCTTGCAGCCGGAAGCCTAGGACCGGATGATCTGTCGGCTATATGCTGGAAGGTGGTATCCTCCCTAATTTGTAGACCTGATACAACAACAGGTGAACTGGCCTTTATCTTCTTCTTTGGTTTCTCTCGTGGCGACAACGAGGCTCTATTCGCGGTCCGAGGCGGGATTTAGCTGGCACTCGTCCTATCCTTCTTAAGATTGCTGACACAGGGCATCTTTCTTTCTTTGCCAATCTTTCTATCACAGCTTGCAGTCGAGCCAATGGCGTAGTCTTATCCCTTTTCCTCTTGTAATTGATGTAGTACGCAGGTCGGGGTAATGCATCAGCGATCCTAAGGACATTCTCTTCATCTGATGCGGCTGAGAGAGGGTGAAACCTGCTCCCTTCCAACAGAGGTATATACTCAGGCAGTTCTTCTCTTTCATCAGGGATTCCTTCTAGAAAAGCAATTTCAGCAGCTCTGGCTTTCTCGATCTTGGCGATCTTCCTGTTTCTATTCCTTCTTTGAGTCCGAGTTAGGGGTGCAACTCTTGAACTGGACCCAATCTCAAAAACAGATGGTATTGTAGCAAAATCTGTACCCTCCACGGTGACGGGCTCATCACAGACTTGGATTTCCTTCCCCTTCAGTTTGGCAGAAGTCGGGGTAGGTACTGAGATGACTAGACTGGTGGGGGTAGAGACAACAGTCCTCCTACGAACAGTAGTGCTCCTTTCAGCTGGAACCCTTTGTAGGGGAGGGAATTCTTGAGCCGACTTCAGGTTGAACTCAATCACGGGCTCTTAATTTTCTGACACTGTCCATTAGTGTGAAGAGAGTGACATCAGCGAATTTGATATCTGTGTTGTCGAATCCTTGTCTGAAAAGGATGATTCCATTGTCGAGCAGCTCATCCTTGTAAACGAAGAAATCCATTACATTGGTGAAGGAGAAGATTAGCTTTGGGGCAATCATTTTCTGGAGGGCAGATTCCGAATGTCAGTCCCGAATTATGCTTCCTTTCGTCGTAAAGTTTAGGACGAAAAAGAAAGAGTCCGAACACATTTTCGTTTATCTTAGTGCATTTGTGATTTTTAAAAGAGGTTGTTTATTAGAAGGTTGTTTATTAGCGAGTTTGTTTGTTAGAAACAAAGCGATTAAAGAAAAAAGGTCATAGAAAGGGTAAAGAGCCCGATTTAGAATTGGAAAGGAAAAGAAAGTCTTATGTAAGACTTCTCGACTCGAATGACCGCTCCTAAACTAACACCAATTGGGGGTCCACCCCACCTCAGAAAAGAGGTAAAAGGATCTCGGAACCTCTCTGTTTAGGGGTGTCTAAACGGTGGCTCCTAAATCCGAGAGGAGTTGGCTATACTCGTTCAAGACAGAAATGAACGGGGTATTCCAACGGAAGAATGGTAGTTTTGGTCCACTAGGGATATAGACTCACTATCGATTTATGAAAGCAAAACCATTTAATCAAAAATGGAGAGAGGAACTTTTCCCCAGCGGAGTCGCCAGAAGTTGTCGGCATATTTTTAGGTTGAGTGTTGTATTTTAGAAAAGGGATCGCCTACAGAAATTGTCGGCAAATTTTAAATTTTAAATTTAATTTAAATATACATATAATTTAGAAAGTATCATTTGATTTTGAAAGTAATTTTAAGTTTGAAAATTTTAAGATATGAAATCAAACCGATCTCACATCCCAAATAGTTTATATAAACGAGCACCGCATCACAAACCGTGTATCTATCCCGAAGAATAGACACACTGCTTGATGATAGGGCTTGATTAAATAAACTAGGAGATTTGTGACATCCGTTTGGTCTGCGAACCAATTTTATAAGCCGACAAGTTCCCCTGCTTAATATAAAGGAATTAGGCAGGGTTTATATTACCTGGGTCCTTAAAGTTCCCTATAAAGGCAAATCCTATAGTTAATTACATCTTAAATGACGGGAATCATTTAAGAAAACTCTCGATAATGATCAGTGGTTTTGATCTCAAGAATTTCAAAGTTTAAGATTTCAAAGGATTGAATTTTGGAAATTTCAATAGGGAATGGATCAAATTTGGAACAGTTATTTTCAAGAGTCCAAAGGAAAAGAAGTAGGAGAAGCTGAGGATTCAAGAAGAATCTTGGCAACTTCCCAAACTATCCTATTGTTTGGCTTTGATTTGGGAGTTTATTTAATATTACAATCTTGCCAATTTTAATTAATTAGGACTTATGTTTGTATGACATGATCATACAAATAGTCTGGATGATATGAGGGTTTATGTCGTACCAAACAACTACCTCGGAATTCTAAGACTAGTTAGGACTTAATTTGCATAAAAATGATTATACAAATGCCTAACAAAAGGGTTGAGGATTTACGTTGCACTAGGCAAACTACCTCGAAATCCTACGGTTTGGTTGTTTAATTCTAGGAATGTTTAGCTGATGTAGAGTTATTTTGTTGACGAAGATGGCCATGCTACCCACCATGCTCCGAGCTCCTTGTTGTTGCAAAGGTTTAGTTTTGGAAAGTAAAAATCAGGGGATGAAAAAAGTGTTTTGGTTTAGAAGAGTCTTAAAGTCCAAATATTTTTAATATTTTAATTAAAACAAATATTAAAGTTGTTTAAACGAACCGATTAAGATCCTACGGTTCGTCATCCAGCACCGTTATTTTCATCGAATTCACTTAGTCCGGATGAATTTGCTAAACTAAACCGAATGAGTTCCACACTTTCATTTAGACACGTGGAAATCCCGTTAGCAACACGTGGGTTACATCATCCGAGGTATTCTCGATCATTCGACGAGACGTTTTAATTTAATTGCAATTGTAGTTTGTTGTTCCGTTTGTGATTAAATTTTGAGTTGTTTTATATTTTGGAATGTTGTGGCAGTGAGTTTTATCTTGCAATGACTTTTAATTTAGTTTTGGTTTCAGTTCAGGGATTATCCTAAAGGTTTTGGTTTTCATGCAACAGTTTTATTTAACATCCAAAAAAAGTAAAGTACAGTGCATGTAAGTAAATTGCAGTAAAGTAAACCGCAATAAATAAAAGCGTACATGGATGCTCTTCCCGTCATCCCAAGCTGTACTTAAAACACATGTTAGAGCATTTAAACATATTTTTGCAAGATATACCTAGGTAAAGCTAAGGGAAAGGGTTTTGGTTATCTACCATAATCCTAATCCTATAACTAGTCATCTTCTATGACGTCTAGGTTCTTGATTTGGTTTTAAGAATGATTTTCTTCATCAAAGAATAATTAAATTCAGTTGTTCTTCTAAAACATCTCGTCGTATTGAGGAAGTGTTTAGGACGAGTCCTAAACAACTTTTCAATACTTCAGGGATTATTTTAAGTCCAAATAAATTCGATTGCACGGATGAATTAATCATCCGAGGAGTTTAGTTAAACTTTGTCTCTTGCTCAGTGAACTTAGGTATTTGATTACCTGATGAATGAAGTGACATCTCACTTAATACTCTATTTAAGAGTTATAATATTTAAAGCCTTTAGGGGCAAGTTGGTTTTTCAAGAATTTTAATCATTCTTAATTTAAGGTTTGAGTTAATGATTTAAAGTGATTTAATTTAATTATGAGGTTTTAATTAATAATTTTAAGTTTGGAATAGTGTTCAAATCATTTCAGATTTAATTCTTAATGATTTCATTTAGGTTTGTTGTTAAAAGATTTAAATTTAATTTAATTCGATTTTATTTTATTTTAATTTTAATTTTATTTAATTTAATTTTAATTTAATTTTAATTTTAATTTAATTTAAATTTAATTTAATTTAAATTTAATTTAATTTAATTTTAATTTAATTTTGATTTAATTTAATTTAAATTTAATTTAATTTAATTTTAATTTTGATTTTTACTTTTAATTTTAATTTAACTTTAATTTTTAATTTAATTTAATTTTTTTTTAATTTTAATTTTTAATTTAATTTTAATTTAATTTTAGTTTTAATTGTAGTTTTAATTGTTAATTTGGATTATTATTTTAATTTTTAATTAAGAATTAAATATTATTAAAGTGACTTATTTAGGGATTTTTAAATTAAAGAATAAATATCCTCTTAATAATATCCCCATTTTAAATATATTCTTTCCAAAATTTAATCATTTAATTAATTAAAGTTTCATTTTGATATTTTCAAAGTGTTTAATGGGTTTCTACCCCTTAATTTCTCTAAGTTTCAATCATCCGAGAAAGTTAAAATCAAATATTTTACCCCCCCATTTTGATTAAACCTAAAGTTTTAATTGAGGGTTAAAATTTTTAATTACGCTTTATGCGCTTTTAAGCTTATTTATTTCATAACTCACTAAATTGAGCTCGAATGAATTTGAAATTTTTATGTCACCTCACTCACATGTCAATTTAGACATTAGAGTAGAAAATGTGATTTTTCCGAATTTAATTTATTTATATAATTATTTTTAGTAGAAAATAAGGGTTTTCAAAGAAAATTCAACAACATTACCAAGAAAAGGTTTACATAGTCCTAAGAAAATTATGGAATATTTCTAATGACTAGAGGACCGCTTGGACCAATTTTGGTGATTTGTTTAATTATATTTTATTTATTATAATTATTTTGAGTTTTAGAGTATTAATTAATTATAAAATAAAATAAAAGTTGAAAAATGGATTTTATATTTTTCTTAAAACTCTCGACCTCAGGAGTTCGGAGAAACAAATTTTATAATTTTCGACTTGTTCTTTGATTTATTAGAATTATTTTAGTGAAAAAGGTTAAAAACTCATTTTTTAATATTAAAAATTACATTAAGCCTTTAAAATTCAATATCCTATCCTAGGGACTTAGGAAAAATATTTGGTTTGTTCCTAAGTAATTAGGAGTCAAAATGTGACATTTTTATGATTTTTAATATTTTTGTGGTTTTTATTATTTTTAAATTATTAAAATATTAAAATATTGTGAAAAATCAATTTTTCTAGAAAATTCCAATTTTAATTTTTCTGAACTCCCTTGATACCAGAGAAGCTCCAAAACCAATTTTGTGAATTTTTTAAAAGTACTTTTAGAGTTATGAATTTTTAAAGTTTAATTTTAGTTATGTGACTTAATTAATCCATTTAGTGGGGTTAAACATTTCCAATTGATTTCAAAATTTTATAAAAGGTTCCACTGACCCTAAGGAGTAATGGAAAATTGTTTTCAAGTCAATTTGATGTATGGTTAAACCTAATTAATTCAAATTCAATTTTAGAGGTTTGGGCCAATTAGGGTTATCATGAATGAATTAACTCAAATATATTTTTCATAGGGTCCTCTGGTCCTAAGAGACATCACCAAATTTTCCTAGAATTTATTTTACAATATGCTAATTATTGGAATTAAAATACCTAAAGCAGTGACATGAACTTGAAAATTCAATAACTTTTCACAGAGATAGCCTCTGACCTTGAAAAATTCAGGGAATGTTCCCAAGATCAGGGGCTTTAAAAGCCCTATGGTCTCATGTCATGGTGAATTGTCTATGCAAATGAAGAATCAAAATACTGAAAATAGTAAATAAATTATTAAAAATAAAATACTCATCCAATTAACTTGATATCTTTTCCACATTATTCTCCTCTGTTCACTGAGCAAGAGGATATTTTTATTTTATTTTTTTGATTTTTCTATGCAAAGATATGAATTTTTAAAGTTTGGGGCATTTAAATAATTCAAAAAATACCCTAATTTCCTACTTATTCATGTGGCGCCGCGTCAACCTCGGCAGATCCGAAAGCCCACGTGTCGCGCTCCCATTCGACGCCGTCACTTGAGTCAGCAGCCATGTGTCCCGTGGTTCATGTACCATTGCGCCGTCCGACTTGATCTCGACCGTCCGCTAGATACAAGCGCGATCCAACGGCTCCTGGTCATCATCTACGACTGGTGTGCACCCGTGACCGTTCACACTAAAACCCTAAGATCTCACTCGATTCTCAACGGATTTTTATGTTCTTATGCTCTATGGATTCGTCTTGAAGAGACGAACACATCCATATGGTTTATAGGCTATGAAATTAACTTAAACAAAGTGGAGAATCCCTGGAAGCTCGGGAGGAAGAGTGAGTTCATACCTTTGCTCAGAGAAGTGAAGCTTCGATCTGAGTTGTGTCACCTTCGATTGAGTCCGAGCAAGCTCCGGATGAAGTCTCCGGCTCCAGGAATTGTCTAAGTATGAAAGTGACCAAGGCCGATCACAAAGCTTGGAGGCTAGAAGCAATGGCTGGCCTGATGAGAGGGCTTTTGTTGGGGAACTTCTCCTCTTGGTCTGGTAAAGGTGTAGGATCAATAAATTTGGAGATTGGCTCACTGTGGTGAAGTGTCATGTTTTTGGGTGGATTTTCAACTCAGAAATTGAGCTCTGTTAATGGGGTTTAGAGCAAAGGAACACTGGAGATCAACTGCTCTGAGTTAGGAGAAGGTCCTGGAGCAATTTTGGCAGAGTTTCCTTAAGGTCTGGTTTTTCTCCTTCTTTGGCCGAGAGGTGAGTGGGTTTTAATAGAGGTGGCTGGAGGGCCTCCCAGGGGGGTTTAATGGCTCGGATCAGCTCGCCTTGCCAAGGGAAGAACGACCACGGTGGCCATTGGGCATGGGACAACTCAGCAAGTTCAAATTGAATTTTTGATTCAAATTAAGCCGCTCGGCCTGGTGGTTTTCCGGCGACCCAGGCGGCTGGCCGGTAGGGTTAGGTCAACATCTGGCTCAGAGGGGTCGGGAGTTGGCAATGGTTCAGTCAATTGGAGTTGGCCAAGTGTAAAGGGGCTGAATTGAAATGGAATGGGGAGAGGCTCATTTCGGGTTCAATTTGGTCAACCCATGGTTTTAGGCTTGGTGCACCACCCAAGGCCTGGTTTTGGGCTGAAAAGAATCATTTAGGTCAGCTTGGAAGGGGTGGTGAAGTCTCCATCCAAGGTGAGGTGGCTAAGCATGGTTTAGAGTGTGACATGAGTATGGTTAAAAATGTTTAATGAAGGTTTAAGAAAGACCCCCCTCTTCTTGCCATTAATAGCTTGGTGAGGTGGAAAGTGGCTCCCATGGCTTGCATATGGCTTATGCATGGCTTCATGGCTCCATGTGGCTTGGGCAAAGCTTGGTCGATTTCATGGAAGTAGAATTTAGGAATTTTGGTATTTTGGTGGAGAATTTTCATGAAGCTTGATTTGGAATGGTTTAATGATGATTTTGAAACTTAGGGGTGATTTTGATTAAATGGATCATGAATAAGAGTGTCATATGGACTTCGGATGAATTCTTGGGCTTTTGGATATGGTGGAAGTGGGCTTTTAAAGGCTTCATGGAAGTGGGCTTTTGGATTTTAAAATGGGCTTTTGGATGAAAGTTTTGTGAAGGACCATGTCAAATAAATATTGCAATTGGTTTAGGCATGTGTCATGAGTGGTTTGGAACAAGTTTAAACTGATTTTGAATTGAATTCGGTTTAATGTGGGGTCTTTTGGTAAAGGGGCCAAGGTGGGCCAAATTGGGCTAACTTGGGTTAAGGTTGGGCTAAAGTTGGATTTGATGTAAAATTAATGTTGATAAATGTTCATGGGAGTGTCACAAAGAGTTTCCAACTTTGGTTGGGCTCCAATTTTGGGATTTGGGCCCATTTGGGTTAGGTTTGGGCTTAGGTCAATTTAAGGGATTTTGATTTTGGGTTAGGTTTGGGTAGAGTTTAGGTCCAAATTTTGGGCAAATCAAGTTATTTTTTTGTTTATGGGGATGTTAGGAAGGCTTTAGAAAAGATTTGGGGCCAATTGGAGTTGAATTGGATGGGTTTGGGCTAGGTTTAGGTCATGGGCCAAAATTGGGCCTTAGGCCTCAAATTGAAATTAGGCTCAAATGTCAATCAAATTGGACTTAGATTTGGTCTAAATTGATGTTGGGGATATTGAATTGAAGTTTAGAATTGAATTGGACCAGAATTGGGGTCAATTGGGGTGGTTTGGTTTGACTTTGGGTTCACTTGGGTTTAAAATGGGCCAAATTGGGGGTTTTGGTAAAAGTGGAGTAAATTGGCAAAATTGGACCATAGTGTAGTTGAACAAAATAAAATTGGGAATATTTGGGATTTTCTGGAATTTTCTGGGAATTTTTAGAATTTTTAGAATTTTTAGAATTTTGGGCTAAGAAGGGCATTTTGGGTATTTAGAGGCTATTGGGGGTACTTTTGGAATTTTTGGTATTTTTGTCTATGGCTGATCAATTTGAGTGGGGGGAAATGTTTAGGATTGATTTTCAGGAGTTTTGGGTAATTTAGGTGATTTTGCAAATTTTGGGTAGTTCCAAGGGCATTTGGTAGGTTTAATGGGTGTGGGGCCCGTGGGTCAAAAATTGAAATTTTGGGAAAATGAAGATTAATCAAATTTGAGTAGGATGGAATCACTTTGGTTGAGCCATGAAGCCATATTAAGCTCATATGAGCCATGAGAGTACTTATTTGAGGCATTCACTATGTTGTTCCTAACCCTCTTAGCCACGGGCTTAGGGGTTAAGGACCATCCATATGAATTACCTACATGAGTCAGGAAGTCAAGTTGGGTGAGGGTATGGTTTTAGGACTTGGAGTGTGTGTGAGAGTGTAGTGTATGTGCAAGTCAACCCTCACCAGACCAGGCCATCCAAGGTATTCCTAAGGCCAAGGAGTCCTATAGGGAACTCATCCTTTAAACCTCCACATTTGATTTCAACCCTCTAGGTGATTAGGGGTCTATAATCAAGCTTATGGGGTTTGCAGGGAGTTAAGAAGTGTTTGAATTTCTAAAGGGTGGGTTCCACTTCTAGTCCTCTAAGATTAGTCAAAGGAAAAGCCTAAGGCTAGATCCTAAGTACTAAAGAGAGAAGCAAAAGACCTCATCAAAAATGAGGTCAACAGGACCAAACTATGGATTAGCCAATATTTTATATACAATCGACAAAGGGTACAATATATAATTACTCCTATTTGGCACATACAATATTTAATGCCCTTTTGGGACAACTTATTAGAGTGCAGCGACGTTTTTAAAATGTCGCCGATGTGTTTAAAAAAAACTTTTAACTAAATTATTCATACCGCTCATAAGCACTTTGATATTTTTTAATAGGAGGTGAAGCATTCCATAGCCCCTTTCTCACGTGCACTTATCACGTTGAGGTACGAAATCTCTCGCTCGCCCTCACCCTCCCCAATCGCACTCCCTCCCCCGTTCTACTACTCACCCTCGTCGTCGATCGCACTCGCCCTCCCTTGTTATGCTACTCACCCTCACCAAAAGGAGGAGGTATGATCTCTCGCTCGCCCTTGCTCTACCTAATTGCTCCTTCGTCCTCCTGGTTCTCTCGCTTGTGTTAGGATAATGGCTTACTCTTTCTATTCTTCATGGCATGATATTTATTGCTGATTCAGGTATATTAATGCCTTTTTGTTATATTGTTGTGATATTTTTTACTGGTCCATATTTTTCTACCTTTTTAAGGCATTTTTCGGATTCTTGAGAAGAAAATGAGATTTATGGGTTATTTGGTTGCAGGATGCTTAAATGCGTCTAACAAAAAAAAATTCTGATATTTTTTACTGATTCTTAAGTTCGATTTTTCCTTTGTTTTGACTTCAATCTAGGATTTCAATAATTTATCATCTTAGGGTTTTATGTACCGCATTTTCTCTTTTTTTCACGACAATTTGTAGATCATTGTTCTTAGTTTTGATTGCCCTTTTTTGCTTTAAGTTGTTTGATGCATTGGTAAAGAACATGTCAATGCATCTGCTTTTTAATGGAACTATTAGGGAAATCTAGACCACCATATACCCATTTTCTTTCCATTGTTTTATATTTTCATGCCTCAGTTGGGTTGTTTAAGTTGATTGATGTTAGCTAAAAGTTGTTAAATTTTCTTTCCCTACTAAAACTGCAATGTAAATATGAAAGTTTAGGTGTGAGATTTGTAAATACTAGAAAACTGTGTGCTTGGTATGTATATTTCTCTTATCTTTTAGCATCTAGTGAGGACATTTGTAACCTTAGTTTTCGTCAATCTCACATTTGCTTGCTTGGTATGTATATTTGCCTTCTCACATTTCCAAGAACAATGATAACTTCTAGAAATTTATTAAAAGTTTATTAAAAAAAATAATATTTTTGATGAATCATTCAAGCTTTAAGTGCTATCATATAGATACATAAGAACTATATGATATGCAAAAAAAATTCTCACACTCTCGTTGCAGTCTGAGATTTCACATAGATGGTTAACTACCAAATGCCTATTATTATTTTTATTCCTTTAGTTGTCTTACCCTATTTACATGAGAAATGCTACAACCATTCTGTGAAGATTTCAACATTGCTTTTTTGTTGGTTGTATAGATATTACCTGAGAAATGCATATGTAGAAATGCAAACCCATCAATTTACCCGAGAAATGTGTGGGCATCAATTAAGTGAGAAATGCATGATTTTTTGTTTTCTTCCTGCTGGTAGTTTGAACAGGGATTTTTTTTCATGAAAAATGAAACAAAACCTTAAGTGTCAACATTTACGGGCTTAAGTGCCAACAAGGCTTTCTTTTTTGTTTTCTTCCTGTTGACATACAATGTTTACTTGGTAGTTATATTTTAAGTTTCTTATAGTACAACATGTCTAAGGTGAATGAAGGGGGTTTGTCTGCTATGTGAGATAAAGAAGTAACAAATAATTTTTGTGATCTATGTATTAAAGAAATAGAACAGAGAAATAAGCTAAACATGTATTTTAACAATGAAGGTTGGCAAAATATTGCAAAGAGGTTTAAAGAATTGACTGGCGGGGATTACGACACATTAAAATTAAAAAAAATTGGACTAATTGAAGAAGGAATGGAAATTTTAGAAGGAGCTCAAACATGGATGTATCAGTTTGGGTTAGGAACCCATTAAGCGGACAATCGATGCCTCGAAGAAATGGTGGGCTGAGAAATTGGAGGTAATAAACAGTGTGGAATTAACCCGGACTTTGAAAAAAAAACTCGACATAATGTTTCAAGGGGTTGTCGCGATAGGAAAATTTGCATTCAACCCTACTCAGATGGGTTTTGCAGGCATAAAGGATGACTTCCCATCTGAACCGTTCGCAGCTGATGAAGAAGTGCATAGTAACCAAAGGGAGATGAGGGAGTTGTTGACCTCACTTTTGGTCGAGGTCTAGTTTCTCTATAGATTTCCTAGGATCTAGCCATAGGACTTCCTGGTGACTTTTCTTAGAGGACTAGCAATGGAACCCGCCACATATAAATTCCACATGCGTGCTTCCTTCACTTTGAATTTTCATATGGTCAAAGCCTAACCTCCAGGTTTGGGTGGAAGAGACCGAGCATACGGAAAGTTCCAAGTGAAATCCCTATAGGTGACTAAAGCCTTAGGATTAACCCTGAGGAGCCCGTATCAAACACTTACACTTTCACACTTACACTTTCACATTTACATTTACTCCGACATTCACATTTACACATTACATTCTACACTCACATTTCGAATCGAATACACTTCACTTCGATCTCCAGACTCTTTGGAAACTCATGTGTGTGGTCCCACTAGCCTTAAGCCTACGGCTAAAAGAGCTGAAATCACCACATAGAGGACCAAAGGACGCTTTCCTTAGCCCGTTGACCATCCGGAATCATTCCATTCTTCATGGTCTGACGATACCTTGCTTTTCCTAAATTTTCATTTTTACCCCGACATTACTAGTTTGCCCTTGAAAAGGGACCCAAAACCCAAAACTCCACAGAGCCACCTGGTGTTTCCGGAAATTGTTCTGGAGCGTTCCTCTCGTCAAATGATGAAGTTTGACTGTAAACATGTCATACTTTTGAGCTACCAGTGGACCCCTCGCGGCTTAAATAGTCGCAACTTGAACGACATTCCGAGCCCCGCAAAACCCTCCACAGTGGTCAGAAACGCTCCCAGACACTGTCATTCAAATCCAAATTTCATTTTACACTGCCTCGTACCATTATTTTGACATTTCGGACACTTTCCCAAAATGACCCCAAAATGACCAAAATACTCCTGCGGGCCCGGATGACCTCGGATTTTAAAACGGACTTCGTCGTTGCACTCAGAACATTGAAAATAGTAGGAATCGATATAAAATTTGCCATGTTTTGACGACCGACGAAATCGGCGCGATTTTAATTAAAATAATTACTTTTTTACCACCTAAACCCAAACCTACGCCTAATAGGGTTCGGCCGAACCCTAGCCGAACCCCTCCCTCCTTTTCGCGAAACAACAGCCGAGCCCCCTCTCCATTCGCGATTTCTTCCTCCCCAAGCCCTGGATTCGCGATTTTCTCCTCCTTGCGCCTCTCCTTGTCGTGGCTTCTCCTGCTCCTTGTGCCTAGGGGTGAGGTGGCCTCTCCCCTTCCAGGTAAGTGCTGCCATGAAAGGGAATCTCTGGCTCCAAGTCCTCTCCATGGGCAGCCCCCTATCACTTCTCAATGGATGGTCACTTCTTCTTTTGCTTTTCTATCATCTCCTTTCACTTCTATGGAGGATTTTGGGTTGCACTTACCTTGTACCCATGGGGAGTTTGGGAGCACCTTCTTCCCCCTCCCATGGCTTTAAATCAACCTTCTTTTTGTCATTTTTGGGGTTGGCCGAAAATTGAAGATTGGGAGAAGAGGAGGTGCTGCCCAAAGGTGTTCTAAATTTGTTTCTAGCCTTGCTTTGGTGTCTTACTTCAAGTGGTAACCCCCTTAACTCCTTAATTTCTTTGGTTGCTTGACTTTGAATGTTAGGATTGATTTATCTTGTGGCTTAATTGGTTGGTTTGGCAAGCCCTCCTTTTCTTCTCTTCATTTAGCAAGTTTCATTTTTATAAAAAAAAAAAAAAAAAAAAAAGTTGGTGCATCAAATATCTAAAGCTTTTCTTATCCCATGTGCAAGACTATTCCTACATGCAAAATGTTTAAATTTGTGCCTCTGTTCAAGGTCCTTTTTTCATGCCAAGTATCTAATTTTGGGCCTATGCTTCAAGTCGTTTTGCGTGGCTAAAGTTTGGGGCTTATGATTAGGTCTTAGAGCTTTTCTTACATAGCAAAGTTTTAGACTTATGCTTAAGATTTCAAAGTACTTTACATAAAAAAATGCTTGGGATTTCTATGGCTTGGTGCCCTTTTACTTGAAAGTTTGGTGATATCTTATACATGTTAGAGAATGCCTATGGCGTGATACACCTTACTTAGAAGAGATTACTTTTTTTCCCTCTTGTCATTTGGGATATTTTGGCTTTATGGCTTTACATTTTGAAAGCATGAAAACACTTGTGTATTTAGTGCAATTTTCGGATTTAGGGAGGTTCACACATGGAACTTTCAAGTTGGAGCACATATGCACTTGTTTATCACTCATTTCAACACATATTCATACACACAACATCAAAGTTGATTTTGCACTCATTTGCACTCATTTCATGTATTTAAAGTGCTTTGCATTGGTTGGGATGCATATGAAATAATTTGGTGAAATAGTTGCAATTTTCGGATTTGGAAGTTGTATGATGTACACACATACAACTTCCAAATTTGAAACCATATGGGCTTGTTTCTCACTTCCCCCAACATGTATTCATATATGCATCACTTAAGCTTCAAATTCACACACATTCCACCTCATTCCATACATCTAAAGTTCTTTCCATTGGTTGGAATACACATGAAATAAATAGTTTAAAACAATTTTGTAATTTTCGGATTTGGACTTACCCCTACAAAAAAAAAGTTCAAATGTGAAGTTATAAATGCTCTTATCCTATTCATTTCAATGGGTATTCATGTATACAATATCAAGGGTGTAATTCCATACAAGTTCTACCCCAATTCCCTCACATACACAAGTCGTGCATGATTTCTCATGTACTTCAGAAAATTCCACAAGCTCCATACATGACACCTACACTTAACACATACTTCACTCACATATCACTCGCATACACTTAACATTTTCATTCCATATCATCCCTACATGTCATCCACATTAAATTTAACCCTCATACACAATTTTGGGAGTGATTTTCATCATTCCTACACTTGCCAAAACAAAAATCTGCACTCACCTTTTGCCCCGGAATTGATCTACATTGATTCTACACTTGCCAAAGTGCAAAAACAGCACTTACACATTAATATAGAGTTGGTTTATATCATCCCTATGCTTGCATAAAGTGAAAATCTGCATCTTTGCACTTGCTTTAAATTTATTTGGATCACTTCCTTGCTGCCCCTATGCAATATACACTTGGTTCGGTTAATGGCAAGTTGGTAATAAGCATTCTTTTGTTGACCCTATGTTGAGATTTGCAAGGATGCCTACCATGCAAGTATATTTTGAATGTTCCTTTGCTGTCCTCACTTAAAATTTACATTATTTAGCATCATTTGGGTTGCTTTCAAGTGAGAAAAAGAAAAGAAAAGGAGGTGGCAAGTTCACCGCTTCAAAGAGGGATCTCGGATATGTTTTACATGCTTAGATGCCTTTAGCTTGCATAATTAAGTTAGGTGTCTTTACATTCTTATATATGCTCTCTTGTTTGCTTAATATGCTTGGAATGGTGTTATATGCTTGGGTTGCTTCACTTTCATATTGTTGCAGGTGTGGGAAGTTTAAAGTTGATGGCAAATGTGGATGTTATATATATACATGCTTGGTGCACTTTTTTGGATGGATTGCAGGTGTAAAAATTTGATTTTCCTGCCGTTATGCTGCCGAAATTTTCTCTAAATAGGATTGTACTCTTTTCATTCATTTATTTTTGGGTATGTTGCCATCCCCCTTACATTGTGGTTTTGGTTTCATAGAGTCATAGGGTCGTCCCCTGCATTTTGGCAAAGGGACTTGTATTCACACTTTATACACTACACCACATCACTACAACCAAATTACATTAACCTACATGATCACACATATCCCTACACCATTACATCACATAATATTACCCTACATGCTACATGGTTACATATCTTACCTCACTCTACATGTTACACCACATTCTTATACTATCTAACCTTACACATTACACCACTACATGTCTTACATCATTACCTTACACACTACACTTCCTATTACATTACTCCACCACTTTATCTTTTTATTTTACATGCTACATCACCACACTCTCTACATTTCTCCACATGACTTTACTATCTTGTTTCATTATCTTACATGTTTTATATGATGACCCCTTGCACCATGATAGAGGGGTTTAATCTGTTTGTGTCACATATCTTACCGTCAGCTCTCCGCACCACGTTGGGAGAAGCTTCTGTCATTTTGACATGTGTTTCAATTTTGACTTTGAGAGGCAATCCATTTCTTTTCCCACAATTGCGTTAGGTGGATTGTCTTCTCCTTTTTCTTTCCTTGACCCCCTCTCCTTTGTTTTTCACCTTGTTTCTTGGTTCAATTCACATGCTTATGCAGGACACATAAGTACGCATGTATAGTTTTCTGCTATATGTGGGGCCATCAAGCAAGGCTGTAAGTGCGGTGGGGATACTGATAAAATTGCATGAGGAAGATTATGAGAAAATTACAGAATGGTGTCGCCTGACTCAGAGACTCTAGAGAGGGTAGAGCATGAACTCACGACACTATTCACCCTTCCTTAGGGTCTCTACTTCCAGCTGTCTAAAGATGTTAGCAGTCCTACTTCGACTAGGGTAGTCTACCTGTGGACCATAATATTTAATATATATATATATATATATATAAATACATACGTTTGAAAAATACAAAAAATATTACCTCCACCACAAAATATCCTATTTACCTACAGCTTTTTACTTGCATGCAAACCCAAAATGAAATGTGTGAAAATTTACAAAGGTCCACGGTTGGCTACTCGAGTCGGGTTAAGACTGCCTTCTGCAGCGAGTCAGTCTAGTAGTCAGTACCTAAGGTGGGACATACGATCACGGCTCTGAGTCCTCAACACCACCATGCTTACTGTCCTTTTGGACTTGTAGTCCTTTGTTTCCTGTGGTTTTTCCTACGTTGTTTTCTTTGGATTTACTACATATTTTTCTCTACATATTCATTTTCCACGGATTTACTATGGATTTCCTTAACGGATTTGTTTTCCTGGTTTTCCTATGAGATACTACTCCTTTAGACCCTTTTGGTTTCTCTTGTGGTTTCCTTTTGGTTTGTTATACAGGTTTTACACTTCGTCTTTCACACACACACTGTGGCACACACACACCCTTTTGAGATTTACTTACCTCATTCTTTTGTGGTTGGTGTGCTTGTTCAGCTTGCTTACATAGCTGTTTCGCTTTCACGCACATATACATACTTGCTTACATACCTGTTTTACTTTCGCACATATACATGCTTGGTTATTTACCTGCTCTACTTCCATACATACGCATGTGCTTGTTTGTTCGTTTACTGTACTTTTCTTACATATATAACTGCTTGGGATGAAATAAAACACTTCACAACATTTCAAAATATAAAACAACTCAAAATTTAATCACAAACAAATTAAAACCACAACTTCAACTAAATTAAATCACCCCTTCGGATGAACGGGAGTTCCTTGGACGACGCAACCTACGTGTTGCTGATAAGGTCTCCCCGGTCTGAATGAAAGTACATAATTCATTAAGTTGGATTTAGTAAATTCATTCGGACTAAGGGAATCCGATGAAATAATGTAACCGGAACGAGGGAGCCTTGGGGTCCTAACCGATGGCGTTATAATCAACTTTAACATTTGTTTAAATAAAACACTAAGTCACCTTGATTTTCAACCTTCTAAAACACACTACTTCTCTCACCCCTACATTTGTCACCTCTAAAACTGAAACTTCTGCAACAACAACAAGGAGCTCGAGGCAACACACCGAGGGCAGCACGATCAAGGATGCGGAAGGACATTTTCAAGAGAGCGAACGGTGAGTCTACGACAACAACCTTCCTTCCTTAGTAATAACAACAAGTCATAGGACTTCGAGGTCGCTTGTCTAGCACAACATAAATCCTCACCTCCTCTTTTAGGCCTTTGCACCTGCTGCACTATAAGGCCTAACTCGTCTAGGTTTTGCGAGGTTGTCATTCCCATATGACATAAACTCTCACATCTTCCAGGCCATTCACATGATCGACATCAAGTGAATGTAAGTCCTACTTAATTAAAATTGACAGGAAAAAATATAAATTAAATCTTTCCCTAAATTGAGCCAAACAATAGGATAGCTTGGGAAGTCACCGAGAGTCTTCTCGGATCAGTGTCTTCTCCTAGTCTTTCCTCCTTTGGATTCTACAACAACTCTTTCAAAACTTGACACCACTCACCTATTGGATTCCAACAAATCACATTTCGTTGAAGAAAGCCTTAGCCTTTTGAAGTCGTAAGAACATATTTCCTGATTTGTATCGAAAGTTTTCTTAGGTGATTTGCGTCATTTAATATGTATTTAACTATAGGGCTTGCCCTTATAGGAAACTTAAAAGACCCCATATTAATATAAACCCTATTTAATTCACTTTTGTATTAAATGGGGGACCTTGTCGGCAAATACACAGGTTTCACAGACCAAACGGATGTCATATACTTATTTAGTTTATTTGATCGAGCCTCATCCTCAAGTTTTGTGTTTATCCTTCGGGTAAATACAAGGCTTAAGGTATAGTGCTCTTTCATTTGAACTTCGGAAAATATGAGATCAGTTTGACTTCAATATTGTTCTAAACTAAATTTATAATTAAATTAAAACTGTCCTTCCGAAGCAAGCGACGGGATTTCGATTCCGGCGGCCGACAGCTTCTAATGGGCAACCCCAACCAAAACTTTCATTTGAACATTTTATACGCCGACAGGAGTCCAGTTCATCTTCAAAGAGGTCCAGACTTGGTAGGAAAAATAAAGAAAAAGACACCTTTGAGAAAACCTCATTTGATCGACTCATAGAAGCTTTGGTGCTCCACCACCTGCTCAAGTCCCTAAAGCACCATCTTTGATTGTCTAAGAACTTTAGCTTCTCTACCTAAAGTAGTTGCAGACAGGCTTTTTCAAGCAAGGTGTGTCAAGAAACTCGAGGAGCCAACCCGTAGGCAAATGTTCATGGCGCTATAGCCAGAATTGTGCATCAAATATTTGTGTTTTAGTTAAGGAATGGTTTTTTTTGTATGTTTTGTTAGTTGTAGCTTTTGTTATGTTATGGACATCTAAATGAGCAATTTTAATATGTTGCCCTTTGTATGGATATTTTTTTAGTGCACTTTTAAATGATTAATGCTTGACAATAAGTTGATTTGTGTACATTGTCATTTTAAGTGCTTCATGTTTTCCTTGCTTTCTCGATCCTACTATGTATTAACAATTGCTGAAATAACTGACATTCTTGAATTTAGGATGGATTCGCAGTAGGAACTCTGTAAAAGAATGACATGGGCTGCAGCTATTGCAATATTGTTATTGGAGTATTACTGATCCAACAGTGTTCGTATACCCCGTATGAAGTCCCATTTTATTGGGGATAAATGGGTATGTGACATGCTTTCTGGACATCCAATAAGGTTCAGAAACATATTTCATGTGAGTGTACCTATTTTTATGGATCTCCTGAATGAGTTATCTCTGATCATGGCCTTCAAGGTTCTTCTAGAATGACAAGAAGGGAGGTGTTGGCTATAACATTATACATTCTATCACAGAATGAATCTATTAGAGGTGCTATGGAGAGATTTCATTGTTCATCAGAAACAATAAGCCGTTATTTTTCCAAAGGCATACATGCACTTGTTAGCTTGGCAGCTCAAATCGTTAAACCAGAGGATCCATCATTTGCTAGTACTCAGTGGAATTTGCCAATGATGCCCGTTACATGCCTTATTTCAAGGTAAGTGTTGGTTTCTTTACAGTACATCCAAAATTATACTTTTTTCTAACGTTGTAAAACAGAACTGTATATTTGCAATTGACGGTGCTCATGTCGATGTTCGACTACCCAGCGAGGACAATGTGGCGTACTGATCCCTGAATATTTATGTTTACGATTTAGATATGGAATTTATGATTTATAATATGGGATACTACGCAATTATACGTATCTTTTATCAAGTAATATATGACTTTCTAATTAAGCTCCGTGATATCGAACCCACAGGGAAATGTGTAAAACTTTAAAGAAATAAGAAAAATAAATTTTTACTTTTTTAATTGATTTTTGTAAGTATGTTTTAAGGTATTAATTTTGAAAAGTTATTTTTGATATTTATAATAAAAAGTTAAGCAGGAAATAAAAATTATCAATACTCTAAACATGATATAAAAGTTATAAGAATCAAATATCTTTTTCCTTCTTCAATGAATCAATAATAATTATAGATATTATGTTGTGGAAGTATTTAAATGCATTGTGCCAAATAAAAGCAATTATATTCTCTTCTCTTACTTGGTTCTATAAAGAAAATTGGTTAATTTAAAATTTTGAAATTTCATAGATGGGTTAGCCAGGGAAGATACCAGCTCTCACTCTAGAGTTCCCTCTATTCCCTCCACCTGGGGGCTAACATCTCATAACAAAATTTAAATTAACAAACCAAATTAGGGGGCTTTAGCCTGTCACTCTAAATTCCTCTAATTTTACTGCCCAATAAAGCATATCTCCCTATATATTTACATTCAATCATATGGACTACAATTCTCAACCATATAATTTCATGTGATTCTTTCCAATTGTTGTTTGAGACAATACCGCATTGGATCTTACATAATCTCATAACAAATTTTAACATCTTAATTGGCCACATCAAGAAGCAAATTAAGTTCAAGTAATTGAATCATCACAATTTATTCCAGCATTAAATACTTATACTTTCCACAACATACTTCCATAATTTAATTACTTCATCATCTAAGAAAGAAAATGATAAAGTAAACTACTCAGATTTCATGAAGAAAACACAAACACAACTTGATTTGAAAGCATAAACTATAATGAAAACACAACAATCTAACTTAAAAAAAAAGTGTAAAAACAAACATAAATACTTATATGAAAATCCTCTCCACAAGACTCTAGAAGTTCCTTTAGAATTTTGCTTTCCACAATACAACTCTACAGCGGTTGGTGATCCAAGAAAAAAATACTTATTTTTATGCCTTGATTTTTATTAAATTTTAAGGATATTATGCTTTAATGAAAGGTATTTTTGTATTTTTAGATGTAGGTGATACAAAAATGTTCAAGAAGGAGAAAAATATGAAAATGGAGCAAAAAGGAGCAAAAAGGAGCAAAAATAGAGCCAAAATACAAAATTGTCGAATTATCGGCTCGGCGCCTAAGCACTGTAGTCCGCGCCTAAGCGCCGGCTCGATACGTAAAGCCGTTAAGTTTTCGACAACTTTCGGGCGGTTATTTTGACGGTGCGAGCGGTTATCGGACCTTCGTAAGACCGCGCGTTGTTCCCGGTTTATAGGACATGTGATACAATGTATTTGGACGCTTCAAAACGGTTTTAATAGCGAAGAGGTGCGATGAAGCTGGACGCGGTGTCCGTGCTCAGCGCGATTCCGCGCCTAGCGCCGATTCCGGCGCCTAGCGCCGTACACACCTTCTAGAAGATTTATTGAATGTGGATACATTTTGAAGAGGCTCCTTGAGGCAACCCTTGAAGCCTATAAATAGGAGGGTATTCCTTCAGAGAAAAATGTCCCATCTAGCCCCCCTATCTAGAGTCCAACCTAGAGAGAGAATTAGAGAGATCATATTAGGGCCACCTTTTACTTTCCTTCATAAATTAGTGAGTTTATTTTAGAGTTTGTATTTAGAGTTTGAAAGAATTGGTGCATCTGTAGTTCATTACACTCGTGGAGTCGATAGAAATCGAAGTTCGATAGGAGAAACATCTAAGATAAGTATTTTTATTTTGATTCAAAGTTTATTTATTATGTTTTGTTATTTAATTTCAATGTGTTCTGAGTAGTTACTTTACTTTCTCCTTTCAATTATGAAAAGATAAATAAGATAATACAAAATTCGTCGAAGAATTAAAAATCATATATTTTCAAAACATTGTGATGATATTAATATTGGTTCTTAATTTACTATTTAAATTGGTCATTTAAATCGTTAAAACCCGTCGAAGAGTTTTGAGACCTAGAAGGAGATGAATTCTTAACTTGTAGATATCACATGAATCCTCGGGTAGATGAAAGCCTTGTGCGGGTTATTCAATGTGAAGTGTAAATAAATAGGAAGATGTTATATATCGGGCGTAGAATTGATAAGTTTTTAGAGTGACGTACTAAAATCTTATGATTTGGTTTATAGAAAAGGAAAGGGTCACTAGTAGGGCCGACCATACCACCCTTGGACATCTAATAGTGTGAGCCTGGATTAACCCATTCTACTAACAATACATCCGGACTCGATCTATAAGCTAGCCAATGTTCTTTGCACCTGGATCAAAGAGTAAAGAATATGAATGCTTCTATTTGGCACAATACCATAAATTTATATTCTCAAAGAATATTATCATTATCTTAGAAAATCTTGGATTAATTGAAAGGGAGAAAGTTGCTTTCTTATTGCTATTTACATCAACTATTTTATTTCGCTTTATTATCGCATCTAGTAAATTAAAGATATTTTATTTTTGATTATAAAAGAGATACTTTAAAATAAAAATATTTAAAGATCTATAACTCTCTCCTCGTGGGAACGATATTGGGGTCTTTGTTTCAAAGCCCTATATTACTTGATACGATACGTATACTTGCGTAGTACCCCTAGTGTGTGTCGGCATATTTTTAGGTTATGTGTTTTGCAAAGGGGTCGCCTACAGAAATTATCGGCAAATTTTTAATTTAATTTAAATATATAATTTGAAAAGTAGTGTTTGATTTTGAAAATAATTTTGAGTTTAAAAATTTTAAGATATGAAATCAAACCGATCTCACATCCCAAATAGTTTATATAAACGAGCACCGCACCACAAATCGTATATCTATCCCGAAGAATAGACACATTGCTTGATGATGGGGCTCGGTTAAATAAACTAGAAGATTTGTGACATCCGTTTGGTCCGCGAACTAACTTTATAAGCTCGACGAGTTCCCTCGCTTAATATAAAGAAATTGAGCAGGGTTTATATTACATGTGTTCTTAAAGTTCCCTATAAAGGCAAGCCCCTATAGTTAATTACATCTTAAATGACGGGAATCATTTAATAAAACTCTCGATAATGATTAATGGTTTTGTTCTCAATAATTTCAAAGTTTAAGGTTTTCAAAGGTTTGGATTTTGAAAATTCAAAAGGGAATGACGCAAAATAGGAATAGTTATTTTAGGAATCTAAAGGAACGAAAAGATAGGGGATGTCACGGATCTGAGGAAACCTCGGTGACTTCCCAACTATCCTATTTGTTTGGCTTGAATTTGAGAATTTATTTAATGTTGTAATCCTGCCAATTTTATTTATTTAGGTCTTATAGTTGTATGACATAATCACACAAATAGCCTCGAAGATGTGAGGGTTTATGTCGTATCAAACGACTACCTCGGAGTCCTAAGACCAGTTAGGGCTTAATTTGCATGACATGATCATGTAAATGCCTAACGAAGAGTTGAGGATTTATGTTGCACTAGGCAAACTATCTCGAAATCCTATGGCTTTGTTATTTAATTCTAAGAATGGTTTTGTTGAAGTAGATTCTAGTTTTGCTGACGACGATGGCCGTGCTGCCCACTATGCTCACAGCTCCTTCTTGTTGCAGAGGTTTAGTTTTAGAAGTCATAAATCGGGAGATGAGAGAAGTGTTTTGGTTTAGAGGGAATCTTAAAATCCAAGTGTTTTTTAATATTTTAATTAAAACAAATCTTAAAGTTGTTTAAACGTAACCGATTAAGATCTCACGAGTTCCGTCATCCCGCACCATTATTTTCATCGAATTCACTTAATCCGGATGAATTTGCTAAACTCAACTGAATGAGTTCCACACTTTCATTTAGGCACATGGAAATCCTGTTAGGAACACATGGGTTACATCATCCGAGGTATTCCCGATCATTCAACGAGACGTTTAAATTTAGTTGCAATTGTAGCTTTGTTGTTCTGTTTGGGATTAAATTTTGAGTTGTTTTATATTTTGGAATGTTGTGGCGGTGAATTTTATCTGCAATGACTTTTAATTTAGTTTTGGTTTCAGTTCAGAGACTATCTTAAAGGTTTTGGTTTTCATGCAACAGTTTTATTTATCATGCAAGAAAAGTAAAGTACAGTGAATGTAAGTAATTTGCAATAAAGTAAATTGCAATAAAATAAAAGTGTACCTGGAGGGTCTTCCCGTCATCCCAGGCTGCACTTAAAACACATGTTAAGGCATTTAAATATTTCAACAAGTACCTAGGTGAAGCTAAGGGAAAGGTTTTAGTTGTCTACCAGAATTTTAATCCTATTGCTAGTCATCTACTATGACGTCTAGGTTCTTGTGTTTGATTTAAGGATGATTTTCTTCATCAAAGAACAATTAGATTCAATTGTTCTTCTAAAACATCCCGTCATATTGAGGAAGTGTTTAGGACGAGTCCTAAACATCTTTTCAATACTTCTAGGATTATTTTGAGTCCAAGTAAATTTAATTGCACATATGAATTAATCATCCAGGAGTTTAATTAAACTTTGTCTCTTGCTCAATGAACTTGGGTATTTGATTACACGATGAATGAAGTGACATTTTACTTAATACTCTATTTAAGAGTTATAATAATTAAAGCCTTTAAGGGCAAGTTGGTTTATCGAAAATTTTAATCATTCTTGATTTAAAGTTTGAGGTAATGATTTAAAGTGTTTTAATTTAATTATGAGGTTTTAATTAATAATTTTAAGTTTAGAATAGTGTTCAAATTATTTTAGATTTAATTTAAATCTTTACATTTTAAATTATCTTAGTATTCCAAATTGATATTCATGTTTCAAATTTACTTAGATAGGAATAGGTGTTGAAATTATTGATATGTTTTGATTTAACTCTTAATGATTTCACTTAGATTTGTTGTTAAATGATTTTAATTTAATTTAATTCAATTTAATTTTAATTAAATTTAAATTTGATTTAATTTTATTTTATTTAATTTTAATTTAATTTAATTTAATTTAATTTTAATTTAATTTTATTTTAATTTAAGTTTAATTTAATTTAATTTTAGTTTAATTTAAATTTAATTAAATTTAATTTTATTTAATTTTAATTAAATTTTAATTTTAATTTTAATTTTAATTGTTAATTTTAATTTAATTTTACTTTAATTTAATTTAATTTTAGTTTTAATTTTAGTTTTAATTTTAGTTTTAATTGTTAATTTGGATTACTATTTTAATTTTTAATTACGAACTAAATATTGTTAAAGTGACTTATTTAGGGATTTTTAAATTAAAGAATAAATATCCTCTTAATAATATCCCTATTTTAATAATCCAAATTTTAAATATATTCTTTCCAAAATTTAAATCATTTAATTAATTAAAGTTTCATTTTGATATTTTCAAAGTGTTTAATGGGTATCTACCCCTTAATTTCCCTAAGTTTCAATCATCCAAGAGAAAGTTAAAATCAAATATTTTACCCCCCATTTTGATTAAGCCTAAAGCTTTAATTAAGGGTTAAAATTTTTAATTACCTTTATGCCCTTTTAAGCTTATTTATTTCACAACTCACTAAATTGAGCTCAAATGAATTTGAAATGTTTATGTCGCCTCACTCACATGTCAATTAAGACATTAGAGGAGAAAATGTGATTTTTCTGAATTTAATTTATTTATATAATTATTTTTAGTAGAAAATAGGGGTTTTCAAAAAAAATTCAACAACATGACCAAGGAAAAGTTTCATTCTTAAGAAAATTATGGAATGTTCCAAATGACCAAAGAACCACTTGGACCAATTTTTTTGATTTTTTAATTATATTTTATTTATTATAATTATTTTGAGTTTTAGAGTATTAATTAATTTTTAAAAAAAATAAAAGCTAAAAAATAGATTTCGTATTTTTCTTAAATTTGTCTGACCTCAATGAGTCCAGAGAAATAAATTTTATAATTTTCTGATTTTTCTTTGATTTATTAGAATTATTTTAGTGAAAAAGGTTGAAAATTCATTTTTTAATATTAAAAATTACATTAAGCCTTTAAAATTCAATATCTTACCCTAGGAACTTAGGAAAAATATTTGGTTTGTTCCTAAATGATTAGGAGTCAAAATGTGACAATTTTATGATTTTTAATATTTTCATGATTTTTATTATTTTTAAATTATTAAAATATTAAAATATTGTGAAAAATCAACTTTTTAGAAAATTCCAATTTTAATTTTCCCGAACTCCCCGATATCGAGAAGCTCCAAAATCATTTTTGTGAATTTTTGAAAAGTATATTTGGAGTTATGAATTTTTAAAGTTCTATTTTGCTTGTGAGGCTTAATCAATCCATTTGGTGGGGTTAATCAAGTCCAATTGATTTCAAAATTTTATGTAAGGTTCCTCTGACCCTAAAGATTAATGGAGAATTATTTTAAACTCAATTTGATGTGTGGTTAACCCTAATTAATTCAAATTTAATTTTAGGGGTTTAGGCCAATTAAGGTTATTATGAATGAATTAACTCAAAATATATTTTTCATAGGGTCCCCTGGTCCTAAGAAACATCACTAAATTTTCCTAGAATTTATTTTACAACATGCTAATTATTGGAATTAAAATACCTAAAACAATGACGTGAACTTGAAAAATCAATAACTTTTCACAGAGATGGCCTCTGACCTTGAAAAATTCAGGGAATGTTCCCAAGATCAGAGGCTTCAAAAGCTCTATGGTCTCATGCCATGGTGAATTATCTATGCAAATGAAGAATCAAAACATTAAGAATAGTAAATAAATTATTAAAAATAAAATACTCATCCAATTAACTTAATTTCTTTTCCACATTATTCTCCTCTGTTCACTGAACAAGAGGATATTTTTATTTTATTTTTGTGATTTTTTTATGCAAAGATATGAATTTTTGAAGTTCAGAGCATTTAAATAATTCAAAAAAACCATAATTTTCTACTTATCTAAGCGGCGCCGCGTCAACCTCGGCAGCTCCGAAAGCCCACGCGTCGCGCTGTGATTCGGCGCCGCCATCTGACTCAGCTCTCCAAGGGCCCGCGGTTCACGTACCATTGCGCTGTTAGGCTTGATCTCGACCGTCCGCTCGATACACGGGTGATCCAACGGCTCCTGGTCATCGTCTACGACTGGTGTGCACCCCTGACCGTCCACACTTAAACCCTAATATCTCTCTCAATTCTCAATGGATTTTCGAGTTCTTATACTCTATCGATTCGTCTTGAAAAGACGAACACATCCATATGGTTTATAGGCTATGAAATCAACCCAAACAAAATGGAGAATTGCTGTAAGCTCGGGGGGTAGAATGAGTTCATACCTTTGCTCAGAGAAGTGAAGCTTCGATCTGAGAGTTGTGTCACCTTCGATTGAGACCAGGCAAGCTCTAGATGAAGTCTCTGGCTTTGGGGAATTGTCTAAGTATGAAAGTGTCCAAGGCCAATCACAAAGCTTGGAGGCTGGAAGCAATGGCTGGCCTGGTGAGGGGGCTTTCGCTGGGGAACTTCACCTCTTGGTCTGGTGAAGGTGTAGGATCAATCAATTTGGAGATTGGCTTACTATGGTAAGTGTCCTGTTTTTTTTGGTGGATTTTCAACTCAGAAATTGAGCTCACAGAGAGGGTTTTAGGGCTGGATTTCAGTGGGGATCAAGTTCTCTATGTCTAGAGAGGAGTTTGGAGTGATTTTGGCAGATTTTTGGTAAGGTTTTGGTTCAACACCTCCTTTGGCCGAGAGGTGGTGGTGTTTAAATAGAGGTGGCTGGAGGGCTTCCAAGAGCAATCGGAGGTCGGGATCGACTGCTCGGTGGAGGAGAAGAACAACTGCAATGGCCATTGGGCATGGGACAGCTAAGTAAGTTCAAATTAAATTTTTGATTCAAATTGAGCTTCTCGGCCTGGTGTTTTTCGGCGGCTGTGGTGGTCGGCCGGCCAGGCATGGGTCACCCTTAGGGTTTGGGAGGTCAGTGCTTGAGTTTGGTGCCAACAATTGGCTTTGGACATGTGTAAAGGAGTTGGATTGAAATAGCATGGGGAGAAGGTCATTTTGGGTTCAAATGGGTTAACCCATGGTTTTGGGCTAGGTGCACCACCCAAGGCCTGGATTTAGGCTGAAAAGGTTCATTTGGGTCAGCCAAGAGGAAATGGTATAGTCTCCATCAAGGATTAGGTGGCTAACTTGGTTTAGTGTGTATCATGGATGGGGTTAAAAGGCTTAAGGAAGGCTTAAGAAAGGGGCTCCTCCATTTGCCATTTATGGGATGGTCACATGTCAAACTTCTCATGGCTTTACATGGGGCTTAAGGATGGCTTCATGGCTTCATGTGGCTTGGGAATGGCTTAGCCAAGTTTCATGAAAATGGGTTTTAGTGATTTTTGGCATTTAGGGGTGATTTGGCATGAGGCTTGATTTGGAATCATTTGATCATGTATTTAAAACTTAGGGGTTGATTTTGGTTAAAAGGATGACAAATGAAAATATCATGTGGGCTTTAGGATAGATTTTGGGCTTTTGAAATGGTTTTGGATGGGCTTTTAAAATGGTTTAAGGAAGTGGGCTTTTGGATTTTAAAATAGGCTTTTGGATGAAAATTTTGTGAAGGACCATGTCAAATAAATGTTGGGTTTAGTTTAGGGATGTGTCATGAGTGATTTAGAATAAATTTGAAGTGATTTTGAATTGAATTGGGTTTAATGTGAGGTCTTTTAGTAAAGGGGCCAAAGAGGTTCAAATTGGGCTAACTTGGTTTAAGGTTGGGCTAAAGTTGGATTTGATGTAAAATTAATGTTAAGAAATGTTTATGGGAATGTCACAAAGAGTTTTGAACTTTGGTTGGGCTTTGATTTTGGGATTTGGGCCCATTTTGGTTAGGTTTGTGCTTAGGTCAATTTAAGAGATTTTGGTTTTGGGTTAGGTTTGAGTTGATTTTAGGTTCAATTTTTGGGCAAATCAAGTTAGTTTTTTTGTTTATGGGGGTGTTAGGAAGGCTTTAGAAAAGATTTGGGGCTAATTGGAGTTGAATTGGGTTGGTTTGAGCTAGGTTTAGGTCATGGGCCAAAATTGGGCCTTAGGCTTCAAATTGAAATTGGGCTCAAATGTCAATCAAATTGGACTTGGATTTGGTCTAAATTGATGTTGGGGATGTTGAATTGAAGTTTAGAATTGAATTGAACCAGAATTGAGGTCAATTGGGGTGGTTTGGTTTGACATTGTGTTCACTTGGGCTAAAAATGGGTCAAATTGGGGGTTTTGGTAAAAGTAGGGTAAATTGGCAAAATTGGCCCATGGTGTAGTTGAACAAAATGAAATTGGAAATTTTTGAGATTTTCTGGATTTTTTTGGGAATTTTCTGAATTTTTGGATTTTTGGGGTAAAAGGGTATTTTGGTAATTTTGGGGGTTTAGGGGTATTTTTGGAAATTTTGGTATTTTTGGCCAAAGATGGTCAATTTGAATGGTGGGAAGTGTTTAGGATTGTTTTTTAGGGATCTTGGGTAATTTAGGCAATTTTGCAAATTTTGGGTCATTTCAAGGGTATTTGGTAGGTTTGGTAGGTCCGGGGCCCCAGGGGTCAAATTTTGAAATTTTGAAAAAAAGAAGATTGATCAAATGTGAGTGAAATGGAATCACTTTGGTTGAGCCATGAAGCCATATTAAGCCCATATGTGCCATGAGAGGACACATTTGAGGCATTCACTATGTTGTTCCTAACCCTCTTAGCCATGGGCTTAGGGGTTAAGGACCATCCATATGAATTACTTACATGAGTCAGGAGGTCATGTTGGGTGAGAGTGTGGTTTTAGGACTTGGAATGTGTGTGATAGTTTAGTGTATGTGCAAGTCAACCTTCACCAGGCTAGGCCACCCAGGGTATTCCTAAGGCCAGAAAGGTCCTATAGGGAACTCATCCTTTAAACCTCCACATTTGTTCCATCACCACATCTTGCCAAAATCCTTCTTATGTATTAGTACAAATTCATACCCTTTCAAGGTTAGGGAGCGTAATGTCCCTCTCCACCAGCACTCTAGCAGCTGCTGGTCATGCCACGTCATGGGTGGGAGGGTCCACCTTAAGAGATGTGCCCAATGCCCTGCTGATACTGAAAATGGCATTGGTTTGATATAATTGGATAGGTAAATCTGGAAATTTAAACCAGATGGGTGTGATTGGGGGCTCCTTGTTAGGATCAAAATCAGGGGTCCACTTAATAAGCTTCATCGGTGTTCCACCAATCAAGAGGATTTTCTTTGGAAAAAGTCTTGCATAAACCTTTTCATTACCATCCATAAGCCCAAGTTTCCACTATCCTCCAAAGTTTAGTTCATCAAAATTTTTCCTTACTAGCTTCATTTTAGGATGTTCAAACTGAAATTTTCCAATAAGGGTGAACTTAACAGCTTCATTTAAAGTGTCCATTTTCTGAAAGGTCAGAATAATAGCATGTTTCCCATCTTTAATTTTAATGCCATGGGGTCTAATGAAAGGGCAAACACCTTTTACTGCAGCTGCATCATGCAGAGCTTGGGGGAACACCAAATGATCAAAGTTCTTTGGGATGGTCTGCCCCTTACCCACAACACTTGCATAAGTGGCCTTGGCCCATTGTGCATTAACTTCCACATCAATAGGGTAGGAAGAGGCCATAACTCCAGAAAAAACAAAAACCAAACAGGCCCACCAAGATAGCAAGAGCAGCTAGAAACAACAAGTCCAGGTCAAAACAAAACCAGAAAAGGCAAAGCAGCAGGCAATAAGTTGCCCAACACCCTCACAGCTCCAATGGAACAGTACTTCCAATTCAAAACAGCCTTGCCCGGGAAACTCAAAAAAACACCAGGAGAACCAAAGGAGAGCCAAGCCACCTAGCAAACCTCCAACAAACCTTAGCCTCCAGGAAGAACCTCTAACCACCTGTCGAGCGCCGCCAGGGAGTCATCCCTGACTCACAAACCCTAGCAGAAGCAAAGCTAGCCGCCACTATCTTATATATATATATATATATATATATATATATATATATATATATATATATATATATATATATATATATATATTCAAGTTATCCAGCAAAAGGAGGTCTTTAGCAACAATGCTGATAGAGAATCTTCAAGCACAATTTTATTTTACCCAATTATTTAGGGTCTAATTTAATCTTCATTTCCCAAGCACTCAATTGTACACAAGACTTCTACATAACATCAAGCTGAATGATTTACATAACTTATTGTGAATCTGTTAAGTTAATCTGGGATTTAAGGCAATTATAATAAGTGGCATTGGCCCATTGTGACTCTGGAGTTACTGAACCTTGCCAACAACATGATTCAGCAAGTCTGGGATTTAAGGCAAAACTGAGAAAATTTTGGAAGGAACTGGATTTACCAAATTCTGGATTTAAAATTGCCATTTTTTATCTGGCAAGATTTAACTTGAACCTACTTAAATCTATTACCTTACGACCCCCTCAACTGTCATCAGATTTGTATGACTTTTTTGAAAAAAAATTATCAATTTGGACCATCAATGTTATTTCTAAAAAATTTCATAGAAGAATTTGCTCTTATGTATCAAATATATGCAAATCCATAGTACTAAAATATTACATCATCTAATAAAATTTACTAATAATAACAAAATTACATCCATTAAAATTACATATCGCATTCTCAATTTTAATTTTACCAATTCTAAGCATTTTATAATCCAAAATTTTCTTCAATACGGATGCTTTTTCACTTCAAAAGAGATCATTTATCTTGATTATTTAATGCCCTTTATAACAATTTAACAATCAATCAAATGGTGCAATTTTGTAGGCTTTAAAATCACTTTGCAATCACTAATAATACTGATCTCTATTTTACTTTATAAATTTCATCATATATGCAAATCAATCGTACTTGAACATCTATTCATCTTCTAAAAATAGCTATTAATAATAGCAATTTTACATCCCTTAAAACTACAAACCCATTTACAATTTAATTTTTTCAATTCTAAGAATTTTAACCAAAAATTTTCTCTAGTCATGATAGTACTGCACTTCAAAAAAGTTCAGCTATTTTGATAATCTTCCAACATGAAGGACTTTCAATGCCCTTAGTAACCATCTTAATAATCACAAAAATGATGCAATTTGTAATCTTTTAAATCCTTCTACAATCACTTTTAATGTAGATCTCTATTTTACTTGAATCTTACAAAATTTCATCATACATGCAAATCGACCGTAATCTTCTAATGATAGTTACAAATAATAACATCCATTCAAATTACAGAATACATTTTCAATTAAATTTTACCAATTCTATGCATCTCATAATCCAATTTTTGCTTCAGTCGTGATTGTCAATCACTTCAAAAAAGATCACCTATTCTGATTATTTTGAGTGCACAAGTACATACCAACACACATTTACTTTCCACTGCGCTATATAACCACCTTAATAATCAATAAAATGGTACAACCATGCAAGCTCTAAAATTTCTCTACAATCACTTTAATGTTGAGCTCCGTTTAGTAAAACATTTAAAAATTTCATCATATATTTAAATAAAATTTCTACTAAAAACCTGATGAATTAGTTAAAAGTGTCAAAGTATCAATGTAACCTTTTCAAAATTAATAAAAGTTGAAAGAAATTCTTTACTGCTTGTACTTAAACAACTAAATGATTCTTAAGAGTTAAGACTCCATAAACTTTTCAAGGTCGATAAAAAATAAAAGAACTCTTCTACAGTCCCTGAATTATGCTATTAATTATCATAGTAAAAGCTATCTTCATAACAAATTTATCAAGCATAAAAGCAACTTATAACAAATTTATTATCCCATCCCGTAACTTCAACGTAACCTCTCTACTTGCCACACTTTCCAAAAATAACCTTAATTAAAAGTTGCAAACTTGATCTAAAAGAAAGCTATCTTAAACTCGGAAAAAATTTGGGTCCGGACAGTAGAGATACCCCTCATGTACTTCTCATGTAACTCCTCTGTAACTTGCGTGTAACTCATACACATAAAGAGTTACATGAGAGGTACATGGGGGGTACACTCAAAAATCCGAACGCAGCGACACCGGACGCAATTTTTTTCCCTTAAACTCAGGCCAAAAAGAAAAGCTTTACAATACAAAAAAAATCACAACCATAATCATCGAAAATTCAAACTAATGACCAGTCATACTTGGTTATAACGTTACCAACATAATGAATGAGCAATCATTTGCATTATACAAAGAAAGGGATAACATGCAAGCAATAGCAAACCAAGAAAGCTCAGCAACATTACATTTGATAATTCAAAAGCAAGCATTGTGTAGTAAAATTCAACCAACAAAAAAAAATAATGGTATGGAAGCAGATAACAGTTATAAATCACCTACACACATCAGTAGCCCCTCAATCATCATCTTCAAGTACACTCCGGCGTCGTTGAATCTGAAGACAGAAATAAGAAGAAATTCAGCAATCAATACTGATTCATGTAGAGTTAAACACTAATATTATATAGGGCCTTTTACATACATACCACCCAATTCCTATGTATTTATATATCTAACACCTAACATTTATTTTTCTACCATTATACCACCAAAATTTTTCATATCACATCAAAAATACTACCATTTTAAATTAAAAAAAAAGTGAAATACACCTTTTCATGCATAAGTAACATGGCATGTATGTAAAAATTGGAGTTTAGGTGTCAGATGTAAATACATAAGTGGTATGTGTATAAATCTTCCTATTATATACAAGGTAAGACCTAGAAAAACTTGGGCTTATTGCATAAAAAATTATCTTAATTTATTAGAATTAAATGAAAATTTGACACTAAATAGGACGAAATGGAGAAAAAGGATTCATATAGCCCACCCCACTTAGTGGGATTAAGGCTTTTTTGTTGTTGTTGTTGTTGTATATACAAGGTAAGAATGGTGCACATCAATACTAACAGTGACTTTGGTCTGTTTGGTGGTTTGCGTGTTAATCTGCTCAAGAAGTGAGATGAGCTTTTCCTCAGAAACCTGCAACAGAACATGAGAGATGAGTTTTTTCCACAGAAACCTGCAGCAGAACAAGGGTGTTGAGAGAGAAATTATTATATCCGGATGCAGTAAGAGGAAAACGTGGAAGACATTAACGTCTGTTATGGACTGGAAAAATGGTGCATAACCTTTTCACTTATCTGACCCATTTGAGCTGCTCTAAGGATAACGTCCTCCACACTTCTCGCCTTGTCAGGTTTCACTAATGCGATTCTGGCAACTGTTCTTACATAAAAACATATTAACTTAATTACGAATGTGTTAGGAATGAGACAAATGTTCACGGATATTTGGGCAAAATAAAATATTTTAAGAACAATTCGAGAGATAGGCAATACTCTCATGAACCCTAACCCCTATGATTAAAAACAACAATCACATACATAACTTAACCCTAATCATAATAAGCCCTCTTTATATCAAAACAATAACAAATAACAAATGAATAAATTACCCTTTTAGACTTACACCTAAAATAGGTCTTCAAATTATTTGGCGGGCTGGATGAAGGTCCTCTGGTGCCACTCGACTTAATGGAGACTAAGGTGGAAGGCATTGGTCTAACATTACTCAACCAATAAGACATTATTGAAAGAGAAGAAACTGCTGCTAAATTAAGTTTTATGACTCCCACAAGATGTCATAATCTAGAAACCCTTTTCATTTAATTAGAATTTCTTTCTCACCTATCGATTTCTGGCACAACCTTTCTAACTCAAGTAGCTTCAAAAGAACATCCATATCTTCATTCAAAGTAGGGAAAAGAAGGCACATTATCGTCAATGGCACGTCTTACATGCAATATGTGAAACACCAAGTGAAATGTCGATCAGGCGGCAATTATAAATGATGGGTCACCGCACCAATGCACACGATGATCTCATAAGGCCAAAATAGTGTGGAGAGATCTTCTCATTCTTACATCTTGCCAATCTCTTCTGTCGATAGAGGAGTTTTAGATACACCCAGTCTCCCACCACAAACTGCAGATCCCTTCGTTGTTCGTAGGTTTGTTTCTACATAATTTTTTGAGCTTTCAATAAATACCCAACATGTTGTGCCTCTCTTCTATGTATTGATCCACCAGAGATACCAGCGTGGCTCTGTATCCACAATGCACCAAATGGGGTGAATCACAGCATACAAAATTTTAAAAAGAGTAATCATAGAAGTTGCATGATATGAAGTTTTGTACAAATACTATGCCAAAGATAGTAATTTAGCCCACTGCTTGGGTGCGCCGAACACAAAGCAACACAAATAGGTTTCCACGCTCTGATTAACAACTTTCAATTGCCCATCAGTCTGTGGCTAGTAAGTTGTACTTATCTTCAATGTGGTCCCTTGCATTCTAAAAATCTCCCTCCATAAATGATTCAAGAAGATCTTGTCTCGATCCGATACTGTCGATTTTGGCATTCCATGCAAACAGACAACCTTTGGCATAAAAACAATGGCGACGATAGAAACAATAGTGTAAGAATGAAGTGCAGGGACAAAGTGAGCATAACTACTCAACCGATGCATCGCCAACAAAATGATCGTAAATCTTTATGACCGAGCTAATTCTTCAATGAAATCCATTGTCAGCTCCTGCCATATCTTCTCCGGTAATGCTAAAGACTGTAGCAACCCTCCAGACACTAACATCATGTTGTTGGCAAACATCAAAACATGAGAATATGTGCTCCACATCTTTTCTTATTCCCATAAAATAAAATTCTATTTTTTTCCAATTGAATGTTTTGAGCGTGCCCAAATGCCCCTCAATGGAACTATCGTGAAACTCTTATAACTTTGGTATGTGTCTTGAATTTCGAAGTAATACAGAGTTCTAGATAAAGTAAACATTAACCATTCAATAACTAATTGAGATAGTTGTTCTCTCTATTCAGTGAGGCTGGTCAAATTTTGCCCAAATCCTCATCTGACACACTCTCTTTGCTTCAGGAACTCCTGATGCAAAACCAAAATAAATGTCAATGGAAATAGTTGAAGCTCCTCCATCTATCCTGATAAAGCATCAACGGCCTTATTCTCTAATCCCAAGTGATAATGAATCTCAAAGTCATATCCCAATAGCATATATAGCTACCTCTGATATTTCTCGATCATCATCTGCTGCTCTCAGAAATTTAAGGCTGCATTGATCCATGCATACAATAAAATGCCGCCCCAATAAATAAGGTCACCACTATTTTTGAATCGCTAGCACAATTGCCATAAGTTCCAACCCATAAATTGGCTTGATTCTGGCTATCGCAGTCAGCACTTGACTGAAATAAGTTATGAGTCGTTGACACTATATGAGGACAGTGCCTAACCCATAACATGAAGCATCCTTCTCTTCAATGAATAGTTGGCTGAAGTCAGGTAGCGCCAACGCTGCACACTCATCATATTCTTATTTAACTTCTCAAAATCCCGGGTTGCTTCTTCCCCCCACCGAAAATAATCCTTCTTCAATTGCTCCATTAACGGCTATGCAATTGAGTTGTAACCCTTCAGGAACATCCGATGGTATCCTGTTAAGTCCCCAAAAATTCTCTCAACTCCTTCAAAAACTTAGGTAGTGGCGAATCAAACTGATGACACCCCGCAGCTGACACCACATGTTAGAAATACTTTGCCCTCGAATGGACAAGTGAGCATTTCTTCAAGTTAGCATAAAGCTAGTTCTCAACAAGTACCATCAATACCTTCGAGTGATCAATGTGGCCTCCTAAGCAATGGTTGTATATTAAGATGTCGTCAAACAACCATCACGAATTTTTAGAGGAAATGTTGGAACACTCTGTTCATCGGTGATTTTAATGTAGTCAGAGTGTTGGTGAGTCCGAATGCAATAATCCGAAAACTCATACTGATCCTTATGTGTTTGAAAAGTAGTTTTATACACATGCGATGATAGTAGCTGAATCTGATGGTATTTTGATTCAAACCAATCTTAGAGAATAAAGCAGCCCCAAATAACTCGTCCAATACCTCATCAATCACCGAGATGAAAAATTTTTCAGGTACTGTTTCCTTATTCACTACTTGATAATCCATAAAGATATGCCAACACTCATCCTTCTTCACTAAGAAGACTGGGCTAAAGAAAGGACTCATGGTAGGTTGTATGAACCCTACCTCCAGAATCTCTTGTTCTCATCCTCCTGCACTTGAGCTTAATGATATGGGTGCGCATTGATGGAAGAAAATCCCTGCCTCAAGGTTATTGCAAGCTCGTGTTCCCTCGGCAATTCACATGGCAATTGAAAACTTCTGCCAATTGTTGCAGAATTGTTGGGTCAGTGTCAAAATTTCTATAAACTTCAAATCATTTGTCTCTTCCATGCTATCCAACTCGACTAAGAATCTCAATATTGTCCTAAATTGCTCCAACCATGATCTTGAGTGTCACCTAGGTCTTGCGTAAATTAGGGTCACAACAAAGCACTACCTCTTCTCTCCCTCCGGAAACCCAATCGTCAGGTCTCTCCTAAGGACTGCAACTACTTCATACTCAATATCACGTCACTACCTCCTAAATCTAAGGAAAGAAAATTCTCCACCATCTGAATACTCTACAATGTCAAAACCAACTATTTACAAACTCTTCTGTTTTACTCCATCATGTCCCCATCATTACTCAAAAATTTCTTGTGTCAGCCATCACAAGCCATAATTACTCCACTACTTGAGTGGAGATGAAGTTGTGGGTTGGCCCCACTATTGACCAACATTACTACATCCTACTCTCTCATCTATCCCTAAAGTTTAATAGTGTGATACGGTGTGAATCTCACCACCGATTTCAATGAGACTTCTACTACATCCAAGTGAGGATGTTCCTCCACCACTACAACCACCTCATTTCTTCATCCCTTGCCTCCACATTAAGCTGTGAGAACCTGCAGTCTGATCCTTGCAACAGTATCTTGAGGGAAACTTCTCATTACACCGAAAACGTAACCCCTTAGCTTGTTTCTCTTACATCTCTGTCTCCACAAAACATTTAATGTCATTCCCGATCAATGAGACCTTTGTTGCATCCAAGTGAGGGTATTACTCCACCACCACAAACTCCTCAATTTCATCATCTCTAGCCATCACAAGGAAAACATAACCCTCTGGCTCGTTCCTCTTACATCACTGTCTCGACAAAACATTTGAATGACACTCCCGGTTGTGACCTATTATTCCTGTCCCGTGGAGCCTCACTCGGGAATCTCATTATTTGAGTTTTTGGTATCGTAGTGGTTGTAGCATTTTGGTATGACACTCCACTTATGTTGCTCCTATTAGCCCTTTCCATTGTGTTTTCAACTTCAACCAACTGTATTGGTTTCATATTTTCTCTCAATCCTCGGGGTCTCAACAAACGAAGTGCTACTCAAATTTTTGGCCTCAACCCCCTTCATGAAGTTTCCTTCCAATACTGCTTCTAATATCCCTCTCAAATAATGCGATAGCAACTCAAATTTCTCTTTATAATTCATAATAGACCCTCTTTGGACTATTGCGAAAAATTGTTTGTGTAAATCTCCTTCCTACGTAGTTTTGAAATGCTCCAACAATTGATCCTTGAATTCCTCCCCTGATTAGCCAACGTTCTCTCCACTGATATCAAGTTAGAGCCTTCCCTTCCAAAAACAGGGCTGCAAACATCAATTTATCTTCCTTCGTCGGTCCATTAATAGCAAAATATCTTTTCAAACGATAAAACAAACCATAGAAATCTTCTCCTTCAAACTGCATATTCAGCTTTCTTATGTGTTAGTCTACCCAATTTTCTCAGCTGAAGCTAGTTACACTCATTAAGCGGTAATTGGATTCCCTTCCTCGACCCATAGTCATTTTCCTTATTCCATAAGTTCGGTTCACCCAATAATCGATTCATCCATCCCCACAAGCTCATGAATCAACTTCTGCTTGGAAATTGTCATAGTTGTCATAGAAAAAGGTACCAGCATAGTTGGATGCATCTATGGATAGGGATTCTGCTCACCGTAGCTCCATTTTTTAGTTGAAATCCTTTGAATCGATCTTCTACAAACCCGAATCATACGTTGTCATCGCATTCTGCCAACTGTCACTCGCTCCGACTTGCATGTCGCTCGATCCCTTCTCCCTGATGCCACTCGAGGCTAATCCACATGTTGTCACTCGATCTTATGGCCCCGGATCCGTTGAAGGCAGTGATATTGCCCCTTGCATTAGCCCTCGTACGTGGATCGTGTGGATGGAGGTTATATTCCAAGCCAAACTTGCTCCCCTTAGAATTGCGTTAGTGATTCCTCCAAAGTGATATTTTCCCCAGAGTTGAGTGGAACTCCACAAGACTCTTCATCATTTTTTCCAGAGTCGAGAACTGCCCCTCTATAAACGAGAATCGCCCCTCCTTGGACGAGAACCGCCCCTCCATGGACGATTAGAGTTGGCTTCCCTCTCCTTCGAATTTTTCCTCCAAAGCATAGACCTTCTTGAATGTTATTACTCCCAGGTACACCTCTAATACCAATTTGTTAGGAACAAGACAAATTTTCACAGAGATTATGGCAGAATAAATTTTTTTACTCCATAGACACAAATCAACACAATCCCAAGTAAATAAAAAAAAAACCTACAAATCGAGGGACAGGCAATTCTCTCTCAAATTCTAACTCCTAAGATTGAAGATAACAATCACATGTCCTAACCCTAATCATAGTAAACCCTATTAATACCAAGATAGCAATAATTAACAAATTACTAAATTTTCTTTTTAGACTTTCACCTAAAATATCTTCAAATTATTTGGCAGGCTCGATGTGGGCTCTGTGGGGCAACTCGATTCAAAGGAGCCCGAGGCGAAAGCGTTGCTCTAATAGAAGAGCATTGATAGTATACTCGACCAAAAATAGTAGACGTATAATAACTATGCAAAATGGCATTCAAGTGATACGAACTGCATGAGATGGTGTCATCTTCCGCAAGGGCCGCGGGAAAACTATAGAATTTAAACCTCAAACATGACAATATTGATGATGATAAGAAAAAAAAGACTCCAATCTATATCAAAGTGCCTCATTTGAGCCCATAAAATTAAAAGAAAGTTTAGCATAAGCTTGCCAAAATTAGCATGGAAATCAAAGTTGTATAAAGGGTATGAAATGTCAAAGCACAAGAACCCCAATTAACGATGTAACTGTTTTCAGATTTCAATTTTTATTAATTAAAATATTAAAACTTCTCTAGAAAAGGTGATAACTATAAAAAAGAGAAAATAACCCTTCTGAAGAATCCAATTTCAATGGACAAGGAAAGAAATGCATCTAAAAATGAAGCTTTTTTCAAAATCTAATGGTTTTTATCAATTAAAATATGATGTACTCCTCAAATGTAAAGTCAATTTTGTGGGTCAAGTTGGACAAGAACCGAACCTGAAAGAATGATAATCACCAGTGTCAAAAATCCTACCCAAAACCAACTTGACCAAACTTAAGTCAACCCAACCTAAAAATCTGTTAAGTCAAGCTGAGTCATCCATCAATACAAATTGAAAACAGCCAACAAACCCTAGCTTAGCATTACGTAAATTAGGCATAGCAAGAATATGAAAAGGGACACTTGTAATTCTTTTAACATATTTATGCCAACATTCTCAGCAAAAATAAGAGAGATTATTGTGTGCATATTAAACAAGTAGATCTACATGGAGATTAGGTGAGTAGAAGTTAATATTAGATGTGTCTTAACTTGTAAATTAATATGTTCACCCAATTTCATACCCTTGCACATGCTGATATCTCACAGCCCATCAAAGCTACGATAGTCGACAGCCAGCGTAAAACTTATCGAAAAAATCATGACTTGAATCATTTTGATCATTGTGTAAGTGTTAGGGCATCCCCTGGAAACAATGCACTGTATGGTCTGAATACAGTGAAAAGTGGGCAAGGGCCGTTACACCGATACCCGGGTGTAGTGTCAAATAAGCAAGGGTTCCCACAGTACGAACAGATGCAGGTAAAAAAAGAGTCCATGAAACTAATATTAATTAGGATCTTGGAATATATATACTCTCATTATTAAATTAATGAAATTAGTTGATATTATGATTCATAGAAAGATAAATATCTCATGTGCTTAAGAAACTAATGGGTTGGAGAAAAAACTAAGGAGATTGACAACTTAGGTTTTAAGCCTTGATATTCAGATAAGAGTTGCACTAGAAATGATGTAGGAGTAATTATAGAAAAGAGTTTGAAAGATAATGTTATTAAAATTACTAAAGTTTGAGATAAAATTATAGCCCTTAAGATTATTGTTGATACTAAGATTTTTAATATTATAATGGCTTATGCTCCTCAAATAGATTTAGATATATGTTCAAGAGATAAATTTTGGAATGGCTTAGAAGGCTTAATACAAATGATACCTCTTGAAGAAAGAATTTTTATAGGAGGAGATTTAAATAGACATGTCGGTAGAGTGGTAGAAGATTTTAGAAATATTCATGGTTACTACGATTTTGGAGGGATTAATGAAGAAGGTATAACTATATTAGATTTTAATTTAGCGTATGATTTTGTTATTGCTAATAATTTATTCAAGAAAAATGATGAGCATATTATTACTTATAAAAATAGATCTAATAAAACACAAATTGATTATTTTCTTATGAGAAGAACAGATCGTCAAGAATATAAAGATTATAAGATCATTCCAAGTGAGGATTTAAGTACTCAACATCGATTATTAGTTATAGATTTTAAGATGAAGTGTTGTAAAATAAAGAATACTGGGAATCGTCATCGTAGAATTAGATGGGGGCACTTAAAACAACAACAACAACAACAACAACAACAACAAAGCCTTAATCCCACTAAGTGGGGTCGGCTACATGAATCCTTTTTCTCCATTGCGTCCTATTTAGTGTCAAATTTTCGTTTAATTCTAATAAATTAAGATCGTTTTTTATGCAATAAGCCCAAGTTTTCCTAGGTCTGCCTCTGCCTTTCTTAACATAAGTTGTATTGTGAGTAAAATTCAATATTTCAAAATATAGGATGTTCATGAAGAAGCAAATTTTATGTGGGATAAAATAACAAACACTATTAAACAAGTGGCAAACATTATACTTGGAGAATCAAAAAAAAAGTTTTTATAATGTGCAATAAAATATAAAATATAAGTTATGATATAAAAATTGGTTTAAATGCAAAAGCTTGGAGAACTGATAAAAATATCAAACAACCCGTAGGGAGTCTAAAGTACAATTTTTGACGTTAAAAATTATGTTTTTAGTGATCTTTATAATATATTAGATACTAATAAGGGTGAAAAATATATTTATAAACTAACCAAACAAAGAGAAAAGAAAAACAATGATTTAACTCAAGTAAAGTGTATTAAAGATGAAAATCAAAAAGTACTTTTCTTAGAAAAAGATATTCAACATAGGTGTGTGAGTTATTTTGACAAATGTTTTAATGAATTTTCTAAAAATATGATTGATCCTAGTGATCTTAATAGCATTAATAATAATAAAACGTTTTATTTTTAACGTCGTATTACTAAAAAGAAAGTTGACGAGGCTTTAAAGAAAATCAAAGTTAGAAAATCTATATGACCTAATGATATCTCACTTGAAGTGTGGACATAATTAGGATATTTGGCAATTTCTTGGCTTACTAAACTCTTTAAAATTATTTTAAAAACTAAAAAGATGCCTGAGTAGACGAAGAGTATTTTGGTCCCCATTTTTAAAAATAAAGGGGATGAACAATAGTGCAAATTATAGAGGAATAAAGTTGATGTGTCATACTTTAAAATTATGGGAGAGGGTAATTGAACATAGGTTAAGACGTATTACAAAGATTTCTCATAATCAATTTGGATTTATGTCGAGCGCGTCTACTATCAAAGCTATATATTTATTGAGAGGTTTGATGGAAAAGGTCAGAGATGGTATTATTGATTTAGAAAAAGCTTACGATATGGTTCTAAGAGATATCCTTTAGAGAGTTCTTGAGAAGAAATGTGTTGATATAACTTATATTCAAGCCATTAAAGATATGAATACAAGAGCTATTTCTTGTGTTCGAACAGACGAAAGATTGACTAAATATTTTTCTATTTCTGTTGGTTCACATCAGGGATCGGTTTTAAGCCCACATCTTTTTGTTTTAGTTATGGATGATCATACTGGACACTTACAGGAGGATGTACCTTGGTGTATGCTTATTGCTGAAGATATCTTTCTCATGGATAACATGAGAGAATAAGCTCAAAAAAAACTTGAAATATGGAGGTCCCTTGGAGTCTAAAGGTCTTCATTTTATTAGAACTAAAACTGAATACATGTAATGTAATTTTTAGTAGCAGTAGTTCTAGTGACAGAAATGTAACTATGGGTGATCAAATTATTGAATGGTGTGAACGTTTTAGATATCTCGGGTCTATTATTCAAAGTTATGGTGAAATTGATAGAGATGTTATTAGTATAATTCAATGGTTGGTTGAAGTGGGAGAATGCTTCAGGCCCTATTGTGTAATAGAAAAGTACCGCTTAGACTGAAAGGAACATTTTATAATATGGTGGTGAGACCTGTAATGCTTTATGGCGTTGAATGTTGGCCTTGAAAAAAGAAGCATAAAACTAAGTTAAGTGTTGCCGAGATGAGAATGATTAAGTAGATGAATGGCTTTACACTTAGAGACAAAATGCGAAATGAGTATCTGTAATATGGTTGGTGTAGCTCCAGCAACGAACAAAATTAGAGAGTCATCCTAGATGGTTTGGTCACATTAAAAGTCAATCATCTGATGATCTGATTAGAAGAGCAAATGTTTTATATTCTACTTATGTTATGAAATTTGAGCACTACAGTTGGAAATTTCATTATTCTGATGCAAACGTGAAGGTGGGATGCTAAATATTGATATCACCTTTCATTTTCCTCCTGCTCAATCAAGAAAAATTATGAAAAGAGATATATGTGCACTGTTCTTTTTTTACTTTTTGAAAATTTATATTGAGGCTATTTTATATATTTAGTTCTTATAATAGACGGTTAATTTGCTTACTCTTGCCACTTTTTCAATCCACAGAAACAATTTCTGGAGATAAATTTTAGCAATGTTTTTTTTTTTATCTTTCTTTTTTTTTTTTTTTGAAAAATATACCATTAGGGATAAGGTTAGATGTTAGATAAGGTTATCATCTTTCATTTTGCTCCTGCTCAATCAGAGAAAATTATGAAAAGATAGATATATGTGCACCGCTTTCTTTTTTGAAAAATTTATGTTGAAATTATTATAATATATTCAAGTTCTAATGTTAGATAATTAAGTTGGTTACTCTTACCTCAGCTTCTGTCAGATAAACATTTTCTGAAGAGAAATTTGAGCACTGTTTTTTTTTTTTTTTTGAATAATTATACCATGTGAATGCCCTTGTGCTAGTGCAAACATCAAGGCTAGATGCTAAATAAGTAATCACCTTCAATTTCCCTCTTAGGGAAATTTATACATGAAGAGATATATGTGTACTGCTCTTTTTAAAAATAATAATAATAAAATCATGTTGAAGCTATTTTATATATTCAAGTTATGATGTTAGATAATTAATTTGGTTGTTCATACCTCCTCTTCAATCCCGACAAACATTTTCTGGAGAGAAATTTGAACACTTTTGTTTTTTTTTTTTTTTTTTTTGATAACATAACTTTGAGAATGTGTTTGCACCAAAGCAAACATGAAGGTGAGATACTAGATATTGATATGAACTTTCATTTTCTTCCTGCTCAATTAGAAAAAAGTTATGGAAAGAGAGATACATGTGCACTGCTCTTTTTTTTTAAAATTTATGTTGAGGCTGACATTAGATGATTAATTTTTTTGCTCTTGCATCTTTTAATCCAAAGAACCATTTTCTAAAAAAAAGTTTGAGCAATGTTCTCTTTTTTTTTTTTGAAAAATTATATAATTGGGAATACCTTTGTGTTGATGCAAACGTGAAAGTTAGATATTACATTAGTTATCACCTTCTAATTCTCTCTTGTTCAATCGAGAAAACTAATGCATAGAGAGATATACATGCCCTGTTCTTTTTTTTTAAGTTTATGTTGCAACTATTTATACATTCAAGTTTTAATATTAGATAATTAATTTGGTTGCTTTTGCATCTTCTTCAATTCAAAGAAATATTTTCTCGAGAGAAATTTTAGTTGTTAAATCCAAAGTAATCACGGAGACACTCCTAAGGAATAGAGCGCGAAGAGGAGGGAGGGAGGGAGGGAGGGAGAGAGAGAGAGAGAGAGAGAGAGAGAGAGAGAGCACAATATAAATCAATAAATTTGTGTAACCTATATGCATGAAATAGACCGCTAATTATACGAATGGGGGATGTATAATTACATATTGTACCCCCTAGTAAACATAGATACGGTTTGAGGTGTTTTAGGGTCTGTTTGGGGCAGTCGCGAACTATCTGCGATAAGCTGAACTTATCCCGATAATCTGGTCGATCGCAGAACATTATCCCGATAGTTCTGGCTATTGTTTGGTTTGTGCGTGTCAAAAACAGCTGATTCTGTTCTGGATAAACTGTTTGGATTGTGCTTTTGGAAAAAAGCTGATTTGCAGTTTTTTGTGGATAAATTACCATTTTGACAGGCTTTGTGTTGTTGTTTACACTAAAACTGTAATAGCTACACAGGTATTAAGATCATCAAACAGGTATTAGGATGCTTTCTACAAGATAGTAGCTACACAGGTATTAAGAACACCACTTCGCTTTGATAAAAAATAATACCCGTTTGTGCATATTACCCGAACAAAAACTGAAGAGGGTACTTTTACCTTGGTTCCTGGAGGGCGAAGGAAGGTTAGGAGGAGATGCCGAGCTGGGATGATTCCACACTTCCGAAAGGTCCGGGCCTAAAATGGAGGTGTTGCTTCGCTGAAGTGAGATTGACGGTCGGTTCACCTCCGTCGGCGATGTAATCGCCGCCATTCTCCGCCATCTAATCGGAATCGGGGAGCAGGAGGCGAGCAATACGCGAGAGATCCGTGCGAGACGAGGAGGGATCGTGGGAGAAGAGGGATCGCGAGAGATCCATGCGAGAAGAGGCAAAGGAGATGACGAGATCGCCGAAGAAGCCGAAGAAGCTTAGGGCAGGAACGCGAGAGGGCAGCGAAGTAATCCGTAAGCAAGAAACGCGGCCCGTGGGGTTCATCCCGAGAACGACGTCATTAAGAAACCAAAAACTACGTTCTTACCGCCGCGCCGAAAACTTGCAATCCAAACGAAGGGGCGACGTTTTTCAAAACGCCACCATGGCTATATGCTGCCCCAAACGGGCCCTTTTCGGCCGGGATCCTAGAAAACTCCAGGTCAGAAAAGGTCAGGTCCCTAAGAAGACGTCCGGTCAGACAGAGCAAGATGCTTATGCCAACCTTTTTGCCTGGCTCATTTTGGTTCAGCAGTCGTTCGCTGGGAAGGGGAGGAGGGCCAATGTAAACTATCAATTTGGCTATTTTTTGAAAATTTATCCCTGTACAGGTCGGGAGGAAAAGCTCTGACCAACTGTTTCGGGCAAAGCGTATCGTTGTGCTTATCTAACTGGACTAGAAGAATGTGGATTTATCTACACGGGTCTTGTGCCGGCAGGTTGATTTTTAGGAAGGTGGTCGAATGCCATCCTTCTGGCAATGCTTTTCTCCCGGTCTATGGGAGCTGGCCGGCTAGCCATGGGTATCGGATTGTCCCTGTTTGACCCCCACAATGACACGTCGTCTTCTTCCGTCAACCGTAGAAAATCCTTGTGATTTGTGCTAACACATTATATATATATATATATGTGTGTGTGTGTGTGTGTGTGTGTGTGTGTGTGTGTGTATGTGTGTGTATATATATATATATTAAAGTTTTTCGATTTTTTTGCTTCTTGATAACAACAGCCATGATAAGGACAAGGGAATATTAATTTTTGAAACAGATCAGTGGCATTCATGACTATTTATTGTGCAATAATTAACTACTTGATTTATGTGCTATGATCATTATAAATAAAGAAAATGTGATAGGGGACTCTCATCTTTCACACATCCCTTTGAATGATCTCTCATCTTCTCTATGGCTCTAAATATAGAGAGGGGAAAGCTTCTCAAATCCATTAGTGAGGATGCTCATGCTATGGTATTCCAAGCCATAAAGAAGAGGGCCAAGTTAGCTTCTAAGAGTGAATGGCCCAATAAACAAGTTGTGCCAGAGGTGAAGACTTACAAGCCGGTGGTCAAAGTAGAATCATCAGATCCAAACAACGGTCGTCCCGCAGAGGGTTCTTTAAATGCAGAGGGAGATATTCCCGTGAAGAAACTTCACACAATGGGAAAAATCTGTCCTAATGATGATTAGACGAAACAAGCGATCCGTCCTTCAGTTCTTCTCAAGCTGAGGGTAGGACGGGATCAAGAGCCTACTTTTACGCCAATACCTTTGGAGGCTCCGGCTACTAACTACCAAGGGATGCCTCCGACCTTTGCCCGACAAATACTTTCCAGCTCGTTGTTTCTCATCTTAAGCCAAAGGCGTGGGAGGATGGGGGGGGGGGGGGGACTTGCTCCTTAACAACCTCGGACATGAATTGGTTGATGGGCCCCCTTCCAATAAGTACGAAGACTCAGCTTCCCACTGAATGTGATGCTGCCCAGATCGATATTGCAATAGATTTGGTGTCCGCCGAAGGCTCTAGTTGTTTTGGAGGACCATGCGGGGATGAATCGAAGTACCCGACAGTCGACCTGGCGGGATTGATAAGAGTGCAAAGATCGTCCGACTTGGTTGAGTTTCGTTTTCATGATGCTGAGGCTCTGTCGAGTCAAGAAATGATCGTCTTCAGCTCAAGAATACAAGCTAGAACAGTTTAAGTAAGAATTAGCCGCGGTTTGGGCTTGTGAGGTCACTCTTTTGGATCAGCTAACATCTCTAAGAGCCGAGTTAACCGCAGTCTTCAATCTCCTGGTTGTACTCTAAGATGAATAGAGAAGATAAGGTTAAAACAGAAGGCGAGAGAATATATAAACTATTCTCAATTGGGGTATGTCCCGACTGAGGCTACGAACGATAATTTTGTAAATTTTTTTCTTTCCAAGTAGCCTTTAGCGGACAAAGTTCTTTCCCGCCGAGTGGTTTTAATCGAATGAAAAATGTGTAAATATTTGCTTTTGTTAATATATTCATATACGCAAGTTTAATTTTTTGTTCTTCGATATTTGTGTTGGATTTGACTCTTTACTCGCGCTTTGATGTAGCGAAAATACCCTACTAGCCTGTGTCGCTTCGACTTCGATCATGCGCTATAAGTTTGTGAATCAGTCGATTAGCTCCTCATGTCATCCTCCTCCTCTGTGTTACTCCTCTTCTCCTTGTCGCTCATGACTCCCAAGTGCTCCTCAGAACTCTTCGGCGTGAACTCACCAAGAGTTGCGTCGGTCATTTTAGAGAGGCGGGTGGAGGATTTGCTAAAGTCATTTGTCTTCGGGTCAGAAGTCCTTCGACCGGTTGCGGAGGGTGAGAAATCGGCTCGCAACTTTGGCGATAGTCTGACCAAGTATGCCGATTAGCTTCGAACAGTCTGAGGCTGTCATTTTATAGTGAGATGAGATCTATCTTCAACAGTTACGTTGTCATCTTGCACAGGTGACACTGAATTCTATCGCGATAGTCATGACTTCCGTCATATTCCTCCGATGGGCAGAACACCATGGTCCATTGAACTCTTCTCCTATTTCTTCAAGTTCAATGCGGATCGGGATGGCTATGTCTTTTTCCCTTATGGCCCCAAACTTCGGGAGACAAGGTCGAGAGTAGGTCAAGGATTGGCAGTCGAAGTTTGTAATTGCTACGCAAAGGAGGAGCTAAGGGATTTCAATCCGGCCCATTAACAAGGAAGTGAAGAGACTGAAGCTTATGTCGGAACATGTTTGGTCCGGTGCTATGCTGATATGATTGAGGGACATGAACAGTCAGTGTTCCAATTCGTTGAGTGGGACGTTGTCAACAAGGTCATATAGCCCGAGACTTTCAGCGACATGACTAAGAGTTTGTGAGAAAGATCAAATGCCAGAGAGAAGAGAAGGATGAAGGTGGTAGCGTCAAAGGCCTCTGATAGGAAGCCTGGGGCGAAGAAGCCTCTAAGGAGGGGGGCCCGCTTCACGATTGAGAAAGCCCCCGTAAAAATCTGGCGTTTGTAAGAAAAATTTTCTTTTTTTTTTTTTTTTTGAACGGTTGGCTCTATGGAGCATGTGCGGGGACTTCAGGCGTGCTCCAGGAGACTTCATCAGAATCATCACAGTTCCAAGAGTCGAATTCTAGGGAAGAGGCTCACCCGGGCGGACTAACTGAGAGGAAGGAGGAGTTAGGTGTCCCTTACCTCGACCCTCAAGAAAGGGTTGTTGCGCAACAATCATCTCCCCTACTATTTGTATCTAATTCTGAGGATAATGAGGGTTCCGAAGCTAAAATCCAGAAGTAGGCCGGGATTGGAATAGGAAAAAAACCCGCTTATGAAGATCCAACAATGCCTCCTCCTTTGTCTCAGGAAGAAGGCTTGCCCCCATGGTGGGTAGGCTGGCTAGATAGCGAGAGTAACATGTTTGGGAGTTCGGGTGGTCAGTACATAATGATGGATACCCAAAAGGACTGGGTCACCAGTCTTCCCCCTAGGGAGGCACCAGCTCTTCCCAGATTCTTAACGGAAGTGATCCAATCCGACAGTCTCAACTCCGTGTTAGCAGGCATGGGCTACGACGATCTATGTGAGACCAGCACTTTGGCCTTGTCAGTTTCTCACTACAAGGCGAAGGCCCTAGTACATGGGGAACAGAAAAGGAAGGTTACCAGCTAGAAGGTAGCCGCTGTTGCGGAACACGAGAGGAAGGCTGAGTTGGAGCTTCTACACCTGCGGAAGAAATAGAAAGATTCAACCCAAGCATGAGAGACAAAGGCTCACAACTACAAACAGACCATCGCCGCATTGACGGCAAAAAATAAGGATCTAGAGGAAAAGATGTTTGGGATGATCACCAAAGGGGATCTAATGGTGGCGCTTTCACAACAAATTCAAGTCGATATGGATATGGCGGCGGAACACTTTGTAAAGGGAGGACTAGTTGAGCCCACATGGGCGGATATTGACCAATTCGCCTCTCTTCTTGTTGATTTTGAGGATGAAGATGAAGGGGCAGATCAGTCAGGGGGAGAAGAAGTGGGAAGCGATGGCAAACCTGAAGCCTCCTAGGTGTCATATATGCATCACTTTTGTATTTCCTATATATGTAAAGAAATCTTGAAAATATTAGCACCGTTCAACAATGCTTGGATGGCGGACACCCATGTATTCATAGGAAAATGTTGTACAACATTCGAGAAAATGAATAGAAGTCTTTTCCGGTTTTCTTACTTCTTTTATTTTATTCACATTGTTTTTGTCTATTGCAAAACGCTTACCTTTCGGTAGCTAGCACTTGCTTGTACGGCTTCATAAGATAGCTTGGCGCAGTAGTCACCATTCTTCCGAGTGTCAGGTAAATGATTTTCATTTTCTAGCTTTTCTAATTCCCCAAGCATTTTTCTAACTTAAAAATTTTGTGCCTTCGATTAGCAAAGGTGTTTGTTAATTATATATATATTTTTGGCGGAGCATTAGAGAAAATTATGAATTGCAAACGAAAAATGAAAGAAAAAATTTTTCATCTTCAAGGTTTTTAGTACAAAACAAAGGAGTGATGAGTTTATGAAAAATATTTCTTGAGGTCATCTCCGCTCCAAGTCTAGGAGAGCTCATTATTTGCATAGGTCTTTAGCTTGTACGCTTCGGTTCCTGCCTAACAGTCGATGTAGGTCCCGCTCCACGTTTGGTCCAGCTTTCCAACCGCCCTCCCTCATGCTGCAAGTCAAACTTCTTCAATACCAGATCTCCGAAAAAGAATGCTTTCTTCTGGACATGCAGTTGCAGTATCGGGCGGCTTTCCTCTTGACCTCTTCCTGCCACAGGGCTAACTGTGCTCAAACTTATTCCGTAAGATCCAACGTAAGCATCTTTCCCTCATTGTTTGCTTCCAGTTATCCTAATAGATTCCCTTCGTTGAACATTGTAGCTGAGAAGACTCTTTGGTTGTAATGGTTGCCTTCTACCGATAGCATGGCTTCCATTCCATGTGAAAGCATGAACGGCGTTGGCCGGTTGCGATTGATGGAGTCGTGCAGACGGCCTACAAAAAGGACATTACGACATCCCCAGCTACCTTTCGCCCCTTCTATCTTGAAAAAGAATTTAATTGTTGTCTCGTCCTGGCCATTAGTCTGAGAATGATGAACAAAAGAAAATTGGAGGCTTATTCCATGATCTTCATAAAAATTCTGAACCTTCCTGTCTGCAAATTGCATCTCGTTATCTGTGATGATGATCAATTGCAGACCATAGTAGTGGATGATGAAGTTCTAAACGACGTCCGCAGTGTTTGGTCGAGATCTTTGGCCTCAATCCACTTCAAAAGTAGTCTACTACTACTAGGAGGAAGCGGCGATGTCCTTTGGAAGGTAGAAATGGTCCATAATATCCAAATCCCAGAAGGCGAAAGGCCATGGGCTGGTGATTGGTTGAAGCTTGTGGGCCTACTGATGTTGCAATGGACCATACTTCTAGCATTGCTCACAGCTCTTGGAGAAGGCTTCGGCATCCTTTAGCAGTGTCAGCTAGAAGCACCCCTGTCGTTGGAGGTGCAACGTCTTTCCTCCTGAGTAGCTCCCACACTTCCTGGAATGAACTTCTCGAAGGACGTCTTCCACTTTGCTTTCCCTTATGCACCTCAGGTACAATGATGCTGTAGATTTCGAAAGAGCATTCTTTATATCAGCAAATATTGTGCAGCTTTACATTTAAATCTCCTGGGGTTCGCTATCTCCTCTGCAACGTCTCCCATTTCTAAAAACTTGATGAAGGGATCTACCCAGCTCTTGAACTCTTCATCTTCAACCGCCATCGCTTCGATTTCTTCTATAACCGGTCGGCTGAGTATCCGTGGAGTTTCGTTCCCCAGGAGAACGCATCTGGATGGCAAGTCCGCCACCGAGTTCTCCTCTCTGTCAATGGAATTGAGTGAATTTCCATATTTTTGCCTTGGCTTTGATGAGGTATTTGATCATTATTTCATCTCTAGCCTCCAATTCTCTGTTTATTTGATTATTACCAATTGTGAGTTTGATTTCACTACGAGAATCCGGTCGTCCATCTCGTAGGCTAGACTTAGGTCGGCACTAAGAGCTTCATACTCCACCTAGTTGTTCGTCATCTTGAATTCCACCGCCACTGAGTGGTATATGTGCTCTCCTGCGGGGCTGCTCAAAACAAGCCCTAATCCCGCTCTTGTTCTATTTGAGACGTCGTCTACGTATGAGAACCACTCTTGTTGATTACTTTGACCTTCTCCCTGTTATTCTTGTTCCGAAAAATCCATCAGGAAGTCCTAGACAACATGCCCTTTGATGGACCGTCCGAGGAATGTATGTGATGCCGAACTCATTCAGGTCCACTCCCCAATTGCGTAGCCGGTCGGAGTGTTGTGGCCAAAAAAAACATCGATCACACAGAGGCGACACATTGTTATGCTCAACTTGCCTTACAGGATAGTTTTTTTTTTTTTTTTTTGTTAGAAATCTACATCATAGTCATCCCATGTCAGTTTTTGTTGAAAGGGAAGAAGTTTTTGTGAGTTTGCTACTTAGCGGTCGGTTTGTTTTGTGCTTGGGCAAGGTCCTTGCCCTTTTTTACTTGTAATTTATTAATAGTTAATGCAGATGCACACCTTTCAAGGGAAAGCACCGACTTCAGCGGGTGATTCGAAATCACCTGAATGTGATGTGTCTGGAAAAAGGGTGCAAATTGCAGGCCGATACAATTAAAGAAAAAGTAACTTTCTCAATAATTGGATACTTAGCCTCCGCTCTCCGGAGAACATGGTTGGTATATTAGTTAATGCAAAAGCACACCTTTCAAGGGAAAACACCGACTTAAGCGGGTGATTCGAAATCACCCGAATGGGATGCATTTAGAAAAAGCTTGCAACCTGCGGGCTGATAGATTTAAAGAAAAAGTGAATTTCTCCATAATTGGATACTTAGGGCCCGTTTGGGGAAGCTTATTTGTGCGGCGGGAGTTTTGTGAACACTGTCGAAAGGTTTGTTTCGCGCGTTAAAGCCAGCGGCAGAATACCGCGCGACGCAGCTCTTCCCAATTTTTTGGGAATTCCTGCCGCATCAAAGCTCCCACGTTCTGCGTTTCCTTCCACCTAATTTACGCTCCAGCCCTCGTCCCCGATCTCCTAAGTCCCGATCTCCTCTCCTAATTGCGATCGAAGCTTTCCCGAGCGCTTTTCTTCTTCGCGATCCATTCCCAGTCCCAGTCGCGAGTTGCGATCGTCCTCTCCTGCTCTCGCCCCGATCCCCTCCTGCTCTCGCCCCGATCCCCTCCTGCTCTCGCCCCGATCCCGTCCGTCCTTTGCGATCACGATCGAAGCTCTCCCGAGCTATTTTCCTTCCTTCCTCCATCCGTCCTCTGCAGTCATCATCCACGATGCTGTGTATCTAAACTTTGGGATGGCAAGGCATGGCTTTTTTATACATTCCTCACCCGATTAGCAAGGCATGGCTTTTTTATTTACCATTGTTTGTGATGGAAAGGCTAATGAACCACCTATACATGACTTCTAATATTTGATTTATTTGTGAGTATGCATTATCAAATCTTCCTTATTATTGAATGGTTCCAGTGGAGCATTATGCGCTTTAACGAGTCAAGGAATTGCTTATGTCAAACATAATTCTAGAGAGCTTAAAATTGATTATTCATATCATTTGATTTTGATTATTATTTTGCAGATCACATTATTTGTAGTCCAGCACTAATCCGAATATGTGTGAAGCTTTTATGGTGTTGTTTCTTTACATAAACCCTTTATTAGTAACAAAAGCATTGTATTGACGTTTAAGCTTTTCAAATCTCCACTTGTCTCTATACTTGTTAATCATTGATGTATTCTTGCAGTGGTCATATTTTTTGGCAAGTATCCTTGAGAGTTGTCTCATTTGAGAGGGGCAGGAAGGTCATTTATACAAAAATAACTATCAATACGCTGTTCTGAATAAACTGCCCCAACAGCAAGCTAGCTTATTCTGATAATCTACAGAATATCAGGTTATCAGAATAATCTGTTTATCAGTAGATTATAAATAATCAACAGCTGCCCCAAACAGGCCCTTAGCCTCCGTTCCCCGGAGAACGTGGTTGGTGTAGTAGACAAAAATGCCTTCCCGATTTCTCACTTACTAGTACTGAACTGATCACCTCGGCTCCCACTCCTAATACAGCGAGAGCTCTTCATTTAGCTTTGAACTTTGGAAGAGTAGTGGTGAAATTAAAGAATCATTTAGGCTTTGGAAGGCTCGTTGACAATCATCTGACTAATTGTAACTTTCAGCTTTTCTGAATGTTTTAAAGAATATGCGCACTTGTCACCCAACCTTGAGATGAATCTGCTGAAAGCTGTGATCCGGTCGATTAGCTTTTGAACCTCTCGAGTGTGGGTGTTTTATGGTAGTGGCATGTCGATTAACGAATGTATTTTGTCCGAGTTCACATTTATGTCTCAGGGGATAGGAGATAGCCCCAGAACTTGCCGGTTAAAGCCCCAAACATACATCTTATAGGATTCAATTCCATATTAGATTTTCTTAAAGTTTGGAAGTTTCTTTTAGATATTTTACAAGTTGTTCAGCACGTAAAATATCAATTTTTCATGATATTTAAGTGAGAAATCGGTAAGGCATTTTTGTCTACTACACCAACCATGTTGTCCGGGGAGTGGAGGCTAAGTATTCAATTATGGAGAAACTCACTTTTTCTTTAAATCTATCAGCTCGCAGGTTGCGACCTTTTTCTAAATGTATCCCATTCGGGTGTAAAATATCAATTCCATATTATATTTTACAGATCAATTTTTCATGATATTCTTTTATTGTATAGCACTAAAGAAACATCTTCGATTTAACCACTCAACATTAACTCTGAAAGTTAAAAAACATCAACCGTCTCCCAATTTTTTTATATGATGGATCTAAGATACATGAACCAATCACACCTAAGTACCACTGTATGTCCAAAAAGTATTGATTGATAATATTATAACCAATATATCACATCTTCAATCTTTATTACATAAAATTGAAGCCCTTTTCTAAACATTATTTTTCTATTTTTCTAACTTGTGTCACACCCCAACTGACTTTTTTAAGGTCAAACAGTCATGCAACTGAAGTGGACGACATAGTAACACCCAATTTCCATGAACACTAATTCTGATTTACACAAAGCACAACTCAGTGATACACGAACAGCGTTGCATTAAATTGTAAGAAGAAATCAAATTAGACTAAATAGTAAAACTAAGTTATAATTTAGTAATTAATTTATAAAGTAAATTATACTAATGATATAAATATAATTTTATATATCATTGGATTGATATAAAATGCAAAAATTTGTAAAAGTAGTTCGGATGGATTATGTCACACCCCAACTGACCTTTCTTAAGAAAGATCAAACATTCGTGAAACAGAAATGGACGACATAGTACCACACAATTCCCATCAACACGAGCTCTGGTTTACACAAATTACAACTCAGTGAGAGACGGATTATTTAGAATCCAAATTTGGTACAACGTTATATTAAATTATAAGAAGTAATCAAATTAGAAAAGAAAAGCAAAACTAAGTTCAGTTTAGTAAATAATTTAAAATGCTAATATACTAATAATATAAATATGCTTTTATATATCAATTTGCTTGATATAAAATGCAAAATTTTGCATAAGCAGTTCGAATGGATTATGTCACACCCCAACTGACCTTTCTTGAGGTCAAACAGTCGTGAAACAGAGGTGGACGACATAGTAACACACAATTTCCATCAACACTAATTCTAAGTTATACAAAATCACAACTTAGTGATAGATGAATTAGTTAGAATTCAAATTTGATGAAGTATTGTATTAAATTTATATCAAAATTGTAAGAAGTTATGTTATAAAAATTGGTTTAAATGTAGAAGTTTAGAGAACGGAGAAAAATATCAAACAACCTGCAGGGAGAAGGAGACTAAGAGAACAATCTTTGACGCTAAAAATTTTATTTTTAGTGATCTTTATAATAGATTAGATACTAAAGAAGATAAAAGATATATGTGTAAACTAGCCAAAAAAGAGAAAAGAAAGGTAATGATTTAACTCAAGTAAAGTGCATTAAAAATGAAAATCAAAAAGTGTTTTTCTTATAATAAGATATTCAACATAGGTGAATGAGTTATTTTGACAAACCATTTAGTGAAGTTTTTAAAAATATAATCGACCTTAGTGATCTTAACATCGTTAATAATAATAAAACGTTTTATTTTTAACATCGCATTACTAAAAAGGATGTTGATGAGGCTTTAAAGAAAATAAAGAGTAGAAAGTCTGTAGGACCTCATGATATCTCAATTGAAGTGTGGAAATATTTAGGAGATTTGGGAGTTTCTTGGCTTACTAAACGCTTTAATATTATTTAAAAAACTAAAAAGATGCCAGAGAAGTGGACGAAGAGTATTTTGGTCCCCATTCTTAAGAATAAAGGGGATGCACAAGAGTGTGCAAAATATAGATGAATTAAGTTGATGTGTCATACTTTAAAATTATGGGAGAGGGTAGTTGAACATGAGTTAAGACATATTACAAAGATTTATCATAAATCTGGATTTATGTCGTGCAGGTCTACTACGGAAGCTATACATTTATTCAGAGGATTAATGGAGAAGTTTAAAGATAATAAAGAGGATCCACATATGATTATTATTGATTTAGAAAAATCTTATTAGATTCCAAGAGATATCCATTGGAGAGTTCTTGACAAGAAAGGTATCGATATGACTAATATTTAAGTCACTAAAGATATGTATAACAGAGTTGTTACTTGTGTTCGAACAGGAGGAGGATTGACCAAATATTTTCCTATTTCTGTTGGATTACACCAGGGAATCCTCTTTAAGCCTATATCTTTTTGTTTTAGTTATGGATGGTCTTACTTGACATTTACAGGAGGATATATCTTGGTGTATGCTTTTTGCTGATGATATCCTTCTCGTGGATAAGACGAGACAAAAATCTCAAGAAAAACTTGAATAAACTGAACATATGGAATGTAATTTTAGTAGCAGTAGCTCTAGTGCCAGAAGTGTAACTTTGGGTGATCAAATTAAAAGGTGTGAACAATTTAGATATCTCGGGTCTATTGTTCAAAATGGTGGTGATATAGATGGGATTTTAATAGTAGAATTCAAGTTGGTTGGTTGAAGTAAAGGAACGCTTCGGGCCTGTTGTGTGATAAAAAAGTACCGCTTAGACTAAAAAGAAAATTTTATAAGATGGTGGTAAGACCTGCAATGCTCTATGGCGCTGAATGTTGGCCTTTAATAGAGAAGCATAAAACTAAGTTAAGTGTTTCCGAGATGAGAAGGATTAGGTGGATGAGTGGCTTTACTCTTCGGGTTTTTTTGGGGCAGCTATAGCTTATTGAATAATCTGTTGATATGTTGATTCAAAATGAGCTAGTAATAACCTAGGCACGGTGGCTATACAAATTTTTATTTTTTGGAAAAGCCAGACCGCAGCAAGAAAGCTGCCACAGCACCGTGCTATGTGAAAACGCTGTTTTCAGCGTTTTAAAAATGCATAAGCTGCCAAAACGCAGTTTACCCAAACAGGTCTGGTGTGTTTTCAAAACGCCACTGCACCAAATAAGCTGCCCCAAACGGGCCCTTAGAGACAAAATGCGAAATGAACATATCAGGGATAGGGTTGGAGTAGTTTCAGTGACGAACAAAATTAGAGGGAGTCGTCTTATATTGTTTGGTCACATTAGGAGATTAGGAGATTAGATGTTTTAGATTCGATTTATATTAAGAAATGCAGAGGTAGACCTTGGAAGACTTGGGCATATTGTATAAAAAATGATCTTAATTTATTAGAATTAAATGAAAATATGACACTAAATAGAACGCAATGGAGAAAAAGGATTCATGTAGCCGACCCACTTAGTAGGATAAAGGTTTTGTTCTTGTTGTTATTGTTCTTGTTGTATTAAATTGTAGTAATCAAATTAGAAAAAAATAGTAAGTCTAACTTATACTTTAGTAATTCATTTATAAAGCCAGTTATACTAATAATATAAATACACTGTTACAAATTAATTTTATTGATATACAATGCAAAATTTTGTAAAAGTAGTTCGAATGGATTATGGGGGATGCGAAAATTTTGGTATATTATAAAATACAGATAATTCATCGATTTTGGTATTTTCGTGTATTACAATACTCCCCTCAAAAAAATTTGCCCTCAAATAATTACTCAAAAAGATAAAGAAATTTTTGTCTCATTTCTTGATCTCTTTCCCAAGTGGCTTCTATTTTTGGTATGTGCTTCCACTTTTTCTTAACACAAGGAATTTATTTATTCCTCAACTTTTTAATGTCAGATTCTAAGATTCTCATAGGCTCTTCAATATATGTTAAATCTTTTTACACCTCAGTATATTCATGTGAAATAATCTGACTTGAGTCTGAAACCAGCTTAATTACATGGATATTTAAACGTGGAGAATTCAAATTTGCTACAGTGTTGTATTAAATTGTGAACAAAAAATCAAATTAGTGAAAAGTGAAAATTATATTTAAGTTATAATTAACTAATTTATTAGTTTAATTTATGAAGCCAGTTATAATAATAATATTAATATTCTTTTATATGTCAATCAGATTGATATAAAATGTAAAATTTTATAAGGGATGCAAAAAATTGATTATATTATAAAATACATATAATTAACCTAATTTGGCATTTTTTTGGTATTACATTTTGCATTAACTTTAAATAGAGGTATCAATAATTAAAACTGTGTAACATGCAAAAAGGTATACAAACTTAATAGTAAACCTACTGTGATTTCAATTAGACCAATCAATTTTTTAATTAGCTTTGTTTAACATAATAATTTCCATAGATCTAACGGCTCACCTAAATTAAATTAGTAACTAAAGAGTAACGAGTGCCATCAAACGAATGATTAAATGATTTAGCTAACTCCATTTGTGCAATTTAATTTAAGTTCGCCTACAAAAACATGATTCAAATGACTAAGGCATCAAACTGAGACCTTAGTACTAGAATTCAAATTATGTAAGTACAAACATAAAAAGTGATTAAGTACAAATAATAAAAGGCACGCTAAGAAAATTAATAATGAATCAAGCTGAATTTGCCTGCAAATGAAAATTTTCAATCATCTTAAACAGAATGACTATGACCAAGTCCAATGAAAAGTGAGATTTGGGAGGATTCCTCAACAAAGTTCAATATGTGATGCATCTTTGGACTGATTTTGAGATCAAATTACAAGTAATCAAACATGTTTGACAGCAGTACTGAAAACAGAATTTTCTGTATAGAAGAGCAATTGGTTCTTAGGGAAGCGATCTTTTACAAATTTAAACATACAATACAAAAAACATAGCAATATAGCACATTTCATATTCAGGTGAAAACACCATTGATCCCATTTTGAGCATTGCAAACCTAAAAGACAGCAACATAAGCTACAAATCAAGCTAATAATTGTTTTAAGTAGTTTTGTGTTATTAAATCACAATTACTCAATGTGTGCAATCCTCAACCGCGTGTAATCCTCTACCTCATTTACACATCAATGCAAATGTATGGTTCTAAGAATTCATTAAGAATCATATACACATCTTACTGGCATGAAATTTCATTCTACAATAATTCTAATAATGGTTTAAAGGTCATTTTTAATGCAGGCTTTCTACCAGATCCCATGCCATTCGTGGTTCAAAAGCAGGTAAAGCTGACTGAATTCTCAAAATTCTTATGTAATTTATAAAACCTATCTACATAGGCATAAATAGCTGGGGATTTTAAACTTGAACAGAAACTTATATCAAATAGAATAAGCCTTTTAAAGTGCCCCAAAACTTATATAAATGACAAATTAGCTTTTCTAAACCTAATGGCATAATTTAAAAGGAAATAAATAGCGATATAAATAACAATGAACATGGAATAATTTTCAAACAGTCAATAAATTGGTCATTTTTATTTCCTCCTAGGAGTCTTCTATATGGCCCTTCTTCCCAACTCCAATAAAATGTTTGGGTTACCTGCTGTATCATTTAATCATTACCAGATAGAAGTGCAAATGTCATCATGGAAGAGCATAGCAATTAATAAAAAAGAAAAACAAATAAATAAGTTTATTTTCACTTCATAAGACGACATAATATTACAAGGTGAAAAATTTTAGCAACCACGAGTGAGACTGATATCATTTCTCAGAAGAGTACAGCTTAAAGAGAGAGAGAGAGTACAGGGAATTAAACATGATGAAATTTTTGTTAATGCATAGCATCATTCATACAAACTTACGTCTTTCTCTTGCCTGAGCTGACAATATTTGGCTAAGCATGAGTTGTCTCCGTTCCTCAGCTTCCCTAAATTAAAAAATATACATTGTTAATCCTGAAGAAACGGTTTATAAAAAACTTTATAGAGGCTAAATAGCCCATAGCATAAACCAAGGCAAATCAATAATAAGAAACTGAATGAACAAAAAGAAATTCATTATAATAGGTTCCACTGCACAAAAAAATAAAATATAAGAATAGGAAGAGCCTAACCTCTTGGCATCTTCTTGTGCTTTTTGTTGACCTTCATTTTGCTGATTTCTCTAATTAAATATCAAATTCACATTTTTCAGAAAACTGAGCCCATTGAGATTACAGAAGGAAATTATATGCTGCTGCGATCACTTACAATGCCTTGTTGAGCCATCATCTCTTGCATCCTTCTATGTCGGATGGCTTCAAGCTCTGGGTCATCCTGATTTGCAACAATAACCCATTTTTTAATGTCAGGTAGTTACAATATTTAATTCTTGTACCAGATATTACAATTGCTAAAAACCAGAATCTGCCTTGACCATTACCGTAAACCAGGATTAAATATCAAAAGAAAAATCATAGACTAGTCGTAATTTTTTTCTAATGAGCGGGCTTGCTGCCTTATTTCATCTTGTAATAATGGTGATATTCTGTCAAATAAGTATAAGCAGAGAATTAGCCACTTCACCTGACTTCCGTTGGAAAACCGTAATTTTGCATCGACTATGATTCCTACTGAACATTCAAGCGATGGAGATTGTAAAATTCGATATTTCCGAGCTAAAGACTAAGAGCATCATCAGGCACCGAGAAATGTCGTTCTTAATTCTATGCATATATAGTTCAGAAATTAGAAAAAAATCAGAGGATGTAAACACATCCATCGCATGTTGCTTCTTAAATCCTATTAACGGAAATTCCCTAGATCAAAATCACCACAAAGAACCCTACCGGAAAAATAAAAGAGGTTGCTGGAAAGGATCGAAATAAAACATTAATTTAAAATGAAGGAAAGAGAAAATAGAGAGAAGTTTTATCAATCAGAAATACCATTAGAAGATGATAGGATTATCGATCTACAACGACACTTCCAGGGTTTCTAAGCTTTCTTCACTTTGGCCACTCAGCTAAATGCTTTTTTATAACCACGAAGGAGATGCGTCAAGATTTCTTGGCTTTTTTTCCTTTAAACGACAATGTCTTCTTTAGGTTAAGCATGTATTAGATCAGAGTCATACTTACTCTCAATAATCCTTGTCATATATCTGTAATAATCTATCAATAATACTGAAACAGAACCGTCAAGGTTATTATTGAGTTATTGGGGCTATTGGGTTATTAAAATTAATATCCAATAACCTCTCAATAACCTCTCAATAACCTCTCAATAACCCTAAAATGGAGGTTATTGAGAAGTTATGATGCACGAAGCGCTGCGTGTGCTCTCCATATGCAAATATTTCTCGTATTACATAAAAATTTAGAGTTTTTATATCAAATATTAATGTATAATGAGGTGTTCGACCAAATCAAATAGTCTCAAGTTAGGCACGTGCCAGCAGTTCAATCTCATTCAAGAAGGACAAAAATGTCTGGTGCAAGAAGGGTAAAGCAGTGAGAATCAGATGGATGACAGACGACTGATCAACTAGATGTTGGGCCATTCGACAATTGATCAACCAGGGGACCAACCAACAAGGACGACGACCACTTAGAGGGCATTAGACCCTGAGAAGATTTGTTGAGAACACAATAAGAGGCAAATCGCCCAAGAACGGCTGGTGAAGGTCAACCGACAACCAAAATATTAAAAGCATACCCGACATTGTACAAGTGATTCTAATTTTCTATAAATATAGGAATAGTAAATGTTATAAATGAAGTATGCCCAATACAAAAGAAAATTGCTTGTACATAGCCTTCCTATACTCTCTTATTGAGTGTGACTAGCGAACAAATCTGAGTTCAATATCTTAGAAGGTGTGGTGAGCGTGAAGTCATGTCACTAATAAGAAAATGGATACCTCAAGTAGAAGAACGTCAATCCATAGAAACCACTAACAACATGGGTTGCATCCTTGATTTTGTAACACAGTGAATCAATAAGATGAAAGAATAGATGATGGAGGCAATCAGAAGTGTGCTTACCCCATAAAGGGCGTGACAGTATGACAAGCATGTTGACCTCACTTTTGTGAGGATCATTTTAAAGTCAGCTTGAGATAGGAGATAAACCAATATTGATTTCTTAGATCTCATTGACGGACATTAAACCCTAATGTTTAGGGTAAAACCTATAAATCCTTTTTAACCCAAATTCTAATGACATCTTAAATTGATCAAATCAGTAATGACAAATCTTGTTCTAATCAATTATTGACCTAACTGGTCAAACTTTGATCCAAAAAATCAACTTTTGTCAAAATGGTCAATTTCTGATCCAATAAACACCCCATTGACCCAATAGGTCACCTTTGACCTAAAAAGTTAACTTTACATAATTGACATTTCAAACATAACTCGAATATAATTTGACATTAAGCATCAAATTGACAAACACGAGCATTAATTGACGTTAATTGACATTTGAGCAAATTAATGAATACGACATTTAAATGACATTAATCGGCATTTGAATCGAGCTACATTATAACTCGGCATAAATTGATATAATTCGACATAAAATCGACATGATCGAACTTAATACGACTTGAATCGACATGATTCTTAAGTTGACTACCTTATCGAATTTAATTTAACATACGACATCATAATTCTTAAGTTACACACATCGAACTTAACTCGACATAAAAATTAAACTTGAATTGATATAAAACCCAAAATAAAACCTAAATCGACATAAATCGACATAAAACCCAAAAAAATCGACTCCAAATTGACATAAAATCCAAAATCCGACCTAAATCGACATTTAATACAAATCAAACATAAATTGACATAAATCTAAATCAACATTCGACACAAATTGGATATAAACGACATCGGCCACATTCGGACGTCATGACTGCGGATACGACGGGCCTTTGACCGAGTGAGCTAAATATCTTTATATGACATTATTTCTAACTTTATTTTCTTTGCGGGATGAAGACATGAAGTTTCGTTTAGATTTTGGCACCATTTGTTATTTATAGGATGTCTTTAACTCACATTTTGCGGGGCGTCGACGACGGAACGTTGACGACAAAGCTAGGACTTTAGGATAGCCACCAAAGCAAACTTTTCTACGAATAACAAAACAAAGTATGTGAAAACAAAGACAAGCTGAATGTAGGTCGACGCAATCACAGAAATAAAACGACAAAGTCATTAACATTGACATCGACATGACATCAACGTACGAACATTTCTATACCACAACAAAATGATGACATGACACTAAATCGAAAAGAAATACATGACAAAATAAAATTGAGATATTACAGCAAAAACTTAAAACAAAAGGAAATCATAAACAAAATAACAAAAATAAATAAATAATGATATGTTCTTGACATCATGAAGATATCTCATGACATAATAACGACATCTTCTTAGGAGATAAAATATCTCATAATAGTCAGATATTAATCATGACATCTTATGACATTACGACATCACATTAAGACGTGACATAAAATGACGCTGACCTTATGATTCACATTAAGACATGACATAAAATGACATGGCATTGCGACATCATGACATTACATACGATAATATGACACGTATTAAGACGATAACGACATGACGCAGCCGTACAAAATGACAAGGTAATGAATATTGACATAAACAAAATATTAAGATAGTATCGATTCTTTAGAAACGTCTTGTCATGAAACAACTTACTTACACTTTTCGAGGACGAATGTTAACCTCGATTGGGAGTTTTTCTATCGTGTATTGCTCGGGATGTAATTAAGCATAGGGCTTGCTCTATAGGAGATAAGAACTCGGGATAGGTATTTCACCTACGGGAAGACCTCTACGGTTACCCGAATCTTCATGTGATTTTCTTATGTGAAAAACGGTAATCACACGATACGAAGAAGCATTGCCTTAAGATTATCGTTTGATGTTATTTTTATATAAATCTCTTTATCATGATTAATCATTCTCGAAATTCTCCAAGACTTCGGTAATAAGTACGAGTAGGATGAGTGAGAGCGATAGATAGAGAAAGAGAGTGGCGACTCCAAGACATTAACATGATACGAGAATTGATAGCGATGTAAGTCGAACGATAAAAAAACATATATATTTCATCGCCATCACTTGTGAACCCATTTTATTCCTTAAAATTAGAGGTTACAAATGAGGGTACCTCTCACAAAAGATCATTTTACATCATGAAACCCTCCTATTTTATAGAAGATAGGAGGGGTAAAAAGTATACAAAAAACATATGTTGTTATGCTTTAAAGAAGAGAAACGAAACAACATTTTAGTCTTTTTTATTTATTTGTTTAATTGTCTCGAGATCGATGCGAGCACAAGTGCGTATTTCGTGCCTTGGTCGATGATATTCGATACGTAAGAAATTAAGTGGCTTGTATTTGAATTTCTTGAAAATGATAGTTGCTTTAAGCGTGGTATCCGAGTGAGCCGAAGTTGCGAGTTGGTATATGCTAGTGAAATGAGGTAGCGATGGGAGAGAGCTTGGCCAAGGTCATTGAAGTGACGTGATCGAGGAAGAGCTTAGTCGGTCTACTAAAGTGACGTGGCTACTCTTTCGAATTGCCTCGAGATCATTGCATACGAATTTAGGGTATCTGACCTTAGGCCATGGCCAGGCTCACTTCAAGAATTTGTTCCGGATTTAAGATTGGACGGGCAACATTTGACTATAGTAGGGAATTCTAATGGAGATGCTTCGGCTATAGCCACATCCAGCTTTGAGCGTAGAAGGGACAACATTTGTCTGCCGCGCGGGGAGGTCGATTAGACGTTCTACGGCTTCAAATGATGTATTTTTCGAGCACAAGAGTAGGAAATTTTAACGTAGCCAGAGAGGAAAAGCTAACGTTATGATGATGGAGGGAGACGAAGGGCTTTACACGATGTATTTGGAGAGATTTAAGTTGGAAAAATATAAATAAAAATATTTGGGTGTGAAATAGGTAAATATTTATGTTAAGTGTGCTGTCTATGTAACATTCACAAATTTTCAAATTCTCCCTTACATTACAAAAAACAATGCATATCTTTCATTTTTATCAATTTCCAATGATTCAATTATTTTATGCATAAATGGAAGGATTGAATAGTTCAACAAATTAATTGGGTTCTATTGTTTTAAATTATAACGTTCGAAAAGTTATATATAAGTTATATATATCAAAGGTTATATATATATATATATATATATATATATATATATATATATATATATATATATATATATATATATATGCAGAAGCTTGGGGATAGTCTATCCTCTCGTTCTCCTCGCAACCTATGCATGGCCGACTCCACTGGTCAACGCAGTCCATTTGTAGGTCTTCCCTTCCGCCTCCTCTTCTTAATCTTGTCGCCACTTCTCATATAGCCTTTTTTCTCGCCACCCAACTTAGTGACTTCGATCCGGCGCCTTTTCCAGGGGACTTCGACTCACCGGAGATCGCAGTGGTTGAAAATGAGCACCGGGCGGTGCTCGGACAGGAGACCGAGCGAGTAGGCGATGGGCTACTGCCGGGACCCGAGGATTTGGCCTATGATGAAAAGGAGGGATTTATCTATACCGGTTGCAACGACGGATGGATTAGGAGGTTCCTGCCGCCAGCAAAGGCCTTTGAAGACTGGGCGTATGTTGGCGGCCGACCGCTTGGTGTTGCTGTCTCGCCTGATGGGACTATTGTGGTCGCAGAGGCTTACAAGGTGAGTTGCGCCTTTAGTTTGACCGTCTTCTGCGTTTGTCTTTTGTTAGTCTTTTTTTTTTTTTTTTGGATAATTAGATACATTCGAAACTCTACTATTTACAAAGCAACACTTAAATCATTTTTTTTTTTTAAATATCGGCTGCATTGACGCGTGCCACGGCCAAACCACTTGACGTTTGCTAAAATAAAAAAAATAAGAGTTGGAAATTTTATTGCTAATTGAGAAAAAAAATACTAATTTTGTAAATAACATAATATCAACAACTATACATGTAATTGCCGTTGTCCCCTTCAATATAAGTGTACACTAGAAATGTGCCTACACAATTTGAGAAAAAATAATTGGAGACATAAAAAACATAGATTGTGTCTGGCTCGATCAATTATAATACCGTAGGCCGATCAAATGAAGAGAATGGAAAAGTTCAATAATCTTCATGCTTGTATGTGCCAAAGCTAAATTAACTATAAATGTGAAAATTAACAATGCGCTTGAAGAGGTAATTGATATAAACGCGTATATCGAATATGAAATTTCATCGGATTATGGTGATATCACTGCTGCTAGGTGAAAAATTACACCGGGACGTGTCTTCGCATTCAATCTTCGTAGAATGGGCGGCTAAGATTATTGAATAATGATGTTGAGTCGATCGAACAAATCGAAGGTCGACCTAATGAATAGCGGCAAAATGGATAGTTAGGAATGTGAAGCCGATGTTAAAGGCGATTACGGAAAGCGTAACGGCACTAGCTTTGGTTACGGAGTCGGAATAAATGATATTCGATTACAAATATGTAAATGTATCGACTTATTAATTATAGCAATGTTTCCTCTTTAATGAGGGCCCGATATATAGCTACAATTCTGCAGCGAAATTTATAAATAGGAGGATCATCTTGAAAAAGGACTTTTGGGGAACGAAATTCTCACTAAAAATATAAAGTGCTCAAATCTTTCTTCCCTCTTCTTTCATACGGCCAATACTATATTCCTTATCGTGATCTGCATGACAATTTATGATAAACATCACAAAAGATATGGTGAGCGTAAAATCATGCGGTCTGGTAACGAAGAGCATGACGAAGTGAGAAGAAATACATCGAGAGAACCCTTGATGTGGATTGTGTTCCAAAATTTGTACGGCAGTAAATCTATGCACTCATGTCGGATGGAAGACAAATTGCGAGGAGTTGGCCACTAGTGGTGCTCGAGGAAGGAGCACGACATCTCGACCTGATTCGCCGGAGCCGAGCCCGAGCACAACGGGCGGCGAAGCCGCCGGCGGGTGGAAGAGTCGATATCGGGGCCAGGTGCCGGATCGGCGCGAAGGGCGGAACCACGACGGAAAGCAGTGGAGTTTATTCTTTGGATGAAGATACGTTGCTTTGACATATTGTGAACGAACCACCGAAAAAGTCTGAGGTTTCTATCTTGGAATAATATAAAGGTTAGGCGGATTACGTAAACCATGTTCGTCATTTAGTCGGCAATTTGCCTTCATTCATACATTAAAGTGCTCCAGTATCTATCTACTCTGAGATTTCTCGCATCGGAGTGGTTTGCGGACTTCATGAACTATTTGTCCTTTGGAGACTTCGAGCTTTATCTTTGGCGCGGTTGCTGGCGCCCGAAACATGAAAGGATTCGAATTCTTTGTGATATATAAAACGGGGACCGAACGAGAGCTTACGGTCGTAAATCCATGGTCCGGAAGGAAATTCTTGAGGTCCGAAACTTGGAACCAACGATTTGAAAGCGATGCGGCACGGGGTAAGCCGATGCAGTTTTGATATTTCTTGGAGAGTTATGATGAAATCTAAAACGTTGTTGAACTCACGAGTGTCGCCTGTGTATTAGTGAGATTATATGGATCATCCAGGATTTCTAAGGCGAAATCAGGTGTGACCGGCAAGAACAACTCGAAGGATGAAGGGTAGAAGAGAATAATGGCCCTCGTTCGAAACATCGAGAGGCCACTCCGTCGAAGGAGTAAAGAAGACGAATGAGAATGAAATGGGAGTAGCCGATCGAACGACCCGATTTGCGGGAGGCAGAAAGAACATCAGGATTTGACCACTTTGAGTTTTATGGCAGAACTCATAGATGAGATAGAAGAAAGAGCATTTCTAAAAGGCGGCTCACATGTCGGAGCTTCCTTCGGAACCCATGGAAATGTTGCGAGTATCATCGGGTTCATAAGCATGACAGGGAGTACGAGCTTCTCAACGGCCGAAAGTAGGGCGATCCGGTGAAGTTGAAGGAATTTGTAGGCTCGGAGGCTCGCACCCGGTGGAAGGAGCAGCTCCGACGAGGAGCGAGTCGACGGGTATCGTGATCAATGTCATTCATGTGAGGATCGTGCAATGCGAGAGGTGATTCATATGCGGGATTGATAGGAAAAGAAGTCGTCGATGAATTACTATGAAGTGATATGCACTACGAAAAGAGAAAACCACATCCTCTTGTCCAATTATCATCGATCTGATTTTCCTTTGGTGAAATCCTACGATAATGTCATTGTTGTGATAGCTCGATCGATAATTACGGCGGCAGGCGGTATTCTTATGCATGCTTGGAAGCTCGGGAAACATTTTATTCGTGCATTTGAAAGATGAATGCAACAGCTTTATCGATTAAGCATGCCATTGTATAGTTTATCGCTTAAGGCAAAGATTTGGTGTAATAGCGCTTTTTGTTATTTGGGGAGAAGGAGACGATCGGTTACCGACATGGAAGATTTTCTGGCAATCGGCCGCACCTGTACAATGCAATATTGATCACCCTTTTCTCAACCTTCCGAGTCGTGGTATCGACTTATCTTTAATTGTGAAATTACCCGTGAAGGTGATAATCACTATTCTTGGAGATGCGGAAGTATTCCGAACATGTTACATGCGAGCCATAAGAAGCGTGAGTACGACGTGGACATACAACATCAGCGAAAATGAGGCCTTGAATGGATGATGTACGGGAGGATCTGGTAAAAATATTTTCTAATCGATGAGACTTTTTGATGCGGTACGAAAGGTACATTGATCTAGATTCACCAAAGAACAACTATAATGTTTTGCTTGATCGTAGTACCGAGATGCACAGTATTTCCATCGGTGCTTGCTGCAAACTCCAATGTAGGTTCAAATGTCGATAGGTGAAGCGGAAAACACAACTTTATTCAAACCAATCCTTGAAAAAGTGAAGAAACTTTTTTAGAAGCTAGATACATTCGAGAAGTTAGAGTTCCTCTCACGGGTATCCCGATGTAGGTGCGAAAGTCCCGACAACAAATGGATAATGTGAGTAGATTTCACGGAATTTAAACCTTTGCTTGCCCGAAGGAGGGCTATCCTCTTTACCCCCGAATAAATGCCGAAGTCGACTCTCTGGAATTGGACATTCGGTCACTTGCCGGATTTCCTTGACGCCTTCTTCGGATATCACCGAATAAAAATGCCATCGGTCGATGTGGAGAAAATGACTTTTATTTCTAGTGATGATTGGCTATATTATTTTACTTGAATGCCCTTTAGGTGAAAAATGCTAGTACGGCATGCAGTCTTTAATAGATGTATTTTTACGAACAAAATGAAGAAACATTGAAGTCTACGCGGATGATGTGTTAATGAAAAGTAAGACGACGACAACATATGTGCGATTTGAAGAAAATCTTCCGAACGCTTATGAAGTTTAATATGAAATTAAATCCATTGAAATGCACGTTTGGAGCCTCCAAGAGGAAATTCATGGGATACCTCTTAACACCCGAAGGCATGAAGGTTAATCTCTAAAAAGTGAAGAAGACACTCCTCGACATACCTTCTTCTCGAATACCCAAAGTACAAAGCTCTACATTTAGTGGATTGTAGCTTTGTGTCGTTTTATTTTCAAATCGGGAGCCAAATGTGTCGCCTTATTCAAAGTACTAAGAAACGAAATTCGATCGGACAAACCAATACGAGCAAGATTTCTAGAATTTGAAGCAATTGAAGTCAGTTTCCCTGCAGAGTTGATGGGAGGATTGTAGTTTAGTCCTCGTCCAAGGAGAGTCGGGAAAGCAATTTTTGAATTTATTATATGAGTCGATCCTTAGGAGCTGGCAGAAATAAGGTATCCTCTAATGGAAATACTAACTTTTGTTATTACTATTTATGCTCGAGGCTTTGGCCATATTTACAGACCTAATAGATTAGGCGTGCGGACCATCCGCTTAAGTCTGCACTCCTTGTCAGGAACATTTGGGCCGATTATTAAAATGGTCAATGGAGCTCGGTGACTATGATCTTACTTACGGCCCTGCGACCGTGATTAAAGCTCGAGCTATGGCGATTTCTTGGTGGATTTCTGCCGAGATGGGCGGATCGAGTAGTGAATACTGAGCGAAAATGCAGCATGGATCTTTTATGTGGACAGAGCTTGGAGCCAAACTAAAAGTGGGAGAGATTGGGGCGGCTTTAGCCAGGTCAACGGAAAAAAATATTTATCATTCGATTATCCTTGATTTCATTGTCATGAATAATCGAAGAATATGAAGCGTTGATAGTGAGCTTCGTTGATGTACGATTCACAAACTAATTGTCGACCGGGTTAACAGAGAGAATTTGAAGTTGAGATAAAATTATGATCGGATACTTGAATAAAAAAAATGAAAACTGACAAGCTCATAAATTCTATATTTGACACGTCGAACGAAGATCATGTGGCAAATCTCTAAAATATTCATGTTAGTAACCGAGCACCCCATAAGCTTCTTCGATCGTCGTTGAAAAGCCGGAAGTAATGGAAATGGAAGTGGATGATGAAAAAGTTAGGTGGACTCTTATATCCACAACATTAAAACGGACAAAGTTCATGAAGTAGTAACGGATACGCGAAGTTTCCGTGCCAAAGCCATGATATCTTGTCATCGAGTTATTCGAAGGTCTGCCGCGTCCTTGCTTTTAAGTTGAATCAAAGAGAGCGAAGTGGAAAACATCTCAGAAGTAATTTTAGACGAATGTATAGTCATTTGAAGGAAAAGCTGGCTTATCGAGTATAATGACAATGTTACTTTAATTAACCACTCTTAAAAGACAAATTACAATTTTCGAAGATGTGAATAATGTCGAAATATGCTTCAATACGGCACAAACCGACTCGATAATGAAGAAGGCCAACCCGACGCATCAATAGCGAGTGAAGTTAGCCATTCTAGTGAGTAAATGTGTGTGAGAAAGACATTTATTGTACTCGATGAGCCAATGTGTGTGTGAAAATACATTTTATTGCGGGGGTAATGTTTAAAGAAGACGGCAAAACAACGGTCGATCGATCGGAAAACTTGATTGGACATGGACTAGTTCTTTCATCATCCGCCAACAAGTTACCCACGATGCGTATAACCAAGGGACGTACGCGAGGAGAAAGTCCTTCCCGAACGTGGAGGTGAGACGACCTCGAAAATTTCATCAAAACAAAATAATTTACTATTATCTGTAATCATATCATGAAACAATATTATTGTTAAACCTAATCAAACATTTTCTTATCTCGGTCGAAAGATATAAATTATCAAGCCGATAATAAACATAAAAGTACACACAACTACAAATTTCCTAAAACTGATCTTTCGAGGGAAGGTAAGCTTTGGTGGAGCTCGGATGATGGGCTGCGCCGGGAGCTCTCCTTTTCCTCGATCTCTACATTCTATATTTTCCTGCGCTGAGAAGGAACGTCGGGAAGGTGGAGAAAACATGATAAAGAGGGGATACCACCGCCGAAATCTTAATAGTCATTCCTCCGTCCTTTAGTGGTAAGGGTCGACTTGATTTAGGCGGAACCATGAATTGACGTCTTGCCTCCCTAGGAACATGGGCCCCCAACACGATTCCAGGTATTCACCACATTTGTTCGCGGAAAGAACTTCCTTTGGTTTTGAATCCGAATTGTTGTCGTGTTCGACACCCGACTCGGAAGAAAGTACCTCTTTTGACATTCGACTAGAAGAAAAGCGAAGCTATTGCAAGGTCCTCCCCTTAAGGCCCATCGCTTCCGTTGATGGAATGTCACCGCTCCTCCGACTCCGCATGAAAATAGAGAAAGGTAGCATTTTGTACTAACCGCTAACTTCTTGTAAATATGGATGCAATATACAAACTCACTTCCTCCTTTTATAGGAGGATCAACGAGTTCGATGGGTTTCTCCCGACAAATGCATCGATGGTCCATCATCGCAAGACAACTCAACAATTAAGTATGGCTCATCATTAAGCGATCTTTAATGCGCTATAGAGGTCGTGAGATGAAAGTGAGGCCCATTGTTGGTATTCGTCTCTATGGTTCTCTGACACTCGAGACGACCCGTCGAATGACTTTCAACGGTCGTTTTTGATGTAGTGAACTCGAATCCATCGAGCAAAGGTACGTCTCGGCGACTATAATGTTAATGGGTTGATCGACGAAGCTCTTAAACCTTTGAGTGACAAACCCATTTTTCAATTTTGATAAGGTTTAGTTTTCGAAGATGGTTTCCTGCTTACTAAAGACAAGATGCGCAAGAGTAGTATGAATCGTCCCAAAAATGTCTTGGTGGTTACCCATGCTTTATATTAATGAATACGTAGGTGTTAGGAGTAATGACAGAGACGGAAATCCGTTCGATTGAACGTAACAGTTAATCACAGTAAGGCTCGAATGGATTAGTCGATGAGCTAAATCGATCGATTGGTGAAAAAACCTGGGAAACTTTTGTATTCTATAAAAAGACGACTAAAAAGCGTTATGATGCTTGGTCGCACAAGTGACAAAGAGTATTCACACGGCCTTTGTGTAACTGAAGAACAACAAAACGCACAGTCGCACAAAGACTATTAAGCTGCATTCTCTGCTTATTCCTCAGAAAACGACTAAAAGACATTAGCCACTCTTAGTCGCGAACAAAATGAGTATTTGAAAGACGTTGTGACTAAATTTTATCGAGACACAAGCTCACGTACGAGTGTTCGAAAAGGCGAACAAAAAAACACTTAAATTTTTTTATAAGTTTCTTTTGTATAAATTTTGGTATGTTTGGCAACAATTAACATATTGAAAAAGGCAGTGAATTATATAAATGAAGAGCTAAATGAAATCAGCCTTACATAATTGTAGTGGTAATAGAGCAAAAATATTATATTTCATTCGCATGGATATTCATTACAAATTGAGAATATTTGCACTTTATAAAAAAGTGAGGAACAAAAATATACGGGTCTTCGGGACGAGCATTGGACGATCCGATATCCACTTCATTGTAAACTCGGATTCCCGTGACGTTCGAAGCGGAAAACTTCGTAAAGTGTTTTGAATTCTTCGAGGGTTGGAATACGGTCTCATCGCTCGAATAATTTCAACTGTCATGATTTTGCGACCCGTCTCGAAGTATTCCACTTGTGTAACGGGGAGTTCTGTTATCATGTGACATTTATTCTGATAATATAGCATTCTCTGATGGACGCTAAATCCATTCGAAATCAAATCTCCCAGTCACTTGTGCATGTTAGATCGGGGCTCGCCTCGGCGCCCTCATTGTCGGTGGCTACTTTTGCTCTTAGTATTTTCTAGCCTTCTCCTTGATTTGATGACCTCTCATTGATAAGTAAATAAAAGTCGGATGGTAATGGTCGAGCGAGTTAGGCATATCGGTTGAGCGAAGTTCATCGGTTGCTTATCTAAACCGTTAAAGTTAAAGAATGTTAGCGATCGTATGATTGCTGTGGATGTTGAGTTCGGGGAAATCGATACATCATCTGATGACGAGCCGAGACTCGAATCATAGTTCATATAAACCTTCGAAGTATTCCTTTTCTGCAGTAGAATCAAAAGCCATCCTTGCCTAAATTTCCGTACTTTTTAGAGGTAGGGGGAGAAGGACAGGAGGAGATGGTCTCGCCTTTTGCTGTCGGCCATTCCGGTGGAAAAGGGCATTCTCTTGCGCTCTAATCGAATCTCCACCGCTAGACTCTTCTTGACCTCACTTTGCGGAGATAAGCAGCTTGCCTGTACCTCTTCGATGGGAAATAAAAATTATTCAGTGGTGAAAAGTCTCTTGAGTCGAAAAATGCTCGTCGAACTTAATGTCAGTAAGCAAAAGAGGTACGTAATCCTTTGAGTCGGCTATGATTGGCGAGAGATTTTTGTTCAGTGACGTTAATTCTGTTTGTTGTAATAACAATTGAAGTGTTGAAATCGAGTGAATGAAATCCCGAACACAGATATGCCCTGCGGGCGTCAGCTCTTGATTCTATTCTTCTTTCTCTCGACAAGAGAAGCGCATCTTTTTCATTTTTGGACATCTTAGATTCTGCATTAGTTTATCAAAAGTGTCATGTCAACACAAAATTTGAGAAAATTCATATTCTTCATCTAATAGAAGGTTTATTCATAAAAATAAATATTTTACGAACAGGTTCTCATGTTGCCTCGAGACGAAACTAAACCTCGGTTCATTAAACTCGAATGTGATGCATGCCCCCAAATTTATATTTCTCTATCTTTTGATTTCGGCGGTACATTAGAAATTAAAGTGGCCACTTCGAAAAACGGCCAGTTCATCTTTCAGGATCTGCCTGAAAGCGTTTAGGTCAAAATTGGGCTTTTTGATTTTGGGTTGAATTTGAGTGGGGTTTTGACAAAAGTAGGGTAAATTGACAAAATTGGCCCATGGTGTAGTTGGACAAAATGAAATTGGGAATATTTAGAATTTTCTGGAATTTTCTGAATTTTTGGATTTTTGGGTCAAGAAGGGTATTTTGGGTATTTGGAGGGTATTGGGAGGTTTTCTTGGAATTTTTGATATTTTTGGATATAGATAGTCAATTTGAGTGGTGTAGAAATGTTTGGGAATAATTTTGAAGAATTTTAGGTAATTTGGAAATTTTGCAAAAATTTGGGTAATTTCAAGGGTTTTGGGTAGGTTTAGTAGGTGTAGGGTCCCGGGGGTCAAAAATTAAAAATTTGGGAAATTGAAGATTGGGTGGATGTAAGTGGAAATAAGTCATTTTGGTTGAGCCATGAAGTCATTTCAAGCCCATATGAGCCATGAGAGGACTCATTTGAGGCATTCACTATGTTGTTCCTAACCCTCTTAGCCAAGGGCTTAGGGGTTAAGGACCATCCATGTGAATCACCTACATGAGTCAGGAGGTTAAGTTGGGTATGGGTGTGGTTTTAGGAAGTGTGTGGAAATGTAGTGTGTAAGTGTAGTGTAAGTCGACCCCTTCATCGGACCGAGGCCACCCGGGCGGATCCTAAGGCCGAAGAGTCCTATAGGAACTCATCCTTTAAACTTCCACATTTGATTTCAACCCTACTAGGTGATTAGGGGTCTATAGTCGAGTTTGTGGAGTTTGCAGGGAGTTTAGAAGTGGTTTGAATTTCTAAAAGGCGGGTCCCAATTCTAGTCCTCTAAGATAGTCAGAGGAAAAGCCTAAGGCTAGATCCTAAGTACTAAAGAGAAGAAGAGAAGACCTCATCAAAAATGAGGTCAACACCATCTGGAGAAATGATCGAAAACACTATTGTTGCGCACAACTGGCAACGATTTTGTTACTTCATTGCTATTGCTATTATCCCGATTGTTCGAGAATTTTATACAAATTTTCTGGATGCCGAGGATTATGAAGTCTTTGTCAGAGGTATCGGAGTCGGATTTAGTCCAGAAAGAATCAACATATTTTATGGCTTGCCACCGACTATTGAGTGTTATTATTCTGGATTATCACCATCTGAGGGAGATTTGGATATGATTATTGCTTATCTGACTAATGGTACTGGATCTTGGAAGATCAGGAACGGAAAGAGGGTAAACTTTAAATCCTCTGAATTAAATGGTGTATCTAAAGCATGGCATTAATTTATTTCTGCAAGATTGTTACCTTCCAACCACCTGAGTGAAGTGACTAGAGATCGAGTGATCTTAAATTACTGCATTCATGAGAGGAAGCCTATTGATGTCGGGAGCATTATTTATGATTCTGTGGAGTCTACTGCGAGGTCTAACACTTCTGTTGGATTAGGATTTCCATCTCTGATCTACTCACTATGTGTTAGTAATGGAGTCACTGCTGATATTTCTGAGGAGAAGCTGAAGTCTATTAAGCCAATTGGGCAGGAGAGTGTTAGTATCTATGATCGTCTTCGAGGGAAGAGATCAACCGCTCCTTCTACTTCTACACATACTTCAGATAGACCTACTTCTAGACCCTCTACTTCTACTGAGCTACCATCAGATTTCTGGGAATCAATGCATGATCAGTTTTTAGAGCAACAGCAGGAGTTATTTCAAACTCACTGCAGGATTGATACTATTGATAGAAAACTAGATCATTTATCTGATCATACCCAGAGGAAGAGTAATTACGATGCTGAGTGTGATGAAGCCCTAGTCAGATTTCTGAAGGGTGAACATGATGTTAGCTTTTCTACTTTTCCTAGTTTCACACCATTTGTAGATCCTAAGGAGGTAGAATTTTCCTTTGGTGATGAAGATGATGATGAGGCTACAGTTAGTGATTGTAGTTATCGATTTCTTTAATGTGATACTCTGTTAGTTTGTTTTATTTGGATTGTTTGTTAGTTTTGTATTTGATGTATGTTGACTGTTTAGTGTTAGGATTATGTTGTGTTGAGACTGAATTTAGAAATAATTTATATGTTGTTTTAGTTTAATGTTTAGTAATTAATTATTTTGCTCTGTTTTAATTCTGTTTCAAATTTAATATCATCATCAATTAACTGCTTACCCTTCTATATACATGCTTCAATTTTATCTTCATTATTCATAAAAGCATGTTTAAAAAGTTAATTTTTCTTTTTAAGATTTTTTTTACATACTTATTAAAAATTCTGATGATTTTCTTTCTCTCATACTTTCAAATTGTCATAGTATACTAAAACTAAAGTTTGGGGGAAGGGAAAATCCATTCAAAATTAAATTTTATTTGTCCTTAAAGAACTAATATTTTCTTAAAAAAAAAAAAAAACTTTTTAACATAACTTAAGGAATGAAGAATTTATTTGAGATCACTTTTATTTTTGAAATTATAAATAATTTAGTGAAATTAACCAAAATTTTACTAAGTATGATTGATTTTAAGAATAGAATTATTTAACTTAAAGAAGAATGAGATAAAGAATTTTTCTATTCATGGTAGAAATAATAGAATTTTAAAATTATTAAGTAATAAAAAATTATGACTTGAAAAAGAAAAGATTGGAATTCTTTTTGAATTTTTATTTATGTTATAATAATTAAGTAAAAATGTATAAGTTTTGAAAATATAAGTTAAGGATAGTGAAGTTCAAAACCATTAACAGGCTATCCAGATATAGTAATTCTCTCTATATATTAAAAAAAAAAGATAGAGAGGAGAAGCTTGAGGAAATGCCTAATAAAAAATTTGCTTCACTTGAATTATCTTATAGGAAGAAGACTAGTTACATATTTTACTTTATTTTTATACATAAATATTTATTTGGAAATGATCTTTCAAGAAGATCTTTTTCTTGTAAATAATCTATGAAAGCTTAATATAATAGACTTCTATTATTTTCAAAGTGAATGAAAAGTTTGAAATCTTATGATTTGGTAGTTAAATATTCTTTAAATTCTTAAAATTAAACCTAGTTAGTGAAATTGGGTTAATAACTTACTAAAGACTTTATAAAATCAAAAATTATAAGGAATCTTAAATATTTATCTTTTATTTCCAAAAGTTATATTTTATGTAGTAAAAAGAGTTACTTGAGGACAAGTAACATTTAAGTTTGGGGGATTTTGATCTATAAAAAATACTTATTTCTTTATGTCTTAATTCTTATTAATTTCTAAGGATATTATGCTTTAATGAAATGTATTTTTTGTGTTTTTGGATGTAGGTAATGTAAAAAGGTCTAAGAAGGAAATAGGAGCAAAATGGAGCAAAAATGGAGCAAAATACCAAAAGTATAAAAAAAATATGGCCTGGCGCCTAAGCGCCAGGCTCGATACAAAAACTGTCAAGTTTTTGACAACGTTTGATCAGTTATTTTGACGGAGTGAGCGGTTATTGGACATTCAGAAGGTGGCGAGTTGTTCCTTGATAATAGGACATGTGATACATTGTATTTGGACGCTCCAAAATGGTTTTAATCTTGAAGAGGTGCGAGCCAAAGTGAAGAGGTGCGAAGAACTGGACGCGGTGTCCGGCACCTAGGCGCTAGACCGACCTTCTAGAAGATTCATTGAATGTGGACATGTTTTGAAGAGGTGCCTTAAGGCAACTCTTGAAGCCTATAAATAGAGGTTCATTTCTTCAGAAAAAGTGCCGCTCCCATTGTACCCCTTTCTCTTATCTACTTTAGGATCTCTCATCTTTAGAGAGAAAATTAGAGAGAGAAATTTAGGGCCACTTTTGTTTAGTTTAGTGAGTTTATTTTCAAGTTATTGCATCTGGAGTTCATTACACTATGGAATCAGTAGGAATCAGAAGATGCGTAGAAGAAATATTTGAGATAAGTATATTTTTATATTTGATTCAAAGTTTAATTATCATGTTTTGTTATTTATTTTCAATGTGTTACGAGTAGTTAGTTACTTTCTTACTTCAATTATGAAGAGATAGATAAGATAATATAAAGATTCGATGGAGAATTAAAATTCAAATTATTTTCAAAATATTGTGATGACATTAATACCCGATCTTACTTTACTTTTTAAATTGGCCGTTTGAATTGTTAAAACCCGTTGAAGAGTTTTGAGACCTTGAAGGAGAAGAACTCTTAACTTGTAAATGTCACATGAATCCTTGGGTAGTCGAAGGCGATGTGCGGGCTATTCATGGTGAAGTGCAAATAAATAGGAAGATAATATTTTAAGGGCTTAGAATTGATAAGTTTTTAGAGTGACAGACTAAATTCTTATAATTTGATTTATAGACTAGAAAAGGGTCATTAGTAGGGCCGACCATAGCCACCCTTAGACATCTAAAAGTTTGAGCCTAGATTAACCCATTCTTCTAACGATACATCCGGACCTATTCTGTAAATTAGTCAATGTTCTTTGCGCCTGGATCAAAGGGTAAAGAATAAAAATGCTTCTATTTGGCACAATACCATAAATCAAATTCTCCAACGAACATTAAATTATCTTAAAAATCTTAGATTAAATGAAGGAAAGAAAGTTGTTTATTTTATATAGAATTCATAAAATCATTATCTTATTATTGTTTTCTTTATTTGCATCTAGTAAATTAATAGTAATTTATAATCAAATTAAAAAGATAAAATAAAAATATTTTTACTATTTTATTTCGCTTTCACTTCATAGAAAATTTATTTCTATAAATCTTCCCTATGGGATCGATACTGGGGTCTTTGTTTAAAAACCCTATATTACTTGAAATGATACGTATACTTGCGTAGTACCTCTAGTGTGTAAAAATATTTACTAAATTATATAATATTAATTTTATACACTAGCCGCTATTTATAAATTAAGTCAAAGTTTTTGGCTATCTTTTGGTAGCAAACATTACTGCGTTAAGCGCGGCTCGGGTCAAGTATTCAAATTTGTTATGACAGATAGAAGCAAATGTGTTCTTTACTCTTACTTGGTTCTATAAAGAACATAGATTAATTTGAAATTTTTGATTATTTTGAACATGGTTAGGCAGGGAAGATACCAGTCTCTCACTCTAGAGTTCTCTCGATTCCCACCACCTGGGCGCTAACTTCTCATAACAAAACTCAAAAATTGAAACCAAATTAGGGGGTTTTAGTTCGTCACTCTAAAATTCTCTAATTTTACTCACTTTTATAAAAATATCTTCTAATATTATATTCAATTATATGGACTACAATTCTCACCCATATAATTGCACGTGATTCTTGCTAACTTTTATGAGACAATACCGCATTAGATATTACACAATCTCAAGAAATTCTACAACTTAACATGCCAAATTAAGAAGTAAACAAAGTTTTTAGAATCAATCTTCACAACTTCTTCCAACTTTTAAACACTTATACTTTCCACAACAATTCTTTGTAAATTAATTACTTCTCCATTTAAGAAAGAAAAAGATAAAGTAAACTACTCAGAATGCATTGAGAAAATACAAAAAATACATTGATTTGAAATTAAAAATAATAAGAAAAATAATAAATGAAAGCAAGTATTAATATAAAGATTAAAAGTAAACACATATCTGAAAATCCTCTCCACAAAACTAAGGAAGTTCTTCTGAAACTTTGACTGTTCGCTAAACTACTCCTCAGAGCAAGTCTCCCAACTCCTATGACTCAGAGTACAGACTTCAGACTTCAATAAAAACTAAACTAAAAGAAAGAAAAGAAGTGGGAAGAAGAAGAATTCACTCCGACCCTTTTCTCCTTTCTACTCTCTACTCCTACTCTAAAATAAAAACTCTTAAAATGCAATGGAAGAACAAAAGAAAGAAAGAAAGAAAGAACCCTTCAAAATGCAAAGGAAGAGTCCCCTAATCTTTCGTAAGACTCTCTTTAAATAGTAAACCAAAAGATGCCTTGGTGTCTCTTCAAAATGTGTCTAGATTCAATGTATCTACCAAGGAACGCACCCCATCATTCAAACTTGCCTCCTAAAGGAAGTTATGGTAGTTACCACCAAGCGTTGTATCCCATGCCCTATGAAATTTGTGCCAAATTAATTTGAATTTCGATTTCTAACTGTGGTGGCTAAGTGCCGGCCCAGCGGCGCTTAGCCGCCAGTGCCAAAATTTTGATTTTTCATTTTTTGCTCCAAATTTGATCCAATTTTGTTCCTTTCATCATGACCATCCATTTTCATCATACCTGCAAGAAAAACACAAAATAACTTCCATTAAAGTGCAATATCATTAAAAATAGGTATAAAAATGTGCACAAAAATATTATATATTTTAGGTGTATCAGTGCTCCCCCATACTGATTATTTGATACCATAAAGATAATAGTAGTTTTAATTTCAAATGAATTAGCCACTGTAGCAGGGTTTTAAATACTACCATGAAGTTCATCTACTGTAGGGTTAGCATAATCTCTTAAAGGTCTGAATTCTTGATGGATTTCAACATTTTAATTCACTATTTCTTGAATTTTTTTGTATTTTTCTATATTTTTAATTTTTTTTTTCTTATAATTATTTCTAATTCTGAATCGTAAGACACGAGTCCTTCAAAGCCTAAACTATGCATACACAACAAAATAAAAAAAAATAAAGTACACTAACAAAAGTAAGGAAAAGTAAAAAATTTAATTTTTTTCTTAACTTTTCTTTAAACAATATTTTAATTAATCTTCCCCACAACAGTGCCAAAAACTTGATCCATGAATATTTATGCTTACATTTTTCACTTTATAGTTCTTTTCAATGATAATATCTCTTTCTTTGCAACAGATGCCAAAAACTTGACTATGAAGCAAATAAGAAATATATTTTAATTATTTTATAATTTGAGATTCTACACAAAAATACATATCGTTTATCAAGTAATATAGGAATTTCTGATTAAGCCCCGAGATATCGAACCCACAGGGAAATGTCTAAAATTTTTAAAAAAGAAAAAAAACAACTTTTTACTTTTCAAAATAATTTTGTAAATTATGTTTTAAGATAGAAAATTTTAAATTTATTTTTGATATTTTCTTTTAAGAAAAAGTAAAGCAAACAACTATAATTAACAAGACTATAAAACTATATTTATGAAAGTAAATGATAATAAAATATATTTTTTCTCTTTCAATGAATCAGTAATAATTATGGTATTTCTTTGTGGAAGTATCTAAATGAGTTGTTCCAAATATGAGCGGTTATATTCTTTACCCTTACTTAGTTTTATAAAGAACATTGGTTAATTTAAAGTTTTGAAATCTTATAGATGGGTTAGGCAGGAAAGATTCTAGCTCTCACTCTAGAGTTCCCTCTTCTTCCTCCACCTGGGGGCTAACTTCTCATAACAAAATTTAAAATATCAAATCAAATTAGGGGTTTTAGCCTGTCACTTTAAAGTCTTCTAATTTTACTCCCCATTAAATAGCATATCTCCTTATTTATATGCACTCAAATTATGGACTATAATTCTCACTCATATAAATGCATGTTATTCACTCCAATTGTTGATTAAGATAATACCACATTGGTTCTTACATGTTCTCACAACAAATTTTAACATCTCAATTGGCCAAATCAAGAGGTAAATGAAGTGCAAGGAAGTGGAATCATCACAACTTCTTCCAACATTAAACATCTATATTTCACACAACTTCCTTCCATAATTTAATTACTTCTTCATTTGAAAGGAAAAAAGATAAAGAAAACTACTCGGACTCATGGAGAAAACACACACAATTTAATTTGAAAGAAGAAAACATAGTGAAAACACAAGTCTATCTATAAAACCAAATGTAAAAAACAAAGATAAAAAATTATTTTAAAATCCTCTCCACAAGACTCTTGAAGTTCTTCTGAAACTTTTGTTTTCCACTAGATAACTCCTTAGAGGTTGGCGCCCAACACTAAGGATTAACTCTCCTAAATTCTAATACAAACTATGATAAAGTAAAGTGGAAAAGTAAGGAAAATATCGCAAGAAGAAGACTCTCTTTCTTCTTACCCTTGAACCACTTCAAGCTGTTCTCCAACTTCTCCTGCCAAAATTTCTCTTCAAAACTCTTCCCTAAGGGGTGGCGCCCCACCATAATCTTTTAGTCTTCATTTTAATAATTCTCCAAAAGGTGTTTTGGTGTCTCTTCAAATTATGTCCATATTCAATGAATCTACCAAGAGGTGCATCTATCCATTCAAATTATAAATGAATTTTGGCGCTAATGGGAAGTTAATGAAGTTTAAAACAAAGGGTGCTTCAAAAACCCCTTCAAATTTGCGCCAAAATTAATTTAAATTTATCACTATAACTATGGCACATATGCGTCAATCATCTGGCACTTAGGCAGGAAAAGTAAATTTTGCACACCTTTCAATTTTTATTCAAATTTGATCATTTATTGCTTCTTTCATCATAATCACTCATCTTTATCATACCTGCAAGAAAAACATGATAATACCTTCCATTAAAGTGTAGTATCATCAAAAATAGGTATAAACATGTGCTTAAAAATACTATATATTTTAGGTGTACCAAATACCTGCTGAGAAATTGCACGTGAAGGTTAAGAGAGCATTTTTGGTCCATAAATTCCCTATGAGTTTTCCTTCATTGTTTTTTGTTTTTTGCTTTTGTTTTTATTTTTGTTTTATTTATTTATTTTGCCTTTTGAACCTCTCATTAACCCTCAAGAGCATCTTGAGCTACGATTAAATCAGTTTCCATCATTAGGAACTATGTCTCCTCCGGTGCAAACTTTGTGTTCAATTTGGGTGCCCTTAACCTGTTGATGATTGCTCGGTATTTGACACGCCTAAAATATATATGTTTTTTGCTATAACATTTTACTCATTTTTTATGATATTACACTTTAAAGGAAGGTATTTTGTGTGTTTTTTAGTTTTAGGTACAAGAAATGGTGATTGGAGCAAAAGGAAACAAAAACGGTGCAATTTGGAGCAAAAACGAGCAAGAAATGAAATTCTGCCCTGACACCTTTCGATAAGTCTTTCGATGCTTAATCTCTTTTAAACTTCTTGCATATTTTTGAATGAGATTACACTTTAAAGAAATGTTATTTTATGCTTATTTTGTAGGGCTACCTGTTACGAACGCAACGCAACTGAAATGGGACGAAACAGAGCTAAAACGGAGCCAAACAGAGCAAAACGGTAGAACCGCGCAGCAGCCTGCTCGCCGACGGCGAGATCGATCTCGCCGACGGCGAGATTTTCCTGAGACCACCGAAATATGGCTAAAAAGGCTGCCTACAGCGGCCTTGAACCCGCCGACAGCGGCCCGGACGACCGTGAACCGACATTTGGCTGTTTTGGGCCAATATTCGACGTATTTGGACGCTTTTTCGAAGGGGTGCTTAAGGAAACTCTTCGGAATTCGTCCATGCTCTTTAAAAATGGCAAATTTGTGTTAGAAATGTGTAGATTAGAGAGGAGAAAAGTGGAGAAAACTTGGAGGAATATTTAGGATTCTTAGATTAAGAGTAGAAATGTAGATTTCTACCCTTTTGGAGAGATTGGAGAGAAGATTTTAAGAGAATTTGTAAGGGATTTTGTTAGCATTGCATGGATCACCGGGAGACTTTATGGGAGAGATCTTCGTCTTTCTTTCAAAAGGAAAAAGCTAATTATTGTTCTTCATTATCTTATGATTTTTTAAACATTTGCGTAGTGGATTTGCTTTGGTTAAATGAAGTTTCATTTGTGTTTTCTTCATGCTTTGTGACGTATCTCCCTTACTCTTTCTTCTTCTTTGAAAATAGTGGCATAAGAAGATTATGCCATTGTTTTCCTTTTACTTTTCTTTTGCAATGAGTAGAAATTATGTTTAGGATTTTGTGATGCATGGTAGAAGTAAATTTATTTATAAATGTGATGGTTTTTACTTGCACTTAATTTACATTGCAATTAAGGCATGTTGTAATGTTAAAATTTGTTGTTAAAACAAACGATCTGAGAGGATTAGGCTTTCTACAACTAAGTACGAACTACATTCAAATTCCATGGATGGTGAAGTTCATGGAGATTGAATGCAAATAAATAGGGAAATATGATTATCGGGCGTAGAATTGGAGATTTTAGAGTGACAGGCTAAAATCCTCAATTCGGTCCTATCGTTTGGGTGCTGAAGTGTAGATGTTAGCCCTCAGGCGAGGGGAACGTGGGAGCTTCGAAGTGGTAGCCGGTATCCTCCCGGCTAGCCGCGGATTCGGTAACCAAGCATAGGATTAGTCAATGTTCTTTATGCCTGGACCAAAGGGTAAATAATAGGATTGCTCCTATTTGGCACATAAAATATTAAATGCATCTCATTCCTATACATTATCTATTTCATTACATAAGAATAGTAGTTTTTAATATCTCAAAATTCTCTAAACCAATTCATCCAAAAAGGGTTATCTTTAGAATTATTATTTGCATTTAGTTATAGTTATTATCTTTACATTTAACACTTGCATTTAGGAGTAGTTGCTATATAAAACACAATTTTAATCGACCTTCCAACCTAGGGAGTAATTGTAGTAGACTAGAATTTGACTAAAGACTTCTTACTTCACTTCCTCGTGGGATCGATACTGGGGTTTTTAAAGAAAACTCTATATTACTTGAAACGATACGTATACTTGCGTAGTACCCCTAGTGTGTAAAATATTTTCTAAAAATTTACAACATTTTGATTTTATACACTAGCCGCCATTTATAAATCGGGTCAAGTTTTTGGCAATCTTTTGGAAGTTAATTTACTGCATAATTGCGGGTCGGGTCAAGTTTTTGGCACCGTTGCCGGGGAAGCTTCGGTAAGAACTTTTGGAGAATTTTAGTTGAAGTAATTAGGCTTAGACTTGGAAAACTGTAGTGTCGTAAAAATTTTTTTTGTGTGAAAAGTATTTTGTTGTATGAAAAAGTGTTTTAATAAAACTGTTTGTGCGAAAAATAAGGTGTTCATGAAAATGTTTTGTTATGTTGAATATATTTTTTGTTTTATTTGTTTTATTGTTAATATATTGTTTGTTATGTTGCGTATGCAAAACAAAGGATCTGCAAGACTTGTATCTTATGATCCCGAGTTTGAAAAAAATAAAAAAATAAAAATACAGAAAGGACTCGAAAAACTAGAAATGGAAATGGAAAACTTTCATGATAATAACTTGGAAAATCATCATACTTCATTGAGGGATTACATAAATCCTACGACGAGATGAAATTCACTTAAGTATACAAAATCTCGTCGTAGAAGTCGATTCATTTGAAATAAATCACGAGATTATCCAGCAGTGCGGAAACAATCGGTTTGGGGGAACTCCTTCGGAGGATCCCTACTTACACTTATCAAATTTTCTAGAACTTTGTGCTACATTTCGTTATAATGGCATGTCAGACGATGCTGTTAGACTAAGGCTTTTTCCTTTCTCACTAAGGGATAAGGCTAAAATGTGATTATACTCGGTAGCACCTGGCTACATTAAAAATTGGGAGGAGTTAACTTAGAAATTCTTAGCTAAGTATTTTCCACCTTCAAGGACTACTAAACTTAGAAACGATATTATCTCATTTTGTCAATATGAAGGGGAATCAATATATGAAGCTTGGGAAAGATTTAAGGAACTCCTAAGAAAGTGTCCACACCATGCTGCGCGATTGGTTAATCATTCAAACATTTTATAATGGGTTAGTAGGATCCCTTAGGTCTATAATTGATGCTACCGCTGGTGGATCATTAAAGTTAAAACCATTTGATGAAGCAGATGCATTAATTGAAAAAATAGCTATAAATGAATTTCAATGGCCCTCTGCAAGGGTAAATCATAATTATGTAGCTAGTGTTCATGATACGGATACGATTACAATTCTTGCATCTCAACTTGTTGCAATATCGAGGAAGTTGGACCAATTTGGAATGAACCTAACCTCGATTTACTCCTGTAAGTGAGGAAAGTTTATTAAGTCATATGATTGATTCTAATTTATTATATGAGACTTTAAATACCATAAACAACCCGTACTCTAACTTTTACAACCCATGTTGGGAGAACCATCCTAAATTTAATTGGAATCATACTACTGACGATGGAAACCAACAATGGGAAAATAATCATGCAAATCATAATGGAAGTTGGAATAATCAGGGGAACACAAACTATAGACCTTCATATCCACCGGACTCTAACAATGATCAACAATTTGAGGATAAGAAAATGTCTATGGAAGAAGTGGTATTGCAAATGGGAAACCAGTTGCAAAGTCAAAATGCTGTGATTAGAAACATAGAGAATCAACTGGGACAAATTGCTAATTCACTTAGCAATAGACACCAAGGAACACTTCTTAGCAACAATGAGATCAACCTTAAAGAGAACATTAATGAACAAATATAAGTTGTCCAAATAAAAATTGGAAGAGATATAGAGGATGTGGTTAGGAAAGCGAAAGATGTTGTGAGAAAAACAAAGGAAACTAAAAGACCTGAAGAACATGTTTCTAAGGATCTGGAAGAATTAATATCTCCAACTAAAATCAGTTTGGAAAGACCGCAACCTCCATTTCCTCAAAGACTTAGATAGCATGAGTTGGATAAAAAATTTTCGAAGTTCATGAAAATACTTAAGAAGTTAACGATAATTATTCCTTTCACTAAAACTTTGGAACAGATGCCAAGTTATGCAAAGTTTATAAAGGATAAATTAAATAAGAAAAGGAAATTTGGGGATTACAAGATAGTTGCACTAAGTGAGGAGTGCAACGCTATACTTCAGAAAAATTTTCCTCGGAAACTTAAAGATCCTTGTAGCTTTACAATTCCTTGTGCAATTGGAAAAAGATTATGTGGAAAAGCTTTATGTGATTTAGGAGTGAGCATTAATGTGATGCCTCTATCTATATTTATAAGGTTAGGTTTAGTCGATATTTCTCCCACTACTGTAACCCTTATGTTAGCTGATCGATCTATCATTTATCCAAAAGGAGTTATAGAAGACGTGCTTGTTAAAGTGGATAAATTTATCTTCCTTTGGACTTTATTATATTAGATATGGAGAAAGATAAAGAAATTCCAATTATTTTAGGGAGACCTTTCCTTGTTACTGGACAAGCTATGATAAATGTGCAAAAAGGAGAGTTGACTATAAATATTAATGACCATGAAGTCACTTTTAATGTATTAAAGACTATGAAATATCCAGCTGAGAGAAAAGATGATGATTGTTTTTGGATAGATGAAATTGATTATCTAAGTAAATATCATTTCCAAGAAAGTTTTGAGAGTAAGTTAACAGATGAAAATGAAATAGACTTTCATGATGATTTAAAAGCATTACTTAAAGAAGACTGTATGTATGTTCAGGAGAGGTGTGAAATGATGGACGCTACCAAAAATAGTAAACTTTTAATTCTATCTGTTGAAAAAATCTCATGAACTTAAGATGGATGTACCCCATACAATTTTAAAGCCTATCTATTTATAGAATTCATCTACACAACCAATCTTTATATCTTTAGAATCGACTCAATCACAAGAAAAACCTGAATTAAATGATGAACAAGATAAAATTATTGAACTGAGACTTGAAAGAGAATTTGAGGATATATTTCAAAAGAGCTTTGAGTTGATAAAAGAGGATAAGTATTTTGAAAGACCAATAGAAGATAACATGAGACAGAAGAATATCCCAGAAGAATTTGATCTTGAATCTGAATTATTTAAAGAGATTTTGATCCAAAACTTGGGAGATATTGAAGTATTTTATAAAGATCCATTTCTAATAAATTTCAAGGATGATATTAATATGCAAATTGAAAAAATCAATAGAAGAATATTGGATCTAGAAAGAAATATGAGGAACAATGATATAAATCCAACTGAAAATAAAGAGCTAAATGAAAAATTAAAATTTGAGAATTCTGTAAGAATCCCTGGATCTGAAAAATGATTGGGCGATTGATCGAGGATTACTTAAATGGAATTTTGATCCAGAGAAATCATTTGTTGGGCTAATGACGTTAAACCAAGCGCTTTATGGGAGGCAACCATATTTATCAGTGTGCTTTGATTTAGTGTGTTTTGATTTAGTGTGCTTGAGAGTCATGATTGTTAGTGATCTATTGTATTTGCTTTATAGTGGATTGATCAGTTTGATTGTTGTTGGTAGATGTTTGGATTATTAGTAGTTTGATTTGATCTTTGTGTGTCATGAGGGAGGTGATTCCTTGACTTCTTATTATGGCTAGAATTAATCTCTTGTAGTTGTTGGATTAATGAGTCCGCTATAACTTGGGTCTCACTCAGACTTAAGTTTTATAAGAGAAATGATGAATTTAAACATTGATAGTTCCATCTTATTTTGTTACTTCTTTTCTCTAACTTTATTTTCATTAGGTAGGAGTCGCTAACCTATTTGATGAACACCATATGGATTATCTTACACTATCTTTATAACTGTTAGAGGTGTGTAATTATAAGGATTAGGTGATGCCTGAGATTGGTGCCTAGGAACCAATTTATTAGGGATAATCTTATCATTGGGATTATAATCTATAAAATCATTTTAAAGTACTTAATTTACTAGTGTAGTGATTCCGTTAGAAATTGGAGGTAAGTTAGTAAGATGTGATGAGTTAAAGGATGAATTAACCTCATTTATCATATGGGTGTTTATGTTTGTGTTACAACTTTATTTAGGTCTTGAAGAACATTTTTATATTCCCTTGCTGATACCTCGTTATGTTAGTTAGACTTTGGTTTAGTTAATTTCATTCTGACATGATTAGTTTAGATTTACTTTCTCTGTCCTAATGAATACTTGCGAATGATTTTGATAGACATTTGTGGTAGATAGAATTTCTAAATTTTTTTCTTCCTCCTTATATTTTTTTGTACTGAATGCTTTATATGTTAAAAATTAAGTTTGGTGGTAGGAAGAAAAATAAAATTTTAATGTGAAAATACTTCCTTTTAGAGTAATTTTATTACAAACATGTTTTAGGCAAGATTTACTTTCTCCTACAGTCATTTTATCCTGATTATGCATGATATGAATTTGATAGGATGTTGTAGTAGTAAGCATATTCAACCTTTACTTTTTCTTCTTGCTATATTTTATGGAATTAGTTGCAAAATATTTTAAAATTTAAGTTTGGGGAGACGAAAAATATTAACTCTTATTTGTTCTCAATTATTATATTTTCAAAAATTAATAGCATAACTTCTGGCAATTGAACCTCGCTTGAGATAACTAAAACTTTTTATTTTAGTTGAATATTATGGAAGGATTGGATGAAAGTTTTTAGTAATAAATGTTAATTTTATAAGGGTAAGATATTTGGTATAAAAGAATTTGATTATAGTTAAATATTTAAAGTAAAGAAAACTATATTTTTGAAATGTTAAGAGACTTAAAGTATTGTGTGTTAAGAAGAGATTGTGATTTTATGATGAATAATAAAGCTCATACCTAATTATAAAGTAAGGATGTGTTTCGAGTTTGAACTTTAGAAAGAGGAGAGTGAAGTTCAAAATCATTACGGACTCTCAGGATATAGTAATCCTCATTTTAATATATATATATATATATATATATATATATATATATATATATATATATATAGAAAAAGAAAAGAGAGTTAAAAAAAGGGGATTGAAAATAATCCCGAAAGAAAAGAAAAAAAAAGGAAAGAAAAATATTTATGAGGAGAAGATCGAGGAGATGCCTAATAAAAAATTGAGCTTCACTTGAGTCACCCTAAAGGGAGAACTTGATTTCATTTCTGAATTTATATTTAAAGTATTGGCCTACATTCTGATGAAGTTTGCATGAACTCCTTTTCCACATAATCTTTCAAGACACTCTTAATTTAACAAATTATGGTTTATCTTGAAATAAATAAAAGACTAGAACCCTTAGCTTGATTGCTGAATATTCTTATACCTATAGCGTTAACCTGAGTTACTGAATTTATTTCTAAAAATCTAACCAATATATTCTTTTGAATGAAATATTTTAGTGTATTGCAGGTGAAAAGTACATTGTCTTGAGTTATATTTTTATGTAGTAAAAGTGTTACTTGAGGACAAGTAACAGTAAAGTTTGGGGGATTTTGACACGCCTAAAATATATATGTTTTTTGCTATAACATTTTACTCATTTTTTATGATATTACACTTTAAAGGAATATATTTTGTATTTTTTTTTGTTTTAGGTACAAGAAATGGTGATTGGAGCAAAAGAAAACAAAAAGGTGCAATTTGGAACAAAAACGAGCAATAAATGAAATTCTGCCCTGACACCTTTCGATAAGTCTTTCAATGCTTAATCTCTTTTACACTTCTTGCATATTTTTGAATGAGATTACACTTTAAAGAAAGGTTTTTTATGCTTATTTTGTAGGGCTATTTGTTACGAACGCAACGCAACTGAAATAGGGCGAAACGGAGCCAAACGGAGCGAAACGGTAGAGCCGCGCAGCAGCCTGCTCGCTGACGGCGAGATCGATCTCGCCGACGCGAGATTTTTCCGAGACCACCGAAATATGGCCAAAAAGACCGCTGACAGCGACCTCGAACACGCCGACAGCAGCCCGGACGACCATGAACCGACATTTGGCGGTTTTGGGCCAATATTCAATGTATTTGGACTCTTTTTCGAAGGGGTGCTTAAGGAAACTCTTCGGAATTCGTCCATGCTCTTTAAAAATGGCAAATTTGTGTTAGAAATGTGTAGAGTAGAGAGGAGAAAAGTGGAGGAAACTTGGAGGAATGTTTAGGATTCTTAGATTAAGAGTAGAAATGTAGATTTCTACCCTTTTGGAGAGATTGGAGAGGAGATTTTGAGAGAATTTGTAAGGGATTTTGCTAGCATTGCATGGATCGCCGGGAGACTTTATGGGAGAGATCTTCGTTTTTCTTTCAAAGGGAAAAAGCTAAGTATTGTTTTTCATTATCTTATGATTTTGTAAACATTTGCGTAGTGGATTTGCTTTGGTTAAATGAAGTTTCCTTTGTGTTTTCTTCATGCTTTGTGACGTATCTCCCTTACTCTTTCTTCTTCTTTGAAAATAGTGGCATAAGAAGATTATGCCATTGTTTTCCTTTTATTTTTCTTTTGCAATGAGTAGAAATCATGTTTAGGATTTTGTGATGCATGGTAGAAGTAAATTTATTTATAAATGTGATGGTTTTTACTTGCACTTAATTTACATTGCAATTAAGGCACATTAGTAATGTTAAAATTTGTTATTAAAACAAACGATCCGAGAGGATTAGGCTTTCACAACTAAGTACGAACTACATTCAAATTCCATGGATGGTGAAGTTCATGGGGATTGAATGCAAATAAATAGGGAAATATAATTATCGGGCGTAGAATTGGAGATTTTAGAGTGACAGGCTAAAATCTTTAATTCGATCTTATCGTTTGGGTGCTGAAGTGTAGATATTAGCCCTCAGGCGAGGGGAACGTGGGAGCTCCGAAGTGGCAGTCGGTATCCTCCCAGCTGACTGCAGATTCGAGTAATCGAAGCATAGGATTAGTCAATGTTCTTTATGCCTGGACCAAAGGGTAAAGAATAGGATTGCTCCTATTTGACACATACAATATTAAATGCATCTCATTCCTATACATTATCTATTTCATTACATAAGAATAGTAGTTTTAAATATCTCAAAATTCTCTAAACCAATTCATCCAAAAATGGTTATCTTTAGAATTATTATTTGCATTTAGTTATAGTTACTATATTTATATTTAACACTTGCATTTAGGAGTAGTTGCTAGATTAAACACAATTTTAATCGACATTCCAACCTATGGAGTAATTGTAGTAGACTAGAATTTGATTAAAGACTTCTTACTTCACTTCTCGTGGGATCGATGCGAGGTTTTTAAAGAAAACTACTATATTACTTGAAACGATACGTATAATTGCGTAGTACCCCTAGTGTGTAAAATATTTTCTAAAAATTTACAATATTTTGATTTTATACACTAGCCGCCATTTATAAATCGGGTCAAGTTTTTGGCCATCTTTTGGAAGTTAATTCTTGCGTAATTGCGGGTCGGGTCAGTATTCTCCAAAGGTTCCTCCACCTTTCGATAATTATTTGGGTCAGCATCCTGAACTATCTCATAAGTGCCATCTTACATCTCTTCACTATGAACTAATAAAAGCTGCAACTTTGCCTCTATGATTTTCACCTTTACATTTTGTTGTTTTTGCTGTCTTTGTTCATTCTAATTGTCCTGCCTGTTAAATTTTTTATTTCTTAGCTCAGGGTGAGCCACAAAATAGTTTTTAGAAGATGCTCGAATATTTTACATTTCTGGCAGTATGTATGCTTGAATTTCACTTCAACCTTACGTCAGTAGCCATTATTTTTAATGTCCAACCATGCCTCTTCATGCATTGGCTTGGTGATGTCCATCGAGAAATGGGTGGCTAATAAGCGTAGTTGGGTGGAAGAGAAGGCGATGTTGCGGCTTCACTTCAGAGGGAGGAGAAGCTAGCTTTGAGATTTTGGTGAGAGAGAGGGATGTATGGGGGTGTTGCACTTGAGGGTCGTGGTAGATCGACAACTATCTGTTTAGTTTGCCTTTTTTTTTTATAATTATTTTTGTTTTCTTTAGCACGCATTGTATTACTCTAATTGGACCACATGGACGACATAAGTATTGGGCAGAAGTGGATTGGCTTGTGGCTTGAGCTGGAAGGAGCTTAAAATCCTTTTTTCTTTTTTATTTTAAAATATTAAGCATATTGAATTGTGTTTCGCTAATTTACATTTAAATTTCTGGCAATATTGGTATCCTCTCTAGGCAAATTAAAAATTTCGGACACCGTTGCACAATTTTTTTTGGGATCGGAGGTCGTTTCGACAACATTGTCACTGATCGAGGTAATTTAGGTTAAAACTGCACATTTTGTACTGATTGCTTATTGTTATTATTATGTTTGCTCATCTCGATTGTGGAACGTCTCTTTGGCAACTTAGGCCCTCTAAACACTCTCGTGCGATTTATTTTACAAATGGATGCCATTTTAGTAGTTTTTAGGGACATAAGAGATGAGTCGGGTCCAAATTGTTCATGGTTCTCTGCCATTGTTATGTCCTCTCAATTCATCATTATGGAGTATATGTGAGGTTCAAAGAGATCATGGTTGATTTTTTGGGCAAGGTGAGCATTTGAATTCAATGCATTGAGATTTTTCTTTTATTTTCTCCCAACTAACATGCAAATTTTATGAGAGATGGAATCAAGACTAGTGGAATAATGAGGGGCTATCCCATCACTTTAATTTTATTATTATTTTTTTAATTATGACTCATACAGAGGTTGTTATCATATAATTTCACATAGTTATTTTTTATATAGAAAATTCTTCTCTTAAGTTTACAATAAATTCTTCCTCCAATTTCTTGCTAGGCGCATTTACATGCATACCATACAGTGCTTCTATATGTACATATCTAACAACCAAATGTTTATTTGTCAATAACTAACGCCCATATCTTCAACATCAAATAAAAAATGTTGCACTTGCTAACTTTTAAGAAATGAACTACACCTTTTGATGTTTATATTTATAACTCCAAAACATTATAAATGTAAATATCAAACTAGCTATTAGATATGTCAATACATAAGCTTGTTGTGATACTAGTATGCATGTAAATTATCTTTCTTTCTGTTATTTGACATAAATATTTACAAGTCTTGCGGTAACTAAACATCTAAAGGTAGATACTATTGATGTGATTGTAAGAATATAGTCCATCTTATTTAGCTAATTGGAACACTGAATGATTAACTATGGTGGACTAGAAGTTCATGTTGATGAATTTTGATACGGTTATTTATTTGTTTATTTATTTTAATATAATATTGAGAGTCAAAGTAAAATTTTATGTAATTGAAATTCAATTGGAGATCAATCACAATCTTTTTAATTTTTATCAACTAAGCTAACATAAAAAATAAGAGGCATTTACAAACACACCATACAAATCCTATGTATTTACATACCACATAACCTTTATATTTATACCTCCCAAAACTTTTATATCGCATCAAAAACACCATTTCAACCTTTTAAAAGTAAAATACACCTTTCATGAATAGGTGGTGCGGAACATATGTAAAATAAGAGGCATTAACATTCATACCATATAATTTTTATGTATTTACATACCACATACCATTTATATTTATACCAACTAAATCTTTGTTATAGTAATCAAAAACATCATTTCAACTTTTAAAAAGAAAAATACACCTTTTAAGCATAGATATTGTGGTACGTATTTAAAGTAGAAGTTTAGGTATTAAATGTGTAAATACATAGATATTTCCTCCTAAAACTAAATGAATTCCATAATGCTAGTTAAGTAAATAATCTCAAAATTAGGCATTGATTTCTTAACTGAAAGCATTCAGTTTAATTTCATTTTAAGTAGCATATTAATTTAAAAACATCCAATGGTTTATTTTCAACTAGGGCTGTCAAAACAGCTCGTTGTTCACGAGCAGCTCGTGTTCGACTCGTTAAGAAGCTCATGTTCAGCTCGTTCGCTAAGTTAACGAGCCGAACACGAACAAAGATTTGTTTGTTCGTGTTCTCAAAATATTATATATATATATATATATATATATATATATATATATATATATATATATATATATTTGATGAGTAGTAGTTTTAAAAAAATTAATTGACTACAAGATTACAATGATTTATAATCATTTAAAAGTATTACTTAAGAAATAGAATAAAAATTATTAAATTAGATTCAAATGATGTTTTAATATAAACAATAATTTTTAAATCTTCCCTCAATCCTTAACATCCTTAACATCTTATGAGTACATGATTAGTGTTGTCAAAACAACTCTTTGTTCGTGAACCACTCATGTTCGGATAGTATTCGGCTTGCTAAACAAATGAGCCGAACACGACCACACTTCTTGAGCTCGAAATATAAACGAGCCGAACACGAGTGCCTAGCTCACTCTTGTTCGGCTCGTTTACACCCCTATTTTCAACTATAACTGCACTTTCAAATTAGGATTAAGTTAATTTACACACCAAAGATATCTTCCCAATTTTTACCTCCTTTCTAATTCTCATTCCCAAACTTACATGAAAGTTATTGGCTTTATTTGAAAGAAATTTCTAATATGAGCCAGAGATTCCTTAAAAGAGTGACAACACTGAGTGTAGCGAAACATAAATTATTTATAAATACACCAAATAAAAAATTGAAAAAATAGGCCCTTATCATTAAAACTTACATACCACATAACTCGTATATATTTACATACAACATATGTAATAACCAAACATTAAATTTTACCTATGTAAAATACAAAAATTTAATTGAATGAGAATTGAAATTGAAAGATTTACATACGTACTACTCAATTTTTATGCATTTATATATCTAACACGAATTTCAATTTTTATTACATACCACATTCCTTATGCATTAATATTATTCGGCTTTCAAAAAGATACAGCGGTGGTATTTTTAATGCCTGAACCTTGATTTCTATATTTATACCACCAAATTATTTCCAATCACATCAGAAAAATCATTTATTTTTAAAGTTAAAACACCTTTTCATGCATAGATAAAATAGCATTTATGTAAAAATTGAAGTTTAAGGCTCCATTTGAGGCAGCTTATCAAAAGCAGTGGCGTTTTCAAAATACCGTCTCACTTTTTGAAAACTGCATTTAAGCAGCTTATTCAAAAAACTGAACGTAAAACGCAGGTCGAATCCTGTGGTCCGCATTTTCAAATAAACAAATTTTTTTTTTTTTTTAGTTAAAGGAGACTTATGCTCCCTACGTGTTAATAATAAAAAATAAAGTACAAAACCGGGAGAAAGTTCCTATCTAACCCCACCCGTACAATGTACACAAAAAAAGAGGAATCTAAGGATCTCTCTCCAAAAAAAATAAAAAGAACAACTCACACCCCACACACGACACAGAAACTATAAACAATCATTCAAAACAATTCCAAATAATTCATAAGGAATAAGAAATGAAATAAAAGGATTTTGAAGACTCGACCAAACTTGAGCAGATTCTGCAAGGCATTATTACCTCCTCAGCTTGGTATGCGTCCAAATAATAGAAAAGTGATTAGCCAACTGAAAAATTCTCTTCATCAACACATTCAAACTCCAATGATGACAAACCTGCAAATTACAAGACTTGGACAAAATTAAAGAATCGGTTTCAACATGTAAATACTTCCAACCTCTATTAAGAACCACTTGTAACCCAAAAACCATAGATTCGGCTTCAGCAACAAGCGGGGACACCGGAATGGACGGTGAAGCATACCAACAAATAGGTAGCCCAAGCACATCCCTGAAAATACCCCCAACACTAGCCCTATTAGGCTTCCAACTTCCATCACAGTTAAGCTTAATAAAAGGAAAATTAGGTTTCTTCCAATGAACAGCAGACATCAAACTAATAACAGGAGTAGAGATATGCAAAATCTGCAAAGTCTTCCTTAGTTTAGCAGGAAATTTGGAACTTAAAGCCCATTTAAAACCTTTCATAAGGTGGCTACGAATAAGGCAAACAGTATTCGAAACCTTAGGAAGCAGATTATGGAATTTGAAATTATTCCTGGAAATCCATATGAACCATAACACAACCGCAGGAATGACAGTAAAAGACTGATTACCCAAACACTTCCAGCTATCAAAAAGACAATCAATAGAAGTAAAATTAAAATCAAGATAATTAAGTTGCAGAGTATTAAGAACCTGCTTCCAAACCTCGACCGTAAAAGAGCAGTTAAGAAACAAATGCTCAAGACTTTCTTCCTGGCTATTGTAAAGACAGCACTTAGAAGGTAATTTAAGCCCTTTTAATTTCAAAATATTATCAATAGGAATGATCTTATGAAAATTCTCCAGATAAAAAAAGAAATGGAAGGCTTAAGCCACTTATTCCAAAGCCACATAAGATCCATACCCTGAAAGCATTGAAAAAAACGAGCAAAAGTCTGAGAGATAGACTCACCCAATTTACCTTTAATTTGAGGAACATCCTTCTTATCATTGGATATAGGAATAGAAGAAATGAACTTAGCATCAAGCTCATGGGTACAAGCAAGCAGCCTGGAAATGCACCAGTTATTATCATTCCAGAAATCTTTAACTTTGAGGCCAATATGCTGAGGACCTCCATACCAATCAGCCAAAATACCCTGACCAGACCAATCTTCATACCAAAAGGAGCAATCTCCTTTACCAATATCCCAACAAATTAGCTCTTCAGTAAGCCGAGCCATTTTAAGCATGGCCTTCCAAATATAAGAATCATTAATAGCAGCAGTACATTGTAAAGGATGAAGAGTACCACAGTATTTAGCCCTAAGATAGGAAGCCCAAAGAGAATTCCCCTTATGAAATCTGTACCACAATCTCATATGATTGATTTTAATAGAATCAGCAATACTTCTAAATCCTAAACCACCATGACTAACAGGCTTACAAAGCTTGTTCCAACTTTTCCAATGATAAGAAGAATGATCCTTGCTTTCCCAAAGGAACTTATTAAAAAGCTTCTCTAAACTCTGAATGATACTTAAAGGCATATTCATAACTTGAAGAGAATAAATCGGCAAAGAAGTCAGAATGCTTTTCAGGAGAGTAATACGCCCTCCAAAAGAAAGAAAACTGTTATCCCAAGAATTCAATTTGTTCATAATTTTATCATAAAGATTAGCACAATGAGACCTCCTACTAATACCTTTGTCAAGGGTAAATCCTAAATAAGTCAAAGGCAAAGAGGCCTTATTACAGCCAGTAAAAGAAGAAATCCAATCCTTTTTATTTAAAGGAATATGCTTGGCACAGTAGAAAAAACATTTGGAAACATTTAAAGATAAACCAGAATAAGATTGGAATAAAGATAACTCCTTCCAAACTTTCTTGATAGACCTCTTATTAGTATTAGTAAAAATAATCAAATCATCAGCAAAACTTAAATGAGAAATGCTCATATGACCTTTATTATGGTAATTTAAAGAAGGAAATTTGCAATAAAGAGCATTCAGACTCCGAGAAAGATAATCAAATGCAATGATAAAGAGATAGGGAGAAAGAGGATTTTAAATAAGCATAAGCTGCCTCAAACGAATCCTAAGTCTTAGATATGTAAATAGAAAAGAACTAAGTGGTATGAATGCAAATCTTCCAAAAAGAAAACATGACTACAAACCAAAGAAAATTTACTTGACACAAACTGAAACATGATAAGATAATAAAGTCCTCAACAAGGTACGCCCACATACTACTTAGAGCTCTCATCAACTAGACAAAGCAACAGCACAAAAACCTAAAATTAACACAACCATGGTAATTTATTTCTTACAAAACAGGTAGAAACTCGAGGGATAATAAAAATAGATCTTAAGACGAGAGGTATTTGCCCACCCAGGAGCTGAAGCGAGACCAAGCCAGTTCTACAGCAGCTGGATCATCATCATTTATCCCCATCTCCTTTCTCCTTTTTTTTCCCTCAGGAGTATCGTTCATGAAAGCATGCCCAATTCCAGGATAGATATAAACTTCAAAGGGCACACCAGAAGCTTTCAGCTTCTCTTCCAATTGTTTTGCAGCCTGAGAAGAATATCAACAATGAGATCAAATGGAAATTAACTAAGAATAATCAAATAATCCTAGGGGTAAGATTTATATACATACTGCAGAGTTTCTATGTATTTACATATCTAACACCTAAACATACCACTTTACCTACGTGTGAAAAGATGAACGCGTATTTAGGTACAAAACACACAATTCATATGCATTTACATGTCTAACACCTAAACTTTTTCCTTCTACATTTATAAGTCTCAAATCTTCCATATTCACTTAAAAAAAAATGAAATACAGCTTCTGATTCATAGAATATATATATATATATACACACACACACACACTAAGGAAGGTGAAAAAATATATGTATAAACTAGCCAAACAAATAGAAAAGAAAAGTAAAGATTTAAATCAAGTAAAGTGTATTAAAGATGAAAATCAAAAAGTGCTTTTCTTAGAAAAAAATTTTCAACATAGGTGGGTGAGTTATTTTGATAAACTTTTTAATGATGATGCTGAAAGTACGATCGACCTTAGTGATCTTAATATCGTTAATAATAATAAAACTTTTCATTTTTACCGTCACATTAGTAAAAAAGAAGTTGATGAGGCTTTAGAAAACCAAGGGGGGAAAGTTTGTATGACCTGATGATATCCCAATTGAAGTGTGGAAATATTTAAGTGATTTGGGGGTTTCCTGGCTTACTAAACTTTTTAATATTATTTTAAAAACTAAAAGGATGCCTGAGGAGTAGAGAAAGAGCATTTTTGTCCCCATTTTTAAGAATAAAGGAGATGCACAAGAGTGTGCCAATTATAGAGGAATTAAATTGATGTGTCATACTTTAAAATTATGGGAGAGGGTAATTGAACATAGGTTAAGACGTATTACGAAGATTTCTCATAATCAATTTGGATTTATGTCGGGCAGGTCTACCATGGAAGCTATACATTTATTGAGAGGTTTGATGGAGAAGTACGAGAGATAATAAGGAGGATCTACATTTGATTTTTATTGATTTAGAAAAAGCTTACGATAAGGTTCCTAGAGATGTTCTTTGGAGAGTCCTTGAGAAGAAAGGTGTTGATATGACTTATATTCAAGTTATTAAAGATATGTATGCTAGAGCTGTTATATGTGTTCGAACTGAAGGAGGATTGACCAAGTATTTTACTATTTCTGTTGGTTTACATCAAGGATCGGCTTTAAGCCCATATCTTTTTGCTTTATTTATGGATGGTCTTACTTGGGCATTTACAAGAGGATGTACCTTGGTGTATGCTTTTTGCTGATGATATCCTCCTTGTGGATAAGACGAGAAAAAGTCCAGGAAAAACTTGAATTATGGAGGTCTACATTGGAGTCTAAAGGTCTTCGTTTGAGTAGAACTAAAACTGAATACATGGAATATAATTTTAATAATAGTAGGTCTAGTGACAGAAGTGTAACTTTGGGTGATCAAATTATTAAAAGGTCTGAACGATTAAGATATCTCGGGTCCATTGTTCAAAGAGATGGTGATATAGATGGGGATGTTAATAGTAGAATTCAGGTTGATTGGTTGAAGTGGAGGAATGCGTTCGGCCTATTGTGTGATAGAAAAGTACCGCTTAGACTGAAAGGAAAATATTGTAAGATGATGGTGAGACCTTCAATGCTATATGGTGTTGAATGTTGGCCTTTAAAAGAGAAGCATAATGTTAAGTTAAGTGTTGCCGAGATGAGAATGATTAGGTGGATGAGTGGCTTTACACTTAGAGACAAAATGCGAAATGAATATATCCGTAATAGGGTTGGAGTTGCACCGATGACGGATAAAATTAGAGAGTCGCCTTAGATGGTTTGGTCACATTAAACGTCGACCACCTGATGATCCGATTAGGAGAGTAGATATTTTAAATACAACTTATGTTAAGAAAGGGAGAGGCAGACCTAGGAAAATTTGGGCTTATTGCATAAAAAATGATCTTAATTTATTAGAATTAAACGAAAATTTGACACTAAATAGGACGCAATGGAGAAAAAGGATTCATGTAGCCGACCCCACTTAGTGGGATAGATATATATATATATACATACATACATACATACATATATTTAAAAGGAATAGCCAGAGGCTAAAATACAAGCCTGCAACCACCCTTAATGTGCCTAACAATTCGAGTACCACCTCCTTAAGGCAAATTGTGCTAGAGGGGATTCGAACTCCCGACCTGAGGTCTTATACTGTGGATTCCAACCAACAGGTCGAGGTACACGACACGTATATGAATGTATATATATATGCGTACATACGTACGTACATACAAACGTACGTATGTATATATATTTGCGTACGTATGTTACGTACATATGCACGTATGTATGTATGTAGGTATGTATGTATGTTATGTATGAATGTATGTTTTATAAATGTATGAATCAATGTTTAGGTGTTAGATATATAAATGAGTAAAACTTCTGTTGAATGTTTGAGGCAATCCTCATAAAATCTTGAAGAGGAGAGTTTACTTATTTACTAATTCGATTTGAATGTGGAATTTGATAGCCGTATATATTTTGAAATTTGGTAGGGATTCTATTTTACATTGCCTAGGATAGCTTGAGATGGTTTGCATTTGTATTTCTTATTTGATATTTCATTCAGATTTGCTACAATTTGCATTTCTATGAAGGGAGTGATTTCAATTGTGTTTGGCTCTCATGATCCTAATTATCATCGTTAATTTCATCCAAGTTAGCATTGTTAATTGATTTCCAATATGCTTAGTTTTTCCGAATTAATAATTTGTCATATGAATTTTATAAATTTTTAAAAGATTTTTAGGCATATAATGTAAGGCCAACAATAGAAATCACACCGCCTAGGACGTTTTAAATCATAAAATCGAAATTTAAAATAACTAGATAGTGAACGAATAATTGAACAATGATAAAATTGGACAAATAAGTGCACTATCACTAAATAAGTTTTTGGTAAATTTGAGCTTATGGCTTCTGATTAAAGGAAATTTGAATTGATTTCAAAATTATAAATTGGAATCTGTAATATTTATAGAACTAATTGGAACTTGCTGTAATTTCAAGTTGAATGTCCAATTTTTCCTCACTGATTAATGAGAAGCTTAAAGAATTTTGAGTGGTTTTATCTAATTAACAAAGACAAGGCTTTTATTTTTTAATCTACTCTTCCTTCTGCATTATTCATTATCTGTTTAAAAGTTAAATAGCATTTAGTTACATTTACTAAATTTTGGATACTGTAGAATGAGTTGTTCTCTTGACCCTAATTCTCAACGTTAATTTCTAATCTTCCTTCACCAACAATTTTCATTATCTGTTTGAAAGTGATATTGCATTTAGTCATATGCTAAAAGATTAAATTTTAGGTTTTTGTCGATCTCATTGCTAATCTCAGATAGAAGGCAGACTTTTCATCTAAACTTATTTCTAACATATTATTCATCTTCATTGAAATAATCAATTAGTAGTTCAGCTTAGTAGACAGTGCTAAAAAATTTTAGTGCTAAGATTCACATTAGAAACTTCATATCCTATGAAATTCCACATCATAAATCAAAATTGATAATATTAAATAGTTATCAAATAACTGAACATTGATAAATTTAATCAAACAGCTGTGCTTCCAGTATATTTTTTTTTCTCTTTTTTTTATTGTTTGTTATTTAGTGAAAGATCTGTGCTTGCACTATTTTTTATTATTATTATTATTATTTGTACCAAAAGTGCTTATTCTACTATTGCGGAGAAGCATTCCCACAATAAAACATGCATGAATGTCACTCTTCATGAAGGAAGAGTGAGAAATCATGAAATATATAAATCGAACTAGGCCTACTATAGATCTCCAGATCATAAATCCTTTATTTAGAGGCAAGTTAACTCCCATTATTTAAGTTGATGACGAGAAGAGGAAACATGGCAGTCAGTTTTGGTTTTCTTCAATTTACAGTGTCATCTTTTCATCTTTCTAAGAAAGGCGTAGATCTAGGAAGACTTGGACTTATTGCATAAAAATGATCTTAATTTATTAGAATTAAATGAAAATTTGACACTAAATAGGACGCAATGGACAAAAAGGATTCATGTAGCCGACCCCACTTAGTGGGATTAAGGCTTTGTTGTTATTGTTGTTGTATCATTCTATGATGAGCAAAACATTGTAGAGAAGTAAATTCACTTGTTGTTGTATCATTCTATGATGAGTAAAACATTGTAGAGAAGTAAATTCACTTTTTTAGTAGACAACTAATGCATAAATTTACATACCACTCAGTTGAAATAAATCGATAGAGATGCAATGCTCTACACTGGAGCATCCACCCAATATCTTAAAGAGATATTTACAAACAAACCACAGAATTCTTATGTATTTAAATATCTAACATCTAAAAATTGATATTTACATATAAAACACTCTGGTGTTATGAGCCCATGCATGAAATGTGTACGTCACTTTTAAGAAGTTAGTAATAGTGGTAGTTTTAATGTGATGTTAAGGATTTGAGTGATATGCATATAAATATGAATAGTTAGGTGTTAGATATGTAAATAAATAAGATTTGTATGGTATACGTATAGATGCCCTTATTTTAAGTAACTAGTTTCTAGTTCCATAAACAAAGTCCTCTGCATCATACTTTAAAACCAAACTTGACATAAAAACATCAAATACAAAGCATAGCTTGTAATGCAATTCAACTAGGAGGCTAAGGCCCAATTTGGGAACATTTTGTTTTTTGTTTTCTATTTGATTTTGTTAACGGCTTCATTTAAACTAAATCATGTTTGACCGTCATTTAGGTATTTTGAGTGTTTTATAAAATAAAACGATTCGCTTTTAAAAACGAAAAATAAAAAGATATAGAAACTATACTAACAAAACATGCTTTCAAAATAAAAAAAAAAACAAAAATAAAAATAGAAAACAAAAGTGATGAGCCCTAAGCTACAATCAAAAGATTTCCAAAACTGTCAACCACTTAGTCCCCATTGTCGGTTCTAGAAATAAAATCACAACAAAGATAACCATATATCTATAGAATGAAGGATTTGTGGTTGGCCTGGCATACTAAAATGAAATCATATCTGATGATTACAATAGAAAAAAAATAAATTATATATGTAGCAAACAATTCTTATGCATTTACATATCTTACACCAAAACTTCTATATTTCATTCATAGCACTTTGCTACATTAAATCTAGACATGAAAAGGTGTATTTCATTTTAAAAAGTGAAAATAATTCAATTTTTGGCGTGATATTAATGTTTTGACTTCTATGTGTGTAATTATGAAAGTTAAGGTTTAAGATATGTAAATAAAAATAAAATTTTGGATATGAAAGGAAGAATTGATGCCATGATTTTCGCTAAGGAGTGGAGGAAGAGTATTTTAGACCCCATTTTTAAGAAAAATGAGGATAAATAAGACTGTGCAAATTATAAAGGAATTATGTTGATGTGTCCTACTTTAAAATTGTGGGAGAGGGTAATTGAACATAAATTAAGACGTGATGCAATGATTTATCATGATCCCTTTAGATTTATATCGAGCAGGTCCACTATGAGAGCTATACATTTATTGAGAGGTTTGATGGAGAAGTAGAGAATAAAGAGAATCTGCATGTGATTTTTATTGATTTAGACAAAGCTTAAGATAAGGTTCCACGAGAAGTCATTTGGAGAGTTCTAGAGAAGAAACATGTTGATATGACGTATATTCAAGTAATTTAAGGTATGTATATTTGAGTTGTTATATGTGTTCGAACAAAAGGAGGATTGCCCAAGTATTTTCCTATTTTAGTTGGATTCTATCAAGGATCGGCTTTAAACCCATATCCTTTTGCCTTAGTTAAGGATCCTCTTGCTAGATATTTACAAAAGGAAATACCTTGGTGTATATTTTTTGCTGATGCAACCTTCTTATGATAAGGCTAGAGAAACAGTTCAGGAAAAAACTTGAATTATAGAGTCTACAGTGGAGTTGAAAGTCCTTCATTCAAGTAGAACTAAAACTGAATAGATGGAATGTATTTTAGTGGTAGTAGCTCTAGTGGCAGAGTTGTAACTATGGGTGATTGAATCTTTAAAAGGTGTGAATGTTTTAGATATCTTGGGTCTATTGTTCAAGGTGATGGTGATATAAATGGGAATGTTAGTAGTAGAATTTAGGTTCATTGGTCGAAGTGAGAGAATGCATCGGGCCTATTATGTGAAAGATAAGTACCGCATAGACAGAAAAGAAAAGTTGATAAGATTGTAGTGAGATCTGCAATGCGCTATGGCACAGAATGCTGGCTTTTAAAAGAGAAGCATAAAACAAAGTCAAGTGTTGCTGAGATGAGAATGTAGATGGATGAGTTGCTTGACTCTTAGAGACAAAAAGCAAAACGAATTTATCTGTGATAGGGTTGTTGTAGCTTCAGTGGCAGAAAAGATTAGAAAGAATCGTCTTAGATGGTTTGGTCACATTAAATGTCTACCATTTGAGGATCCGGGTAGGAGATGTTTTAGATTCTACTGATTTTAAGCAACATGGAGGTAGACCTAAAAAGACTTGGGCATATTGAATAAAAAATTATCTTAATCTATTATAATTAAATGAAATTATGACACTCAATAGGATGAAATGGAGAACAATGATTCATGCAACCAACCCCACTTAGTGGGATAAAGGCTTGTTGTTGTTGTTGTTGTGGATATGAAAGGAAGTGTGGTCATGGGTTAAAGCATGGTCTTACCGTAACATCCGAGAAACCAACGAAGGAATCGAGTTCTCCGAAGTGACCTTGAACAGGGGCCTTTGTTTTTGTAGCATCTGCAAGTTCTGCAGAGGGTGTACCATAGAAGCTCACAGCTGCATCAACTTCGGGAACTAAAACAGCACCTGCAACAGATAGAGCACCACCCATGCAGAATCCAACTACGCCAACCTACACAAATGAGTCAGCCAAAATTTTTTTAACTCACAGGAGCAGCATGAACTAATCATTTTCGTAAGCCAGCCCTTCAGAATGATCATTAAAAACAAGGGAAATATATATATATACCACACAATTCTTATGTACTTATAAATCTAACACCAAAACATTCAATTTACAAGCATACCACTCAAATCTTAAATGTCACATCAAAATACCACAATCACTATCTTTTTAGAAGTGAAATGCACATTTTCATGCATAAATTTATGAAAGGTGTTTATGATGTGTTACATAAGAATTATGCGTTATGTATGTAAATTTTTAAAAAAATAAATGACTGGAGGCAAAGCATATAACTAAATCGGCAATCATTTTATTTTTTGGGCATTTAAATACATACCACCCAATTCTTATTTATTTACATGTCTAACACCTAAACTTTTGATTATATCTAAACCACCCAAATGTTCTACATTTCCATACGGTAGATCTCATTTCCAATTCTGCAATACACTTTATGAGTCTCCAACCATCCGTCCGTCCGTTCATCCAGGGAGGAGTAGTTGATTGGTATTATGATCCTTAACTTGAAACCCAGAAGCGTCAAATGATATGCATCAGTTATTGTTGGTAGCAAGTTCATGAACATAAAGAAGACTATGGGAGGGTTGAGAGACATGATATAGACAGGATAAGCACAGATTACCAGTTTGGGTGGGAAGGATGCCATATCTTGTGTGTGAAATGGAGACTGTGTTGTCATTGCCGACAAACACTTGTTCAGTTCCATTGTATGAAATGGCTGCTGCAGTTAATCGAAGTTTGAAGTAAGGTGTTACCCCTGAATCTAGAAACCATTCACCCTTGTGAGATGATGAACCAGATAATAGAGTTGTTTTGTCAGGTGGTGATTAATCTAAGTTTGTTTGGTGCCAGCAGTCGATTTCTGTATGGCCTGAGTTTGCACATATTTGGCACTGTGGTGAAGGTGGCAATATTGGTTCCACATCCAGCAGAAAAGCGTAAGCTTCCTCGTTTGAGATTTGGTTGGTTGATCTCCCCCATCATGTGTGAGAGTGCTAAGTACCCCTTCCACGAGAAGAGATGAGGGATAGTTGTGACAGATTGTTCATTTGCCAGTTCAGCGGCCATAATTGTTCCTTCAAATGGCAAAGAATATAGAGCTTCAAGTCAGATTGGTTCCAGAAACTTGTGTATTGCTATATTGAAAGTTTGGTATGAAGAGGGTAGCCATCTGACATTGGCATCTCCATCTTACAGAACGGACATGGGAATTCTTGGGACAGAAGCAGCGTGGCGCTGATTGCCTTCACCAAAGCGGTTAAGTTTTTTCTTCTTTCTGAGGAGTTGACTCGTCCTCCTGGGTCACTCCTAATTATCCTATTATCATATATTTATTTTCGTATGAGCATAGGGTTAGTTTTTTATGTTCTTTTGGTGGGGCAACCGTTGATGTCTCAGATTTTCCCTTCGAAGGCAGTACCTAAAGGTCTAGTGGTGCTCCGGCTATATCTCACTATCCTTCCCGTATAGCTCCCCACCACTCCCCGTCATCCTCCCCTACTGCAGCCGCCCCCAAAACAGTAGATATTGTTATTTTTCCCACCAAGCCCCCACCCCCCCCCCCCCAACAATTTCCACCGTCTCCCTCCCTTCCCATCCTTGCTGCCACCCAGCACAGCTCCACCAATCCGGAACCTCTTGTATCAATTCCAATTGTTATTCCTCATTGATGCCATCCGGAAGAGTGCAAACTTATCCAACAATCAGGCATCGCTGCTGCTACCCCGCAACTGGTCATCCGATATTGCTACCAGTTGGATCCAAATTTATCATGTTGACCATGCCTAAGGCATAGAGTGTGAGACCGAGAGAGAGGAGAGAGAGAGAGAGAGACAAAAAGAGAGAGAGAGGCACCGTGATTGCCTCCAGCAGGGCAAAGTAGGGGCGTTCCCCGATCTCTCGGGTCCCCTTTTATACATTGAAAGATCTTATTATAAAAGAAGGGGATAGTGATGCCTAAATGGCCGGAGAGTCCAAATGACTTCCTCCCCAAATGGTTTACCCTTACATGAAAAAGAACCTCTTATTTATAGATCATAGTGGGATATGAAAAATTACATTATCTTCCATGAGAGTTACAAGTCATTATGTTATTGAGAGTTACAAGTCATTACGCTCCTGAGAGTTCCTGGTTTTCGTTCACACCTTTCGTATTATTGGCACATTTTCATACATCTAGCATCTTTTCATTGTTGGATCTATCCAGCGAGGTGGCTAATCGGTCGATTAGGGTGGTTAGCTAACTGATATCTTCTATTATCAATATTTTTTGGAAGTACATAAATGCCCCACAAGTCTCTTACTTCTTGAAAAATGAAGCTGAGATAAGAATAAAAGACATTAAATGTCAATAATTCAAATATAATATTTGTAATCTCTTGATTTGGTGTCTCTTAGCGCCCTATTTCCCCAATCCAGAGGTGCTCACTAGAGGTTTTTTCGGGTTGATGTTTGATCTGCATTCTTAGTCGGCTAATAGACATTCGGCTAATCAAACTATTCTTTGGTCGGATTTATTGGTTTTTATCTTTGTTTTGACATTTTTCCTCTGTCGAGCTATTTGTTTGTGATCGTAGCTCAATGATGAATATTGGCGTTGGTTGATTTGCTCGTCGCGAAAGACAGCTATTAATTTGCTCGACCCGGAAGGGAGTCTTTGATTCACTCTCCTCGGATGGGAGTATTTTTTTTTTTTTTGCCCGCCTCAGAAGGTAGTCTTTGATTCGCTCACCCCAATAGTTTTTTATTTTTTGCTCGCTTCGGAGGGGAGTCTTTGATTAACTCGCCTCGGAGGGGAGTCTTTGATTTTTGCTCGCCTCGGAGGAGAGCACTTTTTAAAAGACCCCACGAATTAACTTGGGTTACCGGTGTGGTTCTGGCTGTATTTACCTCATCTTCTGGCGTAACTAGTTATTATTTGCCGTGAGACAAAATTGGCTATTGAGCAGTAAAAATTATAATAGGCGTGTCTGAACCTATTCTTATAATAGGATCACCTTAGGTAGAATTATTAAGTGAAAGTGCAAGTGTGGGCCAGTCCACTTTGACTCATTTTTATAGTATACATAATTTTGTATGTGTCGTATTTATGTTAATGCACTTTCCAATGATGCGTAAGCAATGTATTTTGGGGTCCTTTATAGAAAAGGCATATCATAGATATTTGTACGAGATGAAATTCTCATATACGGCTCTCAGAGAGTGAGTCTTTGTTGGGTTACCTATCTCAATAAAGTATATGATTGGTTCGAGGAACGTCTCAAGATTCAAGGAATTGCAGATAATATAACTAGTAAATATGTTCCTTCTCATGTCAACATATTTTATTGTCTAGGGAGGATTACGCTTGCCTGTATTTTAGTACAAGTAGCTAGTAAATATGTTCCTACTCATCCCGAAGAGGAGTCTTTTGTTCTTAAGAAAAAACACATAAGAATATTTTATAAGAAATATGTAAGTAGAGTTTCAGTTTATGTTTTACTTTCACTTTAGTATTTTACCTCCATTGTACTATTTATTTTTTGAGATCCCTTCGTTTGACAGTCGGACTTTTACCTGGTTCTCCCCATTGAACCTTTCACCAATCAGGTTTATATTTCTTTTAGTTTTTTTCTAACGGCATCTTGTGAACTCCTTGTGTTGTAGAGAGGGCAGCAAAACAATCAAAACAGCATAGGAAGGCTTGAGGTGGCCGATGCAGGAAATGGTGCAAATAGAGTTGGTCGACCATGCAACAGTCAGAGCTAGAAATCAAATGAGGAGGCCGGTCGTGAGACGGCCAGCACAGGAAAATGCACGGAATAGAAGTGGCCAGCCGTGCGACGGCCAACGAGGTTATTCATGCAACTTTCGGTGCAGAACAGTGGGTCGGCCAGAAGAGCAGTGGTGAGGGATTGGCGGCCGAAGGGGGCAGCCAGCCGACATTGAGGTGGCAGATGCGGGAAATCGTATAGATAGAGTTGGTTGCCCGTGCAACAGCCGCAGCGGGAAATCATAAAGGGAAGAGGGTGGTCAAGAGACCGGCACAAGAAAATGGGCAGGTGGCTGGCCGTGTGATGGCCGACACGGGAAAACATACAGGGAGGAGGTCGGTAGTACAATTTCCGGCACATAATGGTGGGTTGGTCGGAAATGCTGTGGGGCGGGATTGTGGGCTGAAGCGGGACAAACAACCCGCATAAAGGACCATCAGTGCAACACAGTGAGTCGGTCGGGGCACTTGCAGTGCGAGACATCGGGTCGTCCGAGAGAAGAGTTTCTAGATTGGAATGACAGAGGTTTCCGGTGCGGAACAGTGGTTGCGACAGCGGGTCAGCCGAGAGAGCGTCAGCGCACGTGAGACAACGGGTCGTCTGAGAGACCTTCGAAGAATGAATAAATGCCACCCCTAAATCCAAACATATTTTTGGGTTTCTAATCTCATAAACCATAACTCCTTATCAAAATACTGCTAAGGATTAATATGTAGTGCATGTGGTTGCAGAAATATAGTATTAAACAAACAAAATCAACTAGGTTCATGTATATAATTTACTTTAAAACGAAAAGTCCTCAGTTTCAAGTTTTAACTTGTCATCCCCTTGAAGCAAATTTATATGTAAATTTCCCATATTATGATATTCTTAATATCACCTTAGGTGAACCATTGGCCTTGAGCCATTTAACTGAAGCACTAATATCCTTTACTGCACCTGGCCAGTCCAACTCGTCCATCAGATGCTGGGCTTCAGCAACGTCAAGCGCGACCTTTCCACGGTATAAACTAACAGCAAGGAAAAAAAAAATTAAAAATTAAAAATAGAGAGAGAGCGAGGCAGAAATTAACATTGTTATTCTATATAAAGCCTCACTAGCATAAGTACGAACAAGCATTTAGTGATAAATAGCTTAAAGTAGATCGGTATCAAAGGCCATTGACAGATTCTTTCATCTAATGGCAACAAAATAAGATAAAAACCATCGCAACTTAATTGGGGACGATGAGAGGGCGGAGGGCTTACTCTGGAATCAGAGCTCTGTAACCAGGAACCAAATTCGAAATCTTCTGAGCATGGTTTTTGACCTCGTAGTCAACTCCCCACCACTCCTGCACCACCACTATGCCCGGTGCATTTTCTTTCCCAACAACGTAGGCATCAAAGGCCTGCAGATGAAATTCCACCAGATAAATTAAAAATAAATAATTTAAACAAAAGGAGCATGAAATTACATAAAAAATGTCAAATCCTGCAATCTATCAAGTTTCAGAAGGAAATTCGATCGATAATGGGGAAGGGCATTCGATCAAGCACCTGAAGGGCAACTGGATGAGAAGGATGAGGGGTGACTTACTGTGTCATCGCGCTGGATCTTAACCTTCAGGAAAGGCTCAGTGGTGGAAGCCATTGAGCGAGCGGCGTAGACGCGGGAGAAAAGCGGCGCAGAGAGAAAGCGGGTAAGGTTGGCAGCTACGGCGGGGCGCGAGCGGGCCGATAGAGCTCCGAAAAGGAGTGACTGAGAAAATGCCATATGCTGCTGTTGGGTTTGGTATTTAATGATAAGGTGGAGAGAGAGGAGCACTCGAGAGAGAGAGAGAGAGAGGGACCATAGTACGCGAGCGTGAAGTAGGTAGCGTTCAAGGGAAAGAGCCGTGAGACGGCAGCAGAATATGCCGTTACGTGGATGGGAGATACTTTTTTTTTTTTTTTTTTTTTTTTTGGGGTCAGCATTTACATGCATACCAAACAATTCAAATGTATTTTTATTCATTTAATATTTACATTCATAACATTTAAATTTTTAGCATCATATTAAAATATCATTTTAACATCATATAATATTCAAAATGAATGCTTCATGTATCTTTTATAAAAATTTTAGAATATCAGGCATCTGATGGGAAAAATAATAATAAATTTACTGTAAATATTTTGTCTTTTAATTCACACTAATTCATTTTCATTGTATTTGTAATTTACCGGATTTGGGTACATTCCAAGCACTTTCATTTGTATGAAGTGACGTCAATGCCTCCCCAATTCACCCACAGTCGATCGCCTCCACTCATCTCCTGAAAATTATTTCATACGGACAACGTACGCAGCGCTGCGTACGAATCCACAAATAATCACTGAATAACCAGTGAGTAACTCATAATAACTCCGTTAATAACATTAAAATAGAACTGCGGGGGTTATTGGCAAGTTATTAGAAAGTTATTGCAGCGGTATTTGAGTAATAACCTCCCAATAACCTCACAATACCCTGAATAACAGATAAAAAATATAAAAGTGAAACTGCGATAACCCGTTATTAGGAGGTTATGCGTTGGTTAGTCGGAATAATACCGCAATAACCTCCTAATAACCTCCCGATAATCCTGAAATACACGATCTCAGAGGTTATTCGTCGGTTATTCGGTGGTTATTAGCGGATTCTGTACGCAACGCTGCGTACGTTGTCCGTATGGAATAATTTTTCTCCACCTACTGCTACGAGGTGCATGCCATCAAGCGTGGACCGCCAAGTCTGTCACTTATCACAGCCTGCTACTGGCCACAAGTCACCGCCTTCCATTGCTAACCATCGTCATCGTCCACTATTAACTAGGGCAACCAACTTTAACTTATTTATTTTATTTTGAATTTATTTTCGTCCATACTAAACAAGAAATATAAAATCTTATAGTTATTTACATAGAATCAAACAATTCTAAAATTTTTCAAATATGATATAATAGTATAACTTTGCATCATTCTTTTTTCAACCTCTAAATAACCACTAAATTTTGATGTCAATTGAACATTATCATGCATAATTTATAGTACCAAGGAGCTATAAATGTAAATATTTAGGTGTTAGAAATGTAAATCCTTAACTTTTGTGTGGAACATATTTAAATTATTTTTACGAAGATAGTTTTAATAATTTTGTATTTGGGATTTGTAAATTTACTAAACTTTGATATTAGTTAGAATATTTTTCTTTGCAAATATTGAAAGAAATTTTTTTTGACTTTGTGTGATTCATAAAAGTGTAACGAAGTATATCTTTTATTTATTTTCGTAAATAATATGCTTTAAGTTTCCTTCCCTCCCGATCAAGATTCTCCCATAATCACATAAGTTAAAACTCTTGTTGAACAGTAGCAATATTATTGGTTATAAGAGCCATGTGATCCTTTCTCTTCACCCCACTGTTTTATTTCAGCAATTGCAGGGTATACATTATTGGTCTAATAAACGACAATCTTTTCTTATTTTGGGAAACTAGATGAAAAATTGTATCTTACATTTTAAAATTTAAATATTATTGCTAGTCGATTTCTAATACTATTTTTTTTTATTAAAGAACACTTATGGCTCTCATTTTATTTCATAAAAAATAAAAGTACAAAGCCGAGAAAGAGGTCTCACTCACACACCCTATAATCTCAAAGAAAAAACAAACAAGGTCCTCTTTCCAAAAATAAAAAAAATAAAATAAAATACAACTCCACACCCGCGACCCAACACAACTACATATCTGAAGTGACCAAATACTATAAATAACCAGGTAATATATTAGACACAACAGGAGACTGTAAATGAGAGCCAAGTTTAGCAATTCAATCAACAGCTTAATTCCTTTCCCTTTTAGTATGATGCCAAATAATATTAAGCCCTTCAGTAGAGATTGAATGCGTCTAACCTGCAAAATAATACTCCAATGGCAATTGAGATTAGTCTTACAAATATTCCATAGAGTGGAGGAATCCATTTCCAAAATAAGGTGAACCCAACCCTTCTTTCTAGCTATAAGTAAAGCAAAAATAATAGCTTCAGCCTCGACTACAATAAGGGACACAGCCAACAGAGGAGCAGCAAACCAGTAAAGAACAACACCCATCCAGTCTCTACAAATACCACCTATCCCAGTAGAGTTTGGCTTCCAGGATCCATCATTATTAATTTTTATGAAAGGAGCAGCAGGTTTGCACCAAAAAATTTTACTTATAGAAACTTTAGAAATATTAATAGGAATATTAAGATTACTAGTAATAGCATGAACATATTTATTGTAATACTCCTTGAGGACATTAACAAAGAGGCTCTTAAATATATATAATAATAAACCAGACAAATGGTTTGTTTAGATTGAATCTGCATTTTAATGAATTTAGTAGAATTTCTTGACATCCAAATAAATCATAAAACAATAGAAGGCAGAGAACTTAAGAAAGCATGTCCTTTAGTATTCCAATCAATAAAGATATCCTCAATAAAATTATAACCAGTGAAAGAATCTTGTCTGCCACAAATAAAATAAATACTTCTCCAAAGATCCAAAGTATAACTGCAATTACCAAAAAATATGCAAAGAAGATTCTTCCATATCTGGCATAAATCACATCTAGAGACTAATATATGACCTTTCAGCTTAAGTATGTCATTCGTATGAATACAGGTATGAAACAGCCTCCAGATAAAAAAAGAAATAGATGATTTAAGCTATTTATTCCAATTCCAATTAAGATCAATACCAGAAGAAATATGTTCCTTAGAAGCAAAAATCTTAGTAATAGAGTCTCCCATATTTCCTTTTAACATAGGCACATCGTGTTTATGAGGCATAATAGGAATATTGGAAATATAAATAACATAAGTATGATTAACCTTATTGAAAAGCTCAGGTAAATTCCATTTAGAATTTACCCAGAAGTCTTTAACCTTAATATTAATATCCTGGGGACCTCTATAAAGTCCCCTAAAGAGCCATTACCTATCCAATCATCATACCAAAAAGCCACATCATCCTGACCCAGATCCCAGCATAATAAACCATCCACATGAGGAGCAATTTTAAGCATCTCTTTCCACACAAAGGAATTAAACTTAGAGGAAGACACAACAAGAGGATGAGAATTAGCACAATACTTAGCATTAAGCAAAGAATCCCTGATAGAATTATTCTTCCTTAAATGAAACCAAAGTTTCATAAAGTTAAACCTGATAGTATCAGACAGTTCAAGAATGCCCAAACCACCAGAACTAACCGACTTACAAATCTTATCCCAGCTTTTCCAGTGTAAGCTCCTCTTACCACAACCATCCCAAAGAAAACTATTAAACAAAAACTCTAATTGCTTAATAATACTGAGAGACATATTCATTACCTGGATAACATATAGAGGAGGAGAAGTAAGTATACTCTTAAGAAGAGTAATACGTCCTCCAAATGATAAAACTTCTTCTCCCAAGTTTAAGTCTCGCTCTAACTTTATCCAACAACTCAGAGAAAAGTAACTTCCTTTTAGATTTTTTATCAAGAGTAAAACCTAAATACCTAATAGGTAAATGAGCTTTATTATAGTGAGTAAAAGTAGCAATCCAATGCTTTTTAACATTAGTGATATACTTGAACAATAAAAAAACACTCAGAAGTGTTGAAACTCAAACCTGATGTTGAAGAACACATCCTAACGGTGATGTATGGATTTTGAATTTGTTTCCTTCATAAAGTAATAAACCCGAGCCATAACTTGGCCTCAGTGGATGAAACATCAGTTAGATTGGTTCTAAGGCTTCGTCTTGACCTCAGAAAGCTTGCCCCCAACTCAATTTGAGTTAAAATTGGGTCTAGGTATAAGTTTGATCAGAGTGGCTCACGGCTTGGAAAATGAAGATGGAACTTGGAAGGGTTAATTTTGATTTAGCTTGTCTTTGTAGGGCTCTAGGAAGCTTTTAGAAGAGTAAATTTGAAGTTTTGAAAGTCTTGATTTCAGACAAAAAAATTGTCCTATTTCGGGTAGGGAAATTGGGGCAAACTAGTGGATTTTAAGACCTAATTCTATGGGGGATTAGTTGCTTAGGTCCTAAAGAGGAGCTTTGGTATTCAAATTTTTTAAAATTGAGCAGTAGAAAAAAGTCTTCCCTCTTCTCCTAAGGCTCTCACATTAGGCTCTATTTATAGCCAAGGAGGTCATGGGGAAGCTTGGGCTGGCTTGAGTTCACCTAGGGGAGGTTCTATCATGCTAATAATGTTTGTAGATAAGATTTATCATATTTGAGCATTCCCAAGGATATCTATGTCAAGTTAACCCATGGTGGAATTTTAATCCAATGTTTTTGCTTCCTCCCATTGGATGCTCTATGAGGTGCTTTAGCCTCTCTTGGTTGAGTTGAATCAGCCTTCCCCATGTGTATTCACAGAGTCATTCAATAGGGTGAAGAAAGAATGACACGTAGGCTCCCCCTTGTATTGTTTCCATGAGTAGTGATCCATGAAAAAAATACCTATTTTTATGCCTTGATTTTTATCAAAATTTTAAGGATATTATGCTTTAATGAAAGGTATTTTTGTGTTTTGAATGATGGTGATGCAAAAATGTCTAAGAAGGAAAAAAAAGATGAAAAAGGAGAAAAAAGGAGCAAAAATGGAGCCAAAATGCAAAATTGTCAAAATAATTGGCCTGACGCCTAGACGCTAGAATCCGGCGCCTAAGCGCCAATTCGATACAGAAATATGTAACATTTTTGACGACTTTTGGACGATTATTTTGACGGTGTTAGCGGTTATTGGACCATCTAGAAGATTGACAGTTATTCCTGGATTATAGGACATGTGATACATTGTATTTGGATGCTTGGAAACGGTTAGGATCGCTAAGAGGTGCGATCCAAAGTGAAGAGGTGCGAAGAATTGGACGCAGAGTCCGGCGCCTAGGCGCCAGATACACATTCTAGAAGATTCATTGAACATAGACACATTTTGAAGAGGTACCTCAAGGAAACCTTTGAAGCCTATAAATAGGAGGCTACTCCTTCAGAGCAAAACGCCCAAGCCCACAACCCAACCAAAAACCACCAACGCCCAACCTAGTCCCATAGTTCCATTTAGAAAGAGAAATTAGAGAAATATTTTAAGAGCCATATTTATAGTTTCTTTTATTATTTAGTGAGTTTATTTTAGAGTTTGTATTAAGAGTATTTGAAGAGTCGATGCTTTTGAAGTCTATTTACTTTGGAGTCAGAAGGATTCAGAGGTTTAGTTTGAGAAACACTTGAGATAAGTATTTGTATTTTGATTAAAAGTTTTATTTATATGTTTTGTTGTTTAAATTCAATGTGTTCTGAGTAGTTACTTTACTTTCTCCTTTCAATTATGAAAAGATAAATAAGATAATATAAAATTCGTTGGAGAATTAAAAACTGTATATATTTTAAACATTGTGATGATATTAATACCGGATCTTAATTTACTATTTAAATTGGTCATTTAAATTGTTAAAATTTGTTGAAGAGTTTTGAGACATAGAAGGAGATGAATTCTTAACTAGTAGATATCACATGAATCTTTAGGTAGTCGAAGACCTTGCGCGGGTTATTCAAGGTGAAGTGCAAATAAATAGGAAGATTTTATTTAATAGGCGTAGAATTGATAAGAATTTAGAGTGACAAGCTAAATTCTTGTAATTTGGTTTATAGAGAAGGAAAGGGTCATTAGTAGGCCCGACCATAGTCACCCTTAGACATCCAGTAGTGTAAGCCTAGATTAACACATTCTACTAACAACACATCCAGACCTGATATATAGATTAGCCAATGTTCTTTATACTATCAAGCGAAGGTAAAGAATATGAATGCTTCTATTGGGAACAATACCATAAATTTATATTCTCCACGAATATTACATTATCTAAAAAGTCTTGGATTAATTGAAAGGAAGAAAGTTGTTTGCTTATTTTTATTTACGTCAATCATTACTTTATTACTACTTTATTTCTGCATCTAGTAAATTAAATATCAACTTTTTAACTTTAAAAGAAATACATAAAAATAAAATCAAAATATTTAAAAAAAATCTATAATCCTCCTCATGGGATCGATACTGGAGTCTTTATTTAAAGCCTTATATTACTTGAAGCGATACGTATACTTGCGTAGTACCCCTAGTGTGCAAAATATTTTTCATAAAATTATATTTATATACACTAGCCGCTATTATTATTTGAGTTAAAGTATTAGTTATAACATATTTTTGATAGCATAAATTACGCATTGTTTGGCGATTGCAAGCCAAGTTTTTGATGCATTCGTTGCGGATCGAGGGTCAAGTTTTTGGCGCCGTTGCCGGGGAGGCAAAATTTATAGATTTTAAATATTTTATTTTATTTATTTCTTTTATTGTCAAAAATATAAAACATAAAAAAATAACAAAAACAAAAATTAAAATAATAATAATTTTATTTCTTGCTATTTACTTTTTATTTACTTTTTATGTGTACTTCTAGATCTGAAGGATTATTACCTTTAGATTCTGAATTATAAAGAACTGTTAGAAGAAATAAAAAAAGAAAACAAATTCAAAAATATCAAGAGATGGCTAATTTACATAATAATTTACAAAATCCAATTGAAATTAATGAACAAAATGTTTACAAACCATTATGGGATTATGCTAATCCTACAGTTGATGAACTTCATAGTAGTATTCAAATACCTACTGTAGATGCTAATTCTTTTGAGCTTAAACCGTATATTATTCAAATGGTTCAAAATAATCAATTTGGGGAACACGAAATGAGGATCCAAATTTACACCTTGCTAGTTTTTAGAACTTTGGGCTACCTTTAAATATAACAATGTTTCTGATGATGCTATTAGACTTAGACTCTTTCCTTTTTCTGTAAGAGATAAAGCAAAGATGTGGTTGAACTCATTAGCAACAGATTCTATTAAAACATGGGCTGAAATGAGACAAAAATTCCTTGCTAAATATTTTTCTCCTTCTAAAACTGCTAAATTGAGAAATGATATTACTTCATTTAGTCAATTTGACGAGGAGACAATTTATGAAACTTGGGAAAGATTTAAAGAACTATTAAGAAAATATCCTCATCATGCTTTACCTGATTGGTTAATTATTCAAACATTTTCTAACGGACTAATTGGATCACTTAAATCAATTATTGATGCTGCTGCTGAATGTTCTTTAATGGCGAAATCATTTGAAGAAGCTTATACTTTAATTGAAGAAATGGCTAACAATAATTTTCAATGGCCTTCTGAAAGGATTAATCCTAAAAGAATGGCAAGTATTCATGATAACGAAGCATTTTCTATCTTAGCTTCACAAGTAAGTCTGCTATATCTAAGAAATTAGATAATTTTGTTATCAATATATCACATAATAACTCTGCTAATATTGAAGATTCTCAAACTATTGAAACTTTACAAGCTATTGCTAGGAAAAATAACCCTTATTCCAATTATTATAATCCTGGATGGAAAAATCATCCTAATTTTAATTGGAATAATTCACAACAACAATGGGGTAATAATCTATCCCATCCAACTGGAAATTGGAACAATCAAGTAAATTCAAAATATAAACCACCTGGATTTAATAATTAACAGAAAAAGTTATCTATAGAAGAAATAATTTTACAACTAAGTAATGAATCACAAAATCAAAACACTGTTATTCGTAATATTGAGAACCAAATGGGACAAATTGCTAATTTAATTAATTACAGACCTCCAGGAACACTTCCTAGTAATGTTGAAATCAATCCAAAAGAAACTGGAAAGAACATGAACATGTTAAAGCTGTGCAACTTAGAAGTGCAAAGGAATTAAAAGAAAGAATGCAGAATGAAATTGAAAATAAGATTGAGGTTGAAGAGATTGAAAAACCTCAAGAAACTCCTTCTCCTACTAAAGATCAGATTGTTATTCCTATTAACGTGGAAGTTGAAAACCCACCACCCCCTTTTCCTCAAAGACTATAATAGCAGAAGCTTGATCATCAATTTTCTAAGTTTTTTGAAATTTTTAAGAAACTTACTATTAACATACATTTTGCTAAAACTTTGGAACAAATGCCGACTTATACAAAATTTATGAAGGATATTTTAAGTAAGAAACAAAAATTTGAAGTTTTTGAAACTGTTGCATTAAGTGAAGAATGTAGTGTAATAATTCAAAAGAAATTACCTCAGAAACTTAAAGATCCTTGAAGTTTTACTATACCTTGTGCTATTGGAGAAAAATTTTATGGAAAAGCTTTATGTGATTTAGGAGCAAGTATTAATCTCATGCCATTTTCTATTTTTCGAAGGTTGAATTTAGGAGAGATCACTTCCATCATCGTAACCCTTCGAGTTAGTTGATAGATCATCACCTACCACTAAAGGAGTTATAGAGGATGTTCTTGTTAAAGTGGATAAATTTATTTTCCCTGTGGATTTCTTTGTACTTGATATGGAATAAGATAAAGAGATACCAATTATTTTAGGGAGACCTTTTCTAGCTACAGGACGAGCTATGATTAATGTGAAAAAAGGAGAATTAACCATGATAGTTAATGATCAAGAGATTAAATTCAATGTTTTTAAATCAAGGAAGTACCCTGATAAAGAAAAATGCTATCGAATGGATATTATTGATTATATAATTGAAAAATATTATCAAGAAAGATGTAAAGTCATTTTTGAAGAAAAAATTGAATTATTAACTGATGAAAATGAAGAACTAAAAGTAGAAGAATTATCTAAAGAAACTCATTATATTAAAGATAACTGGGAAATTTTGGACGTAACACAAAATGATATACTTTTACCATCAATTAAAAAAGCCCCTGAACTGGAATTAAAAATGTTACCTGCACATTTAAAGTATGATTTTCTTGGAAATTCATTAACATTGCTTGTTATTCTTTCTTCTAAACTAAGTTAAGATTAAGAAGAAAAATTGATAGGAGTGTTAAAAAATTATAAGAAAGCTTTTGGTTGGACTATTGCTCATATAAGAGGAACAAGCCGTTCCATCTGTATGCATAGAATTTTAACGGAAGAAGATTTTAAACCTACTATTGAACCTCAAAGAAGATTAAATCCTATCATGAAAGAGGTTGTTAAAAAAGAAAATTTAAAATGGTTAGATGCTGTAATTATTTATCCTATTTTAGATAGCTCGATGGGTAAGTCTTATTCATTGTGTTCCGAAGAAAAGAGGAGTAACTGTCATTGTCAATGATAAAAATGAACTAATTCCTACAAGACAAGTTATTGGATGGAAAATTTGTATTAATTATCGGAAATTAAATGACGCCGCTAGAAAGGATCATTTTCCTTTACCTTTCTTGGATCAAATGCTTGATAAATTAGCTGGACACTTATATTTCTATTTTCTAGATGGATATTCTGGTTATCATCAATTACCCGTCGCTCCTGAGGACCAAGAGAAAACAACATTTATAAGTCCTTATGAAACATTTGTGTTTAGAAGAAATGCACCTGCAACTTTTCAAAGATGTATGATGTCAATATTTTGTGATTTGATTGACGAAGGAATTGAAATATTTATGGACGACTTTTCGGTCTTTGGAACTTCTTTTGAATCTTGTTTGAAAAATATTTCCAAAGTTACGAAAAGATGTGAAGAAACAAATTTAGTTACGAGCTCGGGAAAAATGTCGATTTATGGTCACAGAAGGCATTGTACTTGGTCACAAAATTTCACAAAAAGGGATGGAAGTTGATCAAGAAAAGTGAAAATTATTGCTTGAACTGCAACCACCTACTACATTACTTGATGTGAGAAGTTTTCTGGGTCATGCTGGATTTTATAAAAGATATATAATGGATTTTTCTAAAATGGCTAAACCTCTTAGTCATTTATTGGAAAAAAAAAACTAAATTTGAATTTAATGAAGACTGTATTAATGCTTTCAAGATTTTAAAAGAAAAATTAATATTTGCACCTATAATTATTGCACTTAATTGGAATAAACCCTTTGAATTAATGTGTGATGCAAGTGATTTTGCAATTGGAGCTGTATTGGGACAAAAATATGAGAAAATTTTCAAAGTTATATATTATGCTAGTAAAACTCTTTCTGAAACTTAAAGAAATTACACTACTACTGAAAAAGAGCTTTTAGCTATAGTCCATGCCTTTGATAAATTTAGACCTTATCTTCTTGGTACCAAATGCATAGTTATATGCTGATCATTCTGCTATTAAATATTTAATGAAAAAAAAGATGCTAAGCCTGGACTGATAAGATGGGTTTTACTTCTACAAGAATTTGATTTTCAAATAGTGGATATAAAAGGAATTGATAACCAAATTGTTGATCATTTATCTAGAATTAAGAATGATGTTATTACTGAGGAAAATATAAATGAGAAATTTCCTGATGAACATTTATATGTTATTCAAGGATGCCAAACACCTTGGTATGCGGATATAGTTAACTATTTAGTTAGTAATATTCTACCTTACGGATTGAATAACAAATATAGTAAGAAATGTAAAAATGATGCTAAATCTTATATTTGAGAAGATCCTCATTTATTTAAATTAGGAAGAGATTCTATAATTCGAAGATGTGAACCTTATGAAGAAACTTTTGTTATTATTCAAAAATTTCATGATTCTGATTTTGCAAGACACTTTGGAGTAGATAAAACTGCATTTAAAAATTTGAATTCAAGATTTTATTGGCCTACCTTATTCAAAGATGTGAGACATTATGTGAAAACATGTGATCGATGTCAAAGGATGGGAAATATATCTAGAAAAGATGAAATGCCTTTAAACTATATATTGGAAGTTGAAATTTTTGATATATGGGGTTTAGACTTTATGGGACCATTTGTACCATCATCTGGAAAGATTTATATTTTATTAGCAGTTGATTATGTTTCAAAGTGGATTGAAGCAGTAGCTTTACCTAAATGTGATTCCAAAAGTGTTTCAAAATTTTTAAAGAAAATGATTTTTTCAAGATTTGGAATGCCTAAGGTAATTATCACAGATGATGGAAGTCATTTTAGAAATATAAGAATTCAATTATTACTGAACAAATTTGGAATCAAACAAAGAATTGAAACTGCGTATCACCCTCAAATAAGTGGAATGACTGAAGTATCGAACAGAGAAATTAAAAGAATTTTAGAGAAGACTCTTAATCCTAAAAGAACTGATTGGGTTGATAGACTTGATTCAGCATTATGGGCTTATAGAATAGCTTATAAGACACCAAACGGAATGTCACCTTACCGGTTAATTTATGGTAAACATTGTCACTTACCTGTTGAACTTGAACATAAAGATTATTGGGTGATAAAGGAGTTTAATTTTGATTTGAATACTGCAGGAGAAAAACGATTATTACAATTAAATGAGATGGATGAAATAAGAAATGAATCGTATAAAAATGCAAAAATTTATAAAGAGAAAATGAAGATGTTACATGATATAAAGATTTCAGGAAAAATATTCGAGCCTGGACAAGAAGTATTATTATTTAATACTCGTTAAAGACTTTTTCCTGGAAAATTAAGATCTAAATGGATAGGACCATATATAATTGAGAATGTATACCATTATGGTGCTGTAGATATTAAAGACCCCAAAACAATAAAAATATTTAAAGTTAACGGATTAAGACTGAAGTCTTATTTTGGAGACATTAAATGATTTATAAAGAGGCTTACGAGTTGAGTCTACCTGATTAAAAACTTAATTAGGTCGGGCTGACGACGTTAAACTAAGCGTTTTGTGGGATCAACCCATAATTATTTTTGTGTGTTTTTACATTTTTAATGTAAGGATATGCATCAGTTTTGTCTAATTTTATATAACTTTAGAAAATTAGACGCTAAGAAGTCTTCATTGACTTTAGCTAAAAATTATCTCGAAGTATATAAAGTTTGAACTTTGGATCACTCCATTTCATATGTGAGTAAAAGAAGATCAAGTTAACCTTCATTATGATTGTTTATAATTTGTGTTACAAAGTCTATATTGATCTTACCATTCTAATTTACCTATTTTGGAGAACAAAACTTTGAAATTTAATGATAGGTGAAACGGAGTGGAACGTGGTTCCGACGCCTAGGCGCTGAAATTTGGCGCCTAAGTGCCAGAGTAAAACTGTGTATCGATGGGTCCGGCGCCTAGGCGCCAGATTTGGCGCCTAAGCGCCACAGTTACTGGATCATGTAAAAATAAAAAATTTTCAGTTTTTCACACGATTTTCTTCTTTAAATTACCCCATCTTTGTCCCCAATCCCTAAGCAATCAAAATTACAACCTAGACACTTCATTCTTGAGAGATTAGAGAGAATTTTTGAAGAAATGAAGAGAAAAAATCTTGGAGAAGAGGCTAGAGACAAAGGTTCAAAGGATCCTCAACCCTCCTTCAATTGTTTTATCGCTGTAAGTTTGGAGAAAATTTCAAGTCGTCTAGATAAATTTGAAGTAGAATTCAAAAGTATTGGAGATCGCCTCCATGAGATGTATCATCAAATTGAACATCTGGAATGACAGGCGAAGCTTCAATTTGATCATCTAGCGGCTTATCAAGATGCTCAAGAGGAGATGTATGCGAAGAACAAATGGATTTTCTGAGATGTATACGAGAAAACAGCTACGGATTTTCCGAGGGCGTTAGTATTCTTCATAAATAGGCCTAGTAATCTTCCTTGTGAAGAGAATGGAAATTTCTAATTTAAAGATTAGATAGTTATTGTGGTGTGATCTAGACTTTTATTATTGTGTCGTTGTATCGATTTAGTAAATCGATTATGTTGTTTGTGTGTTTGAATTATTGTTCAATGTGTGTTGTATTTGCTTTGAAATTGTGTAGTTTGTTTGTTTGTTAGGACTTGAATCATATTACTATACTTATCTGTATTGTATTGAGCCAAAATTGAAGATTATGAATGGAATTAGAAGAGTTTGATTTAAACCTTGTGTTTAGTTAGTGGATTTAATTTTTAATTTTTAAAATTTTTGGGAAATATTTTGGAAGTTGGAAACTGAAGCACTACTCTAATATGAGTAATTGGAAGTTGAATTTATGAGTTTTGGTTGAAAATAAAATTTTTAAAGTGATTTTTGTGAAAGGTGAATTTGGCGCCTAGGCGCCAGAATTTGGCACCTAGGCGCCAGAATTTGGCACCTAGGCGCCAGAATTTGGCACCTAGGCGCCAGAATTTGGCACCTAGGCGTCGGTTCAGCCTGCTTACCAAAAATTAGCATTTAAACCTCATTAGCCATGGTTGACGCCTAAGCTTCACCCCTTCCTCTTTTTCACGAAAATACACCCCCTAGATCCATATTGAGAAAAATACATCAAGTTTTTTGAGCCCGAAATCACTTGATTTTTTCATCTCGAGGTCAGACTACCTTCTAATCCATTTATTTTTTATTCTTACCATATTTTTCCTATTTTTTGCTAAAAATCGAAATTATGAGAAAAATTTTGATTTTTAGAGTTTCTCCATGGATTTTTAAACTCATTCTAAGTTTCTCAAGCTTAAAAAGAGTTTAAATATTTGATTCCTAAATTTATTTGTGTTTTCTTTCATGTTGACACCAAAATCTAAGCGAGGAAAGACACGAGAAAATTTCGACAGCAGTAAGTTTTCGACTGCGGCAGCGCATTTTCGTTATCACAAATTTGCGACGTCAAGAAAGTTTATCTCAGAGCGCAGTTTTTACAATCCTGGTGAAATGATCGAGAAAACGATCGTTGCACACAACTGGCAACGATTCTGTTATTTCACTGTTGTTGCCGTTATTCCTATTGTACGTGAGTTTTATGCCAACTTTTTAGATGCAGAAGACTACAAAGTCTTTGTTAGAGGTGTCGGAGTAGGATTTACTCCGGAACGAATCAATATTTTCTACGGACTACCACCTACCATCGAGTGCTACTATTCTGGTTTATCTCCATTTGAGGGAGATCTTGAGATGATTATTGCATATCTAACTGATGGCAGTGGAACTTGGAAGATCCGGAACGACAAACAGGTAAACTTCAAATCTTCTAAGCTAAATGGTATTTCAATCGCATGGAATTATTTTATTTCTGCTAGACTTCTACCTTCCAACCACCTGAGTGAAGTTACCAGAGATCGAGCTATTCTGAACTACTGCATTCAAGAGAGAAAGCTGATAGATGTTGGTAGTATTATTTATGATTTAGAGGAATTGATTGCTAGATCCAGCACTTCTGTGGGATTAGGATTCCCATCCTCGATTTATTCTTTATGCATGAGCAATGGAGTTTCTGCTGATATATCAGAGGAGAAGTTGAAGTCTATAAAGTCAATTGAGCAGGAGAGTGTTAGCATTTATGATCGTCTTCAAGGGAAGAGATCTACGGGTCCTTCTACTTCTGTACTTACTCCAGGTAGAGCTTCTACTTCTAGACCTTCTATTTCTACTGCTGAGCCATCATCTAGTTTCTGGGAATCTATGCATGAACAATTTCTGGAGCAGCAGAATGAGTTATTTCTAACTCACTGCAGAGTAGTACTATAGACAAGAAGATTGATCATTTATCTGAGTTTACCCAAAGAAAAAGTGAGTATGATGCGAGTATTCGAGTCTTTAGTGAGATTCTTGAAGGGTGAGCATGATATTCGGTTTCCTACACTGTCTAAATTTTCACCGTATGTTGATCCAAAGGATGTGGAGTTTTCTTTTGGTGATGATGATGACGAGGCTACAGATAGTGATTTGTAGCTTGATTTACCTCTGAGATGTGCTGATTCTGTTGTTAGTTTATTTCTTGTTTGCTAGTGTTCTTTGTTGTTTGTTGTTTGTTAGTGTAGATTTGTTTATGAAACTTTATGTGGATTGTTTAATGTTGAGATTGTTTTAAATATTTAGTGTATTGTGTTGAAGACTGAAATTTGGATGAATTAATGTTTATTTCTGTTTCGACCTACTTGTTTAGTATTCTTAAATAGTTAGTAATGTTGTTACGTTTACGTTCTTATTAGTAGTATAATCATTTAATTCAATTACTTGATATATATAAAAAAAATGATGAGCCTGCTTACTTTTATATATGCTTCGTTATTTCAGTAATATTCATAAAAAACATGTGTAGAAGTAAATTTTTCTTTTCAGATTGTTTTTACATACTTATAAAAATTCCTTTTTAAATTATACCTTTCTTTCTCTCATACTTTAAATTTTTTTTCATGATATACCAAAACTTAACTTTGGGGGAAGGGAAAATACATGCAAATTTAAATTTTATTTGTTCTTAATAAACTAATATTTTATAAAAAATATTAACATAACATAAGGAATGAAGAATCTATTTAAGATCATTTAAATTTTTGAAATTATAAATAATTTAGTAGACTTAACCAAAATTTTAATAACTTTGATTGATTTTAAGAATATAATTATTCAACTTAAAGAAGAGTAAGATTAATAAATTTTTCTATTCACAGTAGAAATAATTGAATTTTAGAAGTATTAAGAAATAAAAAATTATAACTTGAAAAAGAAAAGATTGAAATTCTTTTTGAAATCTATTCATGTTATTGTAATTAAGTAAAAATGTATAAGTTTGAAAATATAAGTTAAGGATAGCGAAGTTCAAAACCATTAACAGGCTATCCAGATATAGTAATCCTCTCTGTAAAAATAATAATAAAAAAAAATAAAAAAAAGAAAGGGAAAGGTTGAGGAGATGCCTAATAAAAAATTGGCTTCACTTGAATTAGCTTATAAGAAAAAACTGATTACATATTTTACTTAATTTTTATGCATGTATCTTTATTAGAAAAGATTTTCATGAATATATTTTTCTTGTAAATAATTTATGTGATCTTAATATAATAAACTACAATTATTTTTGAAGTGAATGAAAATTTTTTGAAATCTTATGATTTGGTAGTTAAATATTCTTTAAATTCTTAAAATTAAACTTAGTTAAATTTGGTTAATGATTTACTAAAGCCTTTATAAAATCAAAAATTATAAGAAATCTTAAATATTTACCTTTTATTCCAAATTTTATACATTTTATAAAGTAAAAATGGTTAATTGAGGACAAGTAACGTTTAAGTTTGGGGGATTTTGATCCATGAAAAAAATACATATTTTTATGCCTTGATTTTTATCAAATTTTTAAGGATATTATGCTTTAATGAATGGTATTTTTGTGTTTTGGATGTAGGTGATGCAAAAATGTCCAAAAAGGAAAAAAAGATGAAAAAGGAGCAAAAATGGAGCGAAAATGCAAAATTGTCAAAATAAATGGCCTGGCGCCTAAGCACCAGTTCGATACAGAATATTATAAGATTTTTGACGACTTTTGGACGGTTATTCTGATGGTGTTAGCGGTTATTAGACCATCTAGAAGATTGGCAGTTATTCCTGGATTATAGAACATGTGTTATATTGTATTTGGATGCTTGGAAACGGTTAGGATCGCGAAGAGGTGCGATCAAAAGTGAAGAGGTGAGAAGAACTGGACGTAGATTCCGGCACCTAGGCGCCAGACACACATTCTAGAAGATTCATTGAACATGGACACATTTTGAAGAGGTACCTCAATGCAACCTTTGAAGCCTATAAATAGGAGGCTACTCCTTCAGAGAAAAACACCCAAGCCCACAACCCAACCAAAAACCACCAACGCCCAACCTAGTCCCATAGTTCCATTTAGAGAGAGAAATTAGTGAAATATTTTAAGGGCCATATTTATAGTTTCTTTTATTATTTAGTGAGTTTATTTTAGAGTTTGTATTAAGAGTATTTAAAGAGTCGGTGCTTTTGAAGTCTATTTACTTTGGAGTCAGAAGGATTCAGAGGTTCAGTTGGAGAAACACTTGAGATAAGTATTTGTATTTTGATTCAAAATTTTATTTATATGTTTTGTTGTTTGAATTAAATGTGTTCTGAATAATTAATTTACTTTCTCCTTTCAATTATGAAAAGATAAATAAGATAATATATAATTCATTGGAGAATTAAAAACTATATATATTTTAAACATTATGATGATATTAATACCAGATCTTAATTTACTATTTAAATTGGTCGTTTAAATTGTTAAAATCCGTTGAAGAGTTTTGATACCTAGTAGGAGATGAATTCTTAACTAGTAGATATCACATGAATCATTGGGTAGTCAAAGGCCTTGCGCAGGTTATTCAAGGTGAAGTGCAAATAAATAGGAAGATATTATTTAATAGGCATAGAATTGATAAATTTTTTGAGTGACAGGCTAAATTCTTGTAATTTGGTTTATGGAGAAGGAAAGGGTCACTAGTAGGGCCGACCATAGCCACCCTTGGACATCTAGTAGTGTGAGCCTAGATTAACCCATTCTACAATCAATACATCTAGACCTGTCTATAGATTAGCTAATGTTCTTTATACTATCGAGCGAAGGTAAAGAATAGAAATTCTTCTATTTGGCACAATACCATAAATTTATATTCTCCACGAATATTACATTATCTAAAAAGTCTTGGATTAATTGAAAAGAAGAAAGTTGTTTGCTTATTTTTATTTACGTCAATCATTACTTTATTACTGCTTTATTTATGCATCTAGTAAATTAAATATCAACTTTTTAACTTTAAAAGAAATACATAAAAATAAAATCAGAATATTAAAAAAAAATCTATAATCCTCCTCGTGGGATCGATACTGGAGTTTTTATTTAAAGCCCTATATTACTTGAAGCGATACGTATACTTGCATAGTACCCCTAGTGTGTAAAATATTTTTCATAAAATTATATTTATATACACTAGCCGCTATTATTATTTGAGTCAAAGTATTGACTATAACATATTTTTGATAACATAAATTACTGCATTGTTTGGCGATTGCAAACTAAGTTTTTGGTGCATTGCTGCGGATCAAGGGTCAAGTAGCTATAATGAGCTCTCCTTTTAATGAAATGGATTTGGCTTATGTCCATTGGGTAGGGATGAGGTGTATGGTGACTCACAATTGAATATGTTAATCTTCATCCACATAAGTTAACATATCATCCATGGCTTTATGAAAACATGACACATAAACCTCTATTTTACTTTAATTTTTAAGTTCAATGTTTATGAGCTCATTTAATGATGTAGGGATGATTTAAGCCATTCTTTTCTCCATTAGGGCTGTCAAAATGGCTCGTTGTTTGTGAATAGCTCTTGTTTGGCTTGTTAAGAAGCTCGTGTTTTGCTAGTTCGCTAAGTTAACAAGCTTTAACGAGTCGAACACGGACAAAGATTTGTTTATTCGTGTTCGGCTTGTTTTGGCTCGAAGAACAGATTCCTCGATTTTTATATATATATATATATATATATATATATATATATATATATATATATATATATATATATATCATTAGTAATCTGCTGGTTTGTATGGATGGCAAGGAATCTTGCTAAATATGAGAACAAAACCTGTACCACTCATCAAATTGTGGCTAATTGCTGCAGTTTCCTATGTAAACAATCACTGCTGGACTCATTTCTAAGGAAAAAGCCTATTTTGTTGAAATGGTCTCTTCCACCTCCACCATGGGTAAAAATTAATATTGATGGCAGTTATACAAATTCTGCTGCAGGAATTGGAGCTATTTGTAGAAATTCATTGGGACAGGCATTATGGTTCTTTCATGCACCTACTATCTCCTCATCAGCCATTGAATCAGAACTGCAAGCTGCACATTGGGCTTTGCTTACTGCTAAGGCTTTGAATTATCAATTTGTATGGATTGAATCTGACTCACAACAGCTAGTTAACATACTGCAAGGTATATCCCCCCCTCCCTGGAACTTGGTCTATTTTTACAGAACATTGATCTCCACTTTTGGCTCCCTTAACCTTAAATGGACACATATCTACAGAGAGGGAAATCAACCAGCAAAACTGGTTGGCAAAACATGCTACTACTTCCCAAACTATAGCTTTTTCTGTTACACCTGTTGAGCCCTTAAGGCATTTACTTTTTGGGGACTTGACTGATATTCCATATATCAGATGTATGTAACTTTTGGTTGAATGAAGTTTTTCCTTTCTTGAAAAAATATATATATATATATAGTATTTTTAAAAAATTATAATCAATTAAATTTATTAATGAAGTAAATACAATTAAAGTATTAAATCAGATTCAAATGATGTTTTAATATAAACTATAATTCTTAAATCTTCTCCCAACCCTTAACATCTTTTGATTACGTGATTAAGATTGTCAAAACGACTCTTAGTTTGTGAAGAGCTCGTGTTCGGATCGCTAAGCAAACTAGCCGAATGACCCGACCCGCAATAACGCAGTAATTTTTTCTTACAAAAGATGGCAAAAAACTTGACTCAATTTAGGAATAGCGGCTAGTGTATATAAATATAATTTTATGGAAAATATTTTACACACTAGAGGTACTATGCAAGTATACATATCGTTTCAAGTAATATAGAGTTTTATTTTATAACCCCTGTATCGTTCCCACAGAGAAGCGAGGTAAGCAATCCTTTAGGCTAATTCCAGTCTATTTCTATAAGGCCTAAATTTGAAATTTTGATTAAAAGTGTTTTTTTTAATAACTAATCCTAAATAAAGTTCTTAAATAAAAAGATAACTTACGGATAAATTGGTTTAGAGAATTTTGAGATGTTAAGACTACCTTTCTCTTGCAATTACATAGATAATGTGTAGGAAAGAAATGCTTAGAATTTTATGTAGTAGTGCCAAATAGAAGTAATCATATTCTTTGCCCTTTGGTCTAGGTGTAAAGAACATTGGCTAATCTATAGATCGGTTCAGGATGTTTTATTAGTAGAATGAGTTAATCTAGGCTCACACTACTAGATGTCCAAGGGTGGCTATGGTCGGCCCTACCAGTGACTCGTTCCCTTTCTATCGACCAAATTATTAGAATTTAGTCTGTCACTCTAAAAACTAATCAATTCTGCGCCCAATAAATAATATCTTCCTATTTATTTGCACTTCACCTTGAATAAACCGCATAAAGCCTTCGATTACCTAAGGATTCATGTGATATCTACTAGTTAAGAACTCATCTCCGGATAGGTCTCAGAATTCTTCAACGGGTTTTAACAATACAAGTGATCAATCTGTAAAGTAAATGAAAATCCGATATAAATATCATCACCATAATTTAATAAGAGAATATCTAAGCAAATCTTAATTCCTAAACATACATCTATTTCGTTACAAAACAAAAGTAAATGAAAATAATAGCATAAGAAGTAAAATAGTTGACAGAATTATGTAATAATTTAAGTGCCAGCAAGAAACTTATTTCATTAGTATTCTATTATATTTATGCAACTATCTGTCACCTAAAAGCATTTCATAGAAAATTCTATCATAAAAATAATTTTCCTACACATGCCACTACTTCATATTAAAAGAAAGAGTAAAGAAAATCACTTACGAAGCATGGATAAATCATGACAGAAAACTCGATTTAAAACAAAGAAAATCTACTAGAAAGTGTTTACAACAATTATAAGAGAATGAAGAACATAATACTTAGCTTTTTCCCTCTGAAACAAAGAAGAAGATCTCTCCACCAAAGTTTCCCACCGATCCATGCACCGCTTGTACATCCCTTACATATATATCTCAATATCCCTCACTAATCTCTCCATAAGATGTAAAAATCTAAATCTTCATGACTCTAAAATGACTCAATGGGAAAAGAGAGAGAGAAAGAGAGAGAGAGAGAGAGAGAGAGAGAAGAGACACAAAGAAGAGACACCCCTTTGCTATAGAATTGGTCCTTATTTATAGAGCTTTGAAAATGACCAAGGGTTACTTTAGGCACCTCTTCAAAATTTGGTCTAGATACATTGAATCTTCTAGAAATAATTCTGGCGCCTAGGCGCCAGACTCCGTGCCCAAAACAGCCGCACCCCTTCACTTTGATTCGCACCTCTTCGTGATTTAAACCGCTACAATGTGTCTAGATTTATTTTATCACATGTCCTATATATTAGAAATAACTTCTAGTCTTCTAGAAGGTCTAGAAACTACTAATCTTCACTGTGAAAAAGAGAGAGAGAGAGAGAGAGAGAGAGAGAGAAAGAGGAGAAGCTTGAGGATATGCCTAATCAAAAATTGGCTTCACTTGAATTATCTTATATGAAGAAAACTAGTTACATACTTGTACTTAATTTTCATGCATGAATCTTTATTTAAGAAAGACTTTTCATAAAAATATTTTTCTTGTAAATAATCTATGTGATCTTAATATAATAAACCACTATTATTTTCAAAATGAATGAAAAATTTTTGAAGTCTTATGATTTGGTAGTTGAATATTCTTTAAATTCTTAAAATTAAACTTAGTTAGTGAAATTTGGTTAATGATTTATTAAAGCATTTATAAGATAAAAAATTACAAGGAGTCTCAAAATATTTATCTTTCATTCCAAATGTTATACATTTTATATAGTAAAAAGGGTTACTTGAGGACAAGTAACATTTAAGTTTGGGGGATTTTGATCCATGAAAAAATACCCATTTTTATGCCTTGATTTTTATCAAATTTTTAAGGATATTATGCTTCAATGAAAGGTATTTTTTGTGTTTTTGGATATAAGTGATGGAAAAATGTTCAAGAAAAAAAAAAGTGAAAAAGGAGCAAAAATGAGAAAAAAGGAGCAAAAATGGAGCCAAAATGCAAAATTGTCAAAATTATTGGTCTGGCGCCTGTCGGCATATTTTTAGGTTGTGTGTTTTATTTTGAAAAGGGGGTCGCCTAACAGAAATTGTCGGCGAATTTTTAATTTAATTTAAATAAATAATTCGAAAAGTAGTATTTGATTTTGAAAATAATTTTAAATTTGAAAATTTTAAGATATGAAATCAAGCCGATCTCACATCCCGAATAGTTTATATAAACGAGCACCGCACTACAAACCGAGTATCTATCCCTAAGGATAGACACACTGCTTGATGGTGGGGCTCGATTAAATAAACTAAAAGATTTGTGACATATGTTTGGTCTGCAAACCAATTTTATAAGCCGACAAATTCCCCTGCTTAACATGAAAGCATTAAACAGGGTTTATATTACATGGGTTCTTAAAATTCCCTATAAGAGCGAGCCCCTATAGTTAATTACATCTTAAGTGACGAGAATCACCTAAGAAAACTCTCGATAATAATCGGTAGTTCTGCTCTCAAGAATTTCAAAGTTTAAGTTTTCGAGGGATTGAATTTTGGAATTTCGATAGGGAATGGATCAAATTTGGAACATTTTGTTTTGGGAATTCAAAGGAAGAAAGGTAGGAGAAATTACGGATTCGAAGCGAACTTCGGTAATTTCCGACTATCCTATTGTTTGGCTTGAATTTAGGAAAGTCCTAATGTTTGTTTAATGTTTTGATCTTGCCAATTTTAATTAATTAGGACTTATATTCGTATGACATGATCATACAAATAGCCTCGAAGATATGAGGGTTTATGTTGTACCAAACGACTACCTCGGAGTCCTAAGACCGGTTAGGGCTTAATTTACATGACATGATCATGCAAATGCCTAACAAAAGGTTGAGGATTTATGTTGCACTAGGAAAACTACCTCGAAGTCCTATGGCTTGGTTATTTAATTTTAAGAATGGTTTTGCTAATGTAGAGTTGTTTTGCTGACGAAGATGGCCGTGCTACCCACCGTGCTCCAAGCTCCTTGTCGTTGCAGAAGGTTTAGTTATAGAAGTCATGAATCAGGAGATGAGAGAAGTGTTCTGGTTTAGAGAAGTCTTAATTTCCAAGTGTTTTTTATGTTTTAATTAAAACAAATCTTAAAGTTGATTATAACAACACCGGTTAAGATCCCACGGTTCCATCCTTCCGGCATCGTTATTTTTATCTGATTCACTTAGTCCATATGAATTTGCTAAACTCAATTGAATGAGTTCCACACTTTCATTTAGACCGTGGAAAATCCCGTTAGCAACACGTAGGTTACATCATCCGAGGTATTCCCGATCATCCAACAAGACGTTTTAATTTAGTTGTAGTTGTAGTTTTGTTGTTCTGTTTGTGATTAAATTTTGAGTTGTTTTATATTTTGAGATGTTGTGGCGGTGAATTTTATTTTGCAATGAATTTTAATTTAGTTTTGGTTTCAATTTTAGGGACTATCCTAAAGGTGTGGGTTTTCATGCAACAGTTGTTTATCATGCAAGAAAAGTAAGTGAGATACGATTAAATAAATTGCAATAAGGTAAATTGCAATAAAATAAAAGCGTACCTGGAGGGTTTTCCCGTCATCCCAAGCTGCACTTAAACGCAATTTAGAATATTTAAGCAAGTTCCTAGGTAAAGCAAAGGGAAGGGTTATGGTTTTCTACCAAATTCCTAATCCTATAGCTAGTCATTTCCTATGATGTCTAGGTTCTTGTATTTTGGTTTGAGGACGATTTTCTTCATCAAAGAACAATTAAGTTCAATTGTTCTTATAAATATCCTATCATATTGAGGAAGTGCTTAAGAAGAATCTTAAACATCTTTTCAATATTGCTAGAATTGTTTTAAGTACAAATGAATTTTATTATACAAATGAATTAATCTTCCAGGAATTCAATTTTGTTATCTTGCTCAGTGAACTGGGACATTTGAATATCCTATAAGTGAAGTAACATTTCATTTAATGTTCTGTTTAGGAGTTATGGTAACCAAAGCCTTCGAGGGCAAATTGGTGTTCAAATGGTTTGTGATTTAGTTTAATTTCAGTTAACGGGTTTAAATTTGGAATAGTGTTCAAGTTGCTTTATATTTTTTTTTTTTGAATTTCTTTGTCTTAGGTGATGTTATTTTTTAATTCAATTTAATTTAACTTTAATTTGATTTGATTTGGTTTAGCTTCAATTTTAATTTAATTTATTTAATTTAAATTAATTTTAATTTTAACTTGATTATTATTTTTTTATTTTAATTTAATTTAATTTAATTTAATATGATTTAATTTAATTTAATTTAATTTAATTTAATTATTATTTTTTTATTTAATTTTATTTAATTAATTTAATTTTAATTAAATTTAATTCAATTTAATTTAATTTGTTCAATTTAATTTAATTTAATTCATTTAATTTAAATTAATTTAATTTGTTTGATTTAATTTAATTTAATCTTTAATTTAATTTTATTATTTTTTTTAATTTTAATTTAATTGAAAATTTAAAAAGTGTTTAATAATTTAACTTTTAACTTTATTTTAATGATTAAGTCCTTTAACATTTTGAAACTTAAATTTGAATTATCATTTTAATTAGGAATTAAATATTATTGAGATGATTAATTTAGGGATCCTTAAATTAAAGAACAAATCTCTTCCTAATAATATCCCTATTTAATAATTCCAACTTTATTATTCTTCCAAATTTAATTAATTATTTAATTAAGGTTTATTTCATTTATTTTTAAATTATTTAATAGGTTTCTACCCTTTAATTATTTAAATTTCAATCATCCAAATCAGATTAAGATCAAATATTTTACTCTTTAATTTTTTTAAACCTAAAGTTTTAATTAAGGGTTAAAATTTTAATTACCACTTTGCACTTTAAGCTTGATAATTTCATAACTCACTAAATTGAGCTTAAATGAACTTGAAATTTTTATGTGACTTCACTCATATGCCAATAAAGACATGAGAGGAGAAAATGTGATTTTTCTGTATTTAATTTATTTATGTAATTATTTTTGGTGAAAAATAGAGATTTCCAAGGAAAATTTAATAATATGACCAAGGGGAAGTTTCTGTCCTTAAGAAAATTATGAGACATTCCTAATGACCAGAGGACCACTTGGACCAATTTTGGTAATTTTTTGAATTATATTATTTTTATTATAATTATTTTGAGTTTTGGAGTATTAATTAATTTAAAAATAAAATAAAGGTTGAAAAATGAATTTTATATTTTTCAAAAATCTCTCTGATATCAAGGAAATCAGAGAATCAATTTTTACAATTTTCTGATTTTTCTTTGATTTATTAGAATTATTTTAGTGGAAATGCTAAAAAATATATTTTTTAATTTTAAAATTACCTTAGGGCTTTAAAATTTAATATCTCATTATAGAGACTTAAGAAAAATATGGGGTTTGTTCCTAAGTGATTAAAATTCAAAATGTGACATTTTGGTGAATTTTATTATTTTTGTGATTTTTATTATTTTTTAATTATTAAAATATTAAAATAATACCAAAAAAATCAACTTTTTTAGAAAATTAAAATTTTAATTTTCTTAAATTCCCCTGATATCAGAGAGGCTCCAAAACTAATTTGGTGAATTTTTGAAAAGTATTTTGAAAGTTATGAATTTTTAAAGTGTAAATTGGCTAAATGGCTTAACCTACCCATTTAGTAGGGCTAACCAAGTCCAATTGACTTCAAACTTTTATGATGGGTTCCTCTGATCCTAAAGGTCAGTGGAGAATTGATTTCAAGTCAATTTGATGTATGGTTAACTCTAATTAATTAGGGACCTATTTTGGGTGTTTAAGCCAATTAGGATTATTTTAAATGAACTAGTTCAAAACCTATTTTTCCTAGGGTCCTCTGGTCATAAGAAACATCACCAAATTTTCCTAGAATTTATTTCACAACATGCTAATTATTGGATTTAAAATACTCAAAACAGCAACATGAATTTGAAAAATCAATAACTTCTCATAGGGATGGCCTCTGACTTTGGAAAATTCAGGGAATGTTCCCAAATTCAGAGGCTTCAAAAGCCCTATGGTCTCATGCCATGGTGAATTTCCTATATGCATGGAGAATTAAAATAATGCAGAGGGTCAATAAATTATTAAAAATAAAATACTTGATGAAATTAGATGATTTCTTTTCCACATTATTCTCCTCTGTTCACTGAGCAAGAGGGTATTTTTATTTTATTTTTCTGATTTTTCTACACAAAGTTATGGATTTTTTAAGTTTAGGGAATTAAATAAATAAGCAAAATACCCTAATTTTCTATTTATCCACGCGGCGCCGCGTCAACCTCGGTAGCTCAGAAACGCCGCGTGTCGCTCTCTGATTCGACGCCGCCATCCGACTCAGCCCTCCAGGGGCCCGCTGTATCGTTCCGTCTCCTCATCCAGCGCGATCCTGGCCGTCCGTCCGCGCGTGTATTAAATGAACGGCATCCGTTCATCGTCCCCAAGCGTCCTCACCCGAGAGCCGTCCACACTAAAACTCTAAGAACTCACTCAATACTTAATGGATTTTGGTGTTCTTGTGCTCTATGGATTCGTCTTGAAGAGACGAACACATCTATACGGTGATCATGCATTGAAATTAAAGCATTTGAAATGGAGAATCTCCAGAAGCTCGGGATGAAGAATTAGCTCATACCTTTGCTTAGAGAAGTGTGGCTTCAATCCGAGGGTTGTGTCACCTTTGATTGGATCCCGGCAAGCTCCGGATGAAGTCTCCTGGTGCAGTGAATTGCCTAGCTATGAAAGTGACCACGGCCGATCACAAAGCTTGGAGGTCGGAACAAGCTGGGTGGCTTCGGAGATGGGGCTTTCGAGTGGGAAACTTCTCCTCTTGGTCCGGTGAAGGTGTAGGACCGATCGATTTGAGGATTGGCTCACTGTGGCAAAGTGTCCTGGTTTTGGGTGAAATTTCGGTTGAGAAATTGGGTTACGTTGGTGGGGATTAGGGCAAATTGACATCGGGGATCAAGCTGCTCTAAGTATGGAGTAGGGTTTGCGCGAGTTTCGGCGAGGTTTGTGCAACTCTCTTCCATGGCCGTGAGGGGGTCGGGTTTAAATAGAGGTGGCTGGAGAGCCTCACGGGGATGGCCGAGGGTTGGGATCGAGCTGCTCCGGGCATGGGAAGAACGGCCATGGTGGCCATTGAGCATGGGGCGACTCAGCAAGGTGGAATTCCAAAGTTTGGCTCCTCCCGAGGTCTCGGCCATGGTGTTTTCCGGCGACACGGTGGTGGCCGGCCGGTGCACCGGTCACCATCTTGTTCGGGTGGGTCGGGGCTGGGGTTTAGTGTAGGCGATTGGCAAATGCCATGTGTAAAAGGCTTGGATTAGAATGGTATGAGAGAAGGCTCATTTTGGCTCAAATTGGTCAACCCATACCTTTGGGCTAGGTGCACCACCCAAGGCTTGGTTTAGAGTTGAAGAGAAAGTGATTTGGCTCAGCATAATCAGTAGGGTCAAGTCACCATCCAAGCACAATTAGGCATAAGCATGGTTAAGGGGAATCATGGGAGTGGTTAATCACCTTTAGGAATTAAGGAAAGAGTCCCCTCCTTTTGCCCAAAATGGCATGGTGACATGTAAAGAGGCTCTCATGGCTTCCATGTGGCTCATGCATGGCTTCATGGCTCATCTTTGGCTTGGGAAAAGTTAAGTCAATTTCATGGAAATGGATTTAAGAAAATTTTGGTATTTTGATGGGAATTTGTATGGGGCTTAATTTGGAATGGCTTCATGATGAGTTTTGAAACTTAGGGAATGGTTTAAATTAAGGGTATGATGAGAACAATTTGTCATATGGGCTTTAGCATGAAATTTGGGCTTTTAGGAAGGTTTAAGAAAATGGGCTTTTGGTTTAAAAATAAATTTATGGATGGGAATTTTGTGAAGGATTGGGCCAAATAAATGTTGGGTTTAGTTCATGGATGTGTCATGAGTGTTTTGAAGCAAGTTGGGAGTGATTTGGGTTTGAATTGGGTTGAATTTGGGCTTCCTTGGTGAATGGGCCAATATAGGTCAAATTGGGTTAACTTGGGCTAATGTTGGGCTAGGGTTGAAATTGATGTAAAATAAATGTTGGGAAATGTTTATGGGAGTGTTTCAAAGAAGTTTTGGCTTTGGTTTGATTTTGATTTTGGGTTTTGGGTTCATTTGGGTTAGGTTTGGGTTTAGGTCAAAATTGGGCTTTTTGGTTTTGGGTTGAATTTGAGTGGGGTTTGGGTCTAAATTTTGGGCAAATCATGTTATTTTTTTGTTTGTGGGAATGTTAAGGAAGGTTTAGAAAACATTTGGGGTTAATTGGAGTTGAATTGAGTGAGTTTGGGTTAGGTTTGGGTCATGGGTCCAAATTGGGCTTTAAGACCAAAAGTGAAATTGTATCCAAATGTCAATCAAATTGGACTTAGGTTTGGTCTAGATTGGTGTTGGGAATGTTGAATTGAAGTTTAGAATTGAATTGGACCAGAATTTGGGTAAATTGGGTAGGTTTGGTTTGACATTGAGTTCACTTAGGGTTAAAATGGGTCAAATTGGGGTTTTGACAAAAGTAGGGTAAATTGACAAAATTGGCCTATGGTGTAGTTGAACAAAATGAAATTGGGAATATTTGGGATTTTTTGGAATTTTCTGGGAATTTTCGGAATTTTTGGATTTTTGGGTCAAGAGAGGTATTTTGGGTATTTGGAGGGTATTGGGAGGTATTTTTGGATTTTTTTGATATTTTTGGCTATGAATGATCAATTTGAGTAATGTGGGAATGCTTGGGATTGATTTTGAGGAATTTTGGGTAATTTAGGTGATTTTGAAAATTTTGGGTAGTTTCAAGAGCTTTGGGTAGATGAGGCGGGTGTAGGGTCCCGGGGGTCAAAAATTGAAAATTTGGAAAATTGAAGATTGGGTAAATGTAAGTGGAATAAAATCATTTTGGTTGAGCCATGAAACCATATCAAGCCCACATGAGCCATGAAGGGACTCATTTGAGGCATCCACTATGTTGTTCCTAACCCTCTTACGCGAGGGCTTAGGGGTTAAGGACCATCCATGTGAATCACCTACATGTGTCGGGAGGTCGAGTTGGGTATAGGTGTGTGAAAGTGTAGTGTATAAATATAGTGTGTGTGTAAGTCGGCCCTCACTGAGACCAGGCCACCGGGGTAGTCCTAAGGCCGAAGAGTCCTATAAGAACTCATCCTTTAAACTTCCACATTTGATTTCAACCCTCTAGGTGATTAGGGGTCTACAATCAAGTTTGTGGAGTTTGCAGGGAGTTAGGAAGTGGCTTGAATTTCTAAAAGGTGGGTCCCAATTCTAATCCTCTAAGATAGTAAAAGGAAAAGCCTAAGGCTAGATCCTAAGTACTAAAGGGAAGAAGAGAATACCTCATCAAAAATGAGGTCAATAAATGGACCCCCAATAGGTGTGGTGTGCTAACCAAGCACACTGCGTGTATTGGCGTTGACCAAAAAGATCAACAAAACCAACACAGATGTCCAAGTGACAAACTTAGGACGAAAATAGAAGAATTTCTGCTGGGGAGTGTCGAGTATATCTATGAGACTGGAGATTCCTGAACTCTCGCTGGGGAAAGGAAAAGGAGGTAAATCCCAAATCACATGATCTGGGGGAATTTTAATTTAGATTTTATTTTGTTTCAGTTTAAGTTTCGATGTGTGAGCTTAGATTTCGATTTGAGTTTCAATTTAGATTGAAGTTTTGTTAGGATTAATTTGAAGGGATTTGAACTAAAAATGAAAATTGAAATTTTGTGGTTTTAGATGTAACATCTTCAACCTCAAAAGAAAATTGAATTGATTGGATTGAACCATTACAATGAGGAGAGATCTTAGAGCAATGTGGTATTGGATGTAAAATCCTTAACCTCAGGAGTTTGATTTTGATGTGTTTCATTGCGATAGGGAAAAAATCCTAAAGCAATGCAGTCTCAGATGTAAAATCCTCAACCCCAAGAAATTTAAATTTGATGTATTTCTTTGCAATAGGGAAAGAATCCTAAAGCAATGCAGTCTCGGATGTAAAATCCTCAACCCCAATAATTTGATTTCGATGTATTTTATTGCGATAGGGAAAGAATCCTAAAGCAATGCAGTCTCGGATGTAAAATCCTCAACTCCAAGAATTTGATTTTGATGTGTTTCATTGCGATAGGGAAAGAATCCTAAAGCGATGCGGTCTTGGATGTAAAATCCTCGACCCAAGAATTTGATTTTGATGTATTTCATTGTGATAGGGAAAGAATCCTAAAGCGATACAGTCTCGGATGTAAAATCCTCAACTCCAAGAATTTGATTTTGATGTATTTCATTGCGATAGGGAGAGAATCCTAAATCAATGCAGTCTCGGATGTAAAATCCTTAACTCCAAAAGTTTGATTTTGATGTATTTCATTGCGATAGGGAAAGAATCCTAAGCGATGCAGTCTCGGATGTAAAATCCTCAACTACAAGAATTTGATTTTGATGTATTTTATTGCGATAGGGAGAGAATCCTAAAGCAATGCAGTCTTGGATGTAAAATCCTCAACTCCAAAAGTTTGATTTTGATGTATTTCATTGCAATAGGGAAAGAATCCTAAAGCAATGCAGTCTCGGATGTAAAATCCTCGACCCAAGAATTTGATTTTGATGTATTTCATTGCGATAGGGAAAGAATCCTAAAGCAATGCAGTGTTGGATGTAAAATCCTCGAACTCCAAAGTTTGAATTTGATGTATTTCATTGCGATAGGAAAAGGATCCTAAAGCAATGCAGTCTCGGATGTAAAATCCTCAACCCCAAGAATTTGATTTTGATGTATTTCATTGCGATAGGGAAAGAATCCTAAAGCAATGCAGTCTCGGATGTAAAATCCTCAACTCCAAAAGTTTGAATTTTTTATGTAGTCATTGACTTTGCAAAGATTTGTAGTGTTGATTTGAAAAGTGTGGAATTTTGGTGTTTCGAGAATTCCATGAAAGTTGTAAAAGACTTTCATGGAAGGAAATAGATTAGGAGGGAATATGCAGATGTTACATATCCCGTTCAAAAGAGTTGATCGGAAGTTGCTGGTTTGGATTGGATATAATTCCTCGCCATCAGATTCGATCCGTGTCAATGGAATCAACCGCTTCCATCCTAGACAAGGGAAAGAGTAGAACGGATTGGATTTCAGATTTGGAAGGTTGAGTTTGAACTCGATTGAGATTTGATTTGAAATTTGGAAGGTTAAATTTGAATTTGATTGAGATTTGATTTGAAATTTGGAAGGATTGAATTTTAAATTTGATTTAAAATTTGTGCTCATTTTGTTTGTCCTTTAACGATTCAAATTTATTTTATCGTTTATTTAATGTTCATGTGAATTTGGTGTTCATCATTTTTAGATTTTTAAGGAAAGTTTTCTTTTTTTTTGTTTCTTTTCTGTTCTTTGTTCGAAGTTCATTTAACATTAATGGTGTTTCTCAGTCAACTTACACAAAAGAGGTGAAGGCCAAAAATGTGACATGGTCACTTTCATTCCAATCATGTTGAAGATACATCATACAACTCGATCTGGAATACATCTCATACAATCCATGTAGACTCAAAATGGACTATGTATGATATTTGTCGATCCATCCAAAAAAGGTATCTGTTAGAAATCCATGTCTGAATAGTGAGGTACATGGTCAATAACATCACCTTCCAAGCCATCCTTGGAAAGGATGACGTATGGATGTACGTTGGAGGTGTGATATTTTCCATGTAACTCACAGCTCGTAAGGCCGGAGGCTCTCTAGCTCCGGGTACAGGCTGGAAGTGGTAAGGTGTCTTCACTGTCGTCCATCCTTCGAAAGTAGCGAGATCCGCTTCACTTGGTACTCTCGGTATGCAATGTTTAGCGACATCTGCTCCGTTGCCCTTCAGTATCATGATGGAACCCACCGGTAATGGTATCTTTACTGGCCCTCGGAACTCACCTGGGCCTGCTATCCGGAGGTCAGATCCGAACATGATATTACATTCATTCAGAAAAGAAATTGTGCAGAAAGGTCTGACAAAGTCGTGGTGATCTATGTGCGGGGGTATGCAGTCACCCTTCTTGTAAATGTTAATAATGCAGCTATTGGGTATGCAATCTGCTGGCAGTACCCTCCATGTTATCATCCTTTTTACCATCCTTTTGATGACTAATGGCATTGGATCCACCAGCCATGACGGAGTATTCCGGTGGGTTTCCCTTCCTGTCTTCACGTGAAGTTGTAGCGACATCCACATTGTATTGTAATTCTACCTTTCCACGGCATCCATCTCGCGGGTTCCGAGTAAGTGTTTTCTCTTAGGCGGCATGCTCGGCCCATTCTTTTCAAATCCGGATGCAATCCACGATTTTTTGTTGTTCGTATTCGAGAACACGTACGTATGTAGCTCGAGGCCTTCTAGTATATTGATCCTCCTGCCTACGATTCTCTCGAAGTATTCAAAAGTTTTCTTTTCGACATTCCGCATTCTTTCCGGCTCGTGATTACGGAATAATCTGCAAATGGCGGGGCCTGGTGACGTATTGTGGGATATACGGCTCAATCCCTTCACGTTCTCCTGCATACCTCGGCTCCTCGGGGATGATGTCCGTCGGGACATCCTCCGGGGTTGCTTCTGCAACAAGGTTATGCATTACTGGTGGCTCTATCTGGTGGCGTGGTAGCCTTCTTTCTTCTGCTCTTCTTGAGATTTCCCTGGTCTCTTCCGTTATCCTCGGAGCTGGCCTCCTTTCTTCAGGTTCCTGGTGAACTGGTGTCCTTGAAGTGTATGCACTGACAGTAGCAACTGCCTCGTCGCGCTGGTCTGCTACTAGTTTAGTTAACATCTTGCGGATACGGCGATTTTTATTTCTTCGCTGGGTTGCTGTGAGAGTAGCTCTTTGTACTTCCTGAGTTTCTGTGGGCGCGGCGGCGACAAGCTCGCCCTCTGCCGTAGCGACTACGGATTTGATTTTCTTATCTTCTTCGGTGTTTATTTTCCTTTTCTTGCTTCTTTGGATTGGTGGCTTGGGCCACCCACTTTCATTCTTGTCCGGTCGGGCGGTTCCTCTCGGTCAGCCGGGGCCGGTCACTTTCCTCATATTGCGAGCTCGCGGTGCGAAGTCCGAGTCGATCTCTATTATCGCTCCATCTTTCACCCTCTTTTCGTCGAGTGCGAGGCTTACGCCATTTCTAAAGTTCGGGACCAACCGCCCGTTCGACATTTCCCTGTGAAAAGACAAGGAAAAGGATCGAGGGACCGTACTAAGAACAAGAACATTAAGAAAATGTTTATTAAAGACATTTTTTTATTACTTTTGTATTTTTTAAATTTAACAGGAATGAAGTGGGATAAGATCAGGAAAGAGATTTTGATATGGAAGAGAAAAAAAACAAGGAAAACTTTATTATCATGATTTTATTTATCTTAGCACATTTTTTATTATTTTTGGGTTCGGACCGAGTCATAAGTAACTACTTCGCCCGTGCTTCTAGGGATGAAGAATTCATTCCTTCGAAACATCAGGTAGCGTAATACTTCTTTAAGTATCGTCCGTTGATCGGAAGCATATGTCGTTCTCCTTGGCAATTCACTGGTGGTAGGAGCCTCACGGGTATCTTGCTTCGACCACAAACGGTCCTTCCCGAGTGGGTTCGAATTTTCCTCCTATCTTGCGGTGTGCGAGGATAGGTCTCTTTAGAATGAGAACTAAGTCGCCAACTTTGAAGGTTCTTGGGCGGACCGGTCTGTCATGGGCTTGAACCATCTTAGCTTGGTATAGTTCTAAATTCTGCGCTGTGCTGCAAGTCTTTTCCCTTCCGGGCTTTCCAATTCTTCTAGTCGTAATTTGGCATTCTCTTCGTCGTGATTTTGTTTGCAAGCTGCGATACGAGTGAAGGAAGGCTGGACCTCTAAAGAGTAACTCTTGCCTCGGACCCATACACCGGAGCGTAAGGTGTAGCTTGAGTAGGAGTTCGAAGGTTGTCCGGTAGGCCCATAAGGCTTCCAATAATTTCTCGTGCCAATTTCTCTTATTATCGTCCAGAAGTTTTCTTTAAGATTTGAATGAGAGTTTTATTAAAAGCCTCGGCCGAGGCCGTTTGCTCTTGGGTAGTAAATTGTTGAATATCGCCGAGTCGATTCCGTGTCTCACGACAAAATTGTTGATTTGTGTGCTTCGAATGCTGACCCATTATACGAGATGATCTGCGCGGCACTCCGAAATGGTAGACGACTTGGTTCTTGAAAAGCTGTAGCACGTGGTGTGCTTTAACTTCTACGAGTGGAGCGCCTGCTGCCGCTTGGAAAAGTAATCGCAGCGCGCAAGAATGAAGCGATGTCCTTTTGAAGACGGTGGTTCTATTGGACCCACTATATCCGTACCCCAACATTCGAATGGCCACGACGCGATTGTCGGATGTAGCACATTTGGAGGTTGGTGTAGAACCGCTCCGTGCACTTGGCATTGGTGACGGCTCTTGGCGATTTTCATGCGGTCGGTCATCATCGAGGGCCGGTAGTACCCTAGTCTTTTAATTTTCATTTTCATCTTCGGACTCGGCGGTGAGCGCCACGGAGTCCTGAATGCACCTCTTTAACAATTTCACGGGCCTCGGACCCGCTTAGGCACCTTAGCCGCATTTGATCGAAAGACCTTACGTATAACGTGTTGTTTATTAATGCGTAAGACGAGTTCTTTTCTTGATACGATGGGCTAGCGACCTATCGTCCGGTAGTTTTCTTGTTTGCAGGTAGTACATTAATGGTCGTCGCCATGATCTTCCGTGTTTTACGTCCTTTGTTACGACTTTTTCTTCTTCTTTTTCTAATTTGTGTATTGTGTTTATGTAGAGCTGTGATAGGACTGACGTCCGTGAGCTGACACTTCATCGATTCATCTTGCAAGCGAGGCAAATTCTTTTGCGAGATGGACTTAACGCATCTGTTAAAGTGTTTTCTTTCTGGGAATTTTGTAGATTGTCACATTCGGGATCTGTTCCAACAGTTGTATGGCATCTTTGGAAGTATTGCTCGAGTCTTGGTTTTAAAATTCTGTCTTTGTCCGCGATCCGTTGAATGATTAACTGCGAATCCCCGTAGATGTTGATGTCTGTTATTCCCATTTGAATAGTTAATTCCAGTCCTATTATGAGGGCTTCGTATTCTACTTCGTTGTTTGTACATGGCTCTGTTAAGTGGTAGGAGTATCTTAACATCCCCCGCTCCGGTGTTATAAAGATTAATCCGATTCTGCCTTCTAGGGCACTATCACTTGCGATTCTTCGTCTTTGTGTCTTGAAGATGCTCCGTCGAAATATAATTCCCAACATCGATCATCAGGGTCTTCTAGGCTCATTATTTGTTCGTCTAGCAAGTCGTCATTGAGAGGAGATTCTGCTCGCAAAGGGTGTGCTGCGAGGAAGTCTGCTAGGACTTGTCCCTTTACGGCACGAAGAGGCACGAAAGTTATATCGAATTGTAATAATATCATTGACCATCTCGCAAGTCTTCCGGAAAGCGTTGGACGAGTCATCAAGTATTGCAATGGATTAAATTTCGAGATCAGGTTGACCTTATGAGAAAGCATGTAGTGCCTGAGCTTTTGAGCGGCGAAGATCGGGAGCCGAACAATGCTTTTCGATTGTGGGATACTTTATTTCCGTCGAAGTAAACGACGGCTTAGGTAGTAAAGAGAATTTTCTTTACCCTCATCATTGACACAGGCTAACGGGGCTCCGAGAGAGTCGTCTAAAGCCGTGGTATAAAGTATCGGCGGTCTACACGAGGCCGGGGCTACTAAGACGGGAGGTGTCATTAAATATTGCTTAATGTCCTCGAAGGCCCTGCGGCATTTCACTTCACAAATAAATTTGGTGTCCTTTTTAACTAGTGCGAGAAAGGTGACACCTTCACGATAAGTTTGAGATAAAGCGTCGAAGATATGCCGACTTCCCTTGAAAGATCGTAGTTGTTTTAAGGTTTTGGGAGGCGGCATTTCTAAGATAGCTTTAATCTTTTCCGGGTCAATTTCAATTCCACGATGTCGGATAACAAATCCTAAGAATTTCCCGGAAGTGACGTCGAAGGCGCATTTTAAGGGATTCATCTTAAGGTTAAATTGTCTTAATCGTTCGAAAACAATTCTCAAATCATATAGGTGGTTTTCCTTTACTTTGCTTTTGATGACCACATCATCCACGTAGCATTCGACTTGATTGTGAATGAGATCATCAAAAATTCTTGTCATCGCTCTACGGTATGTTGCTCCTGCGTTCTTCGATCCGAATGGCATCCTTTGTGTAGCAATATACTCCGATCGGGCGTTCGAATGCTTATAAACTTTTCATCTTACGGAGCCATTTTTATCTGGTTGTATCCTGAAGATCCATCCATGAATGAGAATATCTCATGTGTCGAAGCAATGTCGATCATTAATTCGGGATCGGTAGAGGAATTCATCTTTTGGACATGCCTTGTTTAAATCTGCGAAATCCACACAAATTCGATCGACCATTCTTCTTTACGGCGGCACCACATTGGCTAACCAAGTCGGGTATTGTTCTTCTCGGACAAATTTAGCGTCTATTAGCTTTTTAACTTCATCTATAACTTGTTGTTCGATTTCTAGACGCATTCTTCTGGGACCTTGTACTGTGGGACGAAGTAGGATCCACTCTAGCTTATGGACGGCGACCTGCGGAGCTAATCCTGGCATCTCGTCATAGTTCCAAGCAAAAACAGTCTTTAAATTCCATTAATAACTTGATTATTTCTTCGGAGTCTTCTTTATTGAGTAAGGAGCTAACAAAGGTAGGTCTAGGCTCTTCGCTAGTACCTAAGTTAACTTCCGTTAACTCATCTATTGTAGATTTAATTTCTTCTTTGAATTCTGGTGGAGCGTTCCCAATTTGTAAATCTTTAAATTCTTCTGTAGTTTCCATGCAGTTTTCATTAGACTCGCAAGTGACAACCAAGCAAAATTCAGTATCGTCAACTGATCCTACTGTGCCGAATCCGAGACCATGTTTTGAATTGGGTGGACGACCGGAGTTATTCCATAATCTTTCAAAATGTTGTGATTGACCATTTGTCCATTGTCAAGGCAAGAAACCACGTTGAATTAAATTTTGAACACGGGGAGAGTACCACTCGAAAGGTAATTCCATTAATTCGATGAAGTGACATCTTCAAATTGTACATTATTTTCAGTTTTGGAGGAAGGAGCACCACGGTAGAATTTGATTCGCTTTGCACCGCCGCTATGTACCTCTTTGACCACCATACCCTCGACCTTATTAGAATGGATCGGGGTCAGGGTCATAGTATGTACATAGTGGTTAATCTTCTCGTACATCGATTTGTATTCTTCGTTCTTCTCATCTTCGAGAGAGATCTTGAATTACGGCTTCTTCCGACTTATTGTCGCTGCTTCTTGCTTGATCTCTTTTTCTTCTTCAGAGCTGTCTTCCCGATCAACATTGATGGTTGGTTTCCTCGTCCCGATTGTCCTAACGTCTCAGCCACGACCTCGTCCCCGGCCTCGACCTCGGATGCGAGTTGTGGAGAAACCTTCACCATCTCGCCGTAAGGGAGTGGTGAGTGACTGTTGGACTAGAACTTCAGGTTCTTCGTTGTCCCAAACTTTCTTTGCTTCATTCGTTATGGTATCTCTGGAGAATATTGTTTTCTTCGGAGGTGAATAATAAGCTGCATCTTCATGGATTCCAATTTCATGTACGGAGAATGGTTGTAAGTCACCTTTGATGCACTATTCCCCTCCATCGTAGTATTTGATGCATCGATGTAGAGATGATGGTACCATCCTGTTTTCATGTATCCATGGTCGGCCCGATAGAGCGTTGAACGACCTTTTTGAATCGATTATGTGAAATTTTGCGGTTGTCTTTGCTAAGTCACCGGTCTTCATTAGTAGTGTTATTGATCCGAGGGCTCTTTCTCCTTTACGGTTGAATCCTCTTAATAACATTTTGTCGGCTTCGAGCTCGCGAGCATCAATTTCCAAATATGCTTAGTGTTCGAAGACTCATTATATTGATTGATGCTCCTGGATCCACCAATACTCGGAGAGTGTAAATTTTTCGATTGTAGCTCGAAATGTACAACGGTCGGTTGTGGTCTGTCATCCCCAGTAATAGGTCATTGTCACGTGAAGGTAACACCTCGCTGTTCCTTTAACGAGCAAACCTCATCTAAGGAATCTTCGGTCATTTGAGCTAAGCAAATTTCTAGATCAAGCAAGGCCTTGATCAGAGCTTCTCTCATCTCCTTTGATAAGATAAGAGCGTCGTAGATGCTCAGTTTGGCCGGTAGTTTCCTAAGATGGGCTAGCACGTTGTAGTCCACTTTATTTCCATGTGTCTAGATTTCTTCTAATGGGTATTTCTTCGTCGGGGTTAGTTCTTCCTGAAACGACCACACCTTTCCTTTGTCCTTTGGACCCATTCTCGGAGGTAGAACTCTTCCACTTCTTAAGTTTACTTCCGTAATTTCTTCGAATCCGAGTATTGAGTTTCTTTCGTTGTTTCCTCCGAATCGGAATGACAGGTTCTTCTGGATTAGCTTCGGAGTTTGAAGGCTCTAACTCTATTGTGACTGGAGCTCCTCAAAACTTGCAAATAGATTTGTTGCTTGTTGAACTTTCGTAGCCTCCTTGATGGATGTCTTCTTCGTCATTGCGATCGTCGAGATTATGTATGATTTGAGAATTGTCATTAGTATTGAAATCGATGTCTGGATTGTCGCTAGTTACGTAATCGTTAGAAACAGTCAAAACGTAGCCAACGCCATAACCCTTATCATTATAAGATCCCACGGAGTGAGCGAATAATCATACGAGTCGGAGGTTCGAGGGATTTCTCCCTCGAATCGGAAACAACTATCCTAGGATAAGCGGCCCCTAGTCCAGCCTTAGGAGCCTCGGTCTTCTCTTCTTCATCGATTTTCTTCTTCTCTTCGGTCGTCTCCTGTTGAGGTGGTTCTTATTGCGAGTGATAGTGCCGAGCTTAACGGGTTTCGAACTTCGAATTGAGGTTCGCACCGAAGCGGTTTGGATGTGATCCAAAATCTTTTTTGAAGACCTTGTCCGAGCGGTAGTCCATCCATCGTCGGTCGCATAGGGATCCATCGGAACAATGAGATCGATCGAGACAACATTGACGAGAACCTCCTTTACGGGGTTCCTTCATGTACTCCTTCGGGATTGTTATATTCCCTTTCAGAAGATTGTCGTTGAGCCGACTTTTGAAGGTAATACAATCTTCTATCTTGTGTCCGAAGCATCCGGTGGTAAAGGCGAAAGTTAGGATCACCTTTCTTGTTGACTTCTTCGGTCTCTTAGGCTCTGCGGTTGGAAATGCGGAGTCTTCATCGGACTTGCGAAACATTTTTAGTACTTGCCTCATTCTTGAATGGATACTCCCTGCTCGAAGCTCCCTTAATGTACGTTGCGGACGAGGCGGTTGTTCATCTTTGTTGAGATGATTGATAGGCTGGGTCGGGGTTGTTGATAATTCTGTTGAGGTTCTTGTCGGTACATTCGACGATATTTGTATCGGTTGCTTGCCTTTGTCAGCTGCTTGCAATGATCCCGGATTTCTTTTCAAAAGTCTTCGCGGGCTTTTGCTTGTCGTCTTGTTAGTGAAACTTAATTGCTTCGCCTCCTCTTGCAAGCTTCCGGCCTTGCTTAACAACTTCTCAAAAGTCTTAATAGTAAATCCCTTGAGGAGAAGTGCTATCGGGCCATGAATGCTCTTCAGTAAAATGCCGACTGCATGCTGTTCTTGTAGCTGTGGCTCACACTTCATACTTAGGTTCCTCCATCAAAGTATCTAATCCACCAAAGTTTCGTTCGGCTTCTGCTTCTCTACCACTAAATCACCTATAGTGATGTGGTGCTGAGCTCCGGCAAATCGCTTGATGAAGAGGTTCTCTAGTTACGAGAATGTCTTCACCGAACCATTCGGTAATTACGCATACCAATCGAAGGTGATCCACTGACGAGTAGCGACAAATTGTCGGAAGAGTAATGCATCACTTCGCCGGCATTGCAACAAGCTGGCACGAAAGTGTGCGACATCTTGTCGGGGGTTCCGGTTCCATCAAAGGTCTTGAACGAGAGGTGGTACGAAGCCCTTCGGGTATTGGACGGCGTTGAATTCTTCGAGGTAAGGTCTACCCGTCCGAATGGATGTCCCGCACTTTGATTGTGCCAAGGCTTCTCGCACCTGCTGTTCCACTAAGCTCTTGATATCCTTTTCCGGAATCATGCTTTGTGTCGCATCCTTCTTTAACTATCATCCCCGTTGACGGACGTAATCTCCTTTCCTCCGTCTACAATGTGAATGACCTCTAGGGGTGTCTCTCTTTGGGGTTGCACTTGACTCTGGAGAGTGGCTAGGGCTACAGCCATCTCTTCCATCCTCTTTGCCATTTGGGCGATTGTATCATCTTTCTCTTGAAGCTGCCTCCTCATTACTTCCGGCTCCTCTCTTTCTGCGGCTGCGGGAGCACCTTGTGAAGCTGACGAAGCTCGTGTTTCGACCATGTTAATTTACGTATACTCATCGTCCATGAATTCCGACGAATCAATCTCGTCTCCGAATTTCTCTTCTCTTTCCTTTGCTAATCGTCGAATATCGGTCCTCGACTTTTCCATAGCATCCTCTAGCGGTCCTTTCGCGCATCCTTGCGGTTGTCGTGTGACGGTTGTCGGGTTCCCTTCTCATGAGTACCCTTTACTTGCGGTAGCACTTTCTTCGGATTCAAATCTCTGACGAGACTTTCCTTCTCGAGTCGTTGTTTCGATCTTAATTGTCCAGGTAGTGGGACGCCATACCATCCTTCAGCGGCGGAAGGTACAGGACCGGATGATCCGTCGACCAAATGCTTTGGAAGGTGGTATCCTCCCTGTCTGTAATCTGAAACAACGACGGGCGGACTAGCCTTCATCCTTTTATTTGGCTTTTACGTAAGGATGGCGGGTTCTACTCGCGGCCCAGGCGAGATTTGGCGGCACCCGCCCTATCCTTCTTAAAATCTCCGATACGGGGCATTTCTCTTTCTTTGCTAACTTCTCGATCATAGTACGTAGTCGGGCGAATGGTGTAATCCTAGCCCTTTTCTTTCTGCTTGTCGTTGTAGTATGCGGGTCGAGGTAATGTAGAAACAATCCTGTGGACATTTTCCTCGTCGGCTTGCGGCGGAAAGGGGATGGAATCTACTTCCTTCCAAAAGGGGTGTATCTTCGAGCAATGGTATGTATTCGGGTAGTGGTGTGTACTCGGGGATTTCTTCTAAGAAAGCGACTTCGGCGGCTACGACGCTTCACGGCGATCTTCCTGCTTCATTCCTTCTTTGGGTCCGTGTTAGTGATGGAATTCTCGAGGCTGGACCCGATTTCAAAACGAGAAAGTCTCGCGGGAAGGTACGTACCCTCCACGGTAACAAGTTCTCCATAGTTACGGATTTCATTCCCCTTTAATTTGGCGAAGTCGGGGTAGGTACGGAGACGACTAGACCAGGTGGGGGTAGCAACAACGGTCCTCCTGTGGACGGCGAGTACTCCTCTCAGTTGGAATCTTTTGCAGGGGAGGAAACTCTTGAGTTGACCTAAGGTTGAACTCGATCAAAGGTCTCTCAGTTTCAGATACTTTGTTTGTCAGCGCGAAAAGGGTAACGTCGGTGATCTTGACATTTGTGTTCTCGAATCCTTGTCCAAACCGGATGATCTCATTGTCGGGCAGCTCATCCTTGTAAACAGCGAAGTCCAGTCCATTGGTGAAGGAGAAAATCAGCTTTGGGGCTTCCATTTCGCGGGGTAGATTCGATTGTCGGTCTCAAGTTATGCTTCTTCTCATCGGGACGAAAAGAAAGGAATCGAAAGAGTCCGAACACATTCTTGTTCATGTATTTATAAGAAGGAGTTATTTGTTAAAAGAGTCATTTATTAGAGGGTTTGTTTATTAAGAACGGAATGTTCAAAGGTGTAGAGAAGGTAATGAATCCGATTCAGAGTTGGAATGGAAAAGAAAGTCTTATGCAAGACTTCTCGACTCGAAGGATCACTCCTAAACTAACACCTATTGGGGTCCACCCACCTCGAAATGAGGAAAAAGGATCTCGGAACCTCTCTATTTAGGGGTGTCTAAACGGTGGCTCCTAAATCCAAGAGAATGTTGGCTATACTCGTTCGAGGTAGAAATGAACATAGTATTCCAACGGAAAGAAGGGTAGCTTGATCCATTAGGGACATGGATGCATTACCGATTTTTGAAAGCGAAGCTATCGATTAAAAATGGAGAGAGGAATTTTCCCAGTAGTCGCCGAGAAATTGTCGGCATATTTTTAGGTTGTGTGTTTTATTTTGAAAAGGGGTCGCTTAACGAAATTGTCGGCGAATTTTTAATTTAATTTAAATAAATAATTCGAAAAGTAGTATTTGATTTTGAAAATAATTTTAAATTTGAAAATTTTAAGATATGAAATCAAACTTATCTCACATCCCGAATAGTTTATATAAACGAGCATCGCACTACAAACCGTGTATCTATCCCTAAGGATAGACACACTGCTTGATGGTGGGGCTTGATTAAATAAACTAAAAGATTTGTGACATCCGTTTGGTCTGCGAACCAATTTTATAAGCCGACAAATTCCCTGCTTAACATGAAAGCATTAAACGGGGTTTATATTACACAGGTTCTTAAAATTCCTTATAAGGGCGAGCCCACTATAGTTAATTACATCTTAAGTGACGGGAATCACCTAAGAAAACTCTCGATAATAATCGGTAGTTACTGCTCTCAAGAATTTCGAAGTTTAAGTTTTCGAGGATTGAATTTTGGAATTTCGATAGGGAATGGATCAAATTTGGAACATTTTGTTTTGGGAATTCAAAGGAAGAAAGGTAGGAGAAATTACTGATTCGAAGCGAACTTCGGTAATTTCCGTATCCTATTGTTTGGCTTGAATTTAGGAAAGTCCTAATGTTTGTTTAATGTTTTGATCTTGCCAATTTTAATTAATTAGGACTTATATTCGTATGACATGATCATACGAAATAGCCTCGAAGATATGAGGGTTTATGTCGTACCAAACGACTACCTCGGAGTCCTAAGACCAGGTTAGGGCTTAATTTACATGACATGATCATGCGAATGCCTAACAAAAGGTTGAGGATTTATGTTGCACTAGGCGAACTACCTCGAAGTCCTATGGCTTGGTTATTTAATTTTAAGAATGGTTTTGCTTAATGTAGAGTTGTTTTCTTGATGAAGATGGCCGTGCTTGCCACCGTGCTCCAAGCTCCTTGTCGTTGCAGAAGGTTTAGTTATAGAAGTCATGAATCAGGAGATGAGAGAAGTGTTCTGGTTTAGAGAAGTCTTAATTTCCAAGTGTTTTTTATGTTTTAATTAAAACAAATCTTAAAGTTGATTATAACAACACCGGTTAAGATCCCACGGTTCCATCCTTCGGCATCGTTATTTTTATCGGATTCACTTAGTCCGAGATGAATTTGCTAAACTCAATTGAATGAGTTCCACACTTTCATTTAGGCCGTGGGAAATCCCGTTAGCGACACGTAGGTTACATCATCCGAGGTATTCCGATCATCCAACAAGACGGTTTAATTTAGTTGTAGTTGTAGTTTTGTTGTTCTGTTTGTGATTAAATTTTGAGTTGTTTTATATTTTGAGATGTTGTGGCGGTGAATTTTATTTTGCAATAACTTTTAATTTAGTTTTGGTTTCAGTTTTAGGGACTATCCTAAAGGTGTGGGTTTTCATGCAACGATTGTTTACCATACGAGAAAAGTAAGTGCGATGCGATTAAATAAATTGCGAAAAGGTAAATTGCGATAAAATAAAAGCGTACTCGGAGGGTTTTCCCGTCATCCCAAGTTGCACTTAAACGCAATTTAGAATATTTAAGCAAGTTCCTAGGTAAAGGCTAAGGGAAGGGTTATGGTTTTCTACCAAATTCCTAATCCTATGAGTTAGTCATTTCTTATGATGTCTAGGTTCTTGTATTTTGGTTTGAGGACGATTTTCTTCATCGAAGAACAATTAAGTTCAATTGTTCTTATAAATATCCTATCATATTGAGGAAGTGCTTAAGAAGAATCTTAAACATCTTTTCAATATTGCTAGAATTGTTTTAAGTCCAAATGAATTTAATTATACAAATGAATTAATCTTCCAGGAATTCAATTTTGTTATCTTGCTCAGTGAACTGAGACATTTGAATATTCTATAAGTGAAGTAACATTTCATTTAATGTTCTGTTTAGGAGTTATGGTAACCAAAGCCTTCGAGGGCAAATTGGTGTTCAAATTGTTTGTGATTTAGTTTAATTTCAGTTAACGGGTTTAAATTTAGAATAGTGTTCAAGTTGCTTTATATATATATATTTTTTTGAATTTCTTTATGTCTTAGGTGATGTTATTTTTTAATTCAATTGTGGCTCATGCATGGCTTCATGGCTTCCATGGCTCATCTTTGGCTTAGGTTTAACGGCTTCCATGTGGCTCATGCATGGCTTCATGGCTCATCTTTGGCTTGGGAAAAGTTAAGTCAATTTTATGGAAATGGATTTAAGAAAATTTTGGTATTTTGATGGGAATTTGTATGGGGCTTAATTTGGAATGGCTTCATGATGAGTTTTGAAACTTAGGGAATGATTTAAATTAAGGGTATGATGAGAACAATTTGTCATATGGGCTTTAGCATGAAATTTGGGCTTTTAGGAAGGTTTAAGAAAATGGGCTTTTGGTTTAAAAATAAATTTATGGATGGGAATTTTGTGAAGGATTGGGCCAAATAAATGTTGGGTTTAGTTCATGGATGTGTCATGAGTGTTTTGAAGCAAGTTGGGAGTGATTTGGGTTTGAATTGGGTTGAATTTGGGCTTCCTTGGTGAATGGGCCAATATAGGTCAAATTGGGTTAACTTGGGCCAATGTTGGGCTAGGGTTAAAATTGATGTAAAATAAATGTTGGAAAATGTTTATGGGAGTGTTTCAAAGAAGTTTTGGCTTTGGTTTGATTTTGATTTTGGGTTTTGGGTTCATTTGGGTTAGGTTTGGGTTTAGGTCAAAATTGGGCTTTTTGATTTTGGGTTGAATTTGAGTGGGGTTTGGGTCTAAATTTTGGGCAAATCATGTTATTGTTTTGTTTGTGGGAATGTTAAGGAAGGTTTAGAAAAGATTTGGGGTTAATTGGAGTTGAATTGGGTGAGTTTGGGTTAGGTTTGGGTCATGGGTCCAAATTGGGCTTTAAGGCCAAAAGTGAAATTGGATCCAAATGTCAATCAAATTGGACTTAGGTTTGGTCTAGATTGGTGTTGGGAATGTTGAATTGAAGTTTAGAATTGAATTGGACCAGAATTTGGGTAAATTGGGTAGGTTTGGTTTGACATTGGGTTCACTTAGGGTTAAAATGGGTCAAATTGGGGGTTTTGACAAAAGTAGGGTAAATTGACAAAATTGGCCTATGGTGTAGTTGAAAAAAATGAAATTGGGAATATTTGGGATTTTCTGGAATTTTCTAGGAATTGTCTAAATTTTTGGATTTTTGGGTCAAGAGGGGTATTTTGGGTATTTGGAGGGTATTGGGAGGTATTTTTGGATTTTTTGATATTTTTGGCTATGAATGATCAATTTGAGTAATGTGGGAATGCTTGGGATTGATTTTGAGGAATTTTGGGTAATTTAGGTGATTTTGCAAATTTTGGGTAGTTTCAAGAGCTTTGGGTAGATGAGGCGGGTGTAGGGTCCCGGGGGTCAAAAATTGAAAATTTGGAAAATTGAAGATTGGGTAAATGTAAGTGGAATAAAATCATTTTGGTTGAGCCATGAAACCATATCAAGCCCACATGAGCCATGAAGGGACTCATTTGAGGCATCCACTTATGTTGTTCCTAACCCTGCTAGCCGAGGGCTTAGGGGTTAAGGACCATCCATGTGAATCACCTACATGAGTCGGGAGGTTAAGTTGGGTATAGGTGTGTGAAAGTGTAGTGTATAAATATAGTGTGTGTGTAAGTCGGCCCTCACCGGACCGGGCCGCCCGGGGTAGTCTAAGGCCAAAGAGTCCTATAGGAACTCATCCTTTAAACTTCCACATTTGATTTCAACCCTCTAGGTGATTAGGGGTCTACAATCAAGTTTGTGGAGTTTGCAGGGAGTTAGGAAGTGGCTTGAATTTCTAAAAGGTGGGTCCCAATTCTAATCCTCTAAGATAGTAAAAGGAAAAGCCTAAGGCTAGATCCTAAGTACTAAAGGGAAGAAGAGAAGACCTCATCAAAAATGAGGTCAACAGCGCCTAGGCGCCAGAATCCGACGCCTAGGCGCCAGGTCCATATGGGATTTGTCAAGATTTTTGAAGCTTTTGGACGGTTATTTTGACGGTGTTAGCGGTTATTGGACCTTCTAGAAGACTGGCAATTGTTCCTGGTTTATAGGACATGTGATACAATGTATTTGGATGCTTGGAAATGGTTTTAATTGCGAAGAGGTGCGATCCAAAGTGAAGAGGTACGAAGAACTGGACGCAGAGTCCGGCGCCTAGGCGCCAGACACACCTTCTAGAAGTTTCATTGAATATGGACACATTTTGAAGAGGTGCCTCAAGGCAACCCTTGAAGCCTATAAATAGGAGGGTACTCCTTTAGAGAAAAACGCCCCCATACGTTCCCCTATCTAGAGCCCCATCTAGAGGGAGAATTAGAGAAATACTTTAGGGCCACTTTTATTAATTAGTGAGTTTAATTAGAGTGTGTATTGAGAGTTTAAAGAGTTGGTGCTTTTGAAGTTTAATTGCTTTGGAGTCAGAAGAATTCAGAGGTTCAGTAGGAGAAACACTTGAGATAAGTATTTGTAATTTTATTCAAAGTTTTATTATCATGTTTTGTTGTTTAAATTTAATGTTTTCTGAGTAGTTAGTTTACTTTCTCCTTTCAATTATAAAATGATAAATAAGATAATATAAAATTTGATGGAAAATTAAAAACTATTTATATTTTAAAACTTTGTGATGATATTAATACCAAATCTTCATTTACTTTACAAATTAATCACTTGTATTGTTAAAATCTGTTGAAGAGTTTTTATACCAAGAAGGAGATGAATTCTTAATTAGTAGATATCACATGAATCCTTGGGTAGTCGAAGGCCTTGTGTGGTTTATTCAAGGTGAAGTGCAGATAAATAGGAAGATATTATATAATGGGCGTAGAATTAATAAGTTTTTAGAGTGACAGACTAAATTCTTGTGATTTGGTTTATAGAGAAGGAAATGCTAACTAGTAGGGCCGACCATAGCCACCCTTGGGCATCTAGTAGTGTGAGCCTAGATTAACCCATTCTACTAACAATACATCCAGACCTGATCTATAGGCTAGCCAATGTTTGTTACACCTGGATCAAAGGGTAAAGAATATGAATGCTTCTATTTGGCACAATACCATAAATTTATATTCTCCACGAATATTATCATTAACTTAAAAAATCTTGGATTAATTGAAAGGAAGAAAGTTGTGTTCTTATTGCTATTTACACCAATCATTTCATTCTTGCTTTATTATTGCATCTTTTTATTACTGCTTTATTATTGCATCTAGTAAATTAAAAATATCAAAATTTTAAACTATAAAAGAAATACATAAAAATAAAATTAAAATATTCAAAAATCCATAACTCACTCCTCGTAGGATCGATACTGGGGTCTTTGTTTCAAAGCCCTATATTACTTGATACGATACGTATACTTGCGTAGTACCCCTAGTGTATAAAATATTTTCAATAAAATTATATTTGTATACACTAGTTGCTATTATTATCTATTACATATATTTGAAAGCATTAATTATTATATTTGTCATCAGCGGATTGCGGGTCAAGTTTTTGGTGCCGTTGCCGGGGATTGAATTTTTAGTACGCATATATATAACAATCGGGTCACATCGCACTTACGGTCCTTTTTTGGACTTGTAGTCCTTTATTTTTTGTGGTTTTTCCTACGTTGTTTTCTTCAGATTTGCTACAGGTTTCTTTTTACATATTTGTTTTCTACGGATCTCCCATGGACTTTTCTTTACGGATTTGTTTTTCCTGGATTTCCTACGAGACATTACCTCTTTAAACTTTTTTTTTGGTTTTCTTTTGATTCCTTTTGGTCTACTATACTGTTTTACACTTAGTATTCCACACACACACTGCGTCACATATACACACTTATTTGTCAGGCCTTTCGTGCTTTACTTTAGTACATATGCTTGGTTTTCTTACTTTTCTTTTCAGTACATACATACCTGCTTTACTTTCACACATATACATGCTTGCTTACATACCTGTTTGGGAAGCTTCCTGCTTTACCTTTTCTTTTTTAGTACATATACATGTTTAGTTTGGCTTGCATACCTTACATTACTGCAAATATACAACTGCTTGGGATAAAATAAATTACCTCACAATATTTCAAAATATAAAACAACTCAAATTTTAATCACAAACAAAACAAAACCTACAACTGCAAGTAAATTAAAACATCTCATTGGATGATCGGGAATACCTCGGATGATGTAACCCACGTGTTGCTAACGGGATTTCCCACGGTCTAAATGAAAGTGTGGAACTCATTCAGTTGAGTTTAACAAATTCATTTAGACTAAGTGAATCCGATGAAAATAACAGTGCCGGGATGACGGAACCGTGGGATCTTAATCGGTTCTATTTAATCAACTTTAAAATTTATTTTAATTAAAAAATTAAAATATTTGGATATTAAGACTTCTCTAAACCAAAACACTTCTCTTATCTATTGATTATCATTTTCCAAAACTGAATCTCTGCAACGACGTGGAGCATGGAGCACGACTTCGAGGGCAGCACGACCATCTTCAACAGCAAAACTTGTGTCTACATCAACAAAACCATTCCTTAGTCTAAATAACAAGCCATAGGACTTCGAGGTAGTCCGCCTAGTGCGACATAAATCCTCACCTGTTCTTTTAGGCCTTTTCATAGCCTTGCTGTTTAATATAAGCCCTAACTCGTCGAGGTCGTCGTTCGATACGACGTAAATCCTCTAACTTTCCAGGTCGTTTGCATAATCAGGTGATTATGTAAATGTAATTCCTATAATTAATTGGCGTGATTGAAACTTAAATAAATTCATTTCCAAAATTTGAAGCCCAACATTAGGATAGTTTGGGAAGTCATCGAAGTTCTCCTCGAGGTCTATGACGTCCCCTACCTCTCTTTCCTTTGATTCTGGAAATAACCGTTCCGCATTGTGCCTTTCACCTATTGGATTTCCTACTATCACACTTCGTTGAAAGCTCTACCCTTTGATTTCATGAAGATAGAAACCCCTGATCTAAATTGAGAGTTCTCTCGGGTGACTTCGGTCATTTGAGGGGTAATTGACTATAGGGGCTTGCCTCTATAGGGAGCTTTAAAGACCCCAGATAATACAAACCCTATTTAATTCTTTTCATATTAAATAGGGGAATTTGTCGGTCCACATAAAGGTTTGCAGACCAGAATGGATGTCATGAATTCTGTAGTTTATTTGATCGAGCGATATCATCAAGTAGGGTGTCCATTCTTCGGAATAGATGTGTTACTTGCGATATGATTCTCGTTCATTAAAACTGCTAAACTAATGAGATTCGTCCATTCTCGTTTTTAAAATTTAAAGTTCTATTTTCAAAATCAATATACATATACATATACATATTAAATTTTAAGCTTTCAGCGGCCGACAGCTGATACTACTGGAGACGAGAGCCTCCACAAGATTGCTGCTACTTTGTCGTCACCACATGGTCGTTATGAGGTGAGCAAAAGACCCACACCCATCACCCGAGTCCACACAATCTTCCAAAGATTAGCTGAAAATGATGGATCTTCCATTGCTAAGCTCCTCAAGAGGATGGAATGTGCAATATCTCCCAAAATAAAGAGTGAAATTTTTTGGATGGAAAGACCCGTCCGAGTTTCCAGTAGACACCATTTGGAAAGACAAGTTGAGGCCGCTACCACTACTACATATGCTATTATCGCCATTCCGACACCTGCAAAGTGCAGATCAGATAAGTCTCGGCTAGTCCAAGAGTACTGTCTATCGATGATTATGATGAATTCTAGAAGAAGAATAAAAAGACAAGTTTCTTTACATCTTTACATGGTCTACAACCTATGGAGCACACTTCACCTCGCTACTCCAATGTCCCCACCGAGACACCTCATCTTAAGGCATCGACTTTTAAAGGGAATGTGTGCTTACCAAAGTTTCTCATACCAGTACGCTCTAAAAATTTTGTAGATCATAAGATGGATCATGAGTCTGACGTTCCCATTGCCACTATCGTTGTTCCTTCCGAACCAGTCGTAGAAAGAATTAACAATTGAGGAAAGCCTACAGATCTAAAGTTAATTAAAGAGAAAAAAGTTGATGATAAAGTTTGAAAGCTCCATATAGAGATTTCATAATTAGCTAAACAGTAAGGATTGGATATTGAGGATGAATATTACTTCCTATCGGATTACATGGTTGAAGAGTTCGTGGAAATTAATGTAGTTGAGACTAGGTCTATGACATCTGTGCGAGAGGCTCCTAGTGAGGTGAACATTGCGGACGAGCTTCAAAGGGCCATCTTGATAAGAGATGAACAGATCAGCCATCTAGAAAAGAGGATTGAAGAAATGCCCGCTGCCATTACTGCCATGGCCACAGTGCATGGATAGTCACAGTCATGACCAGCAGCATCTTTGGAAGTTAACCAGCCCAACGTTATACACATTATAGATGAAAGAATGGAAGTGTATGCTGCTAATGAAGATGAACCGCTAAGGAAGAATTTAAGTCTGAGTCTACTAGAAAAGGATATCAAGCAGTAGTCAAACAGTAAGTTCAAGAGGCCGTGACACAGTACGAAGGCGGAGCATCAGTTTCAATGGGTAGACCCTACTTGAAGGAGTTTGATGAAATGCCTTAACCCAATGAATTTGTGCCCCGACTCTCAAGGCGTTCGATGGGACAGACAACCCTCATCATCATTCAGTACACATTAGAGCTAGTTGTTGAAATACAGAAGGAAGTGAAGTTCTATTGTTCTGACAGTTCGTCAGCAACTTGTCAGGGATAGCTTTCGACTAGTATGCATAAATAACCAACAGGTTAGTGAAGACCTTTGCAGAAATGGAAGACATGTTTGTGAAAAGATTTACAGGTGCACAACAACACATTACAATAGGAGATCTTTTAGTAGAGTGACAGAAACACGATGAGACTCTGGTCGACAATATTTTGAGATGGAGAAATTTTGGCATGTAGTGTGAGCCTCAGCTACAGGAACAACATATGATCGAGATACTACTCAAGAGTATCCACGGTCTAGTGGCTTTCAAGCTTAAGTGTCTCACTATCAAATCTTTTGGGAAACTACTCAGTAAAGCAAGCAGTCTACAAGAGGAAGTCAAGCATATGGAGCCTATATAAAAAGCAGAGAAAACGAGACCCGTTAAAGCATGCGAGAAGAGATTTGGTGTAGTGTAAATGGTCAACAAAGGAAAGCAACCAATGAGGATTCAGGCCGAGAAGTCACCGCAGCAACACGGTTAGTCGCCTCAGTACAGCCAGTCTCCATAGTACGATCAATCTCAGAAGTTTGGTTAATCTAGCCCGTAGCAGATCAGTCAGGCTAGTAAGCACCGGAGATCGTATAGGATCGATGGACGATAGAGTTCAACAATGTTAGAATGAATAGGCATGCATTACTCCCTCAAAGATGACGTCGTGGCAAAAATTTTCAGAAATTTGATGAAATTGAAGGATGTTTCAGTTTTATGAATTGGCTTGAGAGGAATTACAAGGAAGGAAATATAAAGATACCAAATGAATATTTGAAAGAATCTGAAAGAGGTTCTGTAAATATGATTTCATCTAAGCCAATCTCTCTGATTGACTCATATGCTGGTAAGGATGGATGGAGTTGGAACAAACACGAGAGAGTCTTGCATCAGATCTAATCCACTTCCAGGAAAGCTGCTGCCCGGAATCTGCTAGCAGCCCAGCTTAAGATAGAGATTTCACCAAGGAGACCACTGCAGCATGAAAGGAGGAAGAAGGAAATTGCAAATGAAATTAAGAAAGATAGCGCAATGGTTAGGATAGGGGCTGCCCCTGTTAGATTGGTTGTCTCAAATTCGGTGATGAAAATCCTCGAACCCCTGACTTTGTACGATTATCTTTATGATCCTATAAGGTATCATAATGATAATAGAAATGATTTTGGCTACGTTCTTACTATCTCTAGTGATAACGTAACTAATCACAACCTAGTTAACCCCAATTTTGATTCCCAAAATGATCCTAAAATCATTCTAGTTCCTGATGAGAATGTTGATGAAAACGAAGAAGATATCGACAACACTGGTTACGATAGTACGGATAGCAAGGAGCCAGTCCTCGAGTGCAAAGGAACTCCACTTGCCATCAACTTGGACTTCTCATATACATAAAGAGTACCAGAAGAATCCGCTAAAATGTTAGGAGAACCTCAAGGTTCGGAGGAGGAGGAAATAACAGAAGTGCATTTAAGAAGTGGAAGGATACTACCGCCAAGGACAGCTCCACTAGAGAAAGTAAAATAGATATTAACTCAAGAAGAAAAACCTCTAACAAAGGAAGAAGTCTAGATTCAAAATGAGATCAAGAATTTAAATAAAGTGGTTAACAATGTATTAACATATCTTAGAAAGTTACCATCCAAACTAAGCATTTACGATGCTGTGATCCTGTCAAAGGAGATGAGTGAAAATCTGGTCAAGGTTCTACTTGATCCAGATATTTTCTTAACACAGTTGTCTAGCACATCCTCGGATGGAGTTTGTACTTTGAAAGGACAACCTGGTGTAACCTTAACCGACGAAGACTTGCTACTTGACACTTCCAACCATAACCGTCCGCTTGACGTTTCCGTCATCGTCGGTAGGTTTTTGCTCTTCAGAGTATTAGTAGATCCTAGAGCATTACTTAACATAATGAGTCTACGAACATTAGATTAGTTGGACATCGACACACAAGAGCTCTCCACAGATAAGATGATGCTAAGAGAATTCAACCAAAAAGGAGAAAGAGCCCTCAGATCTATAACACAACAAATGAAAGTTGGAAACCTAGTAAAAACCACAAAATTCCATGTCATCAATGCATATACTTTGTTCAACACCCTGCTTGGTCGGTTGTGGCTTCACGAGTACAATATGGTCCCATTTTAGATTCACCAATGCATAAAGTACTACAAAGATGGACAAGAACATTGCATCAAGAGATATTTATAGCCTCTTTCAATACATGAAGTGGGCATCTATGAAGACGCCGTTTATTATGCTCCCCCGAAGAAAGCCGTAATTTTAAGAGAAGTCATGATAAGTAAAGTTGAAGATTCAGAAAGATCACAAGAATGAGTCCCTTTACCCCCGCTTCAACAATCTCCCACCACTCCTTTACAATGAGTTGGTGGCTCTTTTAGCCCACGCATATGAGGTTGAGACCGGGGATGCAGGCAAGGGAGAACTTACTAGATTGTTGAACGAAATAAGTCGCAATCAGCATCAACGTAGAAGGAAGATTCGAAGAGGATGAATTCAACAAAGAAATAATGATGATAAGTCAGAAGAAGCCTCCGTTTGAGATCTCTTTAGAAGATATGACCCAATTTTTGTATTTCCAAATACAAGTATTTGTTACCACTATTAGAAAATTTAAATTCTGGCAAAGGCGCGAAACACTTGACCTGGAATAACTTGCTATATAAATGTGTACCAAATTTTAATTACGACAATAACATTAAATAAAACTTGATTGCTACTTAATGCTAGGCCGTTAATATTTAATGCTTTTTTAAATATATGTTTATATAGAAAAATATAAATTAAAAAGAAAATATTTTATATACTTTTTGGGTACTACGCAAGTATATGTATCATTTCAAGTAATATAGGGCTTTGAAACAAAGACCCCAGTATCGATCCCACGGGGAAAAAATATGGTAATAAATTTTTAAATATTGTATTTAAAAAATATTTTTGTATTTTAATCTAACTATAAATTACTTTTAATTTACTAGATGCACATAAAGAAAATAATAATAATAAAATGATTTTGTGAAAACTATATAAAATAAACAACTTTCTTCCCTTCAATTAATCTAAGAATTTTAAGATAATTTAATATTCGTTGGAGAATTTGATTTAAGATATTGTGCCAAATAGAAGCATTCCTATTGTTTACCCTTTGATCCAGGTGGCACCCCAAAATGGTAAACTACTTGATTCTTGAAAAATTGTAACACGTGATGTAACTTCACTTCTGTGAGCGGTACTGCTTCTGCCCACTTGGAAAAGTAATCTGTAGCTGCAAGAATGAAGCAATATCCTCTTGAAGAAGGCCGTTCTATTGGACCCACAATGTCTGTGCCCCAACACTCAAATGGCCAAGACGCGATTGTCGGATGTAGCACATTTGGAGGTTGATGTAGAACCACTTCATGCACTTGGCACTGGTGACTACTCTTGGCGATCTTCATGCAATCGGTCATCATTGAGGGCCAGTAGTACCCTAGTCTTTTGATTTTCATTTTCATCTTCGGACCCGACTGATGAGCGCCACAGAGTCCTGAGTGTACTTTTTTGACAATTTTACGAGCTTCGGACCTGCTCAGGCACCTTAGCCACATCTGGTCGAAAGACCTTTTGTATAACGCATTATTTATCAATGCGTAAGACAGAGTTCTTTTCTTGATCTGATTGGCTGAAGACTTATCTTCCAGTAGATTTCCTGTTTGCAGGTAATCTATTAATGGCTACCGCCAATCTTCTGCATTTCCTGTTATTGCTGCAACTCATTCTTCTGCTTTTTCTGATTTGTGTATTGCATCCATGTCGAGCTGTGATAGGACCTGTCGTCCCTGAACTGACATTTCAAATGACTCATCCTGTAAGGAAGCAAATTCTTTTGCAAGGCGGGCTAACGCATCTGTGAGTGCATTTTTTTCTGGGAATTTTGTAGATCGTTACATTCGGAATTCGTTCCAACAATTTCATGGCGTATTGAAAGTACTGCTCGAGTCTTGCTTCAGAATTCTGTATTGTCATGCGACCTGTTGAATGATCAACTGTGAATCACCGTAGATGTTGATTTGTTATACCCATATGAATGGTTAATTCTAGTCCGGCTATGAGAGCTTCGTATTCTGCTTCGTTGTTCGTACACGGCTCTGTTAGATGGTAGGAGTATCTTAACATCCCCCGCTCCGGTGTTATAAAGATTAGTCTGATTCCTGCCTTATCGGGAACTATTTTTTGCGATTCTTTGTCTTTCTGCACTGAAGATGCTCCGTTGAAGTACAGTTCCCAATGCTGATCATCAGGGTCTTCTAAGCTCATTGTCTGCTCGTTTGGCAAGTCAACGGTGAGAGGCGATTCTGCCTGTAAAGGGTGTGCTGCGAGGAAGTCTGCTAGAACTTTTCCTTTAATGGCACGAAGAGGAACGAAGGTTATATCGAATTGCAATAGTATCATCGACCACCTAGTAAGTCTGCCAGAAAGCATTGGTCAAGTCATTAAGTATTGCAACGGATTAAACTTCGAGGTAAGGTTGACCTTATGAGAGAGCATGTAATGCCTAAGCTTTTGAGCGGCAAAGATCAGGACCAAACAGTGCTTCTCAATGGAAGGATTCTTTGATTCCATCAGAATTAGACAAGTAGTAGAGAGCATTTTCTTTCCCCTCGTCATTGACCTGGGCTAGCAGGGCTTCAAGGGAGTCATCTAAAGCTGCGGTATAAAGTAACAACGGTCTACCTGAGACTGTGGCTGCTAAAATAGGAGGTTTCATTAAATATTGCTTAATGTCCTCGAAGGCCCGCTGGAATTTCTCTTCCCTAACGAATTTGGCGTCCTTTTTAATTAATGCCGAGAAGGGCTGACACCTACCTGACAAATTCGAGATAAAGCGTCGAAGATACGCCAACTTCCCTTGAAAGGATCGTAGTTATTTCAAGATTTTGGGAGGCGGCATTTCTAAGATAGCTTTAATCTTCTCCGGATCAATTTTAATTCCACGATGTCCGAAGAATTTCCCAGAGGTGACGCCGAAGGCGCATTTCAGGAGATTCATCTTAAGGTTAAATTGTCTTAATCGCTTGAAAACAATTCTCAAATCATATAAATGATCTTCCTTCAGTTTGCTTTTGATGACCACATCATCCACGTAACACTTGACTTGGTTGTGAATGAGATCATAAAAAATCCTCGTCATTGCTCTTTGGTAGGTTGCTCCTACGTTCTTCAATCCAAACAACATCACTGTGTAGCAGTACACTCCAATTGGTGTTCTAAAGGCTGTGAGCTTTTCATCTTCCGGTGCCATCTTTATCTGATTGTATCCTGATGATCCGTCCATGAAAGAGAAGATTTCGTGCGTCGAAGCGATGTCGATCATCAGTTCTGGAATTAGTAGCAGAAACTCATCTTTTGGGCATGCCTTGTTCAAGTCTCTGAAATCTACACAGATTCTGATCTAACCGTTCTTCTTTCTGACCGGCACCACGTTGGCTAACCAAGTCGGGTATTGCTCTTCACGGACAAATTTGGCATCTATTAACTTCTTAACTTCAGCTATTAGTTGTTGTTCAATCTCTAGACGCATTCTTCTGGAAGCTTGTCTGACTGGAACAGAAGTGGGATCCACCCCTAGCCTGTGAACTGCAACTTCTGGAGCTAATCCCGGCATTTCCTCATAACTACAAGAAAAACAGTCTCTGAATTCCATAAATAGCTTGACCATGTTTTCAGAGTCTTCTTTATTGAGCAAGGAGCTAACGAAGGTCGGCCTAGGCTCTTTGCTAGTACCTAAGTTAACTTCCATTAACTTGTCTATTGTAGTTTTAATTTCTTCTTCAAATTCTGGCAGAGCATCTCTGACTGGCAGATCTTCGAGGTCATCTGAAGTTTCCAAGCAATCTTCATTAGGCTCGCAGGTGACAACCAAGCAAAATCCTGTATCATCAACTGATCCTACTGTGCCGAATCCGAGACCATGTTTTGAATTGGGAGGCCGACTGGCATTATTCCATAAATTTTCAAAGCGTTATAATTGACCTTTTGACCATTGTTTAGGTAAGACACCACGTTGAATTAAATTCTGGACAAAGGGAGAATACCACTCAAAAGGTAGTTCTATTAATTCAGAAGAAGTAACATCTTCAAATTGTATAACATTTTCAGTTTTGGAAGAAGAAGCATCACGGTAGAATTTGATTTGTTTAGCACTACCACCATGTACTTCCTTGAACACCATACCCTCGACCTTATTAGGATAGATCGGGGTCAGGGTCATAGTATGTACATAGTGGTTAATCTTCTCGTACATTGATTTGTATTCTTCATCCTTTTCATCTTCAAGAGAGATCTTGAACTGAGGTTTCTTATGAATTACTGTTGCTGCTTCTCTCTTGATTTCTTCTTCTTCTTCTTCTGAGTTGTTCTCCCAATCAACGTCGATGACTGATTTCTTCTGTCCAACTGTTCCACCGTTTCTTCCACGACCTCCTCCCCGGCCTCGACCTCGGGTGCAAGTTCTGGAGAAACCTTCAGCATCTCGCCGTAAGGGAGTGTTGAGTAACTGTTAAATAAGAATTTCAGGTTCTTCGTCGTCTCGAACTTTTTTTGCTTCATTTGGTACGATGTTTCTAGAGAAGACAGTTTTCTTCGGAGGCACGTAGTTGGCTGCATCTTCATGAATTTTGATTTCATGCACAGAGAAAGGTTGCAAATCACCTTTGATACATTGTTCTTGTCCTCCTTCATAATACTTTATACACTGGTGACGACGGTACCATCCGGTTCTCATGGATCCACGACCGACCTAGTAGAGCGTTGAATGATGTCTCAAAAACAATTATGTGGAATTTCACGGTTGTCTTTGCTAACTCACCGATCTTCATTAACAGTGTTATCGATCCGAGTGCCCTTTCTCCTTTCTGGTTGAAGCCTCTTAACATCATCTTATCTGCTTCGAGATCACGGGCATCAATCTCTAAGTATGCTAATGTCTGAAGATTCAATATATTAATTGATGCCCCCGGATCAACTAACACCCTGGAGAGCGTGAATTTTCCAATACTGACTGAAATGTACAACGGTCGATTGTGATCAGTTGTTCCCAGTAGTAGATCATTGTCCGTGATGGTAACACTGCTCTATTCTCTTAACGAGCAAACCTCGTCTAAGGAATTATCGACCATTTGAGCTAAGAAAATTTTTGGATCAAGTAAAGCATTGATCAGAGCTTCTCTCATCTCCTTTGACAGGATCAGAGCGTCGTAGATGCTCAGTTTGGCTGGTAGCTTCCTAAGATGGGCTAGCACATTATAGTCCACTTTATTACCAGGCTCTTCAGTCTCTTCCCGAATGGGCAATTCTTCCGCTGGGGTTGGCTCTTCCTGAGCAACCACCTGCTTTCCTTTATCCTTTGGACCCATTCTCGGGGGTAGAACTTTTCCGTTTCTTAGATTGACTTCAGTTATTTCTTCAGCATCTGGTGTTGAATCTTCCTGTGTCTCTCCTTGAATCAGAACGACTGGCTCTTCTGGAGTTGCTTCAGAATCTGATAACTCTAATTCTATTGCGATTGGAGTTCCTCGGAATTCACAAACAGACTCGTCACTTGCCGACCTTTCATAGCCACTTTTGTAAATGTCCTTTCCTTCGTCAGGATCGTCGAGGTTTTGTATGATTTTAGAATCATTATTCGTATCGAAATCGAGATCCAGATTAGGTTGGTTGTTGTTCATTGCGTAGTGGTTATAAACAATCAAAACGTAGCCAACACCAAAACTCTTATCATTATAAGATCCCGCCAGAGCGAGCAAATAATCATACTGAGTCAGAGGTTCGAGGGATTTCTCCCCCGAATCGGAAACAACCATCCTAGGATAAGCAGCCCCTAGTCTACCCCTCGGAGCCTCGGTCTTCTTTTCTTCCACAATCTTCTCCTCCTTCTTGGGTGGTTCTTCGATCACAAGCGATAGTGCCGGCTTGGCAGGTTTCAAACTCTGAGTTGAAGCGCGCACCGAAGTGGTTTGGATGTGATCCAAAATTTTCTTCGTAGACTTCATCCAAACAGTACTCCATCCATCGTCAGTCGCGTAAGGGTAGATTGGAACAACAAGATTTGTCGAGATAACATTGACGGAACCTCCTTTATGGGGCTCGTTCATGTATTCCTTTGGAATCGTTATGTTCCCTCTTCGAAGATTGTCCTCGAGCCAATTCTTGAAAGTGAAGCAGTCTTCTATCTTATGTTTGAGCATCCTGTGGTAAGGGCAGTTGTTTGGATGATCCTTCTTATCAACTTCCTCCGGCCTTCTGGGTTCTGGCAGCTGAAAATCGGGCGTCTTCATCAAACTACGAAACATCTTAGCCACTGCTTTAGTTTTGAAAGGATATTCTTTATTCAAAAGCTCCTTCAGGGCACGTGGTGGGCGAGGCGGTGGCTGATCATGCTGATAACTCTGTCGAGGTGATAGCTCTACTGAGGTTGCTGATAAGTCCGTTGTGGTGGTTGGTAACTTGGTTGTGGCCGCTCTGACTGTATCTGCACTGGCTGCTTGCCTTTATCCACTGCCGTGACAATTCCTGATATCTTCTAGAAAGCTTTTACGTGCTTCTGCTTATCAGTCTTGTCGATGAAGCTTAGCTCCCGGCCTTGCTAAGCAACTTCTCGAAAGTCTTGATTGTAAATCCTTTAAGGAGAAGTGTTATCGGGTCGTGGATACTTTTCAGCAAAATACTGATTGCATGTTGTTCCTGAAGTTGTGGTTCACACTTCATGCTTAATTTTCTCCATCGAAGTATGTAATCCACTAGAATTTCATTCGGTTTCTGTTGTTCCTCCACTAAATCACCGATAGTGATGTGGTGTCGAGCTCCGAAAAATCTCTTAACGAAGAGGTTTTCTAACTCTGAAAAGGTCTTAACTGATCCATTTGGCAATTCTGCATACCAGTAGAAGGCAATCCCTAACAAACTACTGACGAACTGACGAAAGAGTAAGGCATCGCTCCCACAGGCATTACAGCAACTAGCACGAAAATGTGCGACATGCTGTCGGGGGTTTCCCGTTCCATCAAAAGTCTTAAACAGAGGTGGTACGAAGCCTTTTGGATATTGGACCGCCTCAAATTCTTCAGGGTAAGGTCTACCTGTCTGAATAGATGCTCCACTCTTAGACTGTGCTAAGGCTTCTCGCACCTGCTGTTCTACCATGTTCTTGATATCCTTTTCGGGAATCATGCTTTGCACAGAATCCTTCTTCGGTTGCTCATCTCCATTGACAGATGTGATCTCTTTCCCTCCATCTGTGATATGAATGATTTCTGGGGGTGTTTCCTTCTGTGGTTGCAGCTGACTCTTGAGAGTGGCTAAAGCAGCAGCCATCTCTTCCATCCTCTTTTCCATCTGAGAGATCATGTCATCTTTTTCCTGAAGCTGCTCTCTCATTGCTCTCGGCTCATCTCTCTCTGAAGCTGACGGAGCTCCCTGCAAAGCTGACGATGCTCGTGTCTCAACTATATTAACCTCAACAAACTCATCATCCATGGACTCTGATGAATCAACTTATCTCTTAATTCTTCTGCTCTTTCCCTTGCCAACCGTCTGATGTCTGTCCTTAACATCCCTATGGCATCCTCAAGTGGTATCTTCTGAACTTTCTCGTGGTTATCCGGCGACGACTGTCTAATTTTCTATTTAGGAGTTTCCCTTAGAGCTATAGTACTTTCTTCAGATCTGGGCTCTCTAATGAGACTTCTCTTCCCAGAATATTGTGTGGGTATCGGTTCAGCAATAATAGGTCACCACACCATCCTTCTTGTAGTAGAAGGCCTAGAACCAGATGGTATGTCGGCTGTACGTAGGTAGGTGGAGTCCTCCCTAATATGATGACCCGATACAACAATAGAAGGACTCTTCTCATTAGCTCGCACTTTCTTCCTTGGCCATTCTGTGGCAGTAACAGGCTCTACTTGTGGTCTGAGATGAGATTTAACTGGCACTCGTCCCATTCTTCTCAGAATTTCTGACACGGGACATCCCTCTTTTCTAGCCAGTTTCTCCACTACCGCCCGCAATCGGGTAAGCGGCGTAGTCTTGATTTTCTTCCTCTTGCTATCACTATAATATGCAGGTCGGGGTAACGCAGCGGCGATCTTCCGGGCATCTTCCTCATCAAATGCAGCAGAGAGAGGGAGAAACCTACTCCCTTCCAACAGTGGTGAGTACTCGGGCAGTTCTTCACTTTCCTTAGGAATCTCTTCAAGAAAGGCAGCTTTGGCGGCCCTAACCTTCCTGGTTTTAGTAATCTTTCTATTGTTATTTCTCCTTTGTGTACGGGTTAAGGGTCTAAATTTTGAGGTGGACCCTATCTCAAAAACAGACGGTATCGCAGCGAAATCCGAACCCTCCATGGTAATAGGCTCATCACAGACTTGGACTTCCTTCCCCTTCAGTTTGGCAGGAGCCGTGGTAGGTGCAGTGATGACTAGACCAGTGGGGGTAGAGATGACAGTTCTGGGGGTAGCAGTTATCCTCATGTGAACAGCAGTGATCCTCTCAGCTGGGACCCTTTGCAGGGGAGGGAACTCTTGAGCTGATTTCAGGTTGAATTCCATTGTGGGCTCCTCAGTTTCAGGTACCTTGTTCATCAGTGCAAAGAGAGTAACATCGGCGAACTTAACATCCGTATTGCCGAACCCTTGTCCAAAGAGGATGATTGCATCGTTAGACAGTTCTTCCGGGTAGACAGCTAAGTCTACCCCGTTGGTGAGAGAGAAGATCAATTTCGGTGCAGACATCTTCTGCATGGTAAGTTCCGAATGTCAGTCCCGGGTTATGCTCCCTTCCGTTAAGACGAAAAGAAAGGAATTTTAAAAAGTCCGAACATATTTCTATTTATCTTTTTGTTTTATTCGTGCATTTGTAATTTTAAAAGAGTTTGTTTATTGAAAGGTTGTTGATTAGAAGGTTTATTCATTAAGAATGAAACAATTAAAGGAGGAAGATTAGAATTAGAAAGAGTAATGAATCCAATCTAGAATTGGAAAGAGAGAGAAAGTCTCATAAGACTTCTCAACTCGAAGGACCGCTCCTAAGCTAACACCGATTGGGGGTCCACCCCACCTCTTTGGAGAGGAGACAAAAGAAGGATTTCAGAACCTCTCTATTTAGGAGTGTCTAAACAGTGGCTCCAAAATCCAAAGGGGAGTTGGCTATACCTGTTCAAGATAGAAATGAAAGTAGTACGCCAACGGAAAAGAATGGTAGCTCGATCCACTAGGGGTATGGACTCACTACCGATTTATGAAAGCAACACCATCGATCAAAATGGTGAGAAGAGCTATTTCCCAGTGAGTCGCCGTGAAATTATCGGCAAATTTTTTAATACTTTAATTTAAATATATATATATATATATATAATTTGGAAAGTAGCATTTAATTTTGAAAATAATTTTAAGTTTGAAAATTTTAAGATATGAAATCAAACCGATCTCACATCCCAAATAGTTTATATAAACGAGCACCACATCACAAACCGTGTATCTATCTCGAAGAATAGACACAATGCTTGATGATGGGGCTCGATTAAATAAACTAGAAGATTTTTGACATCTGTTTGTTCTGCGAACTAATTTTATAAGCCGACAAGTTCCCCTACTTAATATAAAGGAATTAAGCGGGGTTTATATTACACAGGTTCTTAAAGTTTCCTATAAGGGCAAGCCCCTGTAGTTAATTACATCTTAAATGAAGGGAATCATTTAAGAAAACTCTCGATAATGATCAGTGGTTTTTCTCTCAAGAATTTCAAAGTTTAAGGTTTTCGAAGGATTGGATTTTGAGAATTTCAAAAGGGATTAGCTCAAATTTGGAACAGTTTATTTTAACAGTCCAATGGAAGAGAGGTAGGAGAAGGCCGAGGATCCAAGAAGAATCTTGGCAACTTCCCAAACTATCCTATTGTTTGACTTCAATTTGGGAGTTTATTTAATGTTATAATCATACCAATTTTAATTAATTAGGACTTATATTCGTACGACATGATCATATAAATAGCCTGGAAGATGTGAGGGTTTGTGTCATACCAAACGACTACCTCGGAGTCCTAAGACTGGTTAGGGCTTAATTTGCATAACATGATTATGTAAATGCCTAACGAAAAGCAAAGGATTTATGTTGCACTATTCACACTACCTTGAAATCCAATAGCTTGGTTATTTAAAACTAGGAAAGGTTTTGCTGATGTAGATTACAGCTTTGCTGACGACGATGGTCGTGCTGCCTACTATGCTCCAAGCTCCTTATTGTTGTCGCAGAGGTTTAGTTTTAGAAAGTTAAAATCAGGAGATGAGAGAAGTATTTTGGTTTAGAAAAGTCTTAAAGTCCAAATGTCTTTAATGTTTTATTAGGGGAATCTTAAAGTTGATTATAAAAACATCGGTTAAGAACCCACGGTTCCATCAAGATATTTTAATTTAATTGCAATTGTAGTTTTATTGTTCTGTTTGTGATTAAATTTTGAGTTGTTTTATATTTTGAAATGTTGTGGCGGTGAATTTTATCTTTCATTGATATTAATTTAGTTTTGGTTTCAGTTTTGTGGCTACCTTAAAGTTTCAGTTTTCATGCAGGGTGACAATCTTGTTTAACATGCAAGAAAAGTAAAGCGCGGTACAGGTAAATAAATTGCAATAAAGTAAATTGCAATAAAATAAAAGTGTGCCTGGAGGGTCTTCTCGTCATTCCAAGCTGCACTTAAAACACGTGTTAAGGCATTTAAATATCTGCAACACGTACCTAGGTAAAGTTAAGGGAAGGTTTTAGTTGTCTACCAAAATTCTAGTCCTATAGCTAGTAAATTCCTATGACGTCTAGGTTCTTGTGTTTTGTGTATGATTTTCTTCACCAAAGAACAATTAAGTTCAATTATTCTTTTAAGACACCCCATCATATTGAGAAAGTGCTTAAGACGAGTCTTAAACATCTTTTCAATGCTTCTGCCATTGTTTTGAGTCTAAATGAATTTCATTGCACAGGTGAATTAATCGTCCAAGGATTTAGTTAAGTTTTGTCTCTTGCTCAGTAAACTAGGACGTTTGATTATCCTATGAGTGAAGTGACATTTTACTTAGTGCTTTATTTAAGAGCTATAATAATAAAAGCCTTTAGGGGGCAAATTGGTTTGTTAAGGAATCTAACCATCCTTTAAATAAAATTTAATTGATAACTTAATATAATTTTAGTTTCCTCCTAAGCATCTTAAGTTACTTAGATTGAAAGGGATATTTGAGTTGTTTAGTTTAAGTTTTGATGATTTAAATGTGAGTTTGAATTAATCATATTAAATCAGATTGATTTTAATGACTAATTTAAGTTGATCTTAAATTGATTTAATTCTCACACTTTTTTTGATTTATTGTTTTGAATTTTCTTATTAAATGATTCTAGATTAGTTTCAAATACTTTAAGCTTCCTTTGATTTGATTATTAAATGATTTAACATTTTAAATTTTAATTAATTACTAAATTATTAAAGTTTTAAATTTTAATTAACCAATTAAATTATTTGATATTTTAGATTTATGAATTATTTATTATTTAATAAATAATTTAAATTATAATTTCTAAGAGTTGAATGTGATTGTATTAATTCAATTAGGGATTTGAATCAGAGAATTAGTATCTTCTTAAATTATATCCCTAATAGAAAAAAATTATCCAAAAAATTTTAATTAATCTTCCAAAATTTAAATAATTTAATTAATTAAGGTTCCATCTTAATATTCTTAAAGTGATTGATGAGTTTCTACCCTTTTATCTTTTAAGTTTCAATCATCTAAGGGAATATTAAATCAAATATTTTTCCCTCCCCTTTCATTAGGCCTAAAATATTTATTAAACTTAAAATCCTTAATTACTTTCATGCCCTCTTAAGCCTATTCACTTCATAACTCACTAAATTGAGCTCAAGTGAGTTTTAAATTTTTGTGTCACTTCACTCACATGTCAATTAAGACATTAAAGGAGAAAATGTGATTTTTCTATTTTTAATTTAATTTATATAATTATTTTTAATAGGAATAGGGGTTTTTCAATGAAAATTCAACAACATGACCAAGGCAATTTTTCTAACCTTTGAAAAATTATGGGATGTTCCTATTGACCAGAGGACCACTTGGACTAATTTTGGTAATTTTTTTAATTATATTTTATTTATTATAATTATTTTAAGGTTTAGAGTGTTAATTAACTTTAAAATAAAATAGAAGTTGAAAAATGGATTTTATATTTTTCAAAAATCTCTCTGATCTCAAGGAACTCAGAGAAATAAATTTTATAATTTTTTGATTTTTTTTTATTTATTAGAATTAATTTAGTCAGTGAGGTTAAAAATTCATTTTTAATATTAGAAATTACATTAAGCCTTTAAAATTTAAAATTTTAACCTAGAGACTTGGGAAAAAATATTTGGTTGGTTCCTAAATGATTAGGGAGTAAAATATGACATTTTGATGTTTTTTAATATTTTTATGATTTTTAATATTTTTTAGTTATTAAAATATTTAAAAATAGGCTAAAAATAAAAATTTTTAGAAATTTCCAATTTTATTTTTCTTAGACTCCTCTGATATCAGAGAAGTTCCAAAATCAATTTGGTGAATTTTTGAAAAGTATTTTGGGTTTTATGGATTTTTGAAATTTAAAAATGATCCATTTAGTGGGTTAAATTATTTCCAATTAACTTCAAATTTTTATGTGAGGTTTCTCTGATCCCAAAGATCAATGAAGAATTGATTTCAAGTGATTTTGATGTGTGGTTAATCCTAATTAATTAGGGTTCAATTTTAGGGTTTTGGCCAAATTAAGGTTCATTTGAATGATTTAAGCTAAACCATAATTATCCTAAGGTTCTTTGTTCATAAGGTACTTCCACTAATTTTTCAAAATTTTATTGATCAACATGCTGATTATTGGAATTAAAATACAAAAACAGTCACATAAACTTGGAAAATAAATAACTTGCCACAGGGACAGCCTCTGGCCTTGGAAATTTAAGAGAATGTTCCCAAGATCAGAGACTACAATAGCCCTATGGTCTCATGCCATGCTGAAATGTATACATGCATGGAGAATTAAAATACTCAAAATAGTATTAAATTAATTAAAAATAAAATACTCGACAAAATAGATCAATTCCTTTTCGACATTATTCTCCTTTTGTTCACTGAGCAAGAGGGTATTTTTCTTTTATTTTTATGATTTTTCTATGCAAAGATATCAGTTTTTGAAGTTTTTGGTATTTAAATAAATAAGAAAAATCAGATTTTCCTACTTATCCACGTCGGCGCCAACTCAACCTACGGCGGGTCGAACCCCACGCGTCGCTCCCTGATTCGGCACCGCCATCTAACTCGGCAGCCACGCGGCCAGCAGTTCATGTCTCGTTGCTCCGTCCAACGCGATCCTAGCCGTCAATCCAATACACACGCGGTCTGACGGCTGCTGGTCATCGTCCCGACTGGTGTGAGCTGAGAACCGTCCACCTTCTAACCCTAATATCTCACTCGATACTTAACCAAATTAAACGTTCTTATGCTCTATGAACTCGTCTTCAAGAGACGAACATATCCATACGGCTAACATGCATTGAAATTAACTTGAATGAAATGAAGAATCGCTGGAAGCTCAGGAGGAAGAAGAGGGCAATACCTTGGCTCTGAGAAGTGAAGCTTCTATCAGAGAGGCTCGGCACATTCGTTGGAGTCCAAGGAAGCTAGGGTTGAAGCCTGGAGCTGTGGTGAATTGCCTGGGTATGACTTTGACCAAGCCCGATTTTAAGCTTTGATGGCTGGATAGATTGGGTGGCCTGGAGAGGGGGCTTCCACTGGGAAACTCCTTCTCTGGGTGCTGTGAAGTTGTGGGTGAGTTTAATTTCGTTCTAGTGGAGGTTTAGGGGATGTCCTATTTTCGGCCCGAGATTGAGCTCAAAAATTGCACTCAACTAGTGGAGGAGGAAGCAGGAAAGTAGTGGGGTTCTTCTTCTCTAGGCTGGGAGAAGCTCTAGGAGTGATTTGGTGAGGTTTTTTTTAGAAAAATTTCAACACCCCTCTCATGTCCGAGAGGTGGTGCTTAAATGGCCAGGGCCATTCAGCAGAGTTTGGGTTCAATTGGTGGGTGGATTCCACTACTTAGGTGGAGGGCAGAAAGGCTCCAATGTTTAATTTGGCTGAGGTGGCCAATTGGTGGAGTTTGGGTGAGTTTTGGTCGGTGGTGGCTCTAGGTTTTGACCCCCTCCGGCGACTAGGTCGGCTGGCAAGGACAGGGGAGCTGGCCCCCGAGGTCAGGTGAGTCATGGAGAGGTTTAATGGTGATTAATCAGGTATGGGAGGATTTAGGGGTGGGACAAAAAGATATTTATCCACTTAAGGGAGGAAATCCCTTAAAATGGGGAGCTCTTGGTCCATGGCTCACTTAGCTTGGGCTAGGTGGATCTAGGGTGGCTCCTAGAGTTCAAATGGTGGTTGTGGGAGAGTTGGTTTGGCCACATTTGGTTCAATTTAGTTAAGTTAGGCCATGGGTTCAAATTTGCTCACTTGGGTTTAGGTTAGGCTAACTTGAGTTTGGACTTGATTTAGGTCTACGTATCTTGAGCTACATTGTAGAGAGGATTTCCATGAAGAACTTTCATGAAGACATGGAGAAGTTTTGAGTTCAATTGAAAGGTCAATTAGGTGAATTTTGGGATTTTGGTTAAATTTGGCCACCATGGGTTAGGTTAGATTTTGGTTTGGATATAACTTGCTTCAAGGCCAATTAATAATTCAAAAGGGTACAAATGATTGTTATAAAAGGTTTAGTATAGAAATTGGATGGAAATTTTGGGTTTAGGGGATTCAATTTGGGTAATTTGCGGTATGTGGTAACTTTAAGTCAAATTTGGGGGTTTTGATTTCAAAGGGATTTTGAGTAGAGTTTAAGTTTAAATTTAGGGCCAATTAATGTTTTTCTTGGTGTAGGAATGTATTAGGGAGAGTTTAGAGTTATTTGGGGGGGAAAATGAGTTGAATTTGGCTGCATTTGGGGTAGGTTTGGGTCATAGGTTAAAATTGGGGGTTTTGGTTTAAAGTTGAAATTGAACTCAAATGTAGATCAAATTGAGCTTGGATTTGGTTTAGATTGGTATTGGGGATGGTTTAATGGAAGTTTAGAATTGAAATTGGGCAGGATTGGGGTCAATTGGATCAAATTGGTTTGACATTGGGTCCATTTAGGTTAAAAATGGGTCAAATTGGGGATTTTAATAAAAGTGGATTATTTTGGCAAAATTGGCTTATGGTGTAGTTAAACAAAATGAAATTGGGAATATTTGGGATTTTCTGGAATTTTTTGGGAATTTTTGGAATTTTAGAATTTTTTTGCTAAAAGGGGTATTTAGGGTATTGAGAGGTTATTTGGAGAGTATTGGGGTATTTTGGTGGATTTAAGAGGTGGGGATTGTTTAAAAATGATTCTTGGGAATTTTAAGAATTTTGGGTAATTTTTGGAAATTTTTGGATGATTTGGTGGTTGTAGGGGCAATTTAGATAATCTTAGGTAGGTTTAAGGACCCAATGTCAAAACCAGGAATTTTGGTAAAATGGAATTCGATTATGGTTGGAAAGTGTGGAATAGCTTAGAGTGAGCCATGGATCAGGAAAGTGTTCATTTTTTTTTAGCAACTCATAGGTTGTTCCTAACCCTCTTAGCCAAGGGCTAGGGGTTTGGACTTAGCCACATGAGTGTTCCAATGAACCAGGAGTCAAGATTATGTAGAGATGGTTCAGGGTTTAGGATGGGTGTGAGAGTGCAGTGTGTACAAGTCAGACCTCACCAGGACTAGGCCACCCAGGGTAGTCCTTAAGGCTTGAACAACCTTATAGGAGCTCACTATTGGTTCTCCATATGGTGGTCTTAACCTTCTAAGGTGATTTAGAGGTTTGCAACCATCCAAGTGGGGTCCCAATAGGAGTCAAGAAGTAGTTGAATTGTTAGAGGGTGGGTCCCCAATTCTAGTCCTCTAGGATAGTCAAGGAGAAGTCTTATGGCTAGATCCTAACCACTACGAGAAAGGAAAAGACCTCACCAAAAATGTGGTCAACAAATGGATCCCCAGTAGGTGTGGTATGCTAACCAAGCACACCGCGCGTATTGTTGTTGACCAAGAAGATCAACAAAACCAACACAACTCTCTAATTGACACGCTTAGAACAAAGCGTAGAAAGTTTCTGCTGGGCAGTATCAGGTAAACATTTAAGAATGAAGTTTCCAGAACTCTCGCTGGGGAAAGAAAGTGAATTTCAAATCACAAGATCTGGAGAGATCGGATTTTTGATTCTATTCAAATTTTAAGTTTGTGTTTTGAATTGATTCGAGTTTAGAGTTTGGTTGAAGTTTGATTTAAGATTGGTTTTTAAGGGTTTAAGATGAGAATTGAAACCTAGGTTCCAATCTCGGGACCGCGAAGAAGACTGGAAGTTAGGCACCAGTCTCGAAAGAGAGTCGGAAGTTAGGTACCGACCTCGAAAGGGAGGGAATTGGAAGTTAGGTACCATCCCCAAAAGGGTGAGAACTGGAAGTTAGGTACCAGTCTCGAAAGAGAGTCGGAAGTTCAGTACCAACCTCGAAAGAGAGGGAACTAGAAGTTAGGTACCAGCCCCAAAAGGGAGAGAACTGGAAGTTAGGTACCAGTCTCGAAAGAGAGTCGGAAGTTAGGTACCGACCTCGAAAGGGAGGGAACTGGAAGTTAGGTACCGGCCAGAAAGGGTGAGAAGCTGGAAGTTGGGTTCCGGTCTCGAAAGAGAGTCGAAGTTAGGTACCGACCTCGAAAGGGAGGGAATTAGAAGTTAGGTACCGACCCAAAGGGTGAGAAGCGGAAGTTAGGTACCAGTCTCGAAAGAGAGTCGGAAGTTAGGTACCAACCTCGAAAGAGAGGGAATTGGAAGTTAGGTACCAGCCTTGAAAGGGTGAGAACTGGAAGTTAGGTACCAATCTCGGAAGATAGTCAGGAGTTAGGTACTGACCTCGAAAGAGAGGGAGCTGGAAGTTAGGTACCGGCCCGAAGGGTGAGAACGGAAGTTAGGTACCGGTCTCGAAGAGAGTCGAAAGTTAGGTACCGACCTCGAAAGAGAGGAAACTGGAAATTAGGTACCAGCCCCGAAAGGGTGAGAACTGGAAGATAGGTACAAGTCTCGGAAGAGAGTCGGAAGTTAGGTATCGACCTCGAAAGAGAGGGAACTGGAAGTTAGGTACCAGCCCCGAAAGGGTGAGAACTGGAAGTTAGGTAACTATCTCGAAAGGTTGACGATTGGAATGGGACATGAAAGTAGAATCCACGCCATCAGAACCAAATTGAGAATTGCAGTAGAAGATTGGAATGGGACATGAAAGTGTTTCACGTCCCAAAGGATTTCATCAAAGGTTAAAAGTTTGGTGAAGGAAGTGAATCCACGCCATCAGAACCAAATCGAGAATCTTGTGGTTCTGTGTCAGTAGACTCAGCAACATTCTCAAAAGAGGGGAGAAATCGCAAATAGTCAAAAAGATTTCGAGAATAGCCAGAGGCTGGGGATATCGGATTCGGACTTTTGCTTTTTATCGTTTTTTTTTGTGATTTGATTTTGTTTTGATTTTCAAGTTTTGTGCTTTATTTGGGTTTTGAATTTGGATTTTTTTTTATTTTATTTTTTATTTTTTTTAATTTTTATTCAAATTGTTCTTCGTTCAATTTTTTCTTTAAACCTGAGTCAAACTCAGATTTGGTGGCGTTTGCAGTCAATTGCATGAAACTGAAGGCAAAACACAACATAGTCGTTTCCATTAAAAAGGTTGAAAGTATATCAGGTGATTCCATCAAAATATTTCTGATGCCATCTTTCTGAAAATAGACTTTTTCAAAATCCATATATATCTGAACACAAACTGTATGCGATATCTTCATGTATTCTGACAAAACTGTCTGTTCGATTCATCCATGTCTGAAAAGTAAACCGCATAGGTAATAACATCACCTTCTAAGCCGCTTTCTGAAGGAGAATCTCACGTAAGTGTGCTTTAGAGGTGTGCTATTACTATGTAGCTTACAGCTTGTAGGGTTGCAGACTCTCTAATTCTGGATCTGGCTGGAAATAGACCGGAATTTTTCTCTCATCCATCCTCCTGAAAGTGATGGAGAACAGTTCGTATGGAACTCCTGGTATGCAGTGCTTCGCCACATCTGCACCATTTCTCTGTAGTACGAGGACAGAGCCTACCGGTAGAGGTATCTCTACTGGCCCTCGAAATTTTCTGGGGCCAACTATCCGGAGTTTTATCCCGAACATGATGTTGCATTGGTTGATGAAGGAAACAGTGCAAAAGGGCCTCACAAAATTGTGATGATCTATGTGAGGTGGAATGCAGTCTCCTTCTGCATAGATGTTGATTATACAGTTGTTTGGTATGCAGTCAGCGGGTAAAACTCGCCAAGCCACCATCCTCTTTATCATTTTCTTAATCAGAACTAGCCATCGGATCCACTTCATCGTAACGGAGTATCCCGGCGGATTTCCTTTCTTGTCATCGGCGAAGTTGTAATGACATCCGAATTGGATTGTAATCCTTCCCTTGCCTCTTTTCCATTTCTTAGGCTCGGAGTAAGTACTGCTGTGTAGTCGTCCTGCACGACCCTGCTTCTTCAGCTGGGAGATGTAGTCCATGATCTCACTCTGCTCGTAGTGAGAGAATACATCTGTATGCAACTCTAATCCTTCCAAGATATTGACATATCTGCCTCGGATTCTCTGAAAGTATTCAAAATTCTGCTTTCGCACCCTCTGGATCATCTCCAACTCGTGCTCTGAAATTATCTGCAACTGTTCGGGTATAGTGACGTACTGTGGGATGTAAGGTTCCACACTGTCACGCTCTCCTAGAATCATCACTATCTCAAGTGCAGGTTCTGTATTAACCTCCTCTGGAACAACCTCTGTTATGGTGCTCCTAAGGACTGGCCTCTTCGGGACAACTTCTGTGGTCGCTGGAATTTCCCCTTTATTCTGCTCTTCTGTAAATTTCTTCAACATCTTGGTGATACGGCGATTCTTGTTTCTTCTTTGAGTCGGGGTCAAAGTGGCTCTCTTCTCCCCTTGGATTTCAGTAGGGGCAACACTGACAAGCTTTCCTCCTGCGGCCGTTATCACTGATTTCATCTTTTTTTCTTCAATCGCGCTGATCTTCCTTTTCTTGTTCACAGTATAGGAAACTTTCTCGTTGAGCCTCATCACTGTCTTTCCATGGGACTGCTCGGGGTCCATAGTAGCCCAAGAAGTTTCTTCATATTCTAGCTCCAACTGTGTAAAATCTGAGCGAACCTTGATCACAACACCAGCTTTCAGTTCTTCTTTGTTAAGTGCAAGACTTATGTCATCCTTAAAGTTCAGGAACAACCGCCCGTTCGACATTTCCCTGAAAAGAAAACAAGGAAAGGATCAATGGCTGTACTCAGAATGAGAACAATAAGAAAATTTATTTATTAATGGAAAATTCTTATTCATTCATTTTTTCAAACTTTAAGGAAAAGGGAAAGGGAAAGATAAGAAAAGATCAGGAATGAGATCAACTCGAAAGGAATGATCAAAATTTATTATTATAAAGATTTCACATGTTTTCTCTTAATGCATTTTTAGTGATTTTTATCGTTCATTTTTATGTCTTGGGTTCGGACCCAGTTTTAAGTGATTACTTCACCCGTGCTTCTAGGGATGATATTTCATTCTTTGAAACATCAATTTGCGTAATACTTCTTCAAATATCGTCCATTAATTGGAAGCATAGATCGTTCTCCCTGGCATTTCACAAGCTAGTAAAAACCTCCGGAGTAGACTGTCTCGACCACGAATGGCCCCTCCCAAGTCGGCTCAAATTTACCTCCTATCTTGCGGTGTGCAAGAATAGGCCTTCTGAGAACTAGGACCAAGTCACCGACTTTGAATGTCCTTGGGCGGAACAGTTTGTCGTGGGCCTGGATCATCTTGGCTTGATACAGTTCCAAATTTTGTTGCGCTGAAAGTCGTTTCCCTTCCAAGTTTTCTAATTCTTCCAGTCATAATCTGGCATTCTCTTCTGTAGTAATTTTATCTGAAAATGTAATTCTGAGTGATGGGAGCTGAACTTCCAAGGGTATCACTGCTTCGGACCCGTACACTAGAGCGTAGAGCATAGACTGAGTAGGAGTCCTGAAAGTCGTCTTGTAGGCCCATAAGGCTTCTAACAACTTCTCGTGGCAATTTCTTTTTTTGTCGTCCAAAGTTTTCTTTAGAATTTGAACGAGAGTTTTATTAAAAGCCTCGGCCAAGCCGTTTGCTCTTGGGTAGTAAATGGTTGAATAGCGCCAGTCGATCCCGTGCTTTCTGACAAAATTGTTGATCTTTGTACTTCTGAATGCTGACCCATTATCTGAAATAATTCTGCACGGCACCCCAAAATGGTAAACTACTTGATTCTTGAAAAATTGTAACACGTGATGTAACTTAACTTCTGTGAGCGGTACTGCTTCTGCCCACTTGGAAAAGTAATCTGTAGCTACAAGAATGAACCAACGTCCTCTTGAAGAAGGTTGTTCTATCTGACCCACAATGTCAGTGCCCCAGCACTCAAATGGCCACGACGCAATTGTCGGATGTATCACATTTGGAGGTTGATGTAGAACCACTCCATGCACTTGGCACTGGTGACTACTCTTGGCAATCTTCATGCAATCTGTCATCATTGAGGGCCAGTAGTACCCTAGTCTTTTAATCTTCATTTTCATCTTCAGACCCGACTGATGAGCGCCACAGAGTCCTGAGTGTACTTCTTTGACAATTTTACGAGCTTCGAACCTGCTCAGGCACCTTAGCCACATCTAGTCGAAAGACCTTTTGTATAATGCATTATTTATCAATGCGTAAGACAGAGTTCTTTTCTTGATCTGATTGGCTGACGACTTATCTTCTAGTAGATTTCATGTTTGCAGGTAATCTATTAATAGCTGCCGCCAATCTTCTGCATTTTCTGTTTTTGCTGCAACTGATTCTTCTGCTTTTTCTGATTTGTGTATTGCATCCATGTCGAGCTGTGATAGGACCTGTCGTCCCTGAACTGACATTTCAAATGACTCATCCTGTAAGCAGGCAAATTCTTTTGCAAGGCGGGCTAACACATCTGTGAGTGCATTTTTTCTGGGAATTTTGTAGATCGTTACATTCGAAATTCGTTCCAACAATTTCATGGTGTATTGAAAGTACTGCTTGAGTCTTGGCTTCAGAATTCTGTAGTGTCATGCGACCTGTTGAATGATCAACTGTGAATCACCATAGATGTTGATTTGTTGTACCTATATGAATGGTTAATTCTAGTCCGGCTATGAGAGCTTCGTATTCTGCTTCGTTGTTCGTACACGGCTCTGTTAGATGGTAGGAGTATCTTAACATCCCCCGCTCCGGTGTTATAAAGATTAGTCTGATTCCTGCCTTATCGGGAACTATTTTTTGCGATTCTTTGTCTTTCTGCACTGAAGATGCTCCGTTGAAGTACAGTTCCCAATGTTGATCATCAGGGTCTTCTAAGCTCATTGTCTGCTCTTCTGGCAAGTCATCGTTGAGAGGCGATTTTGCCGATAAAGGGTGTGCTGCGAGGAAGTCTGCTATAACTTGTCCTTTTATGGCACGAAGAGGAATGAAGGTTATATCGAATTGCAATAGTATCATCGACCACCTAGTAAGTCTGCCAGAAAGCGTCGGTCAGGTCATTAAGTATTGCAACGGATTAAACTTCGAGGTAAGGTTGACCTTATGAGAGAGCATGTAATGCCTGAGCTTTTGAGCGGCAAAGATCAGGACCAAACCGTGCTTCTCAATGGGAGGATTCTTTACTTCCATCAGAATTAGACAAGTAGTAGAGAGCATTTTCTTTCCCCTCGTCATTGACACAGGCTAAGCGGGGCTTCGAGGAGTCATCTAAAGCTGCGGTATAAAGTAACAACGGTCTACCCGAGACTGGGGCTGCTAAAATAGGAGGTTCCATTAAATATTGCTTAATGTCCTCGAAGGCCCGCTGGCATTTCTCTTCCCAAACGAATTTGGCATCCTTTTTAATTAATGCCGAGAAGGGCTGACACCTACCTGACAAATTCGAGATAAAGCGTCGAAGATACGCCAACTTCTCTTGAAAGGATCGTAGTTGTTTCAAGGTTTTGGGAGGCGACATTTCTAAGATAGCTTTAATCTTCTCCGGATCAATTTTAATTCCACGATGTCTGAAGAATTTCCCAGAGGTGACGCCGAAGGCGCATTTCAGGAGATTCATCTTAAAATTAAATTGTCTTAATCGCTTGAGAAAAATTCTCAAATCATATAAATGATTTTCCTTCAGTTTGCTTTTGATGACCACATCATCCACGTAACACTCAACTTGGTTGTGAATGAGATCATCAAAAATCCTCGCCATTTCTCTTTGGTAGGTTGCTCCTACGTTCTTCAATCCAAACTGCATCACTGTGTAGCAGTACACTCCAATTGGTGTTCTAAAGGCTGTGAGCTTTTCATCATCTGGTGTCATCTTTATCTGATTGTATCCTGATGATCCGTCCATGAAAGAAAAGATTCCGTGCGTCGAAGCGATGTCGATCATCAGTTCTGGAATTAGTAGCAGAAACTCATCTTTTGGGCATGCCTTGTTCAAGTCTACGAAATCTACGCGGTTCCGATCTAACCGTTCTTCTTTCTGACCGGCACCACGTTGGCTAACCAAGTCGGGTATTGCTCTTCACGGACAAATTTGGCGTCTATTAACTTCTTAACTTTAGCTATTACTTGTTGTTCAATCTCTAGACGCATTCTTCTGGAAGCTTGTCTGACTGGAACAGAAGTGGGATCCACCCCTAGCCTGTGAACTGCAACTTCTGGAGCTAATCCCGACATTTCCTCATAACTCCAAGCAAAACAGTCTCTGAATTCCATTAATAGCTTGACCATGTTTTCAGAGTCTTCATTATTGAGCAAGGAGCTAACAAAGGTCGGCCTAGGCTCTTTGCTAGTACCTAAGTTAACTTCCATTAACTCGTTTATTGTAGTTTTAATTTCTTCTTCAAATTCTGGCAGAGCATCTCTGACTGGCAGATCTTCGAGGTCATCTGAAGTTTCCAAGCAATCTTCATTAGGCTCGCAGGTGACAACCAAGCAAAATCTGTATCATCGGCGATCCTACTGTGCCGAATCCGAGACCATGTTTTGAATTGGGAGGCCGACTGGCATTATTCCATAAATTTTCAAAGCGATATAATTGACCTTTCGTCCATTATTTAGGTAAGACACCACGTTGAATTAAATTCTGGACAAAGGGAGAATACCACTCAAAAGGTAGTTCTATTAATTCAGAAGAAGTAACATCTTCAAATTGTACATCATTTTCAGTTTTGGAAGAAGAAGCATCACTGTAGAATTTGATCTGTTTAGCACTGCCACCATGTACTTCCTTGAACACCATACCCTCGACCTTATTAGGATAGATTGTGGTCAGGGTCATAGTATGTACATAGTGCTTAATCTTCTCGTACATTGATTTGTATTCTTCATCATTTTCATCTTCGAGAGAGATCTTGAACTGAGGTTTCTTATGAATTACTGTTGCTGCTTCTCTCTTGATTTCTTCTTCTTCTTCTGAGTTGTTCTCCCAATCAACGTCGATGACTGGTTTCTTCTGTCTAACTATTCCACCGTTTCTTCCACGACCTCGTCCCCGGCCTCGACCTCGGGTGCAAGTTCTGGAGAAACCTTCAGCATCTCGCCTTAAGGGAGTGTTGAGTAACTGTTGAATAAGAATTTCAGGTTCTTCGTCGTCTCGAACTTTTTTTGCTTCATTTCGTACGGTGTTTCTAGAGAAGACAGTTTTCTTCGGAGGCGCGTAGTAGGCTGCATCTTCATGAATTTCGATTTCATGCACAGAGAAAGGTTGCAAATCACCTTTGATACATTGTTCTTGTCATCCTTCATAATACTTTATACACTGGTGTAGATACGACGGTACCATTCGGTTCTCATGGATCCAAGGCCGACCTAGTAGAGCGTTGAATGATGTCTCAAAAATAATTATGTGGAATTTCACTGTTTGTCTTTGCTAACTCACCGATCTTCATTAATAGTGTTATCGATCTGAGTGCCCTTTCTCCTTTCTGGTTGAAGCCTCTTAACATCATCTTATCTGTTTCGAGATCACGGGCATCAATCTCTAAGTATGCTAACGTCTGAAGATTCAATATATTAATTGATGCCCCCGGATCAACTAACACCCTGGAAAGCGTGAATTTTCCAATACTGACTGAAATGTACAACGGACGATTGTGATCAGTTGTTCCTAGTAGTAGATCATTGTCCGTGATGGTAACACTGCGCTATTCTCTTAACGAGCAAACCTTGTCTAAGGAATTATCGACCATTTGAGCTAAGAAAATTTTTGGATCAAGTAAAGCCTTGATCAGAGCTTCTCTCATCTCCTTTGACAGGATCAGAGCGTCGTAGATGCTCAGTTTAGTCGGTAGCTTCCTAAGATGGGCTAGCACCTTATAGTCCACTTTATTACCGGGCTCTTCGGTCTCTTCCCGAATGGGCAATTCTTCGGCAGGGTTGACTCTTCCTGAGCAACCACCTGCTTTCCTTTATCCTTTGGACCCATTCTCGGGGGTAGAACTTTTCCGTTTCTTAGATTGACTTCAGTTATTTCTTCAGCATCTGGTGTTGAATCTTCCTATTTCTCCCCTTGAATTAGAACGACTAGCTCTTCTGGAGTTGCTTCAGAATCTGATAACTCTAATTCTATTGCGATTGGAGTTCCTCGGAATTCACAAACAAACTCGTCACTTGCCGACCTTTCATAGCCACTTTTGTAAACGTCTTTTCATTCGTCAGGATCGTCGAGGTTTTGTATGATTTGAGAATCATTATTCGTATCGAAATCGAGATCCGGATTAGGTTGGTTGTTGTTAGTTGCGTAGTGGTTATAAACAATCAAAACGTAGCCAACACCAAAACTCTTATCATTATAAGATCCCGCCAGAGCGAGCAAATAATCATACTGAGTCAGAGGTTCGAGGGATTTCTCCCCCGAATCGGAAACAACCATCCTAGGATAAGCAGCCCCTAGTCTACCCCTTGGAGCCTCAGTCTTCTTCTCTTCCACGATCTTCTCCTCCTTCTTGGGTGGTTTTTCGATCACAAGCGATAGTGCCGACTTGGCAGGTTTCAAACTCTGAGTTGAAGCGCGCACCGAAGCGGTTTGGATGTGATCCAAAATTTTCTTCGTAGACTTCATCCAAACAGTACTCCATCCATCGTCAGTCGCGTAAGGGTTGACTGGAACAACAAGATTCATCGAGATAACATTGACGGAACCTCCTTTATGGGGCTCGTTCATGTATTCCTTTGGAATCGTTATGTTCCCTCTTCGAAGATTGTTCTCGACCCAATTCTTGAAAGTGAAGCAGTCTTCTATCTTATGTCTGAGCATCCTGTGGTAAGGCAGTTGTTTAGATGATCCTTCTTATCAACTTCCTCCGGCCTTCTGGGTTCTGGCAGCTGAAAATTAGGCGTCTTCATCAAACTACGAAACATCTTAGCCACTGCTTTAGTTTTGAAAGGATATTCTTTATTCAAAAGCTCCTTCAGGGCACGTGGTGGGCGAGGCGGCGGCTGATCATGCTGATAACTCTGTCGAGGCTGCTGATAGCTCTGCTGAGGTTGCTGATAAGTCCGTTGTGGTGGTTGGTAACTTGGTTGTGGCCGCTCTGGCTGTATCTGCACTGGCTGCTTGCCTTTATCCACTGCCGCTACAATTCCTGATATCTTCTCGAAAGCTTTTACGTGCTTCTGCTTATCAGTCTTGTCGATGAAGCTTAGCTGCTTCGCTTCTTCCTGCAAGCTCCCGGCCTTGCTAAGCAACTTCTCGAAAGTCTTGATTGTAAATCCTTTAAGGAGAAGTGCTATCGGGTCTTGGATACTTTTCAGCAAAATACTGATTGCATGTTGTTCCTGAAGTTGTGGTTCACACTTCATGCTTAAGTTTCTCCATCGAAGTATGTAATCCACTAGAGTTTCATTCGGTTTCTGTTGTTCCTCCACTAAATCACCGATAGTGATGTGGTGTCGAGCTCCGAAAAACGTCTTAATGAAGAGTTTTTCTAACTCTGAAAAGGTCTTAACTGATCCATTTGGCAATTTTGCATACCAGTCGAAGGCATTCCCTAACAAACTACTGACGAACTGACGAAAGAGTAAGGCATCGCTCCCACAGGCATTACAGCAACTAGCACGAAAATGTGCGACATGCTGTCGGGGGTTCCGTTCCATCAAAAGTCTTAAACAGAGGTGGTACGAAGCCTTTTGGATATTGGACCGCATCAAATTCTTCAGGGTAAGGTCTACCTGTCTGAATAGATGCTCCACTCTTAGACTGTGCTAAGGCTTCTCGCACCTGCTGTTCTACCATGTTCTTGATATCCTTTTCGGGAATCATGCTTTGCGCAGAATCCTTCTTCGGTTGCTCATCTCCATTGACAGATGTAATCTCTTTCCCTCCATCTGTGATATGAATGATTTCTGGGGGTTTTTCCTTCTGTGGTTGCAGCTGACTCTTGAGAGTGGCTAAAGCGGCAGTCATCTCTTCCATCCTCTTTGCCATCTGAGAGATCATGTCATCTTTTTCCTGAAGCTGCTCTCTCATTGCTCTCGGCTCATCTCTCTCTGAAGCTGACGGAGCTCTCTGCAAAGCTGACGATGCTCGTGTCTCAACCATGTTAACCTCAGCAAACTCTTAATCCATGGACTCTGATGAATCAACTTATCTCTTAATTCTTCTGCTCTTTCCCTTGCCAACCGTCTGATGTCTGTCCTTAACATCCCTACGGCATCCTCAAGTGGTATCTTCCGAACTGTCTCGTGGTTATCCGGTGACGACTGTCTAATTTTCTATTTAGGAGTTTCCCTTAGAGTTATAGTACTTTCTTCAGATCTGTGCTCTCTAATGAGACTTCTCTTCCCAGAATATTGTGTGGGTATCAGTTCAGCAATAATAGGTCACCACACCATCCTTCTTATAGTAGAAGGCCTAGAACCAGATGGTATGTCGGCTGTACGTAGGTAGGTAGTGTCCTCCCTAATATGATGACCCGATACAACAACAGACGGACTCTTCTCATTAGCTCGCACTTTCTTCCTTGGCCTTTCTGTGGCAGTAACAGGCTCTACTTGTGGTCTGAGGTGAGATTTAACTGGCACTCGTCCCATTCTTCTTAAAATTTCTGACATGGGACATCCCTCTTCTCTAGCCAGTTTCTCCACTACAGCCCGCAATCGGGTAAGCAGCGTAGTCTTGATTTTCTTCCTCTTGCTATCACTATAATATGCAGGTCGGGGTAACGCAGCGGCGATCTTCCGGGAATCTTCCTCATCAGATGCAGCAGAGAGAGGGAGAAACCTACTCCCTTCCAACAGTGGTGAGTACTCGGGCAGTTCTTCACTTTTCTTAGGAATCTCTTCAAGAAAGGCAGCTTTGGCTGCCTTGACCTTCCTGGTTTTAGTAATCTTTCTATTGTTATTTCTCCTTTGTGTATAGGTTAGGGGTCTAAATTTTGAGGTGGACCCTATCTCAAAAACAGACGGTATCGCAGCGAAGTCCGAACCCTCCATGGTAATAGGCTCATCACAGACTTGGACTTCCTTCCCCTTCAGTTTGGCAGGAGTCGTGGTAGGTGCAGTGATGACTAGACCAGTGGGGGTAGAGATGACAATTCTGGGGGTAGCAGTTATCCTCATGTGAACAGCAGTGCTCCTCTCAGCTGGGACCCTTTGCAGGGGAGGGAACTCTTGAGCCGATTTCAGGTTGAACTCCATTGTGGGCTCCTCAGTTTCAGGTACCTTGTTCATCAGTGCAAAGAGAGTAACATCGGCGAACTTAACATCCGTATTGTCAAACCCTTGTCCAAAGAGGGTGATTGCATTTCTTCCTGGTAGACAGCTAAGTCTACCCCGTTGGTGAGAGAGAAGATCAACTTCGGTGCAGACATCTTCTTCATGGTAAGTTCGAAATGTCAGTCCCGGGTTAAGCTCCCTTCCGTTAAGACGAAAAGAAAGGAATTTTAAAAAGTCCGAACACATTTCTATTTATCTTTTCGCTTTATTTGTGCATTTGTAATTTTAAAAGAGTTTGTTTATTGAAAGGTTGTTGATTAGAAGGTTTATTCATTAATAACGAAACAATTAAAGGAGGAAGATTAGAATTAGAAAGAGTAACGAATCTAATCTAGAATTGGAAAGAGAGAGAAAGTCTCATAAGACTTCTCAACTCGAAGGACCGCTCATAAGCTAACACCAATTAGGGGTCCACCCCACCTCTTTGGAGAGGAGACAAAAGAAGGATTTCAGAACCTCTCTATTTAGGAGTGTCTAAACAGTGGCTCCAAAATCCAAAGGGGAGTTGGCTATACCCGTTCAAGATAGAAATGAAAGTAGTACGCCAACGGAAAAGAATGGTAGCTCGATCCACTAGGGGTATGGACTCACTACCGATTTATGAAAGCAACACCATCTGATCAAAATGGTGAGAAGAGCTATTTCCCCAGCGGAGTCGCCAGAAATTATCGGCAAATTTTTTAATACTTTAATTTAAATATATATATATATATATAATTTAGAAAGTAACATTTAATTTTGAAAATAATTTTAAGTTTGAAAATTTTAAGATATGAAATCAAACCGATCTCACATCCCAAATAGTTTATATAAACGAGCACCACATCACAAACCGTGTATCTATCTCGAAGAATAGAGACAATGCTTGATGATGGGGCTCGATTAAATAAACTAGAAGATTTGTGACATCCGTTTGTTCTGCGAACCAATTTTATAACCCTACAAGTTCCTTTGCTTAATATAAAGGAATTAAGCAGGGTTTATATTACCTGGATTCTTAAAGTTTCCTATAAGGGCAAGCCCCTGTAGTTAATTACATCTTAAATGAAGGGAATCATTTAAGAAAACTCTCGATAATGATCAGTGGTTTTTCTCTCAAGAATTTCAAAGTTTAAGGTTTTCGAAGGATTGGATTTTGAGAATTTCAAAAGGGATTAGCTCAAATTTGGAACAGTTTATTTTAACAGTCCAATGGAAGAGAGGTAGGAGAAGATGAGGATCCAAGAAGAATCTTGGCAACTTCCCAAACTATCCTATTGTTTGACTTCAATTTAGGAGTTTATTTAATGTTATAATCATACCAATTTTAATTAATTAGGACTTATATTCGTACGACATGATCATATAAATAGCCTGGAAGATGTGAGGGTTTGTGTCATACCAAACGACTACCTCGGAGTCCTAAGACTGGTTAGGGCTTAATTTGCATAACATGATTATGTAAATGCCTAACGAAAAGCGGAGGATTTATGTTGCACTATTCACACTACCTTGAAATCTAATAGCTTGGTTATTTAAAACTAGGAAAGGTTTTGCTGATGTAGATTTCAGTTTTCCTGACGATGATGGCCGTGCTGCCTACTATGCTCCAAGCTCCTTATTGTTGTCGCAGAGGTTTAGTTTTAGAAAGTTAAAATCAGGAGATGAGAGAAGTATTTTGGTTTAGAAAAGTCTTAAAGTCCAAATGTCTTTAATGTTTTATTAGGGGAATCTTAAAGTTGATTATAAAAACATCGGTTAAGAACCCACGGTTCCATCAAGATATTTTAATTTAATTGCAATTGTAGTTTTGTTGTTCTGTTTGTAATTAAATTTTGAGTTGTTTTATATTTTGAAATGTTGTGGCGGTGAATTTTATCTTTCATTGATTTTAATTTAGTTTTGGTTTCAGTTTTGTGGCTACCTTAAAGTTTCAGTTTTCATGCAGGGTGACAATCTTGTTTAACATGCAAGGAAAGTAAAGCGCGATACAGGTAAATAAATTGCAATAAAGTAAATTGCAATAAAATAAAAGTGTACCCAGAGGGTCTTCTCGTCATTCCAAGCTGCACTTAAAACATGTGTTAAGGCATTTAAATATCTGCAACACGTACCTAGGTAAAGTTAAGGGAAGGTTTTAGTTGTCTACCAAAATTCTAGTCCTATAGCTAGTCAATTCCTATGACGTCTAGGTTCTTGTGTTTTTTGTATGATTTTCTTCACCAAAGAACAATTAAGTTCAATTATTCTTTTAAGACACCCCATCATATTGAGAAAGTGCTTAAGACGAGTATTAAACATCTTTTCAATGCTTCTGCCATTGTTTTGAGTCTAAATGAATTTCATTGCACAGGTGAATTAATCGTCCAAGGATTTAGTTAAGTTTTGTCTCTTGCTCAGTAAACTAGGACGTTTGATTATCCTATGAGTGAAGTGACATTTTACTTAGTGCTTTATTTAAGAGCTATAATAATAAAAGCCTTTAGGGGGCAAATTGGTTTGTTAAGGAATCTAACCATCCTTTAAATAAAATTTAATTGATAACTTAATATAATTTTAGTTTCCTTCTAAGCATCTTAAGTTACTTGGATTGAAAGGGTTATTTAAGTTGTTTAGTTTAAGTTTTGATGATTTAAATGTGAGTTTGAATTAATCATATTAAATCAGATTGATTTTAATGACTAATTTAAGTTGATCTTAAATTGATTTAATTCTCACATTTTTTTTATTTAATGTTTTGAATTTGCTTATTAAATGATTCTAGATTAGTTTCAAATACTTTAAGCTTCCTTTGATTTGATTATTAAATGATTTAACATTTTAAATTTTAATTAATTACTAAATTATTAAAGTTTTAAATTTTAATTAACCAATTAAATTATTTGATATTTTAGATTTATGAATTATTTATTATTTAATAAATAATTTAAATTATAATTTCTAAGAGTTGAATGTGATTGTATTAATTCGATTAGGGATTTGAATCAGAGAATTAGTATCTTCTTAAATTATATCCCTAATAAAAAAAATTATCCAAAAAATTTTAATTAATCTTCCAAAATTTAAATAATTTAATTAATTAAGGTTCCATCTTAATATTCTTAAAGTGATTGATGGGTTTCTACACTTTTATCTTTTAAGTTTCAATCATCTAAGGGAATATTAAATCAAATATTTTACCCTCCCCTTTCATTAGGCCTAAAATATTTATTAAAGTTAAAATCCTTAATTACTTTCATGCCCTCTTAAGCCTATTCACTTCACAACTCACTAAATTGAGCTCAAGTGAGTTTGAAATTTTTGTGTCACTTCACTCACAAGTCAATTAAGACATTAAAGGAGAAAATGTGATTTTTCTATTTTTAATTTAATTTATATAATTATTTTTAATAGGAATAGGGGTTTTTCAATGAAAATTCAACAACATGACCAAGGTAATTTTTCTAACCTTAGGAAAATTATGGGTGTTCCTATTGACCAGAGGACCACATGAACTGATTTTTGGAATTTTTTTAATTATATTTTATATATTATAATTATTTTAAGGTTAAGAGTGTTAATTAACTTTAGAATAAAATAGAAGTTGAAAAATGGATTTTATATTTTTCAAAAATCTCTCTGACCTAAAGGAACTCAGAGAAATAAGCTTTATAATTTTCTGATTTTTCTTTGATTTATTAGAATTAATTTAGTCAGTGAGGTTAAAAATTCATTTTCAATATTAGAAATTACATTAAGCCTTTAAAATTTAATATTTTAACCTAGAGACTTAGGAAAAAATATTTGGTTGGTTCCTAAATGATTAGGAAGTAAAATATGACATTTTGGTGTTTTTTAATATTTTTATAATTTTTAATATTTTTAGTTATTAAAATATTTAAAAATAGGCTAAAAATAAAATTTTTTAGGAATTTCCAATTTTATTTTTCTTAGACTCCTCTGATATCAGAGAAGTCCCAAAATCAATTTGGTGAATTTTTTAAAAGTATTTTGGGTTTTATGGATTTTTGAAATTTAAAAATGATCATGTAAATAAAATGATCCATTTAGTGGGTTAAATTATTTCCAATTAACTTCAAATTTTTATGTGAGGTTTCTCTGATCCCAAAGATCAATGGAATATTGATTTCAAGTAATTTTGATGTGTGGTTAATCCTGATTAATTATGGTTCATTTTTAGGGTTTTGGCCAAATTAAGGTTCATTTGAATGATTTAAGCCAAACCATAATTATCCTAAGGTTATTTGGTCATAAGGTACTTCCACTAATTTTTTTAGATTTTATTGATCAACATGTTGATTATTGGAATTAAAATACAAAAACAGGCACATAAACTTGGAAAATAAATAACTTGCCACAGGGACAGCCTCTGGCCTTGGAAATTTCAGAGAATGTTCCCGATATCAGAGGCTACAAAAGCCCTATGGTCTCATGCCATGGTGAAATGTATACATGCATGGAGAATTAAAATACTCAAAATAGTATTAAATTAATTAAAAATAAAATACTCAACAAAATAGATCAATTCCTTTTCCACATTATTCTCCTTTGTTCACTGAGCAAGAATGTATTTTTTTTTTATTTTAATGATTTTTCTATGCAAAGATATCAATTTTTGAAGTTTTTGGTATTTAAATAAATAAGAAAAATCAGATTTTTCTACTTATCCACGTCGGCGCCAACTCAACCTACGGCGGGTCGAACTCCACGTGTCGCTCCCTGATTAGGCACCGCCATCTGACTCGGCAGCCACGTGGCCCGCGGTTCATGTCTCGTTGCTCCGTCTGATGCGATCCTAGCCGTCAATCTAATACACGCACGATCTGACGGCTCCTGGTCATCGTCCCGACTGGTGTAAGCCGAGAACCGTCCACCTTCTAACCCTAATATCTTACTCGATACTTAACCAAATTAAGCGTTCTTATGCTCTATGAACTCATCTTGAAGAGACGAACATATCCATACGGCTAACATGCATTGAAATTGACTTGAAGGAAATGAAGAATCGCTGGAAGCTCAGGAGGAAGAAGAGGGCAATACTTTGGCTCTGAGAAGTGAAGCTTCTATCAGAGATGCTCGGCAAGTTCGTTGGAGTCCAAGGAAGCTGAAGCCTGGAGCTATGGTGAATTGCCTAGGTATGACTTTGACCAAGCCCGATTTCAAGCTTTGATGGCTGGAGAGATTGGGTGGCCTGTAGAGGGGGCTTCCACTCGGGAACTCCTTCTCTGGGTGTTGTGAAGGTGTGGGTGAGTTTAATTTGGTTCTAGTGGAGGTTTAGGGGATGTCCTATTTTTGGCCTGAGATTGAGCTTAAAAATTGCACTCAACCAGTGGAGGAGGAAGCAGGAAAGCAGTGGAGTTCTTCTTCTCTAGGCTGGGAGAAGCTCTGGGAGTGATTTGGTGAGGTTTTCTTGAGAAAAATTTCAACAACCCTCTCATGGCCGAGAGGTGGTGCTTAAATGGCCAGGGCCATTCAGTAGGGTTAGGATTCAATTGGTGGGTGGATTCCACTGTTTAGGTGGAGGGCAGAAAGGCTCCAATGTTTAATTTGGCTGAGGTGGCCAATTGGTGGAGTTTGGGTGAGTTTAGGTGAGTGGTGACTCTCGGTTTTAACCCCCTCCGACGACTAGGTCTGCCAGCAAGGACAGGGGAGCTGGCCACTGAGGTCAGGTGAGTCATGGAGAGGTTTAATGGTGATTAATCAGGTATGGGAGGATTTTGGGGTGGGTCAAAAGGAGATTTATCCACTTAAGGGAGGAAATCCCTTAAAATGTGGAACCCTTGGTCAATGGCTCACTTTGCTTGGGCTAGGTGGATCTAGGGTGGCTCCTAGGGTTCAGATGGTGGCTGTGGGAGAGTTGGTTTCGCCACATTTGATTCAATTTGGTTAAGTTAGGCCATGGGTTCAAATTGGCTCACTTGGGTTTAGGTTAGGCTAACTTGAGTTTGGGCTTGATTTAGGTCCAAGTATCTTGAGAAACATTGTAGAGAGGATTTCCATAAAGAACTTTCATGAAGACATGGAGATGTTTTGTATTCAATTGAAAGGTCAATTAAGTGAATTTTGGGATTTTGGTTAAATTTGGCCACCATGGGTTAGATTAGATTTACGTTTGGATAGAACTTGCTTCAAGGCCAATTGATAATTTAAATGGGTACAAATGATTGTTATAAAAGCTTTAGTATAGAAATTGGATGGAAATTTTGGGTTTAGGGGATTGAATTTGGGTAATTTGGGGTATGTGGTAACTTTAGGTCAAATTTGGGGGTTTTGATTTCAAAGGGATTTTGGGTAGAGTTTGAGTTTAAATTTAGGGCCAATTAATGTTGTGCTTGAAGTAGGAATGTATTAGGGAGAGTTTAGAGTTGATTTGGGGGGAAAATGAGTTGAGTTGGGCTGAATTTGGGGTAGGTTTGGGTCATAGGTTAAAATTGGGGGTTTTGGTTTAAAGTTGAAAGTAAATTCAAATTTAGATCAAATTGGGCTTGGATTTAGTTTAGATTGGTATTTTGGATGGTTGAATTGAAGTTTAGAATTGAAATTGGGCAAGATTGGGGTCAATTGGATCAATTTGGTTTGACATTGGGTCCATTTAAGTTAAAAATGGGTCAAATTGGGGATTTTGATAAAAGTGGGTTATTTTTGGCAAAATTTGCTTATGGTGTAGTTGAATAAAATGAAATTAGAAATATTTGGGATTTTCTAGAATTTTTTGGGAATTTTTGGAATTTTTAGATTTTTTGGCTAAAAGGGGTATTTAGGGTATTGAGAGGTTATTTGGAGAGTATTGGGGTATTTTGTTGGATTTAAGAGGTGGGAATTATTTAAAAATGATTCTTGGGAATTTTAAGAATTTTGGGTAATTTTTGGGAATTTTTGGATGATTTGGTGGTTGTAAGGGCAATTTAGATAATCTTAGGTAGGTTTAAGGAGCCAATGTCAAAACCAAGAATTTTCGCAAAATAGAATTCGATTATGGTTGGGAAGTGTGGAATAGCTTAGAGTAAGCCATGGACCAGGAAAGTGTTCATTTTTTTTTTGAACAACTCATAGGTTGTTCCTAACCCTCTTAGCCAAGGGCTAGGGGTTTAGACTTAGCCACATGAGTGTTCCAATGAACCAGGAGTCAAAATTATGTAGAGATGGTTCAGGGTTTAGGATGGGTGTGAGAGTGCAGTGTGTACAAGTCAGACCTCACCAGGACTAGGCCACCCAGGGTAGTCCTTAAGGCTTGAACAACCTTATAGGAGCTCACTATTGGTTCTCCATATGGTGGTCTTAACCTTCTAAGGTGATTTAGAGGTTTGCAACCATCCAAGTGGGGTCCCAATAGGAGTCAAGAAGTAGTTGAATTGTTAGAGGGTGGGTCCCCAATTCTCGTCCTCTAGGATAATCAAGAAGAAGTCCTATGGCTAGATCCTAAGCACTAAGAAAAAGGAAAAGACCTCACCAAAAAAGAGGTCAACAATGAGTTGATTAATTGTTTAATGGGTTAATTAGTGATTTAATGAGTTAATGTTTTGGGTATGATGGGTTTAATGGGTTAGAACTAATATGCTAAGTGGTGCTTAGTGGGTGAATTAATAGTTTAAATGGTTTAGGGTTCATGGTTTAATGAGTTAAGTGGAGTTTAGTGGATTAATTAATGGGTTTAGTGTTACATGTAGGTTTCAGTTTAGTGTACTAATAGTGTAGACTAGTGTTAGTGTGGGTTAATAGGTTAAGTTAATAGATTTATAGGTTAGTTTTGTGCTTAGTGTGCTAGGTTAATGTATCATTTTAGGGTGGTTTTGTGGATTAAGATTTAGATTAGTGTGTGTTTAATGCTTTAGGCTCTAGGTTAGGGTGTGTTTAGTGGATTAAGTTTGAGACTAGCGGGTGTTTAGTGCATTAGGCGCTTGGTTAGAGGGAATTAGTGGATTAATGTTTAACTTAGTGGGTGTTTAGGTTTTAGTTTAGCATGGGATGGGGGAAAGAGTTTCAACCAAGGCAAAAATGGAGGGAAAAGACTTTGTTATATGTAACAAAACAATTAAATTATTTGAGATTCAACATACACAAGTTAAATTAAGTTAAAGCCCTATGGTTTATGATAAAACATTTAACATATACATAATACAAGTGTTGACCTTACTTTTATGAGGACCCCAATAGACAAGAGAGATCTTGAGTCATTTGCACTAATTCAGGATCCCCAGACACCTCTTCAAAGAGCTAATGTTCACTACAATCATTAAATGCATCCAAAAAGGAGGTTTACAAATATTGACCCCTTTGAACTCATCCAGGGTTCCTTAAAACCCTAAAATTCAATTAACCTCAATATACCCTTTTTGGAGTTAAACCATAATGACATCCTGAAATGATCAGATCAACAATGACATATTTTGATTTGATTAACACTTGGCCAAAAGGTCACCACATGGACCATTTGGTCAACCCTTGATCCAAAGGTCATCATATGGACCATTTGGTCAACCATAGACCTAAATTGGTTAAACTTGGTCAAAATGGTTAATTTTGGACCCAATGAATGCCACACTGACCATCTGGTCAACTCTAGACCTAATTGGTCAAACTTGGTGAAAATGGTCAATTTTGGACCCGATGACCACCACATTGACCATCTAGTCAACCCTAGACCTAAATTGGTCAAACCTGATCAAAATGGTCAATTTTTGATCCAATGACCACTACATTGACCAACTGGTCAACCCTATACCTAAATTCATCAAACATGGTCAAAATTGTCTATTTTGGGCTCAATGACCACCACATTGACTATCTGGTTAACCCTAGACCTAAATTGGTCAAACATGACCCCTTGATCAACCCAAAACACCAAAATGAATAAATATGACCATTTGGTCAACCTAAACACTAAAATGGATCAAACCAAACCATTTGATCAAATAAAGCTATTGAATAGCCTTCCATGACTCACTCAACCATCACATAAGTAAGTCACCTTGATCAACTTCAGACCTAAATTGGTTAACCATGGTTAACCTTGGTCAAACTTAGTCAATTTTTTACAAAATTTAGTCTTTTAATCAAATTATTTTGTTCTTTTAATTAATTAGTCATTTAATTAATTAGACAAAAAGAAATTAAAGATCATTAGATCTAGGATTTAAATCCAAAATCATGGTTTAAACTCATAGCAACATACACCTATGGGAAACCCATTAAATGGACCAAGCCACCATAACCAATCCTATGACCAAATAAGATCAAATGGTCAACCCCATAAGTTCAACCTAATTAAGTGTTTAATTAATTAATAAATTAGTTGATTAATTAAATCACCAAATTACCTCATAAAGAAGCTTTAGTCTAAAGGCTATACATGGAAGACCTAGCCCATGCATGAAAGCCCAAGCCCGAAGCTCCTTCAACCTTTGACTTATGAGTCACCCATGACCCATGAGTTGCCATGACATGCCAAGACCCATGAAAGACCCATGAGTCCATAAATTTTGTCCTTAGTCCAAGGTCATCATGAGGTCATTATGGAAGAAGGAAGGAGGTGTCATTCCTTCATGAAATTGTTGGAGGAAGACATTGTGAAGTCATCGCCCACCTCACTCTTCACCCAATGAGGAAAAGAGATTACTCAAACCAATCTCCTCACCATGATTAAGTTCATTATAACTAAGCTATGGAAGTGAGGAAAGGGGATCTTAGGTTTCATTGGGCCCAATCTCAATTTGAAGCCTGAGCCCCGATTTTGGCCCATGACCTAAACCTAGCAGGCCAGCAGCTCAACCCCAATTGGCCGCAAATCTTTTCCTAGGCCTTCCCCCCCCCACCCCCCCCCCCCAACATCCCCACAAACACTCTAGCAGTTGCCCCAAATTTTAACCTAAACTCCACCGAGCCTGGCAAGCAAAATACCTTAAATTAGCAGAAAGCTGACCTAATAATCCAAAGAATGGGCCCAGATCCGAAATTAGAGCCCAGGCAAGTTGAAAGCTGCTGTATCCCCCATAAACATTTTTCAACATTAATTTTACACCAATTTCAACCTTGGCCCAACCTTCCAATGAGATTATCCCAATTTCATTCACCTTGGCCCTTTACCTTTAAAATTCAACTGATTCTATAAATCACACCAAATTGATTCCAAGCCATTCATAGAGAAACATCCTAAACTAAACCCAACATTTATTTGGCATGTTATTTCACAAATTCTTCTCAAAAGTCCATTTTGAAATATAAAGGCCCACCCATTTATGCCTTTAAAAAGCCCATCCAAAATGATTTAAAAGCTGAACTCCATTCCAAGCCCACATGAGATTTCCTCTCATCATCCACATACAATTTAAAATCATTCCTAGTTCAAACTCATCATCCAATTATCCTAAATTAAGCCTCACATGTCAATCTCCCTAAAGTCATAAAAAATGCCAACATCCTTTCTCATACGAATGATCTAACTTTTCCACCAAACGAATGGAGCCATGAAGCCGTATAAGCCACATACAAGCCATGGAAGCCACTTTCCACCTCACCAAGCCATTAATGGCAGAGGAGGTTCTTTCTTAACCCTTCATTAAACCTTTTTAACCTCTGTTATGCTACACTCTAAACCATGCTTAGCCACCTCACCATGGATGGAGCTTCACCACTCCGATTCGGGCAGCCCCGAATGATACCTGGCCCCAACCGAGGTCATGGGAGGGGTGCACCCAACCCATTTGCATGAGTTGACCAAACCAAGCCTAAAATAGCCCTTTCATACCATTTAAATTAAACCACTTTACACATGTCTAAAGCCAATTGACTTCACCAAATCCCATTACGATCCCGAGTCGAGATGGTGACGCATCCCCCAGCCGGCCGGCCACCACGGCCGTGAAAACCCCATGGCCGAGAGCTCCATGTGAGCTAAAAAATTCAAAACTCACCTGCTGAGTTGTCCCAACCCCAATGGCCACTGGAGTCTTCTCCTCCTCCCCTGGCTTGGTGATCCCAGCCTTGAGCCCCCACAGGAAGCCCTGCCAGCCATTCTGACCCCCAAACAACTACCCCTACGTGAAGAAGGTGTTGAACCAAACCTTACCAAAACTGCGCAAAATCATTCAGATCCCTCTCCAGACATAGAGAACAAGTCCCCACTGAAATCCAGCCCTAAAACCCTCTACGTGAGTCTAATTTTGGAGTTGAAATTCAAGCCCAAACTAGGACACTTCACGCGATGAGCCAGAAATCTTGAATTGATTTCGGCTCTGCACCTTCACCGGACCAAGGAGAAGTTCCCCGGCAAAAGCCCCCTCACTAGGCCAGCCATTAGTTCGAGCCTCAAGCTTTGTGATCGGTCTTGGTCACTTTTGTACCTAGGCATTTCCACAGGCGAGACTTCCATGCGGGAGCTTGCTTGGACTCGATCGAAGGTGACACAACCCTCGGATCGAGGCTTCACTTCTCTGAGCAAGGTATGAAGACTCACTCTTCCTCCCGAGCTCCTGGAGATTCTCACGATTTAGTTTGAGTTGATTTCAATGCACCTTAACCGTATAGATGTGTTTGTCTCTTGAAGGCCGAATCGATAGAGTATAAGAACGTAAAATCCATGGAGAATCGAGTGAGATCTTAAGGTTTTAGTGTGGATGGTCACGCGGAGTGCACACCGGTCGGAAGCGATAACCGAAACCATTGGATCTCGCGTGTATCGACGGACGATCTAGATCAAGCCGGAGACAGCGCAATGGTACGTGAATGGCGGGTCTCGTAGCGGCGGCTCGGATGGCGGCGGCACGAATCACGAAAGCGATGCGTGACTTCGATCCGGACAAGGATGACACGGCGCCGAGTCGGATAAGTAGAAAAGTAGGATTTTTTTGGATTTATTTAAATACCAGAACTTCAAAAATTCATATCTTTGCATAGAAAAATCAAAAAAATAAAATAAAAATGCCTCTTATTAAGTGAACAAAGGAGAATAATGGAATAAATCAAGTTAATTGGATGAGTATTTTATTTTTAATAATTTATTCTTGTTTCCAATGTTTTGATTCTTTATTTGCATAGACAATTCACAATGGCATGAGACCATAGAGTTTTGAAACCTACGATCTTGGAGGAACATTCCCTGAAATTTTCAATGTCGGAGGCCATCTCTGTGAAAATTTATTGATTTTTCAAGTTCATGTCACTATTTTAAGTTATTTTAATTCCAATAATTAGCATGTTATAAAATAAATTCTAGGGAAAATTTGGTGGTGTTTCTTAGGACCGGGGACCATAGAAAAATATATTTTGAGTTAATTCATTCATAATAACTTTAATTGGCCTAAACTCCCGAAATTGATTAACCACGCACCAAATTGACTTGAAAAATAATTCTCGAATTGCTTTTTAGGGTCGGAAGGAACCTTACAAAAAATTTTGAAATCAATTTGGACTTGATTAACCCACCAAATGGATTGATTAAGCCTCATAAGCAAAATGGAAATTTAAAAATTCATAACTCCAAAAATACTTTTAAAAAATTCACGCAAAATGGTTTTGGAGCTTCTACGATATCGGGAGTTGAAAGAATTAAAATTGAAATTTTCTAAAAAGTTGATTTTTTCTGATATTTTAATATTTTAATAATTAAAAAATAATAAAAATCACAAAAATATTAAAAATTATAAAAATGTCGCATTTTGACTCTAATCGCTTAAGAACAAACCAAATATTTTTCCTAAGTCCCTAGGATAAGATATTGAATTTTAGGAAGCAATGTAATTTTTAATATTAAAAAATGAATTTTCAACCTTTTTCACTAAAAATAATTCTAATAAATCGAAGAAAAATCAGAAAATTATAAAATATGTTTCTCTGGACTCCTTGAGGTCGGAAATTTAAGAAAAAACTCTCAAATACATTTCCAATTTTTATTTTAAAATTATTTAATACTCTAAAACTCGAAAATAATTATAATAAAGAAAATATATGTAAAAATGCAAAATTGGTCAGATGGTTTTCTAGTCATTAGAAACATCCCATAATTTTCTTAAGGACGGATACTTTACCTTGGTCATGTTGTTGAATTTTCTTTATTTTATTTTCTACTAAAATAATTATATAAATAAATCAAAGTCAGAAAAATCACATTTCTCCTCTAATGTCTTAATTGACGTATGAGTGAGTGAAATAAAAATTTTAAATTCATTTGAACTCCAGTTAGTGAGTTATGAAATAAATAAATCTAAAAGAAAATAAAAGGTAATTAAAAATTTTAACCTGAAATTAAAACTTTTAGAGTTTAATCAAAATGGAGGAGTAAAATATTTTAACTTTCTCTTGGATAATGGTCAAACTTAAGTGAAATTAAAAGGGGTAGAAACCCATTAAACAATTTGAAAATATCAAAATGAAACTCTAATTAATTAAATAATTTAAATTTTGGAAAGAATATATTTAAAATTTTGGATTATTAAAATAGAGATATTAAGAGGATATTTATTCTTTAATTTAAAAATCCCTAAATAAGTCATGACTAAATATTTAGTTCTTAATTAAAGATTAAAATAATAATCCAAATTAAATAAATTAAAAATTAAAAAAGAGGATAACCCTTAAATGAATTAATGCTTAAAGTAACCCAAATGGTCAATAATTAAAATAAAATTTAAAATCTTGAGTTAAATTAAATTAAATTAAATTAAATTAGTAAAAGTTTAAATTAAATTAAATTAACACCTTAACGAATTAAATTAAATTAAATTCAAAATATTGAGAAAGTAAAATTAAATTAAATTTAAAAGTCAAATTAAATTTAAATTGAATTAAAATTAAATTAAATAAAATTAAATTAAATCAATTAAAATTAATTTAAATTAAATTAAAATCACTTAACAACGAGCCTAAATAAAATCTTTAAGAGTTAAAATCGAAAACACATCGACAATTTGGCTCTCTTTCTATCTAAATAAATTTAAAACATAAACATCAATCTGAAATACTAAGATAATTGAAAGTGTAAAAAATTTCAAGTTAAATCTAAAATAATTTAGTTATTCCAAACTTTAAATTATTAAATTAAAACCTCATAATTAAAATTAAATCACTTTAAATCATTAACTCGGAAAACTTAAATTAAGAATGATTAAAATTCTCAACAACTGACTTCTGCCTTAAAAGGCTTTAATTATTATAACTCTTAAATAGAGTATTAAGTGAATCACTTCAGCTCATCAAATTAATCAAATACCCGGAGTTCAACGACGAGACAAAGCTTAACTAAACTCTGGATGATTAATTCACATGTCTCAAGAGCTAAATTTACTTGGACTCGAAATAATCCCAGAAGTATTGAAAAGATGTTTATGACTCGTCCTAAGCACTTCCTCAATATAGTATGGGATGTTTAGAAGAACGATTGAATTTAATTGTTCTTTGATAGAAGAAAGTAAAATCGCAGGCATGGCTCTGTAACCGAAGCGTCATAAGGTATTGTGATAGGATTAGAATTTGGTAGACGACGAAACTCTTCCTTAGCTTTTAGTACTTGTTGATATTTAAATGCCTTAACATGTATTTTAAGTGCAGCTTGGGATGGCCAGAAGACCCTCCGGGTACGCTTTTATTTTATTGCAATTTACTTACATGCACCTTTTTACTTTCTACTTGTGTTAAATAAGATTGTTGCATGAAAATTGAAACCTATGAGATGATCCCTGAACTGAAGCCGTAAATTAAAATGCCTAGATAAATTCTACACAGCAACAAAATAACAAAACAACTGAAAATTTAAATGCAACGAGCAAATAAAACTCAAATTATAGCCAGAATTAAAGAAAATCTGATTGAACCAATTAGAATACCTCGGATGATGTAACCCATGTGTTGCTAACGAGATTTCAGAATCAATGAAAGTATTGAACTCATTCAATTGATTTAGCAAATTCATCTGGACTAAATTAACAGATTAAAATGAAAATAACGAAATTGTAGGGATAAGGCAATGGGATCTCAATGGATACATTTGGCTATTTCGTTGTTTTAATTAAAATATTAAAAAACACTTGGATTTTTAAAGTTTCTCTCTAAACAAACATACATATATCTCCGATTTGTGACTTCCGCTAAACCTACACTAACAACGAGAGCTTGGAGCATGGTGGGCGACATGGCCATCGTCATCGTAGCCGGAATCTACTTTAGGCCAATCTTCACTGATTTTAAACAACAAAATCATAGGACTTCGAGGGTAGTTTTCTTAGTGCAGCTCTAATCCTGTTTTTTGTTAGGCATTTGAATAATCATATTGTACCCAAATTAAGCCCTAGCAAGTCATAGTCAGTAGTCGTTACGTGTACAAAAAAATAGCATTTGTTGTATGATTATGTCATACAAATATAATTCCTAATTAATTAAAATTGGCAAGGTGAAACATTAGTAAATTTAAAATCTAAGCCGAACAATAGGATATAGTTGGGAAGTTACTTTGGTAACTTCTTGGATCCGGCTCTCTCTTCTCTTGCTGGACTCTTAAAATAAACTTGTTCCAAATTTAGTGATCCTATTGAAATTTCCTAAAATCCAATCCTTTGAAAACCTTCGCTTTGAAATTCTTGAGAACAAAACCGTGATCTTTATCGAGAGTTTTCTTAAATGATTCCTGTCATTTAAGATGTAATTAACTATGGGGTTTGCCCCCATAGGGAACTGGGACGGGTAATATAAGCACATTTATTCCTTTATATTAGCGGGGGAACATGAGCTTATAAAAATTGGTTAACGAGACCAGCAGGGATAATATAAATCTTCTAGTTCATTTAACCGAGCCCATCATCAAGCGATTGTGTCTATTCTTCGGGATAGAACCGGTTTATGATACGGTGCTACGTTGCTCAGCTGGGATGTAGAGATTAGTTTGATTTGATATCTTAAAATTTTCAAACTTAAAATTATTTTTCAAAAATAAATTACCGCATAAAAAATATGCCTATATTTAAATAGAATTTAAATCTAAAATTCACGAAGCAAATTTCCATAGGTGACCCCTTTTAATACACTGACTTCAAAAATAAATAGTACAATTTCTGGCGACTCAGTAAAAGTTGAGTTCCTCTCCATTTTGATCGGATGGTTTTGCTTTCATAAATCAAGGTAGAAGTGTATCCATGTCCCTAGTGAACCAAACTATCATTCTTAGTTGGAATACCTCGTTCATTACATACTTGAGCAGTATGGCCGACTCCTCAGGATTTAGGAGCCTTGTTTAGGTACCCTAAGCTGGAGGGATTCAGGGAATACTTTCCCTGCTTTTGAAGTCCTGGGGTGGACTCCCACTAGGTGTTAGTTTAGGAGCGGCCTTTGATTGAAAGTCACTTACTAGACTTTCTCTTCTGCCTAAATTCTAAGAATTGTTTACTTCACCTTTTTATAACCTTTTTTCCTTTAATCGTTTTGTTTAAACAAAGAACCATATGCAACAACCTTCTCTAATAAACAATCTCTTTTAAAAATCAAAAATACACTAAGATAAATGAAAATGTGTTCAGACTCTTTCTTTCGTGTCCTAAACTTTCTGACGAAATGAAGCATACTTCAGGTGACATTCGGAATCTGCCTACTGACAACTACTGAAGTTAATCTTCCTGTACCAATGGAATGGACTTACGTTTTACAAGGATGAGCTGCCCACAATGGAATCATCCATTTCGGACAAGGATTCGGCAACACAAATATCAAGTTAGCGGCGTCACTCTCGTCGCACTAATGGACAAGTGTCGAGCGAGAAGCCCGTAGTGAGTTCAACTTGAAGTCGGCGCAAAATTCCCTCCCCTGCCAAAGGGTTCGAGCTGAAAGAGTACTCTTGTTCATGGGAGGAGTGACCCCATCTCTCACCCCCACCCGGTCTAGTCATCTCTTTTTACCACGAACACGCGGCGGAAGGAAGAAGTCGAGTACGGTGGGCATGCCCAGGTGGAGGGTTACGGATTTTGCTACGTGCATCTATTTTTGAGATTGGGTCGAGTTCAAGGTTGCACCCCTAACTCGGACTCGAAGGAAATAGAAGTAGAAAGATCGCCAAGATCGAAAGACGAAGGCTATTTGAAGTTGCTTTTCTAGAAGAAATTCTGAGAAGAAGAAGCACTGAGTATATACCTCTATTGAAGGGAGCAGGTTCACCTCTCTTTGCCACATTAGATGAAAATGTCGTAGGATCATATGCATACCCCGACACCGCGTACTACAACAATTACAAAAGGAAAAGAGGACAAGACTACGCCGTTGCTCGGCTAAAGCTGTGATAGAATGATTGACAAGAAAAGAAAGATGCCACGTATTAGAAATCGCAGAAGGATGGGACGGGTGCCGGCTAAATCCCGCCTCGGACCGTGAATAGAGCCTATTCTTGCCACGAAGAAACCAAAGAAGAAGATAAAAGCCAGATTTACCCGTTGTTGTATCGGGTACGCAAATTAGGGAGGATACCGCCTTCCAGGCATATAGCCGTGACCATCCGGTCCTAGGCTTCCGCTCGAAAATGGTATGGCGACCTACTGCGCGAGCTAAGATGAAAACAATGTCTGAGAAGAAAAGTCTCATCGGGAGACTTGAATAAGAAGAAAGTCTTCTTGCTGATAAAGGGACTCCCGAAGGAAGTTTATGACCGCCCGGCATGGAAACCCAAGCTGCCGAGACACTAACGGAAAAGGCCACTAGAGGATGCCATGGACAAGTTAAGGACTGACATCTGAAGGTTAGGAAAAGAAAACTAGAAGATGAAGTTGATTCATCAAATTTATGAATGTAGTATGTTGAAATCAACATGGTCGAAGCCGCGAGCATCATCGGCTTCACGGGTTCTCGGCGAAATTGCCGAAGAGATGAATAGGAAGTGATGAGAGCACGACTTCAAGAGAAGGATGATACAATTTCGAGTGGCAAAGAGGATGGAAGAGATGGGCACACGCTTTAGCCGCTCTCCGGAGTCGGGTTCGACCTCATAAAGAAGCACCCCCGAGAGATCATCCATATTGTAGATGGAGGAAAAGAGATCACATCCGTCAACGAGAGACGAGCCACCAAAAGAAGGATTCTACAAAAGCATGACTCCAGAAAAGGACATTAAAAACATGGTAGAACAGCGGTGCGAGAAGCCCTAGCACAATCTAAGAGTGGAGCATCTATTCGGACGGGTAGACCTTGCCGAAGGAGTTCAATGTTGATCCAATACCCGAAAGGCTTCGCTAACACCTCTGTTTAAGACTTTTGATGGAACGAGAAACCCCCGGCAGCATGCTCTGGCACATTGTCTTGTAGTTGCTGCAATGCCAGTGGGAGTGACACTTTCTACTCTTCGATCGATTCGTAAATGATGTCGGGGATTGCCTTTTGGGCGAGAAGGAGTGGCGAGCAGTTCGGTAAAGACCTTTCGGAACTGAGAATCTCTTCGTTAAGCGGTTTGCACAGGCTCTGCACCATCACTATCGACAATCTAGTGGTGGAGCAACGAAGCCATGGGGCAATTAAGTTATATACTTCAATGGAGGAATTTAAGCATGATGTGACACAACCGAAACAACATGCGGTCGGCATCTTGCTCAAGAGTATCCATGGCCGATGGCTTTTCTCATAAAGTTTACAATCAAGGCTTTCGAGAAGTTGCTTAGCAAGGCCAGGAGCTTGCAAGAGCTAAACAGTTAAGTTTATGAACAAAGACCGATAATGACGCAGAAGACATTTGAAAATGCGAAATCATCGCGGCGGTAGATAAGGAAAAGCAGCCAATTCGAGATACGGCCCGAGTGCGGCCCACCGGCCTAGTTACCAACCACCGCAACGGACTTACCAACAACCACCACGGATCTATCGGCCTCGGCGGGGTATCGACGGCCTCGGCGGGGCTATCATGACCTCGTACGGTATCGGTCCCTCGGCATTATGAACCAGCGCACCGTTCATCGTGTACCTTAAAGAACTTCTAAATGAGAGAATATCCATTCAAAACTGAAGCAATAGCGAAGATGTTCCTTAGATTAATAAAGACACCGGATTTTAAATTTTGCAGGCAAAGAAGGCCGGAGAGTCGATAAGAAAGATCATCCGAGCTGTGCCCTTGCCACCGGACGCGGACACAAGATGAAAGTTGCATCACTTTCAAGTGCGCTTGATGACAATCTCCGAAACGGGGAACATAACGATCCCAAAGGAATACATGAAGGAACCCCGGAAAGGAGTTCCGTGATATTATTTCAACGGATCCCATTGTTAGATAGACCGTCTACATTGATGGATGGAGTACCATACGGACAAAGTCTTCGAAAATTTTGGATCACATCGGACAGCCGGTATGTGCTTCAACTCGAGTTTGAAACTGTCGAGCCGACACTATCACTTGCGATTGAAGAACCGCCCCGGAGAGGGCAAGATCGAGTAGAGAAGAAAACCGAGGCTCAGAAGGAGGTAGACCCCGAGCTGCTTATATCCTAGGATGGTTGTTTCGATTCGGGGGGAGAAATCCCTCGAACTCCTGACTACGTATGATTATACGATTTGTCCGGCGGGATCTTATAATGATAAGGGTTATGGTGTTGGCTACGTTTTGTACATTTCTAAAGGTCGTAACTAGAGACAACCGGCAATCCGGATCTCGATTCCCAATACAAATAACGATTCTCAAATCATACATAACCTCGATGACCACGACGAAGAAGATGTTCACAAAGGAGGCTGAAAGCTTGACAAGCAACGAGTCCATTTGTGAATTCCGAGAGCTCGATCGCGATAAATTAGAACCATCGGACAGAACGCCGGAGAAGAGCCGGTTGTTCCGATTCGAGAGAACCGGTAAATTTAGAAGAGATAACGAAGTCGATCTAAGAAGCGGAAAAGTTCTACCCCGAGAATGGGTCCGAAAGGATGAAGGAAAGCGGTGGTTGCTCGGGAAAGTCGGCCCGGCGGAGAGCGCATTCGGGATGAAGCCGAGGAACATGGTAATAAAGTGGACTACAACGTGCTAGCCCATCTTAGGAAGCTACCAGCCAAACTAAGCATATGCGACGCTTTGATCTGTCAAAGGAGATGAGGGAAGCTCGATCGAGCTTTACTTGATCCGAGAGATTTGTTTAGCTCGAGTGTCCGGTGATTCCTTCAACGAAGTTTGCTCGTTAAAAAACGGCGAGGTGTTACCTTCACGGACAATGATCTGTGCGGGAACGGTGATCACAACCTCTAGTTATACATTTCGATCCAACGATGAAGTTTACGCTCTCCGGAGTGTTGGTTGATCCGGGGAGCATCCAATCAACATAATGAATCTTCGGACGCTAACATATTTGGAAATTGATGCTCGTGAGCTTGAATGAGACAAGGATGTTGATAGGCTTCAATCAAAAAGGAGAAAGAGCTCTTGGATCGATAACACTACTAATGAAGACTGATGATTATAAAGACAACCGCAAAATTTCACATAATTCGGATTGCGAGACATCGTTCGAGCGCTCTGCGGGTCAGCCATGGATCCATGAAAACCGGATAATTACGGGATCGTCTACACTTTTGATGCATAAAGTATTCGAAGGAGGGGAACGAGTGCATCAAAGGTGATTTGCAACCGTTCTCCAGGTGCACGAAATTGGAATTCATGAAGATCTGACCTACTACGCGCCTCCGAGAAAATAATAAAACCTTAAAATCTTATACGAATGAAGCAAAAGAAATTCGAAGCGATGAAGAACACAAAGTTCTAGTCCAACGATTACTCACCACTCCCTTACGGCGAGATGGTGAAGATTTCTCAAACTCACCCGAGGTCGGCGGGAACGAGACGTGGAAAAACGTTGGAACGATTGGACAAAAGAAACCAGTCATCGATGTTGATTGGGAGAATAGTTCCGAAGAAGAAGAAGTAATTGAGAAAGAAGCGACGTGACAATAAGTCGAAGGAACCACAATTCAAGATTTCTCTCGAAGATGAAAAGAATGAAGAATATAAATCAATACAAGAAGATTAACCATTATGTACATACTATGACCACGACCCCGATCCATTCTAATAAGATCGAGATATGGTGAGTCGAGAGTGCATGGTGGTGAGGTGTTGGCGATTAAGTTTCGCAAGAGTCTTCTTCTTCCAAAGCGAAAAAGATGTACAATTTGAAGATGTTACCTCTTCCGAATTAATGGAACTACCTTTTGAGTGAATGCTTTCTCCGCTTGTGTTCGAAATTTGAATTGACATAGAGTCTTACCTCGACGATGGATAAAAGTCGATCGAAATTTTGAAAAATAATGGAATAATGCGGTCGGCCTCCCAATTCAAAACATGGTCTCTGATTCGACATAGTAGGATCCCGATTGATGATACGGGATTTGCTTTGTTATCCTTGCAGACAACCTAATGAAGGCAATTTGGAAGCCTTAGAAGATCTCGAAGATCTACCCGATCGAAGACGCTCCGCTGGGTCGAAGAAGAAATCGAATCTACGATAGACGAGTTAACGAAAGTTAACTTAGGTACTAGCGAAGAACTGAGCCCTACCTTTGTTATCTCCTTACTCAATAAAGAAGACTCCAAAGACATAATCAAGCTATTAATGGAGATTCGAGACTGTTTGGCAGGTTACGACGGAAATGCGGGGGATTAGCTCCGAGTTGCGATTCGCGAGGGCTGGGAGTGGATCCTACTTCCGTTCCGTTGGAATGACTCCAGAAAAATGCGTCTAGAGGGGGTGAACAACAAGTAATAGCCGAAGTTAAGAAGCTAATAAACGCTAAGTTGTCGTGAAGAACAATATCCAACTTGGTTAGCCAACGTGGTACCATTTAAAAGAAGAATGGTCGGGATGAGTCTGCGTGGATTTAGGAGATTTGAATAAAGCATGTCCTGAGATGAATTTCCACTACCAATCCAGAGCGATGATCGACATCGCTTCGACGCATGAAATCTTCTCATTTATGGATGGATGCGTCAGGATACAACCAGATAAAGATGGCACCGGAAGACGAAAAGCTCACGGTATTCAGACGCTGATCGGAGTGTGATGCTACACATTAATGCCATTCGGACTAAATAACGCAGGAGCAACATACCAAGAGCGATGACGAAGATTTTGATGATCTCATTCACAACCTAGTCGAGTGCTGCGTGGATGATGTGGTCATCGAAATAAGCCAGAGGAAGATCACGTATGATTTGAAATTGTTTCGAGCGACTAAGACTATTTAACCTTAAGATGAATCCCTTAAAATGCGCCTTCGACGTCACCTCCCGGGAAATTCTTTGGTTTTTGTCCGACATCGCGGAATTGAGATCGATCCGGAGAAGATTAAAAGCTATTTTAGAAATGCCTCCTCCGAAAACATTGAAGCAACTACGATCCTTTCGAGGAAGTTGGCATATCTTCGACGCTTGTCTCGAAGTTGTCGAGGGTAGGTGTCGGGCCTTCTCGGCATTGGTTAAAAGGACACAAATTCGTTTGGGATGCGAAAAGCCAGCGGGCTTTCAAGGACGTTAAGAAATATTTATTGACACCTCACATCTTAGCGACTTCGATCTCGGAGTGAGCTAGTTGATATTTTATACCGTGGCTTTAGACGATTCTCTCGGGCCACAGCAGCCCAGGTCAATGATGAGGGAAAAGAAAACACTTCCTCTATTACCCTCGCCGTTGTCTAATCCCGGCCAATAGAAACCTCCTTCCGATTGAGAAGCACTATTTTGGCCACGATCTTCGCCCCTCAGCTCGGGCATTACATGATTTCTCATAAAGTCAGCTTATTTTGAGAGTTAATCCGTTGCAATATTTGATGACCCGACCGACGCTTTCTGGCAGACTTGCCAGGTGGTCGATGATACTGTGCAATTCGACATAACTTTCGTTCATATTCGCGTAAAGGGACAAGTCCTAGCGGACTTCCTCATGCACACCCTTCTTTGGCCCAGTTCGCCTCACCAGACGGTTACTGTGAGCAGATAATGAGCCTAGAAGACCTGATGATCGATGTTAGGAACTATGCTTGACGGTGCATCCATAGCACAGAAGGACAAAGAATTGCAAACGATAGTGCCGGTAAGGCAAGAATCGGACTAATCTTTATAACGCGGAGCGGGGAATGTTAAGATACATCTACCACTTAACAGAACCGTGTACCAACAACGAGGCAGAATACGAAGCCCTTATAACAGGACTGGAATTAACCATTCAGATGGGAGTAATAGACATCAACATCTACTGAGATTCTCGGTTGATCATTCGACGAATCCTTAGGACGATCTGAAATTTTAAAACGGAGCTCGGCGGTACTTTCGGTACGCCATGAAATTGGCAGAACAAATTCTAAACGTAACAATCGCAAGATTCCGGAAAGAATATGCTGCTCTCGCCGATGCATTAGCCCGCCTTGCAAGGAGTTTGCCTGCTTAACCGGGATGAGTGATTGAGTGTGGAGTTCGAGGACGGCCCGGGTCCTATCACGGCTCGACATGGATACAATACATAAATTGGAAAAGAAAAGCAGAAGAAACAATTGCAACGATAGAAAATACGAGAAGATTGGCAGCATCCATTAATAGACTACTTTCGGACGAGAAACACGACGATAAGTCGTTAGCCCATCGAAATCAAAGAACTCATCTTACGCATTAATAAACAATACATTATACAGAAGGTCTTTTGATCAGATGTGGCTAAGATGCGAGCGGAGTCCGAGGCTCATGAAATTTTTAAAAGTGCATTCGGGACTTTGTGGCGCTCATCGGTCGAGGGCCGAAAATGAAAATGAGGTAAAAGACTAGGGTAGCACGGCCCTCGATGATGACCGGTTGTATGAAAGTTTCAAAAGCTGTCACCGAGTGCCAAGTGCACGGGTGGTTCACCAACCTCCAGATGTGCTACATCCGACAATCGCTTCGTGGCCATTTGAGTGTTGGGGCTTGCAGAATATAGTGGGTTCGATAGAACCGCCTTCTTGAGAGGACATCAGCTTCATTTCTTGCGGCTACGGACTACTTTTCTAAATGGCCGGAAGCTATCTCACTCGGAAAGTGAAAGGCACACCACGTGCTAACCAAGTCGTCTACCGTTTTGGGGGTACCGCGCGGGATCATTTCAGATAATGGTGCATTCAAAAGTACGAGATCAACGATTCATCGAAGACACGGGATCGATTGGCGATACTCAACGATCTACTACCCCGAGAAGCAGCTTGACTTGGCCTAGGCACCCCAATAAAACTCTCGATTTCAAATTTTTAAAGAAAACTTTGGACGACAATAAGAGAAATTAGGACGAGAAGAGCACGACGGACGGTGATGAAAATCGGTGGCCGAGCCACGATCCGGCGACGATAAAAAGAAAGCGACGCCTCTCATGCAACCGGAGAAGATAAGAAAGTTAAATTAGTGGTTGCCACAACGAGGAAGGAGTAGGCTTGTCGGTGATGACGCACCCGCCGAGAATTCAAGGGGGTAGAGCTACTCTCACTGCTACCGAAGAAATAAGAATCGTCGCATTCGCGAAATGTTGACGAGTTAACGGAAGATCAACATAAACAAACGAGTGGATACGGAATTAACAAATGCTCAAGGAGACCGGTTCGAGACCGGAAAGAAGAAAGTCAACTCCAAGAAAGTCGGAACGGTCAAGAAGTGCGAGAAAAGCGAAGGAGTCGGTACCTCGACGCCGAGCAGGTGCGGATCCAGAAAGAGTCTTGTTGCGAAAGCAACCGGGAGGATGTCCTTGCAGAGACTATCCCGAGGAGCCGAGACATGCGAAGAACGTGTTGGGGTTGAGCCATACATCCCGCGGTATGTTACTAGACACCGAGGACTTCGGATAATCTAGGGATACGAAATTTCGGAAAATGCAACTAGTTGAGAAGAAAACCTTTGATTACTTTGAAAGGGTGGAACAAGAGGGTCAACATCTTGGAAGGCCTCGAGCTGCATACGGATGTATTCTCGGATTAAGAGCAACACCAAATTGTAAGATTGCATCCTCGAATTACGAGGAAAATGGAGCCCGAGTGGCCGCACGAGAGAAAAGACTGTCGAGAACCCGAATGGATGCAGGGAAAAGGAAGAGTTACAATCCAATGCGGATGTTGCTACAATTTTGCCATAGACGGAAAAGGAAATCCACCCGGATAGTGCGTCGTAGTGAGGTGGATCCTATGCCAAGAATCATTAAGAGAATGGTGAAAAGGATGATAACATGGAGGGTATTGCACAAGTTGCATACCAAGCAGTGCATTATTAACATCTACGAGGAAGGTGAGCGCATACCTCCACATATAGACCATCATGACTTTGTTAGACCCTTGCACGGTGTCATTCGTCAGCAGTGCAACATGATGTTCAGATCTAACCTCACGGATTGCGGCCCCTTTGAGTTTCGAGGCTGAGTGGAGATACCACTACCGGTAGGTTCCATCATGGTGTTAAAAGGAAACGGAGCGAACGTTGTGAAGCATTGCATTCCGAATTTTTTGTGGAGCGGATCTCGGTTACTTTTAGAAGAATGGGACAGAAAAATGCCTTACCACTTTCAGACGGATCCAGGAATTGTAGAGTCTCCGGCCCTACGAGTTGTGAGTTACATGGGAAATAGCACACCTCGATACACATCCATGGCATTCACACTTAAGGGTGGCTTGGAAGGTGATGTTATTGCCCATGTTTCATACTATTCAGACATGGATTTTATAGACGCTTTGGATGGATCAACAAGAATCTTACACAATCCGTTTTGGTTACATGGATTGTATGAGACATTAAATTTACGAGGAAAATGTCATCATGATTCGTCCGAGTTGTATGATGTATTTTCAGCAAGTTGGAGATAGAAAACGACTACGTCATATTTTGCCTTCACCTTTTTTTTTGTGCAAATTAGTGAGGAACGCCATTTAGAGTTAAATGAACATCGAACGAAGAACATAAAAGAAAAGAAAATAAATGAGAACTTTTTCTAAAAATCTGAATATTAAAATGAACTTCAAATTCACATGAACACTAAATAAACAACAAAAACAAAATGGGATCGTTAAAGGACAAACAAAACGAATCTAAACTCGAATTGAATTTCAATCTCAAACCTCTGATTCGAACCTTTCGAGTTCTTTCCTCCATCGAAATTTGTTGGAAACTCATTTTGAAATTTGAATATTCTCTTCGACTTATTAGAAGTCGAAGTCTTTTCAGCTTGGTACGCTTACCGAGTTCCTTTCAATTCTCTTTCCTACGCTGTTTTAGAAGTTGACTAGTTCTACATTGACACGGAGCCACGAACTTTGTTCAATTTGGTTCCGATGGCATAAGACTTAGTCCCTCTTCATACGAGATAAATTTCCGAGGCTGGTACGAATTCCGGTTCTCTTCCTTCGAGTCGGTATCAAATTCCGACTCTCTTTTGAATTGATACAAGTTCAATTCTAAATTTCGAGGACGTACAAATTCCAGTTCTCTTCCTTCGAAATTCGGTACCAAATTCTGACTCTCTTTTGAATTGATACCAAATTTAAATTCTAAATTTCCGTGACTGGTACCAAATTCCAGTTCTCTTCCTTCGAGGTCGGTACCAAATTCCGACTCTCTTTCGAATTAATACCAAATTTCAATTCTAAATTTCTGAGACTAGTACCAAATTCTAGTTCTCTTCCTTGTCGAGTCGATGCAAATTCCGACTCTCTTCAATTGATACCAAATTTCAATTCTAAATTTCCGAAGTGGTACCAAATTCCGGTTCTCTTCCTTCAAGGTCGGTACCAAATTCCGACTCTCTTTTGAATTGATACAAAATTTCAATTCTAAATTTCTGGTAGTACCAAATTCCAGTTCTCTTCCTTCGAGTCGTGCAAATTCGAACTCTCTTTCGAATTGATACCAAATTTCAATTCTAAATTTCCGAGGCTAGTACCAAATTCCGAGTTCTCTTCATCCGAGTCGGTACTAAATTCCGACTCTCATTCGAATTGATACCTAAATTCCGATTCTGCTTTCTCGAACTGGTACCTAAATTCCGGTTCTCTCCTTTCAAGTCGGTACCGATTCGACTCTTTCGAGATCGATACCTAAATTTAGATTCTCTTTTCAGGTTTGATACTTAAATTTCAAATCTCACTTTCCTCCGAGAACTCCGGTACCTAAGTTACGAGTTCTCATCCTTTTCCGTCGATACTTAAACTCTGATTCTCACTCGAGGCATGGTGCCTAAATTCCAGTTCTCTTCGCAATCCCGAGGTTGAAACCCGGAGTTCAGTTGTTCTCACATTTCAAATCCAAATTTCAAATTCAAAATTTCCTTGGAAATTCAGTTTTAAATTAAAACTTCAGTCAAAGTGAAACTCGAACAAATCGAAATCTAAACTCATACATGTTGAAACTTAAAATTTTAAAATACAAAATGTAATCTAAATCGAATTCTAGATCTTGTGATTTGGAGTTCACCTCCTTTCCATTCCCCGGCGAGTTAGGAGTCTCGATCTTGGAAATATCTACAGTACTCCTCGATTGGAAATTTTTCTATTTCATCCTAAGTTTGTCATGGATATCTGTGTTGGTTTTATTGAATGACTCGGTTAACGCCAATATGCGCAGTGTGTAGTTAGCACACCACTATTGGGGGTCCATTTGTAAAACACCTGGAATTTGGTGAGTTCTTTACTTCTCTCTTTAGTACTTTAGGAGGATACAGCACTTATGCTTTTCATTTGACTAATCTTAGAGGACTAGAAATGGAACCCACCATTTAAAAATTCAAACTACTTCTTAACTCTACAAACCCCACAAGAAACGGTGCCTGCTTAGACCCCTAATCACCTAGAGGATTGAAATGAATGTGGAGTTTAAGGGATGAGTTCCACATAGGACTTTTTGGCCTTAGGAATATCTGAGTGGCCTGGTACGGTGAGGGTTGACTTGCACATACACTACACTCTCACACACATTCCAAGTCCTAAAACCACACTCTCCACCCAACTTGACTTCTAAGCCTCATGTAGGTAATTCATATGGATGGTCCTTAACCACAAGCCCCTGGTAAGAGGGTTAGGAACAACTCAGTGAGGGGCTGCCTCAGTGAGTCCTTTCATGTATGGGCTTGATATGGCCGCATAATAACCAAAGTGATTCCATTTCCGCACACACTTGGGTAAATCTTCCTTTTCAAAATCTCAGTTTTTGACCTGAAGTCCCGAAACCACCAAACCCTCACAAAATGCCCGAAATGACCCAAAATTTGCAAAATTACCTAAATTACCAGGAATCCCTCAAGAATTAATCCTAAACACTTCCCACCACTCGAATTGACCATCTTTGACGAAAATACCAAAATTTCCAAAAATACACCTAAACCCCCCCAAAATTACCAAAATACCCTTTTACCCCAAAAATCAAAAATTCTAAAAATTCCCAGAAAATTCCAGAAAAACCCAAATATTCTAAATTTCATTTTTGTTCAACTACACCATGAACGTTTTCAGTTACCCCACTTTTACCAAAACCCCTAGTTGACCCATTTTTTAACTTAGTGAACCCAATGTCAAACCAAACCACCCCGATTGACCTCAATTTTGGTCCAATTCAATTTAAAAATTCAGTGTCTAATACAATATCAATTTAGACCAAATCCAAGTCAATTTGATTGACATTTGGGCCAGTTGCCTATGATCTAAACGCCGAAACCAGCCAACTCTGACCCAATTATTTGAATCTTTTCCCAAAGCCTTCCTAACATCTAAACAAAACTTTAACTTGAGTTGCCCAGAATTTGAACCTAAACTCCACAGAGCCCTAGCTTAAAAAACAAAAATCCCTTAAATTGACTAAACTGACCTAATCAAATGGGCCCGAATCCCCGAAATTAGAGCCCGACGAAGTTGAAAAACTCTTTATAACACTCCCATAAACATTTTCAAAATTAATTTTACACCAAATTCAACCTTAGCCCAACCTTAGCCCAAGTTAGCCAAATTTGGCCACAGCAGCCCCTTTACCAAAAAACCCCAATTCAACCCAATTCTGTCAAAATCGCACAGAATTGATTCGAATCATTCATAAAACATCCTTTAAACTAAACCCATTGTTGGCATAGTCTTCACAAAATTCACCATCAAAAAGTCCATTTTGAAATATAAAGGCTCACCCATTTAAGCCTTTTAAAAGCCCATCAAAATGATTTCAAAAACCCATCCGAAATGATTTAAAAAAGCCCAAAAATCCATTCCAAGCCCTTGAGATTTCCTCTCATCATCCCTTTAGTTAAATCATTCCTAAGTTTCAAACTCATCATCGAAATTATCTAAATTAAAGCCTCATGTCAATCTCCCCCTAAAGTCATCAAAAACACAACATCCTTTCTCATGCAAATGAGCTAACTTTTCCCTAAGCCAAATGGGCCATGAAGCCATGCATAAGCCACATACAAGCCATGGAAGCCACTTTCCACCTCACGAGCCAGTAGTGGCAAGAGGGAAGTTCTTTCTTAACCCTTTATTAAACCTTGCAACTCATTTACATGCTACCTCTAAACCATGCTGAGCCACCTCACCATGGATGGAGACTTCACCACTCCAATTCGGCTGACCCAAATGATACCACAAGCCCAAAACCAGGTCATGGGAGGGTGCACTGACCCATTTACATGAGTTGACCAAACCGAGCCTAAAATAGCCCTTTCCCATGCCATTTAAATCAAACCACCTTACACATGTCCAAAGCGATTGAGTTCATGGAAATCTCAGCCTGACCCCACTGGTCAAGATGGCAACCCCTGACCCTGGCCGGCCAGCCACGACGGCCACTTGAAGGGAAAACCCCATGGTGAGAGCTCCGTAGCAGGCTAAAAATTGGCTTCTGCGAAGTACATCGGTGACCTCTCATTTTTGATGGTCTCTTCTTCCTCCTTAGTACTTAGGATCTATCCATAGGCTTTTCCTTTTGACTAATCTTAGAGGGACTAGAAGTGGAACCCACCCTTTATAAATTCAAACACCTCTTGACTCCTGTGAGCCCCACGAAACGATTGGTGACCCCTCATCGCACTGAGGGTTGAGGGAAGCTCAGATGTGGAGGTTTAAGGATGAGTTCCATTTTATATGACTTTTTGGCCTTAGGATACCCTGGATGGCTGATGCAGTGAGGGTTGACTTGCACATACACTACACTCTCACACACATTCCAAGTCCTAAAACCACACTCTCGGCCAACTTGATTTTCCTGACTCATGCAGGTAATTCATATGGATGGTCTTTAACCCACTAGCCCTGGTCCAAAGGGGTTAGAGACAAGATGATGAATGCCTCGAATGAGTCTCTCATGGCTCATATGAGCCAATGTGAGCCGTGGAGCAACAGTGATTCCATTATACTCAAATTTGATCAATATTCATTTTTAAAATTTCAATATTTGACCCACAGGGCCCGGACACCCAGGCTTCTGAAATGCATTTTGGAGTACTACCCACGAAAATTTACAAAATTACCTAAATTACCCAAAATTTCTCAAAATCAGTCCTAACATTTTCCCCCACTCAAATTGATCATCCACTTGGCCAATACAAAAATTCCAAAAGTACCCCCCCGATACCCTCCAAGCTTTAAAATGCCCTTCTGCTTCCAAAAATCCAAATTCTAAAAGTTCCCAGAAAATTCCAAAAATCACAAATATTCCCAATTACATTTTGTTCAACTACACCATGGGCCAATTTTGCCAATTTACCCCATTTTTACTAAATCCCCAATTTGACCCATTTTTAAGCTTAGTGAACCCAGAAGTCAAAACCAAACCACCCCAATTGACCACAATTTAAATTCAAATTCAATTCTAAACTTCAATTTAATATCCTCAACATCAATTTGAATAAATCCAAGGTCAATTTGATTGAAATTTGAACCTAATTTAATTTGAAGGGCTAAGGCCCGATTTTGGCACATGACTACAAACCTGGCTTGAATAACCCAACTCGGCCCCCAATTGACCCCAAACCTTTTCTAAAACCTTCCTAACATCCGCATAAGCAAAAATAACTTGGTTACACAAAATTTGATCCTAAACTCCACCGACTAACCCAAAAGCCCAGAATCCCTTAAATTGACCTAAGCCGGAAACTTCCAACCGAATGGGCCCAATCCAAAAGTGAGGGCCTTAAAGTTAAAACTCTTTGTGACACTCCATGAACATTTATCAGCCGTCAATTTTACATCAAATCCAACTTTAGCCCAACCTTAAACTGAGATTATCCCAATTTGGCCTACCTTGGCCCCTTTACTGGCGCATTAAACGATTTAATTGAAATCATTTCATACTTGTTCCAAACCACTCGCATGACATATGCAACGATTGAACATTTATTTTTTGAAAATCCTTTACAAAATTTTCATCCAAAAGCCCATTTTAAAAAATCCGGAAGCCCACTTCCGTAAACCACTTTAAAAGCTTCCGTCCAAAACGGAATTCCAAAAGCCGAAAATGTATCTACTAAAGCCCATATGACATTTTCATTTGTCATCATTTAATCAAAATCATTCATTAGATTCCAATTCCATCATGAAATAAATCTAAATCAAGCATCATGCCAAAATACTCCTAAATTTCAAAAATCCCAAAATCCTTTTCTCCTTCTGCAAGTGGCCAAAGGCCATTCTTTAAGCCATGGCAAGCCTTGGAGCATACACAAGCCACATGAGAGCCATGAGAATCTTGGGATTGTCAACACCCCATAAGTGGCAAAGGAGGAGTGCCTTTAGCCACTCCTTAAGAGTCATTAACCATTCCCATGTCTCCCCCGCTCCAATAGCCGCCTAATTGTACTTGGATTGTGACTTGGCCCACCATCGAGGCGATCCGTGGCTTTCTCTTCGGCCCAAAACCCGGCCTTGGGAAGTCACCTAGCTTAATCCATACATTGGACCAAATTAAGCCAAAATGACCCTTACCCCATGCCATTTCAATCGACCTCCTTACACATGGCAATAGGCAATTACTTACCAAGCTGACCACGACCTCATTAATTGAGATGGTGACTTGTCTGGCGGCGAGCCACTTGGGTCACCGAAAACACCATGGCCAAGAGCTCCATGTGAGCCAAAATTTTCAATTCTCCCTGGCTGAGCTGTCCCAACCCAAATGGACACCATGAGCATTCTTCTCCTCCCACGAGCAGCAGATCAGCCTCGATTGCCACTGAGAGCCCTCTGACCACCTACATTTAAACACCACACCTCTCGGCTAAAGGAAGAGTTGAACCAAACCTTACCAAAAATCTGCAAAATCATTCCAGACTCCTCTCAGACATAGAACTTGATCCCCACAGAAATCAGCCCTAAAACCTCTCTGTGACCTCGATTTCACAAGTTAAAAATCCACCCCGAAAACGGACACTTCACGGTGAGCCAATCCCCAAATTGATTGATCACACACCTTCACAGAACTAAGAGGAGAAGTTCCCCAGCAAAAGCCCCCTCACCAGGCCAGCCATTGCTTCTAGCCTTCAAGCTTTGTGATCGGCCTTGGTCTTTCATACCGAGCCGATTCCCGGAGCCGAGGCTTCATCTTGGAGCTTTCCTGGACTCGATCGAAGGTGACACAGCTCTCGAATCAAAGCTTCACTTCTACGAGCAAGGTATGAACTCATTCTTCCTCCCGAGCTTCCAGCAATTCTCCTTTTTGTTTGGGTTAATTTAATAGCTGCAAACCATATGGATGTGTTCGTCTCTTCAAGGCCCGTCCATAGATCATAGAACACAAAAATGCCGTGAGAATCGAGTGAGATCTTAGGGTTTTAGTATGGACGGTCACGTGTGCACACCAGTCGTAGACGATGACTAAGAGCCGTTGGATTGTGCTTGTATCGAGCGAACGGTCGAGATCAAGTCGGACGGCGCAATGATACATGAACCGCGGGATGCGTGGCTGCGGCTTCCAGTGGCGGCGTCGAATGGGAGGCGACACGTAGGAAGCCGAACTGCCAAGGTTGATGCGGCGCCGCGTGGATAAGTAGATAAATTCCTATTTTCTGAATTAATTAAATACCCAGAACTTAGAAAATTCACAAAAATAAAATAAAAATACTCTCTTGCTCAGTGAATAGAGGAGAATAATGTGGAAAAGAAATCAAGTTAATTGGATGAGTATTTTATTTTTAATAATTTATTTACTTTTTTCAGCATTTTGATTCTTCATTTGCATAGATAATTCACCATGACATGAGACCATAGGGCTTTTGAAGCATCTGATCTTGGGAACATTCCTTGAATTTTTCAAGGTCAGAGGCCATCTCTGTGAAAAGTTATTAAATTTTCAAGTTCATGTCTTTATTTAGGGTATTTTAATTCCAATAATTAGCATGTTGTAAAATAAATTCTAGGAAAATTTGGTGATGTTTCTTAGGACCCCGGAAGGGACACGAAAAATATATTTTGAGTTAATTCATTCATATTAACCTTAATTTGCCCAAACCCCTAAAACTGAACTTTAATTAATTAGGGTTAACCACACACATCGAAATAACATGAAAACAATTCTCCCAATCTTTAGGATCAGAGAGACCTCACATAAAAATTTGGAATCAATTGGAAATGTTTTAACCCCACTAAATGGATTAATTAGAAGTCACTGTAAAATTAAACTTTAAAAATTTATAACTCCAAAAATACTTTTCAAAAATTCACAAAAATGGTTTTGTAGCTTCTCTGATATCAGAGGTTCAGAAAAATTAAAATTGAAATTTTCTAAAAAAGTTGATTTTTCACGTATTTTAATATTTTAATAATTAAAAAAATAATAAAAATCACAAAAATATTAAAAATCATAAAAATGTCACATTTTGACTCCTAATCACTTAGGAACAAACCAAATATTTTCTAAGTCCCTAGGATAAGATATTGAATTTTAAAGGCTTAATGTAATTTTTAATATTAAAAAATGAGTTTTAGCCTTTTCTCTAAAGCACAATTCTAATAAATCAAAAGAAAATCAGAAAATTATAAAATTTATTTCCTTGAACTCCTTGAAAGTCAGAGAGTTTAAAAAAATATAAATCCATTTTTCAACTTTTATTTTATTTTATAATTTAATTAATACTCTAAAACTCTAAATAATTATAATAAATAAAATATAATTCAAAAAATCACAAAAATTGGTCGAGTGGTCCTATGGTCATTAAGTTGATGGGAATACCTGGATGAATGATCAGGAATACCTCGGATCGATGTAACCCACGTGTTGCTAACGGGATTTCGCGGTCTAAATGAAGGTGTGGAACTCTCATTCGGTTGAGTTTAACGAATTCATGCGGACTAAGTGAATTCGATGAAAATAACGATTACTGAATGACGGAAGCAATGGGATTATAATCGGTTACGTTTAACGACTTTAAGATTTTTTTTTAATTAAAATATTAAAAACACTTGGATTTTAAGATTTTCTCTAAACAATACTTCTCTCATCTCACCGATTTATGACTTCTAAAAGCTGAACCTACCTGTAATAAAGGGCTCGGAAGCATGGTGAGCGGCTGAGCCTCGTCATCAGCAAAGCTGGGATCTAGCACAATAAAACTTTCTTAGTTTTTAAATAACAAGCCATAGGACTTCGAGGTAGTTTGCACAGTGCATCTTAAATCCTCGACTCTTTTGTTAGGCATTTACTTAATCATGTTATGTAAATTAAACCCCAACCGGTCTTAGGATTAGGGTTAGTCGTTTAGTACGGCATAAACCCTCATCTTCAAGGCTATTTGTATGATCATGTCATGCAAATATAAGTCATAATTAATTAAAATTGGCGGGGGATGGAAACATTGAATAATTCTCCTGAAAATGAAGCGAAACAATAGGATAGTTTGGGAAGTTGCCCCGAATTCCTCTTGGATCCTCGGCTCTCCTACTTCTCTTCCTTTAGATTCTCAAAATAAGCTTTGCCTAATTCGAGCTAATGCTATTGAAACTTCCAAAATTCAATCTTTTTGAAACCTTAAACTTTGAAATTCTTGAGAAGCAAAACCGCTGATCATTATCGAGAGTTTTCTTAAGTGTCTTCGGACATTTAAGATGTAATTCTTATAAGGGCTTGCCCTTATAGGGAACTTTAAGAACCGGAGTAATATAAACACAGCAATTCATTTATATTAAGCGGGGAACTATTAATATAAGATTGGTTCACGGACCAAACGGATATTACAAATCTTCTAGTTTATTTAATTGAGCCCCATTATCGAAAGATTATTAATACATTCTTCGGGATAGATACACGGTTTGTGGTGCGGTGCTCGTTTATATAAACTATTCGGGATGTGAGATCGGTTTGATTTCATATCTTAAAATTTTCAAACTTAAAATCATTTCAAATCAAATGCTACTTTACAATTATATATATTTAAATTAAATTTAAAGCCTAAAATTCATGAGCAATTTCGCCATTGCACCAAATACAACACATAACCTAAAAATATGCGAGCAGCTTCGGCGACTCAGTAGAGACTAGTTCCTCTCCATTGTGATTACATGGTTTTTGCTTACTTAAATCGGTGAGTGACCCATATCCCTAGTGGACCAAAACTACAATTCTTCTGGTTAGAGCCCGTTCATTTTACATCTTTGACGAGTATAGCCCGACTCACCTCGGATTTAGGAGCCACTGTTTAGACACCCCTAAACGGAGAGGTTCCGAGAATCCTTTTACCTCTTTTCGAGGTGGGGTGGACCCAAATGGGTGTTAGTTTAGGAGCGGTCCTTCGAGTCGAAGTCTTGCACAAGACTTTCTCTTCCTTTCCAATTCTAAATCGGGCCCTTTACCTTTTCTATAACCTTTTTTTCCTTTAATCGTTTTGTTTCTAACAAACGAACCTTCTAACAAACAATCTCTTTTAAAAAAATCACAAATGCACTAAGATAAACGAAAATGTGTTCGGACTCTTTCTTTTTTTCGTCCTAAACTTTACGATGGAAAGGAAGCATAATTCGGGACGGCATTTGATCTTGCCTTACGAAAAATGTTGCCCAAAGTTAATCTTCTCCTTCACCAATGGAATGGACTTCGCCGTTTACAAGGATGAGCTGCCCACAGTGGAATCATCCGTTTCGGACAAAGTTCAGCAACATAGATATCAAGTTTCTTTGATGTCACTCTCTCTCTTCACACTAATGAATGATGTGGCGAGCGAAGAGCCCGTGATTGGAGTTCAACTGTGAAATCGCTCGAACTCCCTCCCTTGCAAGGTTCCAGCTGAAAGGTACTATTGTTCGTAGGAGGAGTGACCCGTGTCTCTACCCCCACCGGTCTAGTCATCTTTGCACCTACCTCGGCCACACGCGAGCGGGAAGGGGAAGGAAATCCAGTATTTGTGATGAGCACATCACCATGGAGGGTACAGATTTTGATACAATACCATCTGTTTTGGGGGTGGGTCCGGTTCAGAGTTGCACCCTAACTCGGACTCAAGAGAAATAGAAACATAAAGATCGCCAAGATCGAGAAAGCCGGAAGTTCTTAGAAGTTGCTTTTCTAGAAGAAATTCTGAGGAAGAAGAAGCTGCTGAGTATATACCTCTATTGGAAGGGCAAGGAGTTTCACCCTCTCTCTGCCGCATTAGATGAAGAGAATGTCCGTGGAATCGCCTTTGCATTACCCCGACACACGTACTACGGCAATTACAAGAGGAAAGGGATAAGACTACGCCGTTAGCAGCTCGGCTATGATACATTATAGAAAGATTGGCAAAGAAATAAAGAAGATGCCTGTGGCAAAATCTTAAGAAGGATAGGACGGGTGCCAGCTAAATCCCGCCTCGGACCGCGAATAAGGGCTTCTTCTTGCCACGGAAGAAACGAAAGAAAGAAGATAAAAGCCGGTTCGCACATTGTTGTATCGAATTCTGGAATTAGGGAGGATACCACCTTCCGGCATATAGCCGACGAGATCATGCGGTCCTAGGCTTCCGAGCAAGAAGGATGGTATGACGACCTACTACTGTGACTAAGACCAAAACAATGTCACGAGAAGAAAATCTCGTCGGGCGGAATCGAAGAAAGTGCTGCATGACCAATGGAGGACTCCGGGAAGGAAGTTGACAACCGTCACGAGACAACTGCGAGACCGTGCGGATGAGACCACTAGAGGATGCCATGGACAAATTAAGGACCGATATCCTGACGGTTAGCAAAAGAAAGAGAAGAAAGAACTAGGAGATGAAGTTGACTCATAAGAGTTCATGGATGAGGTATCACGAGATCGACATGGTTGAAACGCGAGCATCATCACTTCACGGAATGCTATAGCAGTACCAAAAGATGAACCGGAAGTGTTGAGAGCACGGCTTGGAAAGAGATGATACAATTTCCCGGATGGCAAAGAGGATGGAAGAGATGGTTCTTTGCCTTAGCCACTCTCCGAGTCGATCTGACCTCGAAAAAGGCACCCCCACAGCTATCCATATTGCGGATGGAGGAGAAAGAATCGCATCCGTCAACGGAGACGAACCACCAAGAAGGATTCTACACAAGCATGATTCAGAAAAGGACATTAAAAACATAGTAGAATACATGTGCGAGAGACCCTAACGCAATCTAAGAGTGGAGCATCTATTGAGACGGGTAAACCCCTTCACCAAGATTTCGATACGATCAGATACCCGAAAGGCTTCGTACCACCTCTGTTTAAGGCTTTTGATGGAGCATGAAACCCTCGGCAGCATGTCGTACTTTTCGTGCTAGTTTCTACGATGCCGGTGGGAGCGACGCTTTACTCTTCCACCGATTCGTCGATGGTTGTCAGGATTGCCTTCGGCCCAGTTAACGAGAACTCCGAGCAGTTCGGTAAAAGACCTTTCGGGCGGGAGAATCTCTTCGTTAAACGATTTGCCGGGGCTCAGCACCACATCACTATCAGTGATCTAGTGGTGGAGCAACAGAAGCCGAACGAGACTTTAATGGATTACATACTTCGATGGAGAAACTTCGCTTGAAGTGTGAACCACGGCCTCGAAACAACATGCGATCGGTATCCACTTAAAAGTATCCATGACGATAGCACTCCTCCTTAAAGGATTTGCAATCAAGACTTTCAAGAAGTTGCCTAGCAAGGCCGGGAGCTTGCAAGAAGAGGCAAAGCGAGTTAGAGATTTAGTGAGGACAAAAATGATAAGCGAGAAGCTACGTGAAAACATTCGAAGAAATGCGGAATCGTCGCGAGTGTAGATAAGGGCAGCGACGATTCGGATACGATCAGACGGCCACAACCTAGTTATCAACCCACCGCAACAGACTTACCAACAACCTCGGCAGGGCTATCAGCAACCTCAGCGGGGTTATCGGCAACTTAGGTAGAGCTATCGATCGCCTCGGCATTATGAACAACAACCTCGTTCGTCGCGTACTTTCGAGAACTTCCTAAATGAGGAATATCCATTCAATGCGAAGCAATGGCAGTGTTCCGCAACAATACAGGAGCACGGACTTTTCGAGGGTTTGCCGAGACGAAAGGCTGGGAAGTCGATAAGAAGATCATCCGAACTATTTACCCACCACCCGAGGATGTTTGGACACAAGATAGAGGATTGCATCACTTTCAAGTGTTAGCTTGATGACAATCTCCGGAGAGGGAACATAACGATCTCAAAGGAATACATGAAGGAACCGGGAAAAGGGTTCCGTCGATGTTATTTCAATGGATCCCATTGTTTCGATAGACTGAGTACACGGCCGATGATGGATGGAGTACTTGTACGGGGACAAGATCATCGAGAAAATTTTGGATCACATCCGGACCGCTTCGGTACGCGCTTCAACTCAGAGTTCGAAACTTGTCGAGGCGAGCACTATCACTTGCGATTGAAGAGCGCCGGGGGAAGGAGGAAGATGGTGGAAGAGAAAGAAGACCGAGGCTCGAAGGGTAGAATAGGGGCTGCTTTCCTGGGATGTTTGTTTCCGATTCGAGGAGAAATCCCTCAGAAGAACTCCTGACTCTGCTCTGATTATCCGCTCACTCCGGCGGAATCTTATAATGATAAGGGTTATGGCGTTGGCTCGTTTTGACTGTTTCTAACGATTACGTAACTAACGAGCAATAAAAACCCATCAGAGATCTCAATCCCGATACAAATAATGATTCTCAAATCATACACAACTTCGGCACGACCACGACGGTATTTCACAAAGGAGAGGCTACGAAATCTAGGCAAGCAACGAGTCCATTTATGAATTCCGAGGAGCTCCGATCACGATAGAATTAGAACCATCAGACACCGAAGCAACGAAAAGGCTAGTTGTTCCACGAGAGAGGATACACCGGCTGATTCAACACAGGTCGGGAAGAAATAAATGAAGTAAATTTAAAAGTGGAAAAGTTCTCGCCGAGAATGGAGTCCAAAGGATAAAGGAAAGCGGTGGTTGCTCGGGAAGAGCCAACCCCGGCGGAAGAACTTCCCATTCGGGAAGGCGATGAACATGGTAATAAGGTGGACTACAACGTGCTAGCTAGCATCTTAGGAAGCTACCAGCAAACTAAGCATATACGACGCTCGATCTGTCGAAGGAGATGAGGGAGGCTACGATGGGCTCTACTTGATCCGAGAGATTTGTTTAGCCCAAATGGCCGGTAATTCCTTCGACTGGAGTTTGCTCGTTAAGAGAACGGCGAGGTGTTACCTTCACGGACAATGATATTCTTTCAGGAGCAGCTGATCCATGACCGACCATTATACATTCCAGTCACTATTGGAAAGTTTACGCTCTCCAGTGTTGGTTGACAAGAACATCAATCAACATAATGAATCTTTGGACGCTAGCATATTTGGAAACTTGATGCTCGCCGAGCTTGAAGCGAACGAATCTTTGATGAAACTGATCAAAAGGAGAAGAGCTCTTGGATCGATAACACTACTCATGAAGACCGGTGATTTAGCAAAGACAACCACAAAATTCCACATAATTGATTCGAGACATCGTTCAACGCTCTCTTGGGCCGACCGTGGATCCATGAGAACCGGATGGTACCGTCGTCTGCACCGGTACGCAAAGTATTACGAAGGAGGGCAACGGTCGCCAATTGATTTACGGCGACAGTTTCTCATGCATGAAATTGGAATTCATGAAGATGCGGCCTACTACGCGCCTCCGAGAAAATAATCTTTTCTAGAAATACCATACCAAATGAAGCAAAAGAAATTTAAGATGATGAAGAACATGAAGTTCTAGTCAAGTAGTTACTCACCACTCCCTTACGGCGAGATGGTGAAGATTTCTCCAGAACTCGCACCCGAGGTCGAGGCCGGGGACGAGGAAGTGGAAGAAATGTTGGAACAGTTGGACAAAAGAAACCGGTCATCGATGTTGATTGGGAGAACACTTCCGAAGAAGAAGAAGAGATTGAGAAAGAAGCAGCGACAATAAGTCAGAAGGAACCACAATTTAAGATTTCTCTCGAAGATGAAAGGAATGAAGAATATAAATCAATGTACGAGAAGATTAACCATCATGTACATACTATGACCCTGACCCCGATCCATTCTAGTAAGATCGAGGTATGGTGGTCAAGGAAGTGCGGAGTGGTGGTATTAAGCCAATCAAGTTTTACCACTGTGGTCTTCTTTCCAATAGTGAAAAAGATGTACAATTTGAAGATGTTACTTCTTCAATTAATGGGAACACCTTTTGAGTGGTACTCTCCACAATGTTCAAATTTAATTCAACGTGGTGCCTTACCTAGAGCAATGGATAAAAGGTCGATCACAACACTTTGAAAAATTATGGAATAATGCCGGTCGGCCTCTAATTCGAATCATGGTCTCGGATTCGGCACGGTAGGATCGGTTGATGATACGGGATTTTGCTTGGTTGTCCTTGCGAACCTAATAAAGGCTGGCAAGAGCTTCGGAAGACCTCGAAGATCTACCAATCGGCGATGCTCCACCAAATTTGAGGAAGAAATCAAATCTACAATAGACGAGTTAACGGAAGTTAACTTCGTCTGTGAAGAGCCTAGGCCTACCTTTGTTGGCTCCTTACTCGATAAAGAAGACTCAGAAATAGTAGAAGCTTCTAATGGAATTCAGGGCCCATTTTGCTTGGAGTTACGACGAAATGCCGGGGTTAGCTCCGAATTCGCGGTTCACGAGGCTAGGAGTGGATCTGCCAGTTCCGATCATGCAAGCTCCCGAAGAATGCGTACAGGGGTGAAGCGGCAAGTAATAGCCAAAGTTAAGAAGCTAATAGACGCTAGACATCAGTGAAGAGCAATGCCCTACTTGGTTAGCTAGCGTGGTACCGATCGAAGAAGAATGGTTAGATCGAATGTGCTTAGATTCCGAGAGATTTAAATAAAGCGTATCCGAGGGGCAATTTAGATTACCAATTCCCGAATTGATGATCGACATCGCTTGACACCATGAATCTTCTCATTCATGGATGGATCATCGGGATACAGCAGATAAAGATAGCACTTAGGAAGACGAAAAGCTCACGGCATTTAGTACGCCGTCAGTGTGCTACACGGTAATGCCATTCGGACTAAAGAACGCGGGAAGAACGACATACCGAAAGCGATGATGAAGATTTTTGATGATCTCCTTCACAACGAGTCGAGTACTACTAGGTAGTGTGGTCATCAAAAGTAAGGCGAAAGATGATCACACATGTGATTTGAGAATTATTTTTGAGCGACTAAGACAATACGACCTTAGATGAATCCTTGAAATGCGCCTTCGGCGTCACCTCAAATTCTTAGGATTTGTTGTCAGGCATCGCGGGATTTGAAATCGATCCGGAGAAGATTAAAAATTTATTTTAGAAATGCACTCCTCCCAAAACTTTGAAACAACTCGATCCTTTCAAGGGGAAGTTAGCATATCTTCGACGCTTTATTTCGAACTTGTCGGAGTGAGTGTCGGCCCTTCTCGACATTAGTTAAAAAGGACGCCAAATTTGTTTGGGATGAGAAATGCCAGCGGGCTTTCAGGGCCGTTAAACAATGCAATGACGGCTCTGTCTTAACGTGATCTCGAGTAAATAGTTGATACATTATCTGCCGCGACCTAGACGATTCTCGGGCCACCTTGCGCCCAGTCGATGACGAGGGAAAAGAAAATGCTCTCTACTACTTAAGTTGTCGTCTAATTCCGACGGAAGTAAAGTATTCCCCGATTGAGAAGCTTGTTTTTGTACAGTCTTCCGCTTCAAAAGCTCGGGCATTACATGCTTTCTCATAAAGTCAACCTTATTTTGAGAGTTAATTCGTTACTGACCCGACCGACACTTTCGGCAGACTTGCCGGTTGGTCGGTATATACTATTGCAATTTGACATAACTTTCGTTCTCTTCGCGCCGTAAAGGGACAAGTCTACAGTAGACTTCCTTCTGATACACCCTTTGCGCGGTCGCCTCTCGACGACGATTGCAGCCGGCGGATAATGAGCTAGAAGATCACGATGATCGCGTTGGGAACTATGCTTCGACGGTGCGTCCTCGACACAGGAGAATAAAGAATTGCAAATGATAGTGCCGAGTAAGGTAGGAGTTGGACTAATCTTTATAACACTGCCGGGAGCGGGGATGTTAAGATACCCCTACCACTTAACGAACCGTGTACAAACAACGAGGCAGAATACGAAGCCCTTATAACCGGATTAGATTTAACCATTCGGATGGGAACTAACGAGGACATCAACATCTACGGAGATTCTCCGGTTGATCATTTAACGAGTCACGGACGAGTACATAATTTTAAAGCGAAGACTCGAGCGGTACTTTCGGTCTGTGGCCCAGAAATTGTTGAACAAATTCCAAGCGTAACAATCTACAGATTCGAGAAAAAGAAAAATGCTCGCCGATACGCTAGCCCGCCTTGCAAGGAATTTTGCTTGCGGGATGAGTCGATTGAAGTGTCGGTTCAAGGACGACGGGTCCTATCACGGCTCGACATGGATACAATACATAAATTAGAAAGAGCGAAGAAACAGACTAGCTGCCGAGTGACGAGAAAATACGGAAGATTGGCGGTAGCAATTAATGAACTACTTGCGGTAAGAGAAACTTCCGGATGATCGTCATTAGCCCAACAAATCAACAAAGAACTCTGTCTTCGCATTAATAAATAATACATTATACGAGAAGGTCTTTTGATCGGATGTGGCTAAGATGCCTTAGCGGGTCGAGAGCTCGTGAGTGTTAAAGAAGTACATTCGGGACTTTGTGGCGCTCATCGATGAGGTCCGAAAATTAAAATGAAGATTAAAAGACTAGGGTCTTATGGCCCTCGATGATGACCGACTGTAGGAAAGTTGCCAAAAGTTGTCACCGGTGTCGAGTGCGCGGGTGGTTCTGCAAACCTCCGAATGTGCTACATGCGACAATCGCGTCGTGGCCATTTGAATGTTGGGAGCTGGAATATAGTGGGTCCGATAGAACCGCCTTCTTCGGGCATCACTTCATTCTTGCAGTACATACTACTTTTTTAAATATCCGAAGCTATACTACTCGGAAAGTGAAGGCTGCGTGCTACAATTTTCAGAATCGAGTCGTTTACCGTTTTGGGGTGCCGCGCGGAGATCATTTCGAGATAATGGGTCTGCGTTGAAAGTACAAAGATCAACAATTTTGTCGAAAGACAGGGATCGATTGGCGATACTCGACGAACTACTACCCCGAGAAACGGCTTGGCCGAGACTTTTAATAAAACTCTCAATTCAAATTTTAAAGAAAACTTTGGACGACAACAAGAAAGTGGCACGAGAAGTTGTTAGAAGCCTTATAGGCCTATAAGACAACTTTTAAGGACTCTACTCGATACACACCTTACGGCTTTAGTATACGGGTCAGGGCCATCTTGCCACAGAGTTCGGCTTCCGTCACTCCGAATTGCGGTTGGAGAAAAGATCACTACGAGAAGAAAATGCTAGTATATTTGGAAGAATTAGAAAGCTTCGGAGCGGGAAAAAGACTTTCCGCACGGTGGAGGCCATGTATCGAACGAGATGATCCGGGCCCGCTGATAATGATACACCTAAGAACTTTCGAAGTCGGTGACTTAGTTCTTGTTCTCGGATGACATTCTTGCACATCGCAAGATGGGTAGTAGGTGAACCAACATGGGAAGGACCGTGGTGAGAATAGGTCTACTCGGGAGGTTCCTACCAGCTTGTGAATTGTCGAGAGAGCAGTCATGCTTCCAATCGATGGGCCCGGTATTTAAAGAAGTATTACGCGACACGATGTTTCGAAGGGTGGCCTCTAAAATAGAATCTTATCCACAGAAACACGGGTGAAGTAATCACTTTGTGGTAAGGTCGAACCCAAAAAACAAAATAAAATGGATATTAAAAAAAATCTCATCAGCGAAAATATTGAAAAGAAAACATGAAATCATAATAATAAAATGTCAGTCTTCCTTTTAAATCCATTCATTTCTGATATTTTCTCATCTCTTCCTACTTCCTTCAAATTTAAAAGAAGTGAATAATAATTTTTAAGTGTTTTTTCTTATTATTTCTTGTTCTTAGTACAGCCCACGATCCTTTCCTTATTTTTGGAAATGTCGAACGGGCGGTTGGTTCTAAACTTTAGAAATGGCGTGAGTCTAGTACTTAATGAAAAGATGGTGAGGGATGGAGCGATTGATGAGATTGACTCGGACTTCGCTGCACCCGGCCCCGGATTACATGGCATCTGAAGAAAATGATTGGATCCAGGTTGATCGAGAAGAACTTCACGGCAGGATAGTGATGAAAATGGGTGTCCCGAGCCGCCGATCAAGCGGCAAGAAAGAAAAAGCAAACGTTGCTCATGGAACGCCAGAAGAAGATAAGAATGTAAAGTCCATGGTTGCCTTACAACGGAGGTAGGCTTGTCAGGCGCGCGCCCGCGAGGATTCAAGGGGTAAGGAGAGCTACTCTCCAACTGTACCCGGCGAAGAAATAAGAATCGTCGCATTAGCAAAATGTTGACCAAGTTAGCATAAGATCAACACGAACAGGCAGTGGTGTCGGCATATTTTTAGGTTGAGTGTTTTGTTTTGAAAAGAGGTCGCCTACAGAAATTGTGCGGCTTATTTTAGGTTAATTTAAATAAATAATTTGAAAAGTAATATTTGATTTTGAAAATACTTTTAAATTTGAAAATTTTAAGATATGGAAATCGAGCGTCTCGCATCCGAATAGTTTATGTAAACAAGCACCGCATCACAAACCATGTATCTATCTAGAAGAATAGACACATTGTTTGATGATGAAACTCGATTAAATAAACTAGAGATTTGTATTCTCCGTTTGGTACGCGAACCAATTTATAAGCCGACAAGTTCCCATTGTTTGATATGAAAACATTAAACGGGGTTTATATTACACAGGTTCTTAAAATTCCACCCAGGGCAAGCTGATGACCCAATTACATCTTAAGTGACGAGAAATCACCTAAGAAAACTCTCGATAATAATCAGTAGTTGCTCTAAAAATTTAAAAGTTTAAGTTTTCAAAGTTGAGTTTTGGAATTTGATAGAGAATGGATCGAATTTGGAACATTTTATTTTAGGAGTCCAAAGGAAGAGGCGGGGATATCCTGAGACCCGAAGTGAACTTCGGTGACTTAGAGCCCATCCTGTGTTAGGCTTTGAATTTCGGAAGTGAATTTGTGCAAGTTTCAGTACGATTAGTATAGGAATTACATTTACATAATCCACGATTATACAAATAACACCGAAAGGTAGGAGGATTCACATCGTATGCGGACGCAACCTCGAGATCCTAAAGCGAGTTAGAGCTTATATTGCACAGCAAAAGGCTGTACGAAGGCCTAAAGAACGAGGTGAGGATTTATGTCGCACTAGGTGGACTACCTCGAATCCTAAGGCTTGTTGTTTAAACTAAAGAATAATTTTGCTGATGTCGACACAGGTTTTGCTGACGATGATGGCCGAGCTGCCCACCATGCTCCGAGCTCCTTGTTGTTGCAGAGGTTTAGTTTTGAAAGTCATAAATCAAAGTGAGAGAAGTGTTTGGTTTTTAGAAAGTCTTAATTTCCATGTGTCTTTTAATGTTTTAATTAGAACGAAGGAAGTCTTAGAGTTGATTAAACGGAACCGATTAAGATCCACGATTCACGTCATCCAGAAGCACCGTTATTTTTCATCAATTCACTTGAAGTCAGATATGAATTTGCTAAACTCAACTAAATGAGTTCCGCGCTTTCATTTAGACCGTGAAATCCGTTAGCGACACGTGGGTTACATCATCAGAAGTGTTCAGATCATTCGATGAGACGTTTAATTTAGTTGTAGTTGTAGTTTTGTTGTTACATTTGTGATTAAATTTTGAGTTGTTTTATATTTTGAATGTTGTGGCGGTGAATTTTATCTTGTAGTGTCTTTTAATTTAGTTATGAGTTTCAGTTTTGGTTTCATCCTAAAGGTGTAGGTTTTCATGCGGCTTGTTTATCATGCAAGAAAGGTAAAGTGCAACACGAGTAAATGAATTGTAAATAAAGATAAATTGCAATAAAATAAAAGCATACAGGAGGGCCTTCCCGTCATCCAAAGCTGCACGCAAAGTACAATTTAGAGCATTTAAGCACATTTATAACAATTTCTAGGTAAAGGCAGGGAAGGGTTATGGTTTTACACGAAGTCCTAATCTATAGCTAGTCATTCCTATGACGTCTAGGTTCTTGTATTTTAGTTTGAGGACGATTTTCTTCATCAAAGAACAACTAAGTTCAATTGTTCTTATAAATATCTATCATATTGAGGAAGTGCTTAAGATGAATCTTAAACATCTTTTCAATATTTAGGATTGTTTAAGTCAAATGAATTTAATTACACAAATGAATTAATCGTCAGGGATTTAAGTTTTGTTGTCTTGCTCGGTGAACTAGGACATGCGAATATCACATGAGTGAAGTAACACTTCTTTTAGCACTCCTTTAAGAGTTATGACATCAAGGCTTTCGAGCAAATGGATGTTCAAGAGTGAGTTGTGATTTAATTTAAGTTTGGAATAGTGTTCAAGTTGTTTTAGATTTATTTTGAATTTCTTTATGTCTTAAGCAATGTTATATTTAATTGATTTAATTTAATTTAATAATTTAATTTAATGTGGTTTAATTTAATTTAATTTAATTTAAGTTAATTTAATATAATATGCTTTAGCCCAATTTAATTAATTTGATTTAATTTAATTTGATTTAGTTTTAATTTAATTTAATTTAATTTAATTTAATTTAATTTAATTTAATTTAATATGTTTTAATTTAATTTAATTTAATTTCTTAATATATTTTAATATATTTTAATTTAATTTAATTTAATTTAATTTTGTTTTAATTTAATTTAATTTAATTTAATTTAATATTTTATTTTAAAAAGGTTTGCTTTAAATAATTTAACTTTTAATTTAATTTAATGATTAAGTCTCTTAGCATTTTAAATCTTAAACTTGGATTATTATTTTAATTAGGAATTAAAAATTATTGAGATGATTAATTTAGGGATCTTTAGATTAAAGAATAAATCTCTTAATAATATCTTTATTTTAATAATTCCGATTTTATTATTCTTAAAATTTAATTAATTATTTAATTAAAGGTTTTATTTCAAATTATTTTAAATTGTTTAGTAGGTTTCCTACCCTTTAATTATCTAAATTTCAATCATCAAATCAGATTAAAATCAAATATTTTACCTATTAATTTTATTAAGCCTAAAGTTTTAATTAAGGGTTAAATTTTAATTACCATTTTTGCCCTTCAAACTAATAATTTCATAATTCACTAAATTGAGCTCAAATGAATTTGAAATTTTTATATTGACTTCACTCATATGTCAATAAAGACATTAGAGGAGAAAATGTGATTTTTCTGTATTTAATTTATTTATATAATTATTTTTGGTGGAAAATAAGGATTTCCAAGGAAAATTCAATAATATGACCAAGGGAAAGTTTCTGTCCTTGAAAATTATGGGACATTCTAATGACCAGAGGACCACTTGGACCAATTTTTGTGATTTTTGAATTACATTTATTTACTAAAATTATTTTAAGTTCTGGAGTATTAATTAATTTAAAAATAGAATATAAGTTCAAAAATGAATTTTATAATTTTTAAAATTCTCTCTGATATCAAGGATTCCAGAGAACTAAATTTTATAATTTTCTGATTTTTCATTGATTTATTATAATTATTTTAGTGAAAATGCTAGAAAATACATTTTTTTTAATTTAAAAAATTACCACTAGGGCTTTAAAATTTAATATCTCATTAAATGAACCTAAGAAAAATATGGGGTTTGTTCTAAGTGATTATATTTCAAAATATGATATTTTTGAGTGAATTTTATTATTTTTGTGATTTTATTATTTTTAATTATTAAAATATTAAAATAATACTAAAAAATTAACTTTTTTAGAAAATTGAAATTTTAATTTTCTTAAATTCCCTGTTATCAGAGGGCTCAAAACCAATTTGGTGAATTTTTGAAAGGTATTTTAGAGGATTATGAATTTTTAAAGTTTTAAAATGACTAAATGACTTAATCAACCCATTTAGTAGGGCTAACCAGTCAATTGACTTCGAACTTTTATGGTGGGTTCCTCTGATCCTAAAGATTCGTGGAAATTGATTTCAAGTCAATTTGATCTATGGTTAACTCTAATTAATTAAAATTTAATTTTAGGTATTTAGGCCAATTAGGGTTATCTTAAGTGAATTAACTCAAGTCCTATTTTCCTAGGGTTCTCTGGTCATAAGGAACATCACAAATTTTCCTAGAATTTATTTCACAACATGCTAATTTTGGAATTAAAATACTCAAAACAGCCACATGCATTTTGAAAAATCAATAACTTTTCACAGAGATGGCCTCTGACCTTGGAAAATTCAGGAATGTTCCCGAGTTCGAGCTTAACTTCTATGGTCTCATGCCATGGTGAATTGTATGAATGCATGGAGAATTGAAATTAATGCGCGGGGAGTAAATAATTAATTAAAAATAAATCTTGGACAAAATTAATTAATTTCTTTCACATTATTCTCCTCTGTTCACTGAGTAAAGGGTATTTTTATTTTATTTTTGTGATTTTTCTACACGAAGATATGAATTTTCAAGTTTAGGGAATTAAATAAATAAGAAAATGCGCAGGCCCCATTTAAAACGGCGGCGGCGACTCAACCTTGGCAGCTCCGAGCACTTGCGCGTCGCCTTCGATTCGGCGGCCCCGCCCATCCGCTCAGCGCTCCGGGGCCCGCTGTATCGTACCGTCTCCTCATCCAGGCGCGATCTGGCCGTCCATCCGCGCGTGTATTAAATGAACGGCATCGGGATTCATCGTCCCACAACCTCCTAACCGAGAAGCCATCACACTAAATCCTAATATCTCCTCCAATAGCAGTTTTCGTGTTCTTGTGCTCTATGGATTCGTCTTGAAGAGACGAACACATCTATATGGTGATCATGCATTGAAATTAAGGCATTTGAAATGGAGAATGTTCGAAGCTCGGGATGAAGAATTGATCCATACCTTGGCTGCAGAGGTGAAGCCTCGATCAGAGATGTTCGGCACTTTCGTTGGAGCTGCAGGAGGCTAGGGATGAAGCACGGGGATGTGGTGAATTGCACAGGTGTAGTTTCACACGTAGATCCTGACCTTTGGGCTTGGAACAAGCTGGGTGGCTGGAGAGGGTGCTTTCCTTTGGAAAACTTCTTCTCTTGACTGCGGTGTAGGTGAAAGGTTTAATTTGATTTTGGTGAAGGATTCGAAATTGTCCTGTTACGGCACCGAAATTGAAGGCTCCAAAATTGAGCTCGATCGATGGGGATTAGAGCGAGGAGAACGATTGAGATCGATTGCTCTAAGTACGGAGGGAGTGAGGTGAATTTGGCGAGTTTTGGTATAGTGCAGTTCCTTCCTCCTTTGGCCGTGAGGGTGAGGGGTTTAAATAGGAGAAATTTTGGGCCTGCGAGAAGGCGGGTTTAAGTGAGGATGTTTGCTACGGTGAGGAGAAGGAGAGCTATCATGCGCATCCATTTAGGTTGAGACAAATCCAATAAGGGAGGATTAGATTTTGGCTCCTCGAGGTCTCGGCCATGGTGTTTTCCGGCGGCTTTGGTGGCTGACGGCAGGCACGCTAGTCACCATCTTGTTTAGATGGGTCGAAATTTTGGGGTTTGGTGCATTCGATTGAGGTTTGACATGTGTAAAGTGGTTGAATCAAAGTAGAAGGGGCTATTTTAGCTTATTTTGGTCAACCCGTACAGAATGGGTTAGGTGCACCTCCCCCAAGACCTGGTTTGGGCTGAGGAGGTCAGGTGGGTCAATCTCCCATGTGTGGTGGAGTCTCCATGAAAGTTAGGTGGCAAAGCGTAGTTTAGAGTGTGACATGCCCAAGGTAAAGAGCTTAAGAAAAGTTAGGAAAAGGGGGTCCTCCTTTTCCATTAATGGCTTGATCACATGTCAAACTCTCCATGGCTTCATGTGGCTTGTCCATGGCTTGCATGGCTTGTCTTTGGCTTAGGAAAAGTTTAGTCAATTTCATGAAAATGGATTTTTAGGAATATTTTAGTAATTTGATGGAGAATTTGTATGAAACTTGATTTGGAATGGTTTGATGATAAATTAGGTTTTATTGATGTGAAATTTAATTGAAAGTATGATGAGGGAAATATCTATGGGCTTTGGGACCAATTTTGGGCCTTTGGATGTGGTAAAAGATGGGCTTTTAAAATGGTTTAAGGAATGGGCCTTTAAGTTTAAAAATGAATTTATGGATGGAAATTTTTGTAAAGAGGTTGGGCCAAATAGTTGTTGAGTTTGGTTTAGGGATGTGTCATGAGTGGTTTGGAGTCGATTTTGGTGTGATTTGGACTTGAATTGGTTTGAATTTGGGTTTATTTGTAGAGTGGGCCAATGTAAGTCAAATTGGGTTAACTTGGGCCAATGTTGGGCTAGAGTTGAAATTGATGTAAAATAAATGTTGGGAAATGTTTTTGGGAGTATTTCAAAGAGGTTTTGGCTTTGGTTGGGTTTTGATTTTGGGGTTTTGAGCTGTTGGGTTAGGTTGGGTTTAGGTCAAAATTGGGTTTTTTGATTTTGGGTTGAATTTGAGTGGGTTTGGGTCAAAATCTTGGGCAAATCATGTTAGTGTTTTGTTTATGGGGATGTTAAGGAAGGTTTAGAAAAGATTTGGGGTTAATTACAGGTTGAATTGGGTGAGTTTGGGCTAAGTTTGGGTCATGGGTCAAATTGGGCTTTAGGCCAAAAGTGAAATTGGATCCCCAATGCCAATCAAATTGGGCTTGGATTTGGTCTAGATTTGGTGTTGGGGATGTTGAATTGAAGTTTAGAATTGAATTGGACCAGAATTTGGGTCAATTGGGTAGGATTTCAGTTTGACATTGAGTTCCATTTTGGGTTAAAATGGAATTCAAAATTGGGGGTTTTTGATAAAAGTGGGGAAAATTGATAAAATTGGCCCATGGTGTGAATTGAAAAAAATGAAATTGGGAATATTTGGGATTTTCTGGAATTTTCTGGGAATTTTCTGAATTTTTTGGATTTTTGGCTAAGAGGGTATTTTGGGCCATTTGGAGGGTATTGGGAGGTATTTTGGTATTTTTGGTATTTTTGGGTATGGATGATCAATTTGAGTAATGTGGGAATGTTTGGGATGATTTTGGGGATTTTGGGTAGTTTAAGAGTGATTTTACTGAATTTGGAGGGTTTGAGGTTTTGAGTAGGCCGAGGGCGGGTGTAGAATTAGAAGTCAAAAATTGGAAATTTGGAAAATTGAAGATTGGGTGAATGTAAGTGGAATAAAATCATTTTGTTGAGCCATGAAGCCACATCAAGCCCATAGGCCGCAGAGACTCGTTTGAGGCATACAACATGTTGTTCTAACCCTCTTAGCAGGCTTAGGGGTTAAGGACCATCCATGTGAATCACCTTCATAGTCGGGAGGTCAAGTTGGGTATGGGTGTGGTTTAGGCGGTGTGTGAAAGTGTAGTGTATAGGTGTAGTGTGTGTGTAAGTCGATACTTCACAGGCAGAGACATGACGTCCCAGGCCAGGAAAATCACATAGAACTCATCCTTTAAGCTTCCACATTTGATCTCGACCCCTCTAGGTGATTAGGGGTCTACGGAAGTCAAGTTTGTGGAGTTTGCGAGGAGTTAAGAAGTAGTTGAATTTCTAAGTGAGTAGATACAGATTCTAATCTCTAGGATAGTGAAAGGCTTCAGAGCTAGATCCTAAGTACTAAAGAGAGAAGAAGAGACCTCATAAAAAATGAGTCCTTAGTGGACCCCAATAGGTGTAGTGTGCTAACCAAGCACACCGCGTAAGCGTTGACCAAAAAGATCAGCAAAACCAACACAGATGTCCAAGTGACAAACTTGGGGCCAGTAAATTTTCGTGGGGAATGTCGTACTATCTACGGCGATTCCTCAACTCTCGGCCAGGGAAAGGAAAGGAGGTGAGTCCCAAATCGCATGATGCGGGGAATTCAATTAGATTTTCGTTTGTTTAGTTTAAGTTTTGATGTGTAAGTTTAGATTTTGAGTTTCAATTTAGATTGAAGTTTGGTTTAAAATCAATTTGAAAATTTGGATACGAAGTTTGGATTCGAAACGAGGTTTCAATCCGGGATTGTGAAGAAAGGCGGAATCGAGGTACCGGCCACGAATGAGAATCGAGTTTAAGTGTTGATTGAAGGGGATGAGAATACGGAAATTTAGGTACTGATCTCGAAAGTTTAAAGAAGGAAACTGGAATCGGGTTCTAGTCTCAAAGGTTTAAAGAGAAATGGAAATTGGTTCAATCTCGAAGGTCTAAAGAAATGGGCGAAGTTTCGATCTCGAAGATGCAAAAAATAGAAACTGGTTCAATCTCGAGATCTAAAGAGAAATGGGCGGTTCAATCTCGAAGATACGAAATGGGCGGGGTTCAATCTCGAATCTAAAGAAATGGAGCGGTTCCAATCCAAAGGTCTAAAGAGAAATGGAAGGCGGTTCCAATCTCAGATGCAAGAAATGGAGCGGTTCCCGATCTCGGAGTCTAAAGAGAAATGGGCGGTTCCCCGTCTCGGAATCCTAAAGAGAAATGGAAACGGTTCCAATCTCGAAGGTCTAAAGAGAAATGGATGCGGTTCAATCTCCGAGTCTAAGAGAAATGGAAGGCGGTTCAATCTCGAGGTTTAAAGAGAAATGGGCGGTTCCGATCGGGCCTACGAGGGTAAAGAGAAATGGAAACTGGTTAATCTCGAAAGTTTAATGAGAGTTGGAAATGAATTCCAATCTCGGAAGTTTATTTATTAACAGGGATCCGATCCCATGTCATCGGAATCAAATCGAACAAAGTTCGTGGCTCCGTGTCAATAGACCTAGTCGATCTCCATACGGAAGAAAGATTAGGCCACAAAAGTCGAAATGATTTTGATGTGACGAAAAAGGTTTGGGGTTCGAAATTGAAGTGTGGGTCTCTTGTGAAAAAATTGTCCCGACGAGGAGAATTTCAAAGCTTCTTGAGATAAATCTCAATTTGGGGTTGATTTGAAATGCTTGAAAAGGCAATTTAGAGTGGGATCGAGATTTGAGATTCATTTTCATTTTTGTTGTCCTTTAACTTTCCCGAATGTTCATGTGAATTTTATTTAGCGTTCACGTGGATTTTGAAGTTATTTTTATGTTTGGATTTTTAAGGAAAAATAATTCTCATTTATTATTTATATTTTATTTTCTATTTTATTTTCTTTTATTTTTATTATTATTTTTTATTTTATTTTTCTTTTCTTTTAAATTTCTTTGTTCGAAGTTCGTTTAACTTTAATGGCGTTTCCCAGTCAATTTGCACAAAAGAGGTGAAGACGAAAATTGTGACATGGTCACTTTCATTCCAATCATGTTGAAGATACATCATACAACTCGATTTGAATACATCTCATACAATCCATGTAGACTCAAAACGGACTATGTATGATCTTTGTCGATCCATCCAAAAAAAGGTATTTGTCAAAAATCCATGTCTGAATAGTGAGTAAATGGTCGATAACATCCTTCAAGCCATCCTTGGCAGGATGCGTATGGATGCGTTGGAGGTGTGATACTTTCATGCAACTCACGGCTCGTAAGGTCGGAGGCTCTCTAGCTCCGGGTCGCTGGAAGTGGTAAGGTGCTTTCCTGTCATCCATCCTTCTGAAAGTAACTGAGATCCTTCCTTTGGTACTCTGGTATGCAATGCTTAGCGACGTACGCACCAGTTGCCCTTCGGTATCATGACGGAACCTCTGGGTAATGGTATCTTTCTTGGCCCTCGGAACTCACACGGGCCCTGCTATCCGGGAGGTCAGATCCGAACATGATGACACACTCATTCGAAAAGAGCATGCCGAAAGGTCTAACAAAGTCGTGATGATCTATGTGCGGGGGAATGCGGTCTGCCCTTCTTGTAAATATTAATAATACAGGCGGCCCAGGTATACGATACAACGGCAATACCCTCCATGTTATCATTCTTTTTACCATCCTTTTAATGACTAATGGCATTGGATCTACACAGCCATGACGGAGTATTCCTGGTGGGTTTCCACCTTCCATATATGCACGAAGTTGTAGCAACATCCACATTTATGACCTTAATTCTCCCCTTCCACAGCATCCATCTGCGGGGTTCGAGTAAGTGTTTTCTCTTAAGCGCTTGCTCGACCCATCTTTTTCAAATCCCGGATCGTTACGATTTGTTGTTAACAATAATGAGAACACGTACGTAGCTCGAGGCCTTCTGGTATAGTGACCCTCCTGCCTCACGATTCTCTCGAAGTATTCGAAAAGTTTTCTTAGACATTACGTATCCTTTCTAACTCGTGGAATAATTTGCAAATGACGAGGCACAGTAGGCACTCTCGCCTGGGATATATGGCTCAATCCCCACTTCACGCTCCTCACGCCCACCTCGGCTCTCGGGGTGATGTCCGTCGGGACATCATCCGGGGTAGCACCTGCAAGGTCATGCATTCTTGGTGACTTTATCAGTGGCGTAGTAGCACTTCTTTCTTCTTCTTGAGATTTATACGGTTTCTTCGCCATCACGGGGCTGGTCTCCTTTCTTCAGGTTCACTGGCGAACCCGGTATCCTCGAAGTATATGCCTTTGGCGATACTTAGCTTTATCTCGTCGCGCTGATGAGTTGCTTAATTTGAATTGTATCTTACGGATACGACGATTTTTATTTCTTCATTGGGTTGCTATGAGAGTAGCTCTTCGTACTTCCTGAAGTTTACGTAGGCGTGGCGGCGGCAAGTCTGCCCTCTGCTGTTGGGCTTCTAGTTGATCCTCTTGTCCTCTTCGGTGTTTCATTTTCTTTTCTTCTTGCTAACCGGATTGGTGGCTTGGGCCGCACTTTGTCTTGTCGTAGGCGGTTCCTCTCGGTCCCGATCGGGACCGATCCCTTTCCTCGTATTGCGGGCACCGGTAGTGTGATGCGATCAATCTCATTATCGCTCCATCCTTTCACCCTCTTGCCGTCGAGTGCAAGGCTTACGCCATTTCTAAAGTTCAGGACTGACCGCCGGATTCGACATTTCCTGCGAAAAGTGAGAAAAAAAGGATCGGGAAATTGCATGCTAAAGAACAAGAACATTAAGAAAATGTTTATTAAAGGCAAGTTTTTTATTATTTTTTTTTAATTCCAACGGGAATGAAGTAGGAAAAGATCAGGAAAGAGATTTTGATTTGGAAGAAAGAACAAAGAAAACTTTATTATCATGATTTTTATTTATTTTATTTTATCTTTTATTATTTTGGGTTCGGACCCGTCATAAATGTCCGCTCACCCGTGCTTTAGGGATGGAAATTTCATTCCTTCGAAACATCAGGTAGTGTAATACTTTTTCAAGTATCGTCCATGATCGGAAGCATATGTACCTTAGTTCTCCTTGGCAATTCACTAGGCGGTAGGAGCCTCCGAGTAGGCCCCGCCTCGGCCTCTGAAACGGTCCCTCCCGAGTGGGTTCAAATTTTCCTCATCTTGCGGTGTGCGAATAGGTCTCTTGAGAACGAGAACTAGTGCCAGCACCGAGAGGTTCTTGGGCGGACCGATCTAAGCCAGGCTTGAACCATCTTAGCTTGGTATAGTTCTAAATTCGCTGTGACTGCTGGAATCTTTTCCCTTCCGGAGGGCTTTCCAATTCTTCGTCGTAATTTGGCATTCTCATACGCTAGTGATTTTGTTTGCAACTGCAGTACGAGTGAAGAGGCTGGGCCTCTAAAAAGTAACACTGCCTCGGACCCATACACTAGAGCATAAGGTGTAGCTTGAGTAGGGATTAAAGAAGGTTGTCAGAGTAGGCACAGCTAAGGCTTCTAACTTCTCGTGCCAATTTCTCTTATTATCGTCTAAGGTTTCTTTTTAAGAATTTGAACGAGAGTTTTGTTAGAAGCCTCGACCAAACCATTTGCTCTTGGGTAGTAAATTGTTGAATATAAAGCGATCGATTACATGTCTCTTGACAAAATTATTGATTTGCGTGCTTCGAATGTTGACCCGTACTCAGAGATGATCTGCAAACTTTTGAAACGGTAGAACAACTTGGTTCTTGAAAAATTGTAGCACGTGATGTGCTTTCACCTCTACGAGTGGGGCGCCCACTTATGGAAAAGTAATCTGTAAACGCAAAGAATGAAGCGATGTCAGCATGACGATGGTGGACCCATTGGACCCAACATGTCATTTTAACATTTCAAAATGGCTGGTGTCGGATGTAGCACATTTGGAGGTTGGTGTAGAACCACTCCGTTAGCCTTGGTGACAGCTCTTGGCGATTTTCATGCGGTCGGTCATCATCGAGGGCCCGATTAGTACCCTAGTCTTTTAATTTTCATTTTCATCTTCGGGATTTTGGCCCGATGGCGCCACGAGTGTACCTCTTTAACAATTTCACGGGCCTCGGACCCGTAGGCACCTTAGCCCATTTGATCAAAAGACCTTCCTGGCCATAATGTATTGTTTATTAATGCGTGGGGACAGAGTTCTTTTCTTGATCTGGTGGACGCGACCTATCGTCCCGGTAGTTTTCGTTTGCGGTCAATCATTAATGAACATCGCCAATCACCCGTGGTTCATCAACTACTTTTGGCTTGATCCTTTTCTTTTCTGATTTGTGTATCGTGTCTATGTCGGCTGTGATGGGACCTGACGTCCGTGAAGCCGGCCTTCCTTGATTCATCTTGCAAAGCAGAGCAAATTCTTTTGCGAGCGGTACAGCGCATCCGCTAAAGCGTTTTTCTTCAGGAATTTTGTGAATTGTCACATTTGGAATGCGATTTCCAACGGTACAGCGTAATCTTGGAAGTATTGCTCGGAGTCTTGGTTTTAAAATTCTGTATTGTCCGATGTTGAATGATTAGCTGCAGAATCCCCGTGAATGTTGATGTCTGTTATACCCGTTGAATGATTAATTCCGATTTGTTATAGAGGCTTGATGATACTGCTTAGATTGTTGTGCACGGCTACATCAAGTGGTAGGAGTATCTTAACATTCCCCGCTCCGGTGTTACATAAGATTAGTCCGATGCCTGCCTTAAGACATCTTGCGATTCTTCGTCTTTGTGTCTTGAAGATGCTCCATCGAAATATAATTCCAACGTCGATCATCGGGGTCTTCTAGGTTCATTATTTGTTCATCAGCAAATGCGTCGTGAGAGGAGGTCTGAAACGAGGTGTGCTGCGAGGAGATCTCTTGGGCATCCTTTACGGCACGGCGAGATTATGTCGAATTCTGATAATATCATCGACCATCACAGCCGTCTATAGGAGCGTTAGGCGGGTATCGAGTATTCTGATGGATTAAATTTCGAAATCGGAGTTGACCTTATGAAAGCATGTAGTACACGAGCTTTTGAGCGGCGAAGATCGAGCTAAACGGTGCTTCTCGGTGCGGGATGCCTTATTTCCATCGGGAAGTAAACGACGGCTTAGGTAGTAAAGAGCATTTTCTTTACCCTCATGATTGACACAGGCTATGAGCTCAGGGAAAATCGTCTAAAGCCGCGCGGTATAAAGTATTAGCGATCTACACGAAATTTGGGGCTGCTAAGACGGAAGTGTCATTAAATATTGTTTAATGACCACCAAGAACCCTAAAATTTCTCTTCTGAATAAATTTGGCGTCCTTTTTAACTAGTGCCGAGAAAGTACGACACCTGCGACAAGTTTGAGATAAAGCGTTGAAGATATGCCAACTTCCCTTGAAAAGATCGTAGTTGTTTTAAAGTTAGGAGTGGCATTTCTAGATAGCTTTAATCTTTCCGGGTCGATTTCAATTCCACGATGTCGGACAGCGAATCTAAAATTTCCCGGAGAGTGACGCCGAAGGCGCATTTTAAAGGATTCATCTTAAGGACAAATTGTCTTAATAGTTCGAAAACAATTCTCAGATCCATGCGGTGGTTTTCCTTCACTTTTGCTTTTGATGACCACATCATCCACGTAGCATTCGACTTGATTTTGGATGAGATCATCAAAAATTCTTGTCATCGCTCTCTGGTAGGTTGCTCCTGCGTTCTTCGATCCGAATGGCATCCTTTGTGTAATATCTCCCGTCCGGCGTTACGAATGTTGTAAGTTTTTCATCTTCGGAGCCATTTTTATCTGGTTGTATCCTGAAGATCCATCCATGAATGAGAATATTTCATGTGTTGAAGCAATGTCAATCATTAGTGCAGGATCGGTAGAGAAGGAGCGCCATCTTCGGACATTGCACTTGTTTAAATCTCGAAATCCACAAGTTACAATCGACCATTCTTCCTTTCTGTTGGTACCACATTGGCTAACCAAGTCGAGTGTTGTTCTTCACGGACAAGTTGGCGTCTATTAGCTTTTTAACCCGGCTATGACTTGTTCGATTTCTAGACGCATTCTTCTGGGACCTTGTCGGCCCGGAACGAGCGAGGTCCCTCCTAGCTTATGAATTGCGACCTGCGGGAAATTCCAAGCACAGCATCTCATCGTAGCTCAAGCAAAACGGTCTTTAAATTCCATTAATAACTTGATTATTTCTTCGGAGTCTTCTTTATTGAGTAAGGAGCTAACAAAGGTAGGTGAGTTCTTCGCTAGTACCCCAGTTGCTTTTGTTAACTCTCATACATCGTAGATTGATCTCTTCTTCGAGATTCTGGTGGGCGTTTCAATTTGCGGAAATCTTCGAGTTCTTCTGCAGTTTCCATACGGTTTTCATTAGACTCGCGGGTAATGACCCAAAAGCAAAATTCGATTATCGTCGGCGAATCCTCTTGTGCCGAATCCGAGACCATGTTTTGAGTTGGGTGGACGGCCAGGAATTTATTCCATAAATTTTCAAACGATTGTGATTGACCTTTTGTAGGTAATAGGAGTAAGAAACCATATTTGAATTAAATTTTGAACACGGGGAGAGTACCATTCGGCAATTCCATTAATTCGATGAGTAATATTGAATTGTACATTATTTTCGGTTTTGGAGGAAGGAGCACACCACGGTAAATTTGATGGGCTTTACTGCACGCTACGTACCTCTTTGACCTCCATACCCTCGATCTTATTAGAGATAGGACCGGGTCGGGGTCATAGTATGTACATAGTGGTTAATCTTCTCGTACATCGATTTATAATTTCGCACGTTTCTTTCATCTTTGAGAGGATTGAATTACGGCTTCTTAGACTTATTGCGCTTGCTTCTCGTTTGATTTCTTTTTCTTCTTGAACTATCTTCCCAATCAACATTGATGGCTGGTTTCCTCTGTCCAATCGTCCTAATAATACGCCATGACTCGTCCACAGCCTCGACCCTCGGATGCGAGTTGTGGAGAAACCTTCACCATCTCGCCGTAAGGGAGTGGTGAGTATTTGTTGGATTGGAATTTCAGGTTCTTCATTTGTCCCAAATTTCCTTTGCTTCATTTGTTATGGTATCTACCGGAGAAGATTGTTTTCTTCGGAGGTGCATAATAAAGGCACACATCTTCATGGATTCTGATTTCATGTACGGACGCGGTTGTAAGTCACTTTGTACACGTTCCCTGCTCGTAGTATTTAATGCATTGATGTAGAGATGATGGTACCATCCTGTTTTCATGTATCCATGGTCGGCCCGGTAGAGCGTTGAGCAGTTTAGAATCAATTATGTGAAATTTCGCGGTTGTGCACTCAAATGCAGTCTTCATTAGCAGTGTTATTGAGCAGGCTCTTTCTCCTTGCTCAGTTTTGAATCCTCTTAATAGCATTTTGTCCGCCTCGAGCTCGCGAGCATCCGAATTTCAAGTATCTTGGCGTTCGAAGATTCATTATATTGATTGATGCTCACGGATCCACCAATACTGCGAGTGTAAGCTTCCCGATTATATTTGAAATGTCTACGAGGGTCGGTTGTGATACTGTGCATCCCCAGTAGTAGGTCGTCGTCTAGTGAAGGTAACACCTGTTTGTTCCTTTAACGAGCAAAACTCATCTAAGGACTCTCTAGGCCATTTGAGCCAAGCAAATTTCTGGATCAAGCCAGGCCTTGATCAGAGCTTCTCTCATCTCCTTTGATAAGATGAGAGCGTGGCAGGAATGCTCGGTTGGCAGTAGTTTCTAAGATGGGCTAGCACGTTGTGGTCCACTTTGTTTTCATGTGCACCAAGTTTTCTTCTCGAATACAGGTATTTCTTCCGTCGGGGTTGGTTCTTCCTGAACAACCACCTACTTTCCTTTGTCCTTTGGACCCATTCTCGGAGGGTAAAACTCTTCCACTTCTTAAGTTGACTTCGTGATTTCTTCGGAGTAGCATTAGGTTCTTTGGTGTCTCCTCCTGAGTGGAATGACAAGTTCTTCGGGATTAAGCCGAGATGCGAAGGCTCTAACTCTGTGTGACTGGAGCTCCTCGGGGGTCGCAAATAGATTCGTTCTTTGTTGAACTCTCGTAGCCTCCACGAGTGGAATGTCTTCTTCGTCTCATTGTGATCGTCGAGATTGTGTATGATTTGAGAATTGTTATGTCGGAATCGGCGTCCAGGATTAGGTTCATTGTCTCTGAACACGTAATCGTTAAGAAGCCGAGTCAACGTAGCCAGCGCCATAGCCTCGTAATTGCATAAGATCCCTTCGAGGTAAGGGCGGACAATCCTCTGAGTCGGAGGAGTTCGAGGATTTCTCCCCCGAATCGGAAACAACTATCCTAAGATAAGCAGCCCCTAGTCTAGCCTTAGGTGCCTGGGCCTTCTCTTCTTCATCAATTTTCTTCTTTTCTTCAATTGTCTCTTGTTGAGGTGGTTCTTCTATCGCGAGTGATAGCACCGACTTGACGGTTCGAACTTTAGTTGAAGCTCGCACGAAGCGGTTTGGATGCGATCCAAAACCTTCTTCGGAGCTTTTGTCAAGCGGTAGTCCATCCGTCATCGGTCGCATAGGGATCTATCGGAACAATGAAATCCGTCGAGATAACATTGACGGAGACCTCCTTTACGGGGTTTCCTTCATGTATTCTTCCGAATCGTTATATTCCACTTTCCGAAGATTGTCGTTGAGCCAACTTTTGAAGGTGACACAATCTTCTATCTTGTATCCCAAGCATCCGGTGGTAAGGGCAAAAGTTGGGATCACACTTTGTAACAAACCTGCTGGTCTTGCAAACTTGGCGGTTGGAAATCTGGAGTCTTCATTAGGGGCTGCGGAACATTTCGATCTTGCCTCATTCTTGAACGGATATACGCTGAACTCCCTAAACGTCCGTTGCGGGACGAGGCGGTTGTTCATATTATTGAGATGACTGATAAATTTGGGTCAGGGTTGCTTTTAGTAGTCGGTAGGTTGCTGCGGCCGTTCGACGATGTTTGTATCGATTGTACCTTGCTCCCATTTGCCGCGATGACCGGACTTCTTTTCAAAAGTTTTCATGGGCTTGTTTGTCGAGTTTTATGCGGTGAAACTCAATTGCTTCGCCTCCTCTTGCAAGCTTCCGGCCTTGCTTAACAACTTCTCGAAAGTCTTAATAGTAATCCTTGAGGAGAAGTCTTTATCGGGCCATGGATGCTTTTTAGTAAAATGCGACTGCATGCTGTTCTTGTAAGCATGGCTCACACTTCATACTTAAGTTCCTCCATCAAAATTATGTAGTCCACCAAAAGGTTTCATTTTAGAAGCCACCTTCTCTACCACTAAATCACCTATAGTGATGTGAGTCAGCGACTCGACGAATCGCTTGATGAAGAGGTTCTCTAATTCTGAAAATTTCTTCACCGAACCGTTTGGTAATTCCGCATACACGATCAAGGCGATCCACGACAGGCTGCGACAAATTGTGGGAAGAGGTAAACATCACTTCCACCCGGCATTGCAACTCGCCCAGCACGAAAATGTACAGCACTCTTTGCCCGAGGGTTTCCGGTTCCATCGAGGTCTTGAACGAGGAGATTGGTACAAAGCCTTTCGGATATTGGACAGCGTCGAATTCTTCAGGGTAAGATCTACCCGTGCGAATGGATGTCCCGCGCTCTTTGATTGTGCCAAGGCTTCTCGCACCTGCTGTTCCACCAAGCTCTTGATATCCTTTCAGATCCGCCACTGTGTTGTATCCTTCTTTAATTGATCATCCCAAGTTGACAAATGTAATCTCTTTTCCTCCGTCTGATACTTGAATGACTTCGAGGTGTTTCCCTTTGGGGTTGAACTGACTCTGGAGAGTGGCTAGGGCTACAGCCATCCCTCTTCCATCCTTTCGCCATTTGGGCGATCGTATCATCTTTCTCTTGAAGGCGCTTGCTTCTCATTTACTTCGGCTCCTCTCTTCTGCCTGGTGCGGGAGCACCTTGTGAGGCGGGCGGCTCGTGTTTCTACCATGTTAATTTACGCATACTCATCATCCGCAGACGCTACGTAGTCAACTTCATCTCCGAACTTCTCTTCTCTTTCCCTTGCTAATTAAGCCAGGAATATCAGTTCTTAACTTTTCCATAGCGTCTTCCAATGGCCTTTTACGTATATCCTTGCAGGTGTCATGTGATAAACGCCGAGTTTCTTTCTCATGAGTTCCCTTTACTGCGGTAGCACTTTCTTCGGACTCAAGTCTCGTGACGAGACTTTCCTTTTCTAGTCGTCTGTTTCGGTCTTGGTGGCCGGTAGTGGGACGCCATGCCATCCTTCTCGCGGCGAAGGCCTAGGACGGATGGTCTGTCGTGAATCTTTGAAGAATCCTCCCTGATGCAGCAAACCTGAAACAACACGGGGGGAGCTAGCCTTCATTTCTTATTTGGTTCTTCTGCAGCAATAGCAGATTCTTTTCCTTGTGCAAAGACGAGATTTGGCCGGCACCCGCCCTATCCTTCTTAAAATTTCCGACACGAGGCATCTTTCTTTCTTCGCTAACTTTTCGATCACGATGCAGCAATGGCCAGGCAGTGGTGTAACCACAGCCCTCTTTCTTCTGTTGTCGTTATAGTATGTGGGCCGTAATGTAGAGGCAATCTTTGCGGACGACGCTCCTCTCAGTAAATAAAGCAGAAAGGGGATGGAATCTGCTCCTTCCAAAAGGGGGGTGTATACTCGGACAATGGTATGTATTCAGGTAGTGGTGCGCGCTCGGGGAGATTTCATCTCTAGAAGCGACTTCGGCGGCTCGCTGCAGCAATCTTCACACTCCGTTTCTCCTACGAGGTCCGTGTTAGGGGTGGAACCCGCAGGCTAGACCCAATTTCAAAAACAGAAGGTCTTGCTAAATCATGCCTCCGCTTTGAAATCTGGCTGTCTTTCCGTTCCCGACTTGAACTTCCTTCCCCTTCGGTTTGGCGGGAGCCGGGGTAGGTGCGAGAGACGACTAGACCGGTGGGGTAGAGATAACGGTCCTTCACTGGACAGCGGTACTCCTCTCAGCTGGAACCCTTTGCAGAGGAGAAATTCTTGAGTTGATTTAAGGTTGAACTCGATCATAGGTTTCTCGATTTCGACACTTTGTGAAGTAGTGCGAAAGGGTAACGTCGGCGATCACGGCATTTGTGTTTTCGAATCCTTGTCCAAAATAGGATGATCCATTGTCGGGCAGCTCATCCTTGTAAACGACGAAGTCCAGTCCATTGGTGAAGGAGAAAATCAGTTTTGGGGCTTCCATTTCTGCAAGGTAGATTCGATTGTCGGTCACGAGTTGTGCTCCTTCTCATCGGGACGAAAAGAAGGAATCGAAAAGGGCCGAACACATTCTTGTTCATGTATATTTGTTAAAAAAGTCATTCATTAGAAGGTTTGTGTTTATTTAGAACAGATATTTAAATTGTAGAGAAGGTAACGAATCTGATTCAAATTGAAGGAAAAGTCTTATGCGAGACTTCTCGACTCGAAGGATCACTCCTAAACTAACACCTATTGGGGTCCACCCACCTCGGAAATGAGGTAAAGGATCTTGGAACCTCTACGGTAGGAGATTGTCTAAACGATTGGCTCCTAAATCCGAGAGAATGTTGACCCATACTCGTTTCAAGGTAGAAATGAACATAGTATTCCAACGGAAAGAAGGGTAGTTTGATCCATTAGGGACATGGATACACTACCGATTTTGAAAGCGAGAACTATTTGATTAAAAATAGAGAGGAATTATTCCCAGTAAATTCGCCGAGGTGTCGGCATATTTTAGGTTGAGTGTTTTGTTTTGAAAAATTAAGCCTAAAGTATGCTGACTTATTTTAGGTTTAATTTAAATAAATAATTTGAAAAGTAATATTTGGTGAAAATACTTTTAAAATTGAAAATTTTAAGATATGAAATCAAGCCGATCTCATCCCGAATAGTTTGCCTGGCAGAGCACCCCGCATCACAAACCATGTATCTATCCCGAAGAATAGACACATTGTTTGATGATGAGGCTCGATTAAATAAACTAGAAGATTTGTGATATCCGTTTGGTACGAACCAATTTTATAAGCCGACAAGTTCCCTTTGTTTAATATAAAAACATTAAACAGGGTTTATATTACCTGGGTTCTTAAGAATTCCTATAAGGGCAAGTCCCTATAGTTAATTACATCTTAAGTGACGGAAATCACCTAAGAAAACTCACCGATAATAATCGATCAGTTCTGCTCTCGAAATTTGAGTTTAAGTTTTCAAGGGATTGAGTTTTGGAATTTCAATAGAGAATGGACCGAATTTGGAACATTTTATTTTAGGAGTCAAAGGAAGAGAAGTAGGGGATGTCCTGGAGCCAGTGAACTTCGGTGACTTAGAGCCCATCACAATGTTAGGCTTTGAATTTCGGAAGTGAATTTATTTAAGTTTCAATCACACTTGATTAATTATAGGAATTACATTTACATATCTAACGTTATACAAATAACACAGAAGGTAGGAGGATTTACATCGTATCGGACGACAACCTCGGGTCTAAAGCGAGTTAGGGCTTATATTGCACAGCGAGGGGCTCTCTGAGCTAAAAAAGAACAGTGAGGATTTATGTCGCACTAGGTGGACTACCTCGAATCCTATGGCTTGTTGTTTAAACTAAAGAATAATTTTCTTGATGTCGACACGAGTTTTGCGACGAGCGATGGCCGGCGCCGCAAGCTGCTCCGAAACTCTTGTTGTTGCGGGGGGAGGTTTAGTTTAGAAGTCATAAATCAAGAGATGAGAGAAGTGTTTGGTTTTTAGAGAAAGTCTTAATTTCCATTGTGTCTTTAATGTTTTAATTAGAACAAGTCTTAGAGTTGATTAAACAAAACCGATTAAGATCCTTTGATTCCCGTCATCCCGGCACCGTTATTTTCCTTCGAATTCACACTTAGTCGAGATGAATTTGCTAAACTCAACTAAATGAGTTCCGCACTTTCATTTAGACCGTAAATCCGTTAGCAACCGTGGGTTACATCATCAGAGGTATTCCCGATCATTCAATGAGACGTTTTAATTTAGTTGTAGTTGTAGTTTTGTTGTTACGTTTGTGATTAAATTTGAGTTGTTTATATTTTGAATGTTGTGGCGGTGAATTTTATCTTGTAGTGTCTTTTAATTTAGTTATGAGTTTCAGTTTTGGTTTCTGTCCTAAAAGGTGTAGGTTTTCATGCAGCGTACATCATGCCGAAAAGGTAAAGTGCAACACGAGTAAATGAATTGCGGTAAAAGATAAATTGCAATAAAATAAAAGCATATACTGGAGGGCCTTCCGTAAATACGAAGCTGCACTTAAGGCTAATTTAGAGCATTTAAGCATTTATAACAATTTCTGGTAAAGCTAAAGGGAAGGGTTATGGTTTTCTAAAGTCCTAATCCTATAGCTAGTCATTCATTTATGGCGTCTAGGTTCTTGTATTTTAGTTTGAGGAGACCGATTTTTGCGTGAAAAACCATTAAGTTCGATTGTTCTTTATAAATATCCTATCATATTGAGGAAGTGCTTAAAGGCAGATCTTAAACATCTTTTCAATATTTCTGGGATGTTTTAAGTCCAAATGAATTTAATTACACAAATGAATTAATCGTCCAGGGAGTTTAAGTTTTGTTGTCTTGCTCGGTGAACTAGGACATCACAGATATCACATGTGAGTGAAGTAACACTTTATTTTAACCTCCTTTAAGAGTTATGACATCACGAGCTTTCGAGAGCAAATGGATGTTCAAGTGAGTTGTGATTTAATTTAAGTTTGGAATAGTGTTCAAGTTGTTTTAGATTTATTTTGAATTTCTTTATGTCTTAAGCAATGTTATATTTAATTCAATTTAATTTAATTTAACTTAATTTAATTTAATGTGGTTTAATTTAATTTAATTTAATTTAAGTTAATTTAATATAATATGCTTTAGCTTAATTTAATTCAATTTGATTTAATTTAATTTGATTTAGTTTTAATTTAATTTAATTTAATTTAATTTAATTTAATTTAATTTAATATGTTTTAATTTAATTTAATTTAATATATTTTAATATATTTAATTTAATTTAATTTAACTTAATTTGTTTTATTTTAATTTAATTTAATTTAATTTAATTTAATTTAATTTAATATTTTATTTTAAAAAGGTTTGCTTTAAATAATTTAACTTTAATTTAATTTGTAGTTAAGTCTCTTAGCATTTTTAAATCTTAAGCTTGGATTATCATTTTAATTAGGAATTAAATATTATTGAGATGATTAATTTAGGGATCTTTAGATTAAAGAATAAATCTCTTCCTAATAATATCCCTATTTTAATAATTCCAATTTTATTATTCTTCCAAATTTAATTAATTATTTAATTAAAGGTTTATTTCAATTATTTTAAATTGTTTAGTAGGTTTCTACCCAGCATTTTAATTATCTAAATTTCAATCATCCAAATCAGATTAAAATCAAATATTTTACCTATTAATTTTATTAAGCCTAAAGTTTTAATTAAGGGGTTAAAATTTTAATTACCATTTTGCCCTTGAAGCCTAATAATTTCCGCAATTCACTAAATTGAGCTCGAATAGATTTGGAGAATTTTTATGTGGCTTCACTCGTATGTCAATAAAGACATTAGAGGAGAAAAATGTGATTTTCTGTATTTAATTTATTTATATAATTATTTTTGGTGGAAAATAAGGATTTCCAAAGGAAAATTCAATAATATGACCAAGAGAAAGTTTACGTCCTTAAGTAAATTATGGTACATTCTAATGACAGAGAACCACTTGGACAATTTTTGTGATTTTTGAATTACATTTTTATTTATTAAAATTATTTTAATTTCTGGAGTATTAATTAATTTAAAAATAGAATATAAGTTGAAAAATGAATTTTATAATTTTTAAAATTCTCTCTGATATCAAGGATTCGAGAGAACTAAATTTTATAATTTTAAAATTTTTCTTTGATTTATTATAATTATTTTAGTGAAAATGCTAGAAAATACATTTTTGTTTAATTTTAAAAATTACCCTAGGGCTTTAAAATTTAATATCTCATTAAATAGACCTAAGAAAAATATGGGGTTTGTTCCTAAGTGATTATATTTCAAAATATGACATTTTGGTGAATTTTATTATTTTTGTGATTTTTTATTATTTTTTAATTATTAAAATAGTAAATAATACTAAAAAAATTAACTTTTTCAGAAAATTGAAATTTTAATTTTCTTAAATTCCCTGATATCAGAAGGCTCCAAAACCAATTTGGTGAATTTTTGAAAGGTATTTTTGAAAGTTATGAATTTTAAAATTTAAAATGACTAAATGGCTTAATCGACCCATTTAATGCAAGGCAAACGAGTCAATTGACTTCAAACTTTTATGGTGAGTTCCTCTGATCCTAAAGGTCAGTGGAGAATTGATTTCAAGTCAATTTGATCTATAGTTAACTCTAATTAATTAAAATTCAATTTTGGTATTTAGGCCAATTAGGGTTATCTTAAGTGAATTAACTAGTCACCCATTTTTTAGGGTTCTCAGATGTAAGGAACATCACCAAAATTTCTAGAATTTATTTCCATATTTGTGCTAATTTTTGGAATTGAAATATAAGCAATGCTGTCGTTTGAAAAATGTAGTAACTTTTCTGAAGATGGCCTCGACCTTGGAAAATTCGGGAATGTTCCCAAGTTCGGAAGGCTTCAGGAAGACCACATGGTCTCATACCATAGTGGGTGTATGAATGCATGGAGGTGAAGCAATGCAGGGAGTAAATAATTAATTTAAAAATAAAGTACTTGACAAAATTAATTAATTTCTTTTCCACATTATTCTCCTACGATTTCACTTGAGCAAGAGGGTATTTTTATTTTATTTTGTGATTTTTCTATACAAAGATATAGATTTTTCAAGTTTGAGATTAAATAAATGAAAAATACCCTAATTTTCTATTTAAAGCCGAGGCGGCGACTCAACCTTGGGCTCAGGAGACGCACACGCGTCGCCTTCGATTCGGCGCCGCCATCCAGCTCGGGCGCTCCCAGGGGCCCATTTGTATGGTTAGTCTCCTCATCCAGAACGATCTGGCCGTCCATCCGCGCGTGTATTAAATGAACGGCATGTCCGTTCATCGTCCGACCTCCCCAACAGAGACGAGTCCACACTAAATCTAATATCTCACTCGATACTTCGCGGATTTTCGTGTTCTTGTGCTACATGGATTCGTCTTCGAAGAGACGAACACCTCTATAAGTTTATTAAGAAAAATTTTGAAAAAAGTGAGTCTTACTCGAGAGCATCTGAAAGATATGGATGGTAAGATGGATAATGTAGAAAGATATATTATGAAACATGATGAGTATGAGGAGAGTTATCAGCAATATTTGGATAGACTGATTAGAGGTGATCAGAGTGTTGAGATGCCCACTCATCCATTCTACATACCGTATGTGCCATCTAGGGATTGGAACAAGCAGGATGATGATGATGATGAGGATGATGAGTAGGTTAGTTTTATTTGTTTTTGTTGTGGTGTTGTTGTTGATGTATGTTTGTTTTGTTAGTATTTAGTTTGATCATTGTGTTGTGATATGAACCTTGATAGTATGTAAGACTGTAGTTTGTATTATTTTTCTGTTATGCATATTCAGATGTATTGTTGTTGTTGTATTGATGTTTCATATGTTGATTTGTGGTAGTGATGTGTAATAGTAAATATTTTAATGTGTATGTTATATCAGAGTTTTTAGTAGTGTGTACTATAATTCAAAAACTGTTAGGAGATTATAAACCACTATTGGGAACTTCTACTTAGGAAACTACATGTTTAAAATTTTTCAAATTCCACTATCATCTGTTATCTGTATCAGTGTGTTATTTTAGTTGGCGTGTATTTGCTTTGAAAACCTCCACTACTGTAGAAGTCTTTTTAAAATTTTTACTTTTTTTTGTATAAAAAAAGTGTTTTGAAAAACTAAATTTGATTTCATTTTACTCCTATTATTTAAATTGTTATACTTGCATATTAGGATATTAAAAATTCCTGCAGGCATGATATGTCAGTTTTTGATTTCTCACCCATGTATCATTTATTATGCTTAAATGTTTTATCTTAACTAAAAATTAAAGTTTTGGGGGGAGATTTTAAAAACAAAGATTTTCAAAAACCTAAAATTTTATTTGATTCTCAATAATACTTAAAAATAAATCTTATTTTTGATTGAGGACAGTTATGCACATGAAGTTATATTAGGGGAACAAAAATTTGAATATAGAAATGAATAAAAGAATTTAGTTAAAATTTATAGTAATCATGAAAAACTTAAAGTTAAAATTTTCTTAATGAAAAGGTGTTAAATAAAGTTAAACTATCTTTAATAAGAAGTTTTGTATTTTTGGATAAATAGAAGATTTGACTTTTATTCTTCAAAGCTTAAATTTCTTTTATTGAAGAGTAATTTTCAAATATTATTGTTATGATTTTTAAGTGAAAGATATATATCTGACATTTATTTTAAATGGAACGGAGGAATTCAAAATCATTAAAAGCTTATCTAGATATAGTAATCCTTGCCTTATAAAAAAAAGAAAAAAAAAGAAAAGAAAAAAGTGAAAAATAGTATATGAAAAGGGAGGAAAACTTTGAGGATTTAAGGGCCAAATCAAAAATTGGTTTCATACCTAAAGTTTAAGATATAAGATCAGAGAAAATCTAAAGCTTAAGGTTATAATATAGTAAATAAAATTATTTTCAAATAAAGATTTTTAAGTGAGAAAAATAAGTGTTTGAGTCATATATTTTGAAGAATCTACAAATATTTCTGAATTAGATAGAAACTTATATTTGTCATTTTCTTTTACTTAAGAACTTTCTAAACTTTAAGTTGGTTTTTTTTCTAAATTGGACTACTCCATTTCTAGAACAAAATTTTGTTATCTTCCTAAGAAACTCATTACATAATTTGCATGCTAAAATGTTCTATGAGATTAACTGTCACTTAAGGAAAAGTAACATCTTAAGTTTGGGGGATTTTGATACACCTAAAATATATAGTATTTTTATGAACATTTTTATACTTATTTTTAATGATATTGTACTTTAATGGAAGGTATTTTGTGTTTTCTCTTGCAGATATGATGAAAATGGATGTTCATGATGAAAGGAGCAAAATTGGATCAAATTTGGAGCAAAAAAAGATGAAAAATGAAAATTTGGGCACTGGTGGCTAAGCACCGCTGGGTCAGTGCTTAGCCGCCACAGTTAAAATCAAAATTCAAATGAATTTGGCGCCAATTTCAAAGGGAATGGGATGCAAATCTTGGTGGTAACTTCCATAACTTCCTTTGGGTGGCAAGTTAGAATGAAGGGTTGCATTCTTTGGTGGATACATTGAATTTGGACACATTTTGAAGGGACACCAAGGCACCTTTTGGTTTACTATTTAAAGAGATTCTTAGGAAAGATTAAGGAGCTCTTCCTTTGCATTTTGAAGGGTTCTTTCTTTCTTTTTGAAACTCTTCCTTTGCATTTTGAAGGGTTCTTTCTTTCTTTCTTCCGCTTGCATTTTGAAGAGAGTTTTTATAGTATTTTACATTTATTTTGTGAGAGTTTTTATTAAGAGTAGGAGTAGAGAGTAGAAAGGAGAAAAGGGTCGGAGTGAAGTCTTCTTCTTCCCACTTCTTTTCTTTCTTTTAAGTTTAGTTTTTATTGAAGTCTGAAGTTATTCTGAGTCATCGGAGTTGGGAGATCCGCTCTGAGGAGTAGTTTAGTGAAGAGTTAAAGTTTCAGAGGAACTTCCTGAGTCTTGTGGAGAGAATTTTCAGATAAGTGTTTACTTTTGTTCTTACATTTAGTTTTTTAATTAATACTTGTTTTTGTTTGTTATTTTTTTTTATGGGTTTTAATTTCAAATCAATGTGTTTTTATATTTTTTTCAATGCATTCTGAGTAGTTTACTTTTTTTCTCTTTCTTAAATGAAGAAGTAATTAATTTATGGAGAATTGTTGTGGAAAGTCTAAGTGTTTAAAATTTGGAAGAAGTTGTGAAGATTGATTAAGAAGACTTTGTTTACTTCTTAATTTGGCATGTTAAGTTGTAGAATTTCTTGAGATTATGTAAGATCCAATGCGGTATTGTCTCATAAATGTTAGTAAGAATCACATGCAATTATATGGGTGAGAATTATACTCCATATAATTGAATGTAATATTAGAAGATATTTTTATGGAAAGGAATAAAATTAGAAGATTTTAGAGTGACATGCTAAAACACCACTAATTTGGTTTGAAGTTTTGAGTTTTGTTATGAGAAGTTAGATCCCATTTGATGGGAATCGAGGGAAATCTAGAGTGAGAGACTGGTATCTTCCCTGCTTAACCATGTTCAAAATGATAAAAATTTCAAATTAACTTATGTTCTTTATAGAACCAAGTAAGGGTAAAGAACACATTTGCTTCTATTTGTCACAACAAATTTAAATACTTCCCCAACAATACTTTAATAATTATTACTACTTCATAAAAAGAAAGAAAAAGATATTCTATTTAATAGTATTTTACATACAGTGTTATTAGTTATTATAATTTTAATTTCTCGCTTAACATTTTATTAAGGAAATTTCAAAAGACAAATCAACTTTCAAAACTTTTCAAAATCAAGACATACTTTCAAAAGCCATAAAAAAAAGTAAAAAGATAATTTTTCTGATTCCTTTAAAGATTTTCAAATTTTCCTTATGGGTTCGATATTTCGGGGCTTAATCAGAAAGTCCTATATTACTTGATAAACAATACGTATACTTGCGTAGTATCCACATTATAAATTAAAATAATCAGCATATATATATCCGGCGGGATCAAGTTTTTGGTTCAGTTGCCAATTTTCATATCATATTTGTAAGTATAAAGATCAGGTGGGTCAGAGTGTTATTGTAGACTAGAACTTCTCATAAAAGCCGCTGTGATTTACCGCGATCTCTGTGGGATCGATATTCGGGCCTTAATCAGAAAGCTCTATATTACTTGATAATGATACGTATACTTGCGTAAAATCCCTACTACTTAAAAACATAATTGAAATCTTACTTTGCTTCTGAGTCAATTTTTTGGCACCGTTGTAAAGGGAAAAAATTAAACAAGAAAATTAAAGGAATAAACTCTTGTACATTCTAATCGGGGATCAAGTTTTTGGCGCCTTAGTTGGGAATCACGTTAGTTGATCTTGACTTTAGGAGGATTTTAGGTTAAGTAATTAGGATTAGACTTAGAAAACTATAGTGTCATAAAAACTGTTTTTGTGTGAAAAGTATTTTTTGTATGAAAAAGTGTTGTGAAGAAAATGTTTGTGTCAAAAGCAAAGTGATTGTGAAAATGTTTTCTTGTGTTAAAAATATTTTTTGTTTAATTGTTAATGTATTTTATGTTGTGTTATGTTTGCAAACTAAAGGATCTGCAGAACATGTGCTATATGATCCCGAGTTAGAAAAAAAAAAAACAGACAGGGCTTGAAAAACTAGAAATGGAAATGGAAAACATTCAAAATAATAACTTGGAAACTCATCATAAATCATTGAGGCATTATGTAATTCATACGATAGGTAAAATTCACTCAAGTATACAAATCCCTGTCATAGATGCTGACTCGTTTGAACTAAATCCAGAGATGATCCAACTGGTGCAGGATAACCAGTTTGGGGCAACTACTTCGGAGGACCCCTATTTACACTTATCATGTTTTGTAGAAATTTTTGCCACATTTCGTTAAAACGGCATTTCAGATGATGTTGTTGGACTAAGGCTTTTTCTTTTCTCACTAAGGGATAAGGCTAAAATGTGTTTTTACTCATTAGCACCTTGCTCTATTAAAAATTGGGAGGAGTTAACTCAGAAATTCCTAGCTAAGTATTTTCCACCTTCATGGACTACTAAACTTATAAATGATATTATCTCATTTTTTTCAGTATGAAGGGGAATCAATATACGAAGCATGGGAAAGATTTAAGGAACACCTAAGAAAGTGTCCACACCTTGCTCCGCTTAATTGCTTAATCATTTAAACTTTTTACAATGAGTTAGAATGATCCCTTAGGTCCAATATTGATGCTATTGCTAGTGGTTCATTAATGTCAAAACCATATGATAAAGCATATGCGTTAATTGAAGAAATTTCTACAAATGAATTTTAATGGCCCTCTGCAAGGGTAAATCTTAAAAGGGTACCCAGTGTTCATGATACAGATGCAATTTCAGTTCTTGCATCTCTTTTTGCTGCAATATCAATGAAGTTGGATCAATTTAGAATGAACCAGCCTCAATTTACTCCAGTAAGTGAGGAAAGTTCATTAGGGCATATGATTGATTCTAACTTATCATATGAAACTTTAAATACCATAAACAACCTGCATTCTAACTTTTACAACCCAAGTTGGAAGAACCATCCTAATTTTAACTGGAATTATACTACTAGGGGTGGAAACCAAAAATGGGAATATAATCATGCAAATCCTAATGGAAGTTGGAATAATTAGGGGAACACAAACTATAGACCTTCATATCCATCGGGCTCTAACAATGATCAACAATTTAAGGATAAGAAGATGTCTATAGAAGAAGTGGTATTGCAAATGGGAAATCTGTTGCAAAGTCAAACAGCTGCGATTATAAACATAGAGAATCAATTAGGACAAATTACTAATTCACTTCACAATAGACCCCAAGGAACACTTCCTAGCAATATTGAGACCAACTCTAAAGAGAACACTAATGAATAAGTAGAAGCTGTCCGATTAAGAAATGGAAGAGAGATAGAGGATGTGGTTAGAAAAGAGAAAGAAGTTGTGAGAGAAACAAAAGAAACTAAAAGACCTAAAGAACATGACTCTAAGGATCTAGAAAAATTAATATCTCTTTCTAAAATCAATTTAGAAAGACCACCACCTCCATTTCTTCAAAGACTTAGATAGCATGAGTTGGATAAAAAATTTTCAAAATTCCTAAAAATACTTAAGAAGTTAACGATAAATATTCCTTTCGCTGAAGCTTTGGAACAGATGCTAAGTTATGCAAAGTATATGAAGAAGATATTAAACAAGAAAAGAAAACTTAGGAATATGAGACAGTTGCACTAAGTGAGGAGTGCAGCGCTATACTTCAGAAAAATCTTCCTCGGAAACTTAAAGATCCTTGTAGCTTTACAATTCCTTGTGCAATTGGAGAAAAATTATGTAGAAAAGCTTTATGTGATTTAGGAGTAAGCATTAATGTGATGCCTCTATGTATATTTAAAAGGTTAAGTTTAGCTGATATTTCTCCCACTATTGTAGCCCTTCAGTTAGCTGATCGATCTATCATTTATCCAAAAGGGGTTATAGAAGATGTGACTGTTAAAGTGGATAAATTTATCTTTCCTTTGAACTTTATTGTATTAGATATGGAGGACGATAAAGATAATCCAATAATTTTGGGGAGACATTTCCTTGTTACAGGACAAGCTATGATAGATGTGCAAAAAGGAGAGTTGGCTAGGAATATTAATGACCAGGAAGTCACTTTTGATGTATTAAAGACTCTGAAATATCCAACAGAGAGAAAATATGATGATTTTTCTTTTATGGATGAAATTGATTATGTAAGTAAAGACTATTTCCAAGAAAGTTTTGAGATTAAGTTAACAGATGAGATGGAAATGGACTTTCATGATGAGTTGAAAATGTTATTTAAAGAAGACTCTATGTATGTTCAGGAGAGGTGTAAATTGATGGACGTTACCAAAAATAGTAAACTTTTAATTCCATCTATTGAAAATTCTCATGAACTTAAGATGAATGTACCTTATACAATTTTAAACCCTACCTATTTAGGGAATTCATCTACACCACCAGTTTTTATATCTTCATATTTGACTCAATCATAAGAAGAACCTGAATTGAATGATGAAATCCGTAAAAGATCTCCTAAGAAAGAGTTTTTAAAATCACTGAATGGCATATTCTGTAGTATGCAGACAAAATGAATGAGATTTCGATGTTGGGGCAACTAGAGTAAATAAGGGATACATCAGGTCGTCGATGTTAAACCAAGTGCTTTGTGGAAGTCAACCCATGGTTATCTTTGTTATTTGTTTAGTGTGATTGTTGTATGTTGGATTGTATAATTGTGAGATGTTGGACTTTGATCCTTGTTTGATGTGTAAGAGTGGTTTGGGTTATTGCTATGAGGTATTCCTTGTTCTTGACTAAATTTGTATATGACTTCTGGTAGTAGCAGGCTGACGAGTCTGTTACAACTTAGTTCTCAACCGGAGCTTAGCATTACCTTAAAGCATGTACAGTTTGGATTTGGACCACTCCATGTCAACTCTATTACTTCCTTTACCTGACTTTGTCTTTACTGAGTAAGGTCATGAACTTACTTTGTGAACAACATCTAGATGAATTGCACTTCTTTTATTTACCAGATTGTGTATACCTTAGACTTAGACAAAACCTGAAATTGGAAACATATGAGTTTTTATAATAGGGGAATTCTGGTCCAAGGGTGATAACCATATAAAAAAATTTTATAATAGTATAGTTTCTTCCGTTAGAAATTGAAAGTAAGGAGGAGAAAGGTAAGTAGAAGGGCGATCAAGTTAACCTCAGTTTTTTTTGTTTATGAAATCTGTGAGTCTATGTATTGAAGTTTGTGTGTCTATGTTTGTGAGTCAAGTTGAATGAGTCATTCGAGACAACAAAACTTATCTTAATATTTTAAAATTTTTAGCATCCAACAATTCCTTTATAATGTTTAAAATGTGTTTATGTTTAATCTTCAATTTGTACTTATTCTGCATTTTAAAATTCCTTTATAGTGTTATGTCAAGCATGTTTAGGCTAGATTTACTTTCTACTACAATATTCTACCAAGTGCTATTTTTGATATTTTTATAGGATGTGTAGTAAATTATAAAAGTGATCTTTCCCTACCGCATATTTTTGTACTTCATTGTTACACATCTTTAAGCTTAAGTTTGGAAGGGAAAGAAAAATATTTCAAAATTAAATCTTATTTGTTTGCAAAACTACTACAAATAAATTTGTCTTTTATTTCTAATGATTATTTTTATGTGGAGTCACCTGAAGGATGTTAGAATTTTAAGTATATAAATGGAGTAGAAAAGCTTAGTTGATATTTTTAGTGAAAAGGGTGAACCTAGAGTTAAAGATAATTAGCGGAGAACATGGGAAAATGAATAACTATCTTTATTCGGAAGAGGTGTATTTTTTAAAAACTAATCATTCTTAGAATTTTATTTTCAAACATTTAAGGCTCTTTTAGAAAGTATTTTTAAAAAATACATCTTTTCAAGTGAAGGAAAGTAATAAGTTTTAACTTTAAAAGGAGGATAGTGAAATTCAAAATCATTTAAGGACTTCTCCAGATATAGTAATCCTCACATATATAAAATAAAAAAAATGGATCAAAAAGATCCTAACAAGAGAGAAAAAGTGTGAGGAGAAGCTTGAGGATATGTCCTAATCAAAAATTGGGTTCACTTGAGTTTTTCTAGAATAAGGAATTTGAACAATCATAAGCTTGATTTTTGTACTTATATTATTTAGGATATTTTAAGAGAGTTCTCATGTCTAGAAAGTAAAGTTCATCGGATCCAAAGTTTGAAAAATCTGCATATTTTTCTAAATTAGATAAGAAAACAATTTCCCAAGTTTGATGATAAATATCTTAGCCCTGGGCTAGTCTGGTTAACTAGAAGTTCTTCTAGGTTAATCTATCCATTTTTAGAATAAAATTTTAGCAGTTCTAAACGGTGGCCCATTAACTCTAATCTACAAAAATTATTTTAAAAGTGTAGTATTACTTGAGGACAAGTAATATTTAAGTTTGGGACATTTTGATCAACCTAAAAATATACTACTTTTATGCTATATTTTATAATGATATTGCACTTTAAAGGTATGTTTTCTTGTGTTTTTTATTATTGGTACATCAAATTGAAGAATTTGGAGTTATCGAAGTAAAAGGAACAAAAATTGACCAAAATGGAGCATACCAGAGCAAAACAGGTCGAACCGGAGCATACCAGAGCAAAACGGGTCAAACGTTACACATTTGTACCTATGTCTGGCGCCTAGGCGCCACTAGTTGGCACATAGCCGCTAGGTAGTGGCGCCTATGCACCAGAAATCGGTGCATAGCAGTCAGTGACGGTTTTTAGCATAACTTCTAGAAGAAACATCGGATTTGGACGATTTTTGAAGCATTACGAAGTGTGTTTCTTAGGTAATTTTTTAGGAATGATAAATTAAACTTTCTGGAAGATTTTGGGATGGTTAGAAGCAGTTATTATGGAAGCGATGTGTCTCTTGGAGTGAAAAGGCACTTAAGGCACCCTTTGGATAATTCATTGAATGTGGACTCTTTTTGAAGAGAAACTAAAGCATCTCTTGGGAAATTTTAAAAACGCTCTTGAACTCTTGTAGAAGAGATGATTAGGAAAATATTACAAGAGGATAAGAAGGCTTGGAGAAGAAGTGAAGGCTTGGGCATGAGCCCAGTTGGGGCGACAAGGTGAGAGAGAAAGAGAGAGTGTGAGAGACTTTTTTCTTTTCTTTTCACTTTGTTCTTGTAGAGAATTACAAGGAGATTACTTTTTCTATACAAGGAGAGTTTGATTTCCATCAAAGATAAGTATTTTCATTTATTTTGGTTTGAATTTGGTACTTATTTTGTATGGATTCAAAGTGTTGTTCAATGAAAAGTTATTGTTATTTCTCCATGTGTAGTGAGTAGTTTTCTTTACTCTTTCCTCTTACAATGAATTAGTATGCACGTGTAGGATATAAAATTGAGTAGAGTAAGAAAATATTGTGATGATTTTACTTTGATCTTCATTTACATGTAAACTTGATCAACGTGCATGTTAAAATCTGTTGTGCGAACATGTAAGAACTAATGCGGTATTGCTTTAGTCAACTATTGGTAAAAATCACATAAGATTATATGGGTGAGAATGTAGTTCATATGGTTGAGTGCAAATAAATAGGGAGATATGCATGTTTAAGAGGTGTAGAATTAGAGGACTTTAGGATGATAAACTAAATCCCTAATTTGGTTTGATGTGAAAAGTTTTGTTATGAGATGTTAGCCCTAGCTAGAGGGAGAAGAGGGAACTCTAGAGAGAGAGCTAGTATCTTCCCTGCCTAACCCATCTACAAGATTTCAAAGCATCAGATTAACCTATGTTCTTTATAGAACCAAATAAGGGTACATTATATAATTTCTCATATTTGTCACAATCTCTCTCGCTACTTGTTTTACCTTTACACATGTCACTAATTTCATTGCATGAGAAAGAGTATTTTTAATATATCCAACCTCACTTTCTAATTTTATCTATGTATTTTAGTTTAGAAGTAGTATTGTTGTAATAATTGTTGTATATAATCAAAAACCAAACTTTTATCGACTTTCCAAGCTAAGGAGTGTTATTGTAGACTAAAACTTCTTTTTAAAGCCGTTGTGATTTACTGCAATCTCTCTGGGATCGATATTCGGGGCTTAATCAGAAAGCTCTATATTACCTGATAACGATATGTATACTTGCGTAAAATCCCTACTATTTAAAAACATAATTGAAATCTTACTTTTCTTAGGAGTCAAGTTTTTGGTATCGTTGTAAAGGAATAAATTTAAACAAGAAAGTTAAAGGATTAAACTTTTGTATATTGTAATCGGGGATCAGTTCCATGTAGGTTGAACCTAAGTTAATTTAGAATTAGGTCCAATGTATGTTGAACCTAATGGTTTGAGTTTGACTTGGGTTTAAGTTTATTTGAACCTAATATAGGTTAAGGTTAGGTTTAATGTATGTTGAGCCTAAAAGGTTTAAGTGGACTCAAGTTCAGGTTGGATTGAACCTAAGTATAGGTTAAGGTTAGGTTGAATGTATGTTGAACCTAAAAGGTTTAGTTTTACTTAGGTTCAAGTTGAATTGAACCTAAGTATAGGTTAGGTTCAATGTATGTTGAACCTAAAAGGTTTATGTTTGACTTAGGCTCAAGTTGGGTTGAACCCCTAAGCATAAGTTAAGGTTAGTTTCGATGTATGTTAAACCTAAAAGGTTTATTTTTTACTTAGGTTGAAGTTGGGTTGAACCTAAATATAGGTTAAGGTTAGGTTCAATGTATGTTGAACCTAAAAGGTTTAAGTTGGACTCAGGTTCAAGTTGAATTGAACCTAAGTATAGGTTAAGGTTAATTAATCATATCTGGGTAAGGTCTAATTGATTAATTAACTTAATTATTGTGGTTAAATCTAATTAGATAAAGGTTAATTAAACCTTATTTGGGTAAGGTTTAACTAATTAATTAGACTTAATTGTCGTTAAGTCTAATTTGGTTAAGGTTAAATAAACCTTATTTGGGTAAGGTTTAATTGATTAATTAGACTTAATTGTGGTTAAGTCTAATTTGGTTAAGGTTAATTAAACCTTATTTGGGTAAGGTTTAACTGACTAAATAGACTTAATTGTTGTTAAGTCTAATTAACCTTATTTAGGTGAGTTTTAACTGACCAATTAGACTTAATTATGGTTAAGTCTATTTTAGTTAAGGTTAATTAAACCTTATTTAGGTAAGGTTTAACTGACTAACTAGATTTAATTGTGGTTAAGCCTAATTTGGTTAATTTGAATTAAACCTAATTTAGGTAAGGTTTAATTCTGATTAAGTCTAATTGGGTTAAGGTTAATTAAACGTTATTCAAGTAAGGTTTATTGATTAATTAGACATAATTGTGGTTAAGTCTAATTAAATTAAGGTTAATTAAAACTTATTTGGGTAAGGTTTAATTGATTAATTAGACTTTATTGTGGTTAAGTCTAATTAGCTTATGGTTAATAAAATCTAATTTAGTTAAGGTTTAATAGACTAACTAGACTTAATTAGTGATTAATTATAATTTGGTTATGGTTAATTAAAACTAATTTGTGTAAGGTTTAATTGATTAATTAGACTTAATAGTGGTTATGTCTTATTAGGTTAAGGTTAATTAAACCTTATTTAAGTAATGTTTAATTGATTACTTAGACTTAATAAGTAGTTAAGTCTAATTTTGTTATGTTTAATAAAACCTTATTTGTGTAAGGTTTAATTGATTAATTAGACTTAATTGTGGTTATTTTCTAATCAGGTTAAGGTTAATTAAACCTTATTTAGGTAAGGTTTAATTGATTAATTAGACTTAATAAGTAGTTAAGTCTAAATGGGTTAATGTTAATTAAACCGTATTTGAGTAAGGTTTAATTGATTAATTTGACTTAATTGTGGTTAAGTCTTGTTAGGTTAAGGTTAATTAAACCTTATTTAGGTAAGGTTTAGATGATTAATTAGACTTAATTAGTGGTTAAGTCTAAATGGGTTATTTTTAATAAAACCTAATTCGGGTAAGGTTTAATTAATTAAATAGACTTAATTGTGGTTAAGTCTAATTGGGTTAAGGTTAATTAAACATAATTTGGGTAAGATTTAACTGATTAATTTGACTTAATTGTGGTTAAGTCTAATTAAGTTAAGGTTAATTAGGGTTAATTAGGTTTAATGAAGGGTTAGACTTAATTAGGGTTTATGTTTGTTAAGTCTAAAGTGGTTAAGGCTTAACTTGCTTTTGTTAGGTCTAAATGGTGTCTTAGACTTAATTTGGGTTTATTATGTTAAACCTAATGTGATTAAGGTCTAACTTGGTTTAGTTAGGTCAAAATAGTGTCTTAGACCTAATTAGGGTTTGTTAAGTTAAACCTAATGTGATTAAGAACTAACTTTGTTTAATTACGACTAAATGGTGCCTTAGACCTATTTAAGGTTTGTTATGTTAGACCTAATGTGATTAAAACCTAACTTGATTTAATTCGGTCTAAATGGTGTCTTAGACCTAATTAGGTTTTCTTAAGTTAAACCTAATTTGATTAAGGCTAAACATAATTTAATTAGGTTGAAATAGTGTTTTAGACCTAATTAGGATTTGTTAAGTTAAACCTAATGTGAATAAGGTCTATCTTGATTTAATTAGGTCTAAATGGTGTCTTAGACCTAATTAGGGTTTGTTAAGTTAAACTTATTGTGATTAACGCCTAACTTAATTTAATTAGGTCTAAATGGTGTCTTAGACCAAATTAGGGTTTATTAAGTTAAACCTAATGTTATTAAGGCCTAACTTAATTTAATTAGGTCTAAATGGTGTCTTAGACCTAATTAGGGTTTATTAAGTTAAACCTAACGTGATTAAAGTCTAAGGAAAGTTCTTAAGTTTAATTAGGATTTTTAAGGGTTTAAGTTGTATTTAAATGTAACCTAACTGAGATTTAAGGATTCATCTTATGTTTAAAGTGATTTAAACCTAGATATTAAGATTTTGTTAATCTTAATTATCTTTTTTATTAAATATAGAAATTTTAGGGTTTATATTATAATTTTTTATTTTATAAATTTTACCCTAAAATTCAAAAATGTCATTTCAAATTTTTCAAGGATTATAAATTGTCATTTTAGGATGCAAATTTATCACCCTAAAGTTTCTCTCGATTTCTAAATTTTATTTTTCAAATTCCTAATTAATGTAATTATTTTTTAAAATAATCGTAGAATAGGATTGAAAATTGTATATTTCATTCTAGAGACTTACCCTAGACATGGAAATTCATAGAATCTCCTTAAAGATGAAATGATTATTCTGTGAAGATTTCATAATTTTTGGATTTATAAATAATTTTTAATAATTAAATTACGCTAGAGAGTTATTAATTAATTAAAAATTAAATATAACTCATTAATTCCAAATTTTTCTCCTTGCACTACTGAATTCAGGGATATTTTTATCATATTTTTTTTATTTTTCTATGTCAAGATATGAATTTTTTAAGTTTGATAAGAATTTTTGTATTTATTTAATTCCTATTTATCTACTTATCTGACACGATGCCAGCTCAAACATTGGAGGTGTCGAACTCCCACGTAGTGGCTTCTGATTTACGAGCTATTCCATGCCATCACTGAGCTGGCCCGCTGTTTCATCTATTTTAGATGGATAAAGTGGTGGTTTGGCTCAATCAGGGCCGTCCATTTCCAAAACACAGAAATGGACGACATCTGTTTATCTCCCTCCGTCTGGTTTTTTTCTGTGAAACCTCCATGATCTAAGCACAATATCTCACTTGATTCTTCATATATTCGAGTGAGATTTGTTCCCAGAGCTTCATCTGGAAAAAAAGAACCCATCCATATGGTGATGTTATGGTTGTGAATTGGTTTCCTTCACAAAGTACCAAATCTGAGCCTAAGCTAGGTTGAATGAGCCATACCTTGGCCTTAATTTATGGAAGCTTGATTTGAATTATTCTGAAGCTTTGTCTTGACCTCAAAGAGCTTGTCCCTAACTCAATTTGTTATGAAATATGGCCTATGTATAAGTTTGATCAAAGTGGTTTACGGTTTGGAAAATGAAAGTGGAATAGTGGATTAGAGCCTATTGGAAGGGTCAATTTCTATTGTGCTTGTCTTCGTAGGGCTCTAGAAAGCTTTTATAGGAGTTAATTTGAAGTTTTGAGAAACTTCATTTCAAACCTAAAAATTGTCTTATTTCGGGTGGGGAAATTAGTGCAAACCAGTGGGTTTCAGGACCTAATTCTATGAGGAATCAATTGCTTAGGTCCTAGAGAGGAACTTTGATGTTCAAAGTTTCAGGAAGGGGCAGTGTAGATAGGTCTTCTCTCTTAGGTAAAGCTCACAGGTATAGCCCTATTTTTAGCCATGGATGGCCATGTCTGAGCTCAGATAGGCTTGGGCTTACAAGGAGTTGGTGCTAAGTAGTTTAATAATGGCCTATGGCTGAGATTTCAGCTGAAGGATAAGTTCATTCGACCCTCCCTAGGTTAACCAACATTAGACCCAACCATGGCGAAGATTGGGTTCAAAAATTAGCTTGCTTCTATTGGCTACTTTAGGTGGTGGATAGGGTTAGATAAATTTAACCAAATTCACCTCCCCTATATTATTTTATCCTTTCTTTAATGAGGTTTGAAAAAGGTGACACATAATCTCCTTCCTCATTTTTCATAAAAGTGTCATGATGGAGTTTGCATAGTGAAAAGGATGGTTAAGATAAGCTTTTCTTTGATAGAATGAGAGGAGGGGTGAGTGGTGACTCACCTAGATCATCCTTCAAAGGTAGCATGGATGAATGACACCATTTTTATTCATTTATAATGCTGCCATGATGGCTTTAACTTTGGTTAAATGTCATGTGTCATAAGTGTTTATCATGTCATGGTAAATTTCATGGGTCATGAGTGACCCATGGGTGATTTTCCATAAATTGAATTTGATTTTAAAATCAATTATGGAATTTTTATGTCATAGGTGATGTCATGATCTTAAATTCAATTTAGGGTTATTTAATTATAGTTCCATTTTTAATTAATTATGTAATTAATTGAAAATGTAGAAATTATAATATTAACCCATAAATTAATCAAAATGATTTTGAAGTTTAATCATTTCCTTAAATTTATTAATTTTGTTCAAAATTGAGTATTTTGACCAAATATGACTAAAGTTGACCATAGTTGACCATGGTTGACCAGTCAAGATCCAGGGTTAACCTAGGTCTTTTACTTAACCTTGTCATGGTTAATTTAATCATAGGGTCATTAATTTTCTAGTGGGACCTAGGTTTGCCTAGGGTTAACCAAATAATCAAGTCTGATGATTAAATGAGTCAGATTTGACCAATTTGGTGTTTAGGTTGACTTGGTGGTCAATGAGGTTGGCATTAGGTCAATGTAGTGGTAATAATTGGGTCATGAATTAACCATTTTGACCTTATTTGACCATTTAAATCAAATGTTGACTAGTTTTGTCAATGTGGTGGTGATTGGGCTATGGATTAACCGTTTTGACCTAATTTTACCATTTGGGTCAAAGGTTGATCACTTTGGTCAATGTGGTGGTCATTGGGTAATGGATTAACCATTTTGAACTAATTTGACCATTTTGGTCAAAGGAAATGGTTAAAGGTTGACCACTTTGGTCAATGTGGTGGTCATTGAGTCATGGATTGACCATTTTAACCTAATTTGACCATTTAGATCAAAAGTTGACCAGTTTAATCAATGGGGAGTCATTAGGTCAAGGATTGGCCATTTTGACCTAATTTGACCATTTGGTTCAAAGGTTAACCAGTTTGGTTAATGGAGTGGTCATTGGGTCAATAATTGACCATTTTGACCTAATTTGATCATTTAGGTTAAATGTTGACCAGTTTGGTCAATGGGGTGGTCATTAGGTCAAGAATTGATCATTTTGACCTAATTTGTCCATTTGCGTCAAATTTTAACCAGTTTGGTCAATGGGGTGGTCATTGGGTCAAGAATTGATCATTTTGACCTAATTTGACCATTTGGGTCAAAGGTTGACCAATTTGGTCAATGTAATGGTCATTGGTTCATGGATTGACCATTTTTACCTAATTTGACCATTTAGGTCAAAGGTTGACCAGTTTGATCAATGGTTTATCAGACGAGGGTTTGTCATTACTAATTTGATCATTTTAGGATGTTCATTAAGATTTGGGTTAAAAAGGCTTTATTAGTGTTTTACTCTAAACATTAGGGTTTAGTGACCATTGATAAGGTTTAGGAGGTCAATATTAGTAGGCTTCTTTCCTCCAAATGATTTGTAAATCATCCTCACAAAAGTGAGGTCAACACCCATCTGATTAATCTTGGTTTAACATCCTTCTTTTGCATTAAATATTTGATAGAAAAATGGTCTGTATGCACTATACATTTAATTTCAATTAAGTACGGCCTAATTTTTCAAAAGCATAAATGATTGCTAATAACTCTATTTCAGTAGTGGTGTAGTTTAGTTGAGCTTCATTAAAAGTTTTACTAGCATAGTATATAACTTTGAAAATTTTATAATACATTTGTCCTAAAACAGCTCCAATCGCATAATCACTGGCATCACACATAAGTTCAAATGGTTTCTCCTAATCAGGTGAAACTATTATAGGAGAATTGATTAATTTTTCTTTCAATGATTCAAAGGCATTTAAACACTCTTCACTAAAATCAAATTTCTTGTCTTTTTCTAAAAGTTGGCACAGAGATTTAGTAATTTTTTAGAAATCTTTAATAGAACATCTATAGAACCTAGAATGTCCTAAGAAACTTCTTACCCCTCTCACTGCAGTTGGAGGTGGTAATTTCACAATTATTTGAATTTTTACAGGTTCTACTTCCATGCCATATTCATAAATTTATGCCCAAGTACAATTCCTCCTACAACCATAAATTGACATTTCTCTCAATTTAGAACTAAATTTGTTTTTTTACATAACTCAAAAAATTTTTCTAAATTATTTTAGCAAATGTTAAATGAAGTTCCAAATACAGAAAAATTTTCCATAAAAACTTTTATTCCATTGTCTATCAGATTAGTAAAACTTAGCATCATACATCTTTGAAATGTTACAGGTGCGTTACATAATCCAAAGGACATTCTTTGAAAAGCAATGTTTCATATGCACTAGTAAATGTGGTCTTTTCTTGATTCTGAGGAGCAACTGGTATTTAATGATATTCATTATATCCATCTAAAAATCAAAAATATTTGTGCCCAGCAAGCCTATCCAACATTTGGTCTAAAAAAGGTAAAGGAAACTGATCTTCCCTAGTGGCGTTCATTAATTTTCTTTAGTCAATACATATTCGCTAACCAGTGACTTGTCTCGTGGTTATTAATTCATTTCTTTCATTAGTCACAACTGTCGCTCCTCCTTTCTTAGGAACATAATGAATCCACGCACTATCTGAAATTAGATATATAATTCTAGCATCCAGCCATTTTAAAATTTCTTTCTTCACTACTTCTTTCGTTAATGGATTTAACTTCCTTTGTGGATCTGCTCTAGGTTTATGTTGTTCATCCAATAGAATTCTGTGCAGGCAGATTGAAGGACTGATTCATTTAATATCAGCTAGAGTCCAACCAAAATCTTTTTTGTATTTTCTCAAGGTTTCTAGTAATTTCTGCTCTTATTAATCATTTAAATCTGAGGATACAATAACTGTTAATATAGATAATTCTCCTAAGAACACATATTTCAAATGATTTGGAATTATTTTCATCTCAAGTTCAGGTGGTTTTATGATAGATGGAATTAAACTTTTATTATTATTTTCTGTAATATCCAACATTTCAAATCTTTCTTGAACATAATCTAGTTCTTCATTATCTAAACCATCAAATTTATCATCCATTTTATCTTCATCCTGACATTTCAAATTTTCTTGTTCTAGTTTCTCTTTATACTTTTCCTTAAAATGCTCATCTTTTTAAGTAGTCACAATTTTCCATTCAAAAGCATTTATCATATTTTTCTGTTGCACGTTATTTCATAGCTTTTGATATATTAAATGTCACTTTCTGATCATTACCTCTCATAGTTAACTCTCCTTTTTGAATATCTATCATAACTCTTCCAGTTGCAATGAAAGGTCTTCGCAAAATTATAATAATTTCTTTATCTTCCTCTATATCTAAAATAATAAAGTCCACAGAGAAGATAAATTCATCAAACTAAACTAAAATGGCTTCAACAACCCCTAAGAAATAGAACAATCAGCTAACTGAAGAGTTACTGAAGTAGGTTAAATTTCCCCTATTCCCAACCTTTTGAAAGTTGATAAATGCATGAGATTAATGTTTGCTCCCAGATCACATGAGGCTCTTCCAAAAAACTTTTCTCCAATAACACAAGGAATAGTGAAGCTACCAGGATCTTTAAGTTTTTGAAGAAGCTTCTTCTGAATAATTGCGCTAGACTCTTCACTTAGTGCGATAGTCTAATTATCTGAAAACATCATTTTCTTATTTAATATATCCTTCATAAACTTCACATAGTTGGGAATTTTTTCTAAGGCTTCAACAAAATGGATATTTACATTTATGTTTTTAAGGATTTTTAGAAATTTTGAAAATTTTTTATCTCTCTCTTTTTGTTTCAATCTTTGAGGAAACAAAGGTGGTGGTCTTTCTACAGTAACTTTTATGGGTTTAAGCAGATATTCCATATCAAGATATATATTATCATGTCCTTTATCAGTCTCCACCTTCTCTTTTTCAACTTCAACATCTTTTTGGACTCTTGATTCTAATTCTTTTCCACTTCTTAATTATATAAAATTAATTTGTTCTTTATTTTGATCTTTTGGATTAATTTCAACATTACTAGGGAAAGTTACAAAAGGTTTATTACTAAGTGCAGTAGCAATTTGTGCCAATTGATTTTCATTATTTTTAATAGCATCTCCTTGAATTTGCAAGTGATTTCCTTGACTTTACAACTGATTCCCTTGACTTCGCAATTGATTACCCGTGTTTAATATCAATTCTTCTATATACAAATTCTTTTCCTTAAATTGTGGGTTATTATTGAAACCTGAAGGATAAGAAGGTCTATAATATAGTTTCCTTGGTTGTTCGAATTTACTAATGGGTTCACAGAATTGTACCCCCACTGCGGGTTAATAGTAGCAGTTTTATTATTCCATTTTATGTTTCGGCAGTTTTTCCAACCGGGATTATAATAATTAGAATAAGGATTGTTTGGTTTATTATTGTTAGCATTTAAAGTCACATAAGATGATTGAAAATCTACTATCTGTCACAATGAATTTTCCTCTAGCACCTGAGGCGTTTGAGAATAATTCATTCTGAATTGATCTGTTTTCTTTGAAATCATAGCAATTTTAGAAGCCAACATAGATATTGCATCAGAATCATGAATATTAGCTACTCTTTTTGGATTTACCCATTAAGAGTGCCATTGAAAATTATTAGTAGCCATCTCTTCAATTAAAGAATATGCCTCATTAAAAGTTTTTGACTTTAACGATCCACCAGCAATAGCGTCGATAATTGATTAAAGAGATCCCATTAATTCATTATAGAATGCTTGAATTATTAACCAATCTGGTAAAGCATCATGTGGACACTTCCTAAGAAGATCTTTAAATCTTTCCCAAGCTTCATATATTGATTCCCCTTTAAACTGACAGAAATATTTAATATCGTTTCTAAGCTTGGCAGTTTTTTATGGAGGGAAATATTTTGACAAAATTTTTTTCAATAATTCTCCCCATGTTCTAATAGATCCAGGTGCTAACAAATTTAACCACGCTTTAGGTTTATCCTTTAATGAAAAAGGAAAAATTCAAAGCCTGACAGCGTCGTTCGATACTCTGTCATATTTAAATGTAGCACACAATTCTACAAACCTGGTAAAATGCAAATTAGGATCTTCATTTGATATTCCACCAAATTGATTATTTTGTACCATTTGGATAATAACAGGTTTAAGCTAAAATGAATTAGTAGCTACATCAGGATTTTGAATAGTTAAGTGAATTTCATCTGTTGTAGGGTTAGCATAATCTCTTAAAGGTGTTGGTTGATGTTCATTTTCATGTTATTGGTTATCTAGATTATTCACCATTTTGCTCAAAATTTTAAATTTTTTTAATTATTTTTAATTTTTCTAACAGTACGTTCTAACTCTGAATCGTAAGGTAATAAACCTTCAGATCCAAAACTATGCATACACTAATACGAATTAAAGATTTTCAGATACTATTAAATTTACTATTGCCTCCCTAGCAACGACACGAAAAACTTGATAAGTGTGGCTGCGAACAGTGGACTTAAAGTTATATTCAAAAGTATTTTTAATTCAGTTATAAAGTATAATCAATTTAATAATAAAGTAGTCGTTCTATACGCAAGTATGCGTATCACTTAAGTAATATAGGGCTCTAGCGGATTCTTGGCTATTGATCCCATAGGGTGGAAGCAAACCTTAAAGTGTAGCACAGAAATTGAATATTCAAATTTGTATAACACCAAAAGTAAATTCTAAGATGCTAATGTTTGCTAGAGAATTTAAAATTGCTAAAGTTATAACTAAACTTAAGATTAAAGTTAACTATACTATACTAAGATTTGTAATGTAATGTTCAAATTTAGAAAAACTTCCCTCCCCTTATAATGATGTTATGGTTAGTGAATGATATAGATCAGTATAATTATTGTATTGTGCTAAATAGAAGCATATCTATTCTTTACCTCTTTCGAGTGTTATAAAAAACATTGGCTAATCCTTGGTTTAGTCCATAAATATATGGTTAGGCTGGGAAGATACTGGCTCTCACTCCAGAGCTCCCACTTCTCTTCGCCTGAAGGCTAACTCTCACTTTAGTTTCCAAACACTAGGACCAAATTGGGGATTTTAGTATGTCACCCTAAAATCTCCAATTCTACACCTAATAAACCATTTTTTCCTATTTATTTGCACCCAACCCCCATGTACTACATCACTAATTCATGGACATTTAATGTAATCTTCACTTTTGTTGTAGAAAACATAACACTTTTGGATCATATGTTTCTCAACATATTTAACAATTTAGTTGGCCAAATCAAAAAGTAAATGAAGAGCGAAGTGAAAAATCATCACAATTTCTTATCTTTCATATGAAACATCCAATATAAATCATTGATACACCTAAAATATATAGTATTTTTAAATACATTTTTAAACTATTTTGGATGATATTGCACTTTAATGGAAGGTATATTTGTTTATTTATAGTAGCTATGATTAAAATGACTAACTATGATGAAAGGAGCAAAAGAGGATCAAATTTAGAGCAAAATTTGAAGAATAAAAAATTTGACCTATGGCTGCTAAGAGCCGGATCCTTGGAGCATAGGCACGACAATTAAAAAATATGAATTAAATCAAATTTGCTGTCATTTTCAAGGGGTGTTTAAAGCAACTTTTGATGGTAACATCCTTAACTTCTTTTGGGCGGCAGATTTGAATGAAGAGATGTATTCTTTGGTGGATACATTGAATCTGGACATGATTTGAAGAGACACCAAGGCACCTTTTAGAAAATTTTAAAAAGAAGACTTGAAGATCAGAAAAATGATTGTTGTTGGAGGGTGTGATTAATGTTAAGAGTAAAGTTTATGTTAGAGAGTTATTGAGAGCACACCTTTCCACTTCACCACTTTAATTATCAATTGTGCGCCAACCTCTATTGTATCTTGTAAAGGGAAAGTAAAGTTTTAAAGGAACTTCAAGTGTCTTGTGGAGAGGATTTTTAGATAAGTGTCTACCTTATTTTACATTTAGTTTTAAAGTAAGACTTATTGTGTTTTCACTATGATTTCTACTTTCAAATCAAGTTGTGATTGTGTTTTCTCCATGAATTCTGAGTAGTTTTCTTTATCTTTTTTCTTTTTAAATGATGAAGTAATTAAATTGTGGAAGAAAGTTGTGTGAAGTATAGGATTTCAATGTTGAATAAGTTGTGACGATTCACTACCTTACACTTCATTTACCTCTTGATTTGACTAATTAAGATGTTAAAATTGTTTTGAGAGCATGTAAGAACCAATGCGGTATTGTCTCAATCAACAATTGGAAAGAATCACATGCAATTGTATGGGTGAGAATTGTAGTCCATATGGTTGGGTGCAAATAAATAGGAAGATATATTTTTAATGGGGAGCAAAATTAGAGGACTTTAGAGTTACAGGCTAAAGCCCCCTAGTTTGGTTTGATGTTTTAAATTTTGTTATGTGATGTTAATCCCCAGGTGGAGGGAATAGAGGGAACTCTAGAGTGAGAGCTAGTATCTTTCCTGCCTAACCCATCTACATGATTTCAAAATTTTAAATTAACCAATGTTCTTTATAGAACCAAGGGTAAATAAAATAGTTGCTTCTATTTTGCACAATATACTTAGATACTTTCACAATGAAATTCCATAATTATTATTGTTTCATTGAAAGAGGAAAAAGATATTTTATTCTCATTTTCTTTCATGCTATTTTATAGTTGTGTTAACTTTAGTTGTTTTCTTTACTTTCTATTCAGAAAATATCAAAAAACAAATTTAAAAAACTTTATATTTTAAAACATACTTTACAAAATCATTTTAAGAAGTAAAAAGTTATTTTTCTTATTTCTTTAAAATTTTATACATTTTCCTATGGGTTCAATATCTCAGGACTTAATAAAAAATTCCTATATTACTTGATAAACGATACGTATACTTGCGTAGTATCCCATATTATAAATAATTAAAGTATAATTTCATATCTAAATTGTAAGCATAAATATTTGGGGATCAAGTTTTTGGCGCCGTTGCCAGGGAAATTAATTAAAATATCATTTAAAGAAAATTTATGAAAAATTAAGTTTTTACTTTTCATTGTTTTTGTTAGTGTGTTTTATTTTATTTTGTTAATTGTGTATGTGTAGTTCAGGTTCTGAGGGACTTGTGCCTTACAATTCTGAATTAGAGAGAACTATGAGAAAATTCAAAAAAATTAAAATACCAAAAAAGATAAAAATATTCAAGAAATGGCAAATCAAGATAATCAAAATGTTGAAATCCATCAAGAATTTAGACCTTTAAGAGATTATGCTAACCTTACAGTGGATGACCTTCATGATAGTATTCAACACCCTACTATAGCTGCTAATTCATTTGAACTTAAACTTGCTATTATCCAGATGGTATCTAATAATTAGTTTGGTGGAGCACCAACTGAAGATCCTAATTTACATCTTGCCAATTTTTTAGAATTTTGCGCTACTTTTAAAAACGATGGTGTTTCAGACAATGCTATTAGACTTAGATTTTTTCCTTTCTCACTGACGATTAAAGTTAAGATTTGGTTAAATTTGTTAGCACCTAGATCTATCAGAACATTGGGTGATTTAGCACAAAAATTCCTTGCTAAATATTTTCCACCATCGAAGATTGCGAAGCTTAGAAATGATATTACATCTTTTTGTTAGTTTGAAGGGAAATCTATATATGAAGCATGAGACCATTTTAAAGATCTCTTAAGAAAGTGTCCACATCATTCGATACCAGATTGGTTAATAATTCAGACCTTTTACAATGTTGGATCTCTTAGATCTATTATCGATGCCGCTGCCAGTGGTTCATTGATGTCTAAACATTTTGTTGATGCTTATGCTTTAATTGAAGAAATGGCTACTAATAATTTTCAATGGCCTTCTGAAAGGTTAAATCCTAAGGTAGCCAAAATTCATGAAAATGATGCTTTTGTTATGTAGCAAATCAAGTTGCTGTAATTTCAAGGAAGATAGACCAATTTGAGATGAATTTTTCTCAGCCAACTTTCATGAATGAAGAAAATTCATTAGGCCAAATGATTGGTTCTCAAATTTCATGAGAAAGTTGGAATGTTATAAGTAAGACTAATAACCCATATTCCAATTATTATAACCCAGGTTGGAAAAACCATCCAAACTTTAACTGGAATACCAATAATCAGGGTGGTAATAATCAATATGGGGGAACAACCAAGTAAACCCTTTGGGAAACTGGAACAACCAAGGGAATAATTATTAAAGACTAACATATCCTTCAGGTTTTAACAACACTTCACAATTTAAGGAGAATAAGTTGTATATTGAAGAAGTGGTGTTACAAATGGGAAATCAATTACAAAGTCAAGGAGCTACAATCAGAAATATTGAGAATCAATTAGGACAGATTGCGAATTCATTAAGTTATAAATCATAAGGAACGCTTCCTAGTAATACTGAAGTAAATCCAAGAGACAAGACTAAAGAGCAAGTACAAGCTATTCAGTTGAGAAGTGGAAGAGAATTGAAAGGTAGAGTTCAAAAAGAGACTAATGTAGCGAAAAAAGAGATTGAAAAAACAAAAGAGGACGCTCCGAAAGGTTTGGAAAGACCTATTTCTCCACCTAAAGTTGATTTAGAAAAGCCACAGGCTCCATTTCCTCAGTAACTCCGACAACAAAAATTGGATAAGCAATTTACAAAATTCTTGGAGATGTTTAAGAAGCTTACAATCAATATTCCATTTGCTGAAGCCTTAGAACAAATGCCAAGCTATGTGAAATTTATGAATGATATTCTCAACAAAAAAAGGAAGTTTGAAGATAATGAGACTGTTCCACTTAGCGAAGAGTGTAGCGCTATAATTCAGAAAAAGCTTCCTGAGAAGCTTAAAGATCCTCGAAGTTTCACAATTCCATGTGCAATCAGAGACAGATTTTTTTGGAAAAGCTTTATATGATTTGGGTGCAAACATTAACCTTATGCCGTTATCAATATTCAGAAGACTAAGATTAGGAGAAATAACTTCTACTTCTGTAACTCTACAATTAGCTGATCGTTCGATCACATATCCTAAAGGAGTTATAGAATATGTTTTGGTGAAAGTGGATTAATTGATCTTTCATGTTGATTTCATTTTGTTGGATATGGAGGAAGATAAAGAGATACCCATAATTTTAGGGAGACCTTTCATAGCCACAGCCAGAGCGATGATAGATGTGCAAAAAAAGGAATTGACGATGCGAGTTAATGATCAAACTGCTATATTCAATATTTCAAAGTCAATGAAGTATCGTGCAAGAGATAAAGATGATGAATGTTATAGAATGGATGTTATCAAATATTTGAGTGAATTTCATTTCAAGTCAACTTATGAAGAGAAATCTGAAAGTAAAAAATTTGAAGACAAGCAAGAAGAGAAATTACAAGATTCTGAGGATTTTCATGAGGAAGATTTATATTATGTTCATGAAAATTTTGAAATGTTGGACATGACTATATAAGATGAATCTTTTGGTCGATCAGTTGAAAAACCTCCCGAACATGATTTAAAGATGCTTTCTAATCATTTAAAGTATGCCTTTTTAGGTGATTCATTAACTTTGTCAGTAATAATTTCCTCTCAATTAACTGAAAGAGAAGAAGAGAGTTTGCTTGAAACTCTAAAGAAATATATGAAAGCCTTTGGAAGGACAATAGTTGATATTAAAGGAATCAGTCCTTCAATTTGTATGCATTGAATCCTTGTGGAGGATAACTGTAAACCTCGGACTGATCCTCAAAGGAGATTAAATCATATCATGAAAGAAGTTGTTAAGAAAAAAATCTTAAAGTGGTTGGATGCTGGAATTATCTACCATATTTCGGATAGTGCATGGTTTAGTCCTATTCACTGTGTACCTAAGAAAGGAGTTACTGTGACTGTAAATGAAAAGAATGAAATAATACTAGTAAGACAAGTTACAGGGTGGTGAATATGCATTAATCATAGAAAATTAAACCTTGCCGCAAGGAAAGACCATTTTCTACTTCCTTTTCTAGATCAGATGTTGATAGACTAGATGGGCATAAATACTTTTATTTTTTGGATGGATATACCGGTTACCACCAAATTCAAATTACTCCTAAGAATCAAGAGAAAACAACATTTACCAGTCCTTATGGTACATTTTCTTTTAGAAGAATGCTCTTTGGTTTATGTAATGCCCCTGTTACATTTCAGAGATGTATGATGGCAATTTTCTGTGATTTAATAGAAAAAGGAATTGAAGTTTTTATGGATGACTTTTCAGTGTTTTGAATTTCATTTGTACCATGTTTAGAACATCTATCTAAAGTTCTGAAACGTAGAGAAGAAACTTATTTTGTCCTTAACTGGGAGAAATGCCAATTTATGATAGCAGGAGGAATTGTTTTGGGACATCATATATCAGAAAATGGTATAGAAGTAGATCCTGCAAAAATTTAAGTGATCTCTAATTTACGTTGCCCAACTAATGTAAGGGGAATTAGAAGTTTTTTGGGACATGCTCGATTCTACAGGTGTTATATTAAAGACTTTTCACAATTTTCGAAGCCTTTATGTCGTTTACTGGAAAAAGATGTGATTTTTAATTTTGATGATGATTGCTTAAAAGCTTTTGAAAATTTAAAAGAAAAATTAATCACTGCACCTGTTGTAGTTTCACCTAACTGGGAAAAACCTTTTGAATTAATGTGTGATGCTAGTGATTATGCTATTGAAGCTGTTTTAGGTCAAAAATATGATAAGATTTTCAAAGTGATTTACTATGCTAGTAAAACTCCTAATGAAGCTCAAATTAATTATACCACTACTGAGAAAGAGCTATTAGCTATAGTATTTGCCTTTAAAAAATTCAAATCATATTTGATTAGAACTAAATGTGTGATGCATACTGATCATTCTGTCATTAAGTATTTAATGAAGAAGGATGCAAAACCAAGATTGATAAGATTGATTTTTCTTTCGCAAGAATTTGATTTCGAGATAGTAGATAAGAAGAGTGCTGATAATCAAATTGTTCATCATCTATCCAGGCTTGAAACTGAAAAATCTCTCTATGATGTTGAAGAAATTAGTGAACATTTTCTTGATGAAAAGTTGTTCGCTGTTAATGAGTTGTGTGTTCTGTGGTATGTCGACATTGTAAACTTTATTGCATTGATATTTTACCCTATGGTTTGACATATCAAGAGAAGAAGAAATTTCTATCTGAAGTTAAGACTTATTTTTGGGATGATCTTTTATATAAACAAGGAAAGGATTTGATTATTCGAAGATGTGCGCCTTTAGAAGAAACTTATGAAATTATTCAAAAATATCATAATTCTGATTATGGGGGACATTTTGGAGTTGATAAAACTGCAAAATCTTACAATTTGGATTTTATTGCCCTACAATTTTTAAGGATGTTAATGTTTATATTAAAAATTGTGATCAATCTCAACGTTTAGGCAATATTTCTAGAAGAAATGAGATGCCCCTCAATTGTATGTTGGAAGTTGAAATATTTGACGTTTGGGGATTAGATTTTATGGCACCATTTGTACAATTGTTTTGGAAATACATACATTTTGATAGTATTAGACTATGTATCTAAATAGATAGCTATTAATTTACCTCGATGTGATGCTCAAAGTGTTGTAAAGTTTTTAAATAAGAATATATTTTACAGATTTGGAATATCAAGAGTAATCATAACTGTTGGAGGAAGTCATTTTAGAAATGCGATTATGGAGAAGGTAGTAAAGAAATATCATATTAACCATCGCATTGCTACTGCTTATTATCCACAGACAAGTGGTTTGGTTGAATTATCCAATTGTGAAATTAAAAGAATATTGGAAAAGACTGTTAATCCAAATAGAAAGGATTGGTCAATCAAATTGGATTATGCTTTGTGGGCCTATAGGACTGCCTACAGAACTCCTATGGGAATGTCCCCATATAAGCTAATTTTTGGAAAAGCTTGTCATTTACTACTTGCAGTTGAGTATAAAGCATATTGGCCTATTAAAGAGTTCAATTTTAATTTGAAAGATGCCTGAGAAAAGAGATTGTTACAATTAAATGAGCTTGTAGAGATAAGGAATGAATCTTATGAAAACGCTAAGATTTATAAAGAAAAGATGAAGTTGTGGTATGATCAGAAGATTCCTACTAAAAGTCTCGAGTCAGGGAAAAACGTTTTACTATATAATGCAAGATTGAGAATTTTTGCTGGAAAAGTTAAGTTCAGGTGGATGGGCCCATTTCTTGTGATGAAAGTTTATTCATATGGAGCTGTGGATATTAGAGGTCCTAAGACTAGAAAATTATTTAAACTGAACGGTCATAGACTTAAACCTTACTTTTCAGTCGATCAATCTATATCTAATGAGAATCTGATGTTTGGTCACTAAGAATAAGCTCTGGGTATGTCAGGCTGATGACGTAAAACCAAGTGCTTTGTGGGAGGCAACCCATATTTATCTGTCTGCTTTGCTTTATGTTTGTTTTGTGTGCTTTTATTTGGTTTGATTTGAGAAATGTGGTAGCATTTTGGAGTTTTTTATGTTATAGTGGTTTTTATTTGACCTTATTTGATGACTTAGAGGAGTCATAATGAAGATTTTGACATTTGGCAGAACTGTACAAAAATGTGCACTGGCAGCTATGTGCCGCTAGTTGGCGCATAGGCGAGACAGTTATAAAAAACATGAAAATGAGGTTTTAGAAGCCTAAGTCATGGGTGAGTAGTTTTTGGAGTTACTAAGGAGTTTTAAAATGTCTAGGGTTGGTTTTAAGGCTTCCTAAGTGTATAAAAAGGCCCTGAATTTATGAGATACTTGCCCCAGTTCTTATTTTCATTCCTGAGTCATAAAAAGAGTATTTTGAGTGTAAAAATGTATTGTTGGAGAGCAAAGCTAAGAAGAAAAAGGATGCAAACAAGAAGAAGTTTATTTTTGATAGTGCGCAAGAGTTATATAATGGATTTCTGGCTAGGAGTATCCAAGGAATAGCAAAAAGGATTACGAAGATCAAGGCCGATATGGAGTCTTTTGATGCAAAGGTAAATGAAATTAATGCACATTTAGCGCACATTGGATGGCAACTCAAAATGCAATTCAGTCATACAAGTGACATGGAAGAAGTGGATAGAGCGATGTTTCTGAAGAACAAATGGATAGAAGAAGAATATGTAAGAGCTTTCAATCATCACCCATTTTATCAGATTTACATTCCAGATGGTTCAAATGGAACTAATGGTGGTTCTGGATATAATCCACCTAATAGAGATTGGAATTAAATTATGTGTGGTCTTATGGTTTAATTATGTATGTTTAGTGTTTTAAGTGTGTGGTTTTTTTTATGTTTGTGTTTGTTGCACTTTACATGTGTTTGCTACATCTCAATTATGTAAATTTGTGTTTAATTACATGTGTTTGAACATATGTATTGGGGAATTTCATCCAAAGTGTTTGAATAGCAATTTGTAGTTTGTATTAAGTGTGTTATGATATTTAAGTAATAAAAGTTTTTGTTTGTGTGAGATTTATGTGGAATCATTAGAGATTAAAGTGTACTTTTGGAGTATTAGAAGAGTTTATGGGGAGAAATAATCATTTGAAGTGATTAAATGTGATTAACTTGAATTTTTGATGGAATTAACTTAATTCCCAAAATCTGAGCACTAGCGCCTAAGAGCCAAACCGACATTGCATAAGCTCCAGATTTCACGGCTAAGCGTTGTATGCCTCGTGTATAAGCGCCGGTCGTAAAAATCATTTTTCTGTAGTTAAAAACTTGAAATTTACTATTTTTAACACCCCCATCACCTTCAACCTCTCGGTTTCGCGAAATAGAAGCCTAGGGCATCACTAATTTGGATTATTTTAGACTGATTTCGTCAAAATTTGTTGGATTTGAGTTCCTTAAGGTATGATCACTACCTCTAAGTAAAATTTTTTTTATTTTCACCATGTATTTTGAGTACATTATTGAAAAATCTGAAAATCACTATTTATGGTGAAAGTTTGAGGAAAAACATGAGAAATTGCTTGGATTTAGTGGAGTTTGCCTTTGGAAGTTGAGTTAACAAGTTTAGTTTAAGTTTGGAATTTATGGTGAATTTTTTTGTGAATTTTTAGAGATGGCTCCAAAGTCAAAATGCTCGAAAGAAAAAGTAAGATTTGATTCCGACAAAATTGTTAGTTCTCGAGCAGAGAATCATTACATCGATGCACTCACATCGCGGAAAATGATTGCAGAATGAGTTTTTAGCAAGTCGGGAGGAGATATTAAGGAGATGTTTGCTAGAAGGAATTGGGAAAGATATTGTTGCTTCTCCGCTGTTGCAGTTGTATCTGCGGCGAGAGAGTTCTATGCTACTTGCCAGCAGCTAAGGAAAATTTTGTGATGGTTTGGGGGCAACAAGTGGATTTTTCACCTACGGTAATTAACACTTTTTACCGATTACCTCCTGCGATGTTTTGTTTTTATGTGAATTTTCATCCTTCTGAGGGAGAGTTGGATGAGATTATGGCCTTTCTTACTGATGGAAGAGGTTTGTGGAAGATTACAAATGAAAGGAGAGTGAATTTTCAAGCCTCTATGTTGAATGCCACTTCAAAGGCATGGCATTACTTTATCTCATCTATTCTTCTGCCTTCAAGTCGTGTTAGTGAAGTTACAAGGGAGAGAGCTATTCTAAGTCATTGTATTCAGCAAGGAAAGCCTTTAGACATTATGGCTATTATTTTTTATTATATTATGAACTATGTCAGAGCTGCTACTAAAATAGGTATGGGATATCCTTCATTGATTCAATCGATTTGTGAACACTTTTGTGTTAATTCTTAAACATGGGAAGTGGTTTTGAAGCCACTTAGGCCTATTACCAATTTAAATGTGATACTTACACTTTACATTCAGTATTTAGCTGGAAAGGAGGATCTGTTAGAGCTTCCAGTGCTTCTGCTTCTGCTGCTTCTACTTCTCCTGCTTCAACTGCACATGCATCACCCTCCAGAGATTCACAAACTGGATTATTACAGAAGATTTTGAAGAAGGCGAGTCTTACTAGAGAGCATATTAGAGATATGAATGGAAAGGTAGAGAATATTGAGAAGTATATACAAAAACATGATGATTATGAGGAGAACTATCATCAGTACATTGATAGACTGATTAGAGGAGATCATAGTGCTGAATTGTCTCTTCATCCTTATTTTATACCTTATGTGACATCCAGAGATTGGAATGAGAGAGATGATGAGTAGGATTTGATTTTTTTTATGTGTTGTTCAGTTTGTTATGTTTGTATTTGTGTATTTGTTGTTGTGTTTTGATATGAACTCTAATGTTGTGTAGATTATAGTTGGACTATTTATATTATGCACATTCAGATGTTTGTGTGTTGGATCGATGTTTTATGTCGTAATATGTGATGTGTTTGTGGTAGTAAATGTTTTTATATGTTTCTGGTGTTTGAGTTTTTAGTAGTGTATAATTTAATTCTTATAAATATTAGAAAAATTTAGAACACAATTAGAAACAACTATTTATATAGCATGTTTAAACTTTTCAAAATTTGTTACCATTTATTTTCTAGTATGTTGTGATTTGTGTTATGTTAAGTTGGTGTGAAATTGCTTTGAAAACCTCCACTATTGTAGAAGACCGTTGAAATTTTGAAATTTCTATTTTATGAAAAACTGAAAAACTAAATTTAATCTATTATTTACTTCTGTTTTTAAATTGTTATACTTGCATATTTAGAATATTAAGATTCCTACAAGCATGTTATTCTAGTTTTTTAATTCTTACCCATGCATCATTTTATGCTTAAATGTTTTATCCAAATTAAAAATTAAAGTCTAGGGGGAATTTAAAAGCAAATTTTCAAAAACTTAAATTTTATTATTCTCAATAATACTTAAATAAAATTTTATTTTTGATTGAAAATAATTATGTATATGAAGTTATATTAGGGAAGAAAAATTTTGAATATAGAAATGAGTAAGAGAATTTAGTAAAAATTTATAGTAATGATGAAAAATTTTAAGTTAAAATTTTCTTAGTATAGAAATGTTAAATATAGTTAAACTATTTTTAGTATGAAGTGTTGTATTTTTGGATAAATAGAAGATTTGACTTTTATTTTTCAAAGCTTAATATTTTTTATTGAGAAATAATTTTCTACACTATTATTATGATTTTTAAGTGAAGGATATATACCAGACCTTTGTTATAAATGAAAGGGTGGAATTCAAAATCATTAAAGGCTTATCCAGATACAGTAATCATTACCTTATAAAAAGAGAAAAGAAAAAAAAAGAAAAAGAAATGAAAAGGAGAAAAGAAAAAGAAAACGAAAAAGAAAAAGAAATTTAAAAATAAAAAGAAAAAGAGAAAAAATAGTATGTAAAAAGGAAGGAGAAGCTTGAAGACTTAAGGGCCTAATCAAAAATTAGTTCCAAACCTAAAGTTTGAAATATAAGTTTTGAGAAAATCTAAAGCTTAAGGTTATAATATAGTAAGTAAAACTATTTCCAAATGAAAATTTTTAAGTGAGGAAGATAAAATGTTTGAATCCTATATTTTGAAGAATCTACAAGTATTTCTGAATTAGATAGGAACTAATATTTTTCATTATCCTTTATTTAAGAACTTTCTAAACTTTAAGTTGGTCTCATTTAATAAAATTTTTTATAAATTGGACTATTTCATTTCTAGAACAAAATTTTGAAACTTTCATAAAGAAACTTATTTACATAATTTGCATGTTAAGATTTTCTATGTAATTAAGTGTCACTTGAGGATAAGTAACATTTTAAGTTTGTGGGATTTTGATACACCTAAAATATATAGTGTTTTTAAATATATTTTTACACCTATTTTTGATGATATTGCACTTTAATGAAAGGTATATTTATGTTTTTCTTATAGGTATGATTAAAATGACTGGATACGATGAAAAGAACAAAAGAGGATCAAATATGGAGCAAAACTTGAAGAATGAAAAATTTGACCAGTGGCAGCTAAGCGTCGGACCCTTGGCGCATAGGAGCGGCAGTTAAAAAATATGAAATAAATCAAATTTGGCTCCATTTTCAAGGGGTATTTGAAGCAACTTTTGATGGTAATATCCTTAACTTCTTTTGGGCGGAAGACTTGAATGAAGAGATGCATTGTTTGGTGGATACATTGAATCTGGAAATCATTTGAAGAGACACCAAGGTACCTTTTGGAAAATCTAAAAAAGATGACATAACTATCACAAAAATGGTTGTTGTTGGAGGGTGTGATTAATGTTAAGAGTAAAGTTTATGTTAGATAGTTAATGAGAGCACACATTTCCATTTCACCACTTTTATTATCAATTGTATCTAGTTTTTATTAAGAGTAGAATAGAGATTCGAAGTCAACCAAGTTGGACGCTGACCTCTATTATATCTTGTGAAGGGAAAGCAAAATTTCAAAGGAACTTCAATAGTCTTGTGGAGAGGATTTTCAGATAAGTGTTTATCTTGTTTTACATTTAGTTTTAAAGTAAGACTTTTTGTGTTTTCACTATGATTTCTACTTTAAAATCAAATTGTGATTGTGTTTTCTCTATAAATTCTGAGTAGTTTTCTTTTTCTTTTTCCTTTTAAATGATGAAGTAATTAAATTATGGAAGGAAGTTGTGTGAAGTATAGGATTTCAACATTGGAAGAAGTTGTGATGATTCACTACCTTGCACTTCATTTACCTCTTGATTTGGCCAATTAAGATGTTAAATTTTGTTGTGAGAACATGTAAGAACCAATGTGATATTATCTTAATCAATAATTGGAAAGAATCACATGCAATGTTATGGATAAGAATTGTAGTCCATATGGTTGGGTGCAAATAAATGGGAAGATATTTTTTTAATGGGGAGTAAAATTAGAGGACTTTAGAGTGACAGACTAAAGCCCCCTAATTTTGTTTGATGTTTTAAATATTTTTATGTGATGTTAGCCCCCAAGTGGAGGGAATAGAGAGAACTCTAGAGTGAGAGCTAGTATCTTTTTTGCCTAACCCATCTACATGATTTTAAAACTTCAAATTAACCAATGTTCTTTATAGAACCAAGTAAGTGTAAAGAATATAATTGCATCTATTTGGTACAACACACTTAGATACTTCAACAACGATATTCCATAATTATTAGTGATTCATTGAAAGAGGAAAAAGATATTTTATTCTCATTTTCTTTCATAATATTTTATAGTTATGTTAACTTTAGTTCTTTGCTTTACTTTTTATTCAGAAAGTATCAAAAAAAATTTTTTTTAATTTTATATCTTAAAACATACTTTACAAGATCATTTTAAAAAGTAAAAAAATTATATTTCTTATTTCTTTAAAATTTTACACATTTCCCTGTGGGTTCGATATCTCGGGACTTAATCAAAAAGTTTTATATTACTTGATAAACGATACGTATACTTGCGTAGTATCCCATATTATAAATAATTGAAGTAGAATTTCATATCTAAATCATAAGCATAAATATTAGGGGATCAACCATCACTTCACCATTTATTATTGTAAGGGGAAAGACAAAAAATCTACTCATAATTCATGAGGAAGATACAACAGAACAAATATTTTGTATATATATGCACAGTCATAAAAACTACGATAAGTAAATACAACTTATCTTAATTTCTTCCCCGAGTAAATCCCTTGAAGTTCCTTGTCGGTCTATAAAAATTTTTAAATATATATTTTTTAGTTGGGGTTGCCCATTAGAAGCTGTCAGTTGCTGGAATCAAAGTCCCATCGCCCGCTTCGGAAGGACAATTTTAATTTAATTATAATTTAGTTTAGAAAAATATGGAGTCGAACTGATCTCATATTTTTCAAAGTTCGAATGAAAGAGCACTATACCTCGAGCTTTGTATATATCCCGAAGGATGAACACAAAACTCGAGGATGAGGCTCAATCAAATGAACTAAGGAAAAGTATGACATCTGTTTGGTCTGCGAAACCTGTATGTTTGCGTACAATTTCCCCCATTTAATATAAGAGGATTAAATGGGGTTTATATTAACCTGGGGTCTTTTAGGTTTCCTATAAGGGCAAGCCCCTATAGTTAATTACATCTTAGACAACCGAAGTCACCTAAGAAAACTCTTGATAAAGATCAGGAAATGATTATATTCATGACTTCCAAAGGTAAGGATTTCTTTCAACGAAATGTGATAATCAGAATTCAATAGGTGAATGGTTCAAATTTCAGAACATTTTATTTTATCAGAGTCCAAAAGAAAAGAAGACTGGGGGAAGAACACAGATTCGAGAAGAATCTCGGTGTTTTCGCAAGCTTTCCTATTGTTTGGCTCAGTTTAGGAAAAGATTTAATTTATATTTCATTCTGCCAATTTTATTATTTAGGGCTTACATCATTTGATGTCAATCATATGAATAGCCTGGAAGATGTGGGGGTTTATGTCATATCGGGATGACAACCTCGGAAACCTAGACGAGTTAGGGCTTATAATGCACCGGGTGCGAAAGCCTAAAAAATGAGATGAGGGTTTACTTTGCATCGGGCAATTACCTCGAAGTCTTATAGCTAGTTGCTTAATGTTAAGAATGGTTTAGCTGAAGTAGACTCGAGTTTTGTCGAAGAAGATGGCAGAGCTTGCCCACTTTGCTCCAAGCTCCTTTGTCGTTGCAGAGGTTCAGTTTTAGAAGGTGAAAATCAGGAGGTGAGAGAAGTGTTTTGGTTTAGAATAGTCTTAGAGTCCAAGTGTTTTAGTGTTTTAATTAAAACAAATCTTAAAGTTGATTAAACAGAACTGATTAAGATCCCACGTTTCCGTCATCCCGGCACCGTTATCTTCATCGGATTCACTTAGTCCAGATGAATTTGCTAAAACTCAACTGAATGAGTTCCACACTTTCATTTAAACCGTGGGAAATCCTATTAGCAACACGTGGATTACAACATCCGAGGTATTCCCGATCATCCAACGAGACGTTTTAATTTAGTTGTAGTTGTAGTTTTTGTTTTTGTTTGTGATTAAGTTTTGAGTTATTTTATATTTTGAATTTTGTGGGGTATCTTATGTCATCCCAAGCAGTTATATTTGTAGTAAAGTGCAAGGGAGTAAAGTACTGTAAGTAAAATACCAAAACTGTAAAAGTGTACCTGGCTAGTCTTCAAGTTCCACCACCTGAAACTTTAGTATTGCATTTCATGAATGTGTTTATAATTTTGCAAAAATTAAAGCATGCTAGAAAACTAGAAGAAGTAGGACTAACAAGTAGTAACTACTCAATCCTATGGTGTCTATGTTTAGATTCTAGTTGTCTACCAAGTCCTATGTTGTCTATGTTAAGATTCCGGTTATCTACCAAGTCCTATGATGTCTATGTGAATTTCTATGTTGTGTTTCAATGAATTTTGTTAATTTAATTGAGGATGGTTTTGTTAAGCAGACATATTAAGTTTAATAGACCTCTGAGGTATCCAAAAGGTCAGAGAAGGATACAGGTCCATGCTTCCCTCTCACAGCCTGGTGAAAAGTCTCGGGCTCATTTAGACTAATATGTTGCTTAACAACTCATCCTACCTATACCCTTATGCTTAATGAGCACTGGTGTTCGGGGTAGGTTGGGGCAGATGGGTTTAGGTGTGGTTTGGATTTGAATTGGTGGCAATTGGTAGTTTGATTTGGACTTATGGGAGTGTTGTGACAAGTTTGTGATTTTATTTGTGAAAGATTTGATTTGGTTTGTGTTTGGATTGGGTTTGCGTTTGGATTTGGTTTGGTTTTGGTTTTATTTTGGTTTTGGAGCTAGGGACTTTGAGTTTGGAATTTGAATGGGGAAGGTTATGTGGACATCGGGTAAAATTTGGGTTACTCCATGCATTCACTAAGCATAAGGGTATTCTTATTATGTTTTCTACACCAAGTTGAGTTTTGCTAGAGGTCTTTATAAAGAGAAAAATAAACCATGCCTCAGGAGGCCTGTCCTAGGTTTGATTGTTATCGTGTTGGTATTGTATTGTGGTCGGGATTGTTGTTGTATGTTGTGATTGTTGTGATTTGTGATGGTTGTGTTGTGTTATGATTATATGTGATTGTATGTGTGTAACGTGTATGATTGTTGATGTGATTATAGTTGTGATTGTATGTGATTATAATGTTATGTATATGTCATTATTGTTATTTATTATTTTATTATTGTTTATTTTGTTATGTGTTATCATTTTATGTTATTATCGTTAATTATTATTTATCTGTCGTTAATTTTACTATGTGTTATTTAAAGTCATTATCTTTTATTTGTAATTGAAATTATTTATTTATTATCTTATTTAATTCATTGTGATTTATTTACTTTTATTTGATTGTTATTTATTTCTTTTATTTAATTAATTGATCATCATTTACTTTACTTAATTAGTTGTTATTTATTTATTGTTATTTCTTTATGATTGCTTAATATTTATTTATTTGAATTATTATTTTTATTATTATTTATTTAATTCAATTTAATTTAATTTATTTATTTATATTATTATTTAATTCAATTTAATTAATGTAATTTAATTTATTATTATTTATTTAATTTATTTTTTTTATTTCATTTTATTTTATTTTATCATTTATTTGTATTATTATTTAATTTAATTTAATTTAATTTAATATTATTTCCAATTATTATTTAATTTAATTTTATTTATTTATTTAATTTAATCTTCATTTATTTTAGGTTTTATGTAATTTTAATTTAATTTATTATTTATTTAAATTATTATTTAATTTAATTTAATTTAATTTTCAGTTTCTTTAATTTAATTTTATTTAATTTATTTAACTTATTTAATTTAATTTAATATTTATTTATATAATTGTTTTCAGTTTATTTAATTTATTATTATTTAATTTAATTTAATTATTATTTATATTTTTGGTTTTATTTAGTTTTAACTATTTAATTTTAATTTAATTTATTATTCATTTATATTATTTAAATTATTTTCAATTTATGTATATATATATATATATGTGTTATTTATTTTATTATCCTTATATTCTTATCATTTAATATATATAAACTATAAGTTATTTTTATTTTTAATTTATTATTGTTATTAATTATATGTATATTTAAGTTTATTATTTATATCATTTATTTATCATTTATATTATTATTTATTTAATTATAAAGCTTTTAAACTTTCTCTCTCCTCAATTATCCTTTTATTTATTTTGAAGTTATTATTGTTTTTATTAAGTTATAATCTATTAAATTTATTATTTACACATATATTTACATTTACATTATTTTAAAGAGGCATGATATTTTTATTTGCTTATTTTTATTATTTATCCTGAATTTACAACTATTTTCAATTATTATTTTTTTTTTCTTATATTTTTGGTTTACTTTTAAAATTATAACATTATTTTCATATTTTTCATAATATCATTAATTTACAAATACATATTTAGGATTTAGTTAGTATTTTTATATTTTAGTGGTATTTATTTATTTTTAAGTTTAATATTGTTATTTATTTTACATTTAGTATTGTTATATTATTATGTTACTTATTTGTATACAATTTATTTTCATAATTATTATTTATTTAGTTATCATTAATTCATATATATATATATATATATATATATATATATATATATATATATATATATATATATATATATATATATATATATATATATATATATATATATATATATATATATATATATATATATATATATATATTATGATTTATTTCATTTGTATAGTTATATTTTAAATTTAATTTAGTTATTTATTTAGTGTAGTTATTTTATTTAAAATTTAGTAAAGTTATTATTTTGTTTATTTAAATTTACAATTATTATATCACTTATGTTTTTAGATTTTTTATTCATTATTTATTTACATTATTATATGTTATTTTAAATTTTCCTTTCATTTTCTTTTGTCTTATTATTATTTCCTTTATGTTGTTTTATTTCTTTTTAAATTTTAAAATTCACTTTTCAAGTTAATAAAAATTAGGTGGTAGATTTGTAAATATTTAAACTAGTTAAATAATTAGATAATTTGCATGAAAAGAAATCCTAGGGCTAAACATGGAAAGATTTAAAAACTAAATAGCTAAATAACTTTGCATAAAAAAGGATTTCCTAAACCTAAGCATGGAAACATTTCAATAGCATGAAGATTTGTGAAAAGAAATAAAAATTAACACATAATTTTTGAAAACCTATGTAGAGGAAGAAGAACTTTAAAGAAAATACATGTATGTGTGATTTAGGTCTTTAAGTTAAACATGATGATGCCATTTTTTTTTTTTTAAAGAAATTTGAAACAAAAGCAAAAGTAAAGAGAGGGGGAGGAGATTACCTTGCCTTGGAGGGAGTGATGGAAGAACCTTGAAGAGTCCCTTGTTGAAGCTCACGGCTAGAAGAAATTGGGATTGTGTAGTGAATGAAGTGTGGCTAGCTTGGAAGGAGGAGAGGAAGAGAGGGGAGGCTCACGGCTAGGTGAGGGATTTGGGGGGGAATGAGGATTTATGGTGAAGTGTGTGAGTGGGTGCTTAGGAAAAGAAAAATGAGATGATGGGAGGGTTTTTTTTTTTTTTGGAGGGGTTCACGGTTTTGGCATTAAGGAGGGAGTAAGGGAGGTATGGGAGGGGTGAGGTGGAGATATGGTGAAGGTAAGGAGAAGGTGAGGTGGGTAGGCTTTAGGGTGGCGGGTAGGGTGAGGGAGAGGTGAGGGAGAGGTTTTTTTTTCATTTATTTATTTTTTCTTTTTATTATATATATATATATATATATATATATATATATATATATATATATATATATATATATATATTAGGGCTGCCATGAGGTTAATTTGATTAATTTTGGTTAAATTTGGTTTGATTTGAATCATTAGTTCAATTAGGTTCATTTGGGTTTGGGTTGACTTAACTTGGGTTAGAACTTGAATGAAGCCCAAGTGCCTTGATCAATATTGTCCACATGATTGTAATGAAGATCTTTCATGAAGACAGGAAGTGGTTTTGAGCTCATTTGGAAGTTCAATTTTGCTTTGGATAGGATTTTTTATTATTTTGGAACATATTGGATTTGGGTCAAGTTATCTTGAGTTTGAGTGAGAATGAGGTCTAGAGGTCTTCAACAATAGTGTAGATATGGTTGTCACAAAGACTTTTCATGAAGACATGAAATGGTTTTGACAAAGTTTGGAGGGTCAATTTGGTGGATTTAGGACATGTGTTCAATTTAGGTCAAAATTGGGGGTTTTGGTCCAAAATGGATTTGGGTAAGACTTGATCTCAAATTGTGAACAATTGATGATTCAATTTAGTTAAAGAAGGTGTTATAAAGAGTTTGAAATTGAAATTTGGGAGAAATTGATTGACATTTGGTTTATTTAGGGGATTTTGGATTATTTAGGCAAAATTGGGGATTTTGGATTTCATGTGGAATTGGATTCAAATGTGGGTCACATTGGGCTTGAATTTGGTTTAGATTGATATTGTGGATGTTGAATTGAATTTTGGAATTGAGATTGGGCAAGATTTTGGTCAATTGGGTCAAGATTGGGTTTGATTTGGGCACTTTTGGGTTACATGGGCCAATTTGGGGTTTTTTATTTAAATTGGGTTAAATTGACAAAATTGGCTTCTGGTGTAGTTAAACAAAATGAAATTGGGAATTGTTAGTATTTTCTGGAATTTTTTTAGAATTTTTTGGAATTTTTGGATTGTTTGGCTAAAAGGGTATTTTGGGTATTTTGAGGGTATGGGGGGTATTTTTGAAAATTTTGGAATTTTTGGTCATGGATGGTCAATTTGAGTGGTAAGGAATATCTTGGAATGATTTTTGGGGAATTTTGGTGAATTTGAAGATCTTTGGGTAATTTAGGGCATTTTGGGAGGTGAGGGGCCAAATTTTTGAAATTTTGGAAAATTGAAGCTTGGTTTGAGATGAATGTCATGAGATGGTTTAAATTGAGCTATGGACCAAGGGTCACTCACATTTGGTTCTCTATGTATTGGTACTAGTCAAACCCTAGCCTGATGCCAAGAGTTGAGAAGAACCATCTACATGAGTTTCCAAAGGTTTAGGGGAATGTGTGCATGTGAGTGGTGAAGTCCAGACCTCCCTTAGGGCAAATCCTAAGGTTTGACCACCTATAGGAGACTTCCCCTAGGATTCCTTATGCTTGCCTTTTTTTTTCTACCAAAAGGTGGAGGTTAGGCCTTAAGCATATGAAAACCCCTAGTGAAGCAAGAAGAGTTTTGAATTTCTATGGGGAGGGTTCCATGACTAGTCTTCTAAGAAAGTCACCAGGAGAGTCCTATGGCTAGACCCTAGGCTATTATAAAGAGTTACTAGACCTCAACCAAAAGTGAGGTCAACAAATGGACCCCCAATAGGTGTGGTGTGCTGGGCAAGCACACTGCACGTGTTGGTGTTGACCGACGAGATCAACAAGACCAACAAAACTGTCTGAGTGAAAACTCAAGATAGAACGAAGAGTTTAGCAAGTGAGTTTCCACTGGAGATTGTTTGGTTGAAGACCTTCAAATCCAGGGACTCTCGCTGGGGAAAAAGGAGGATGGAATACCTTTCAGCTGGAGCTGTGAATTTCAAGCTCCCAAACTCTGAATGAATCCGAACCGATTTAATTTGAAGAGGGGAACGAAGAATTTGATTCCAAGTTTCCGCTTGAATTTTAGTTTGAAACTTTGTTTTGAATTTGAAGTTTGGAATTTTGTTTTTGAATTTAATTTTAGGATTTGAATTTCTGGGAATTTGAAATTTAAGCGAAATTGGAATTTCGGTACCGCTCGCAGGAGGAGAATCAAAATTTAGGTACTGACTTAGAAGGATGAGTACTGGAATTTAGGTACCAGTCTCGGGAATGGAAGTCGGGATTTAGGTACCGACCTCGGCAAGATGAGAATCAGAATTTAGGTACTGACCTCAAAGGGAGAGAACTGGATGTTATGTACCAGCCTCGGGAATGAGAATCGGAATTTAGGTACCAACCTCAGAAATTCAAGGAAAATTTTCATTTTTGGGAAATCGGACGACTAAGCTCTGACCCTAGAATTTCATGGAAGGCGAAAAAATATCTCGGAAGGAAGATAGAAATTTAGGGATTTTTTGGAAAATCGGACGACTAAGCTCCGACCCCAGAATTTCATGGAAGGTCAAAAAAAAATATCTCGGAAGGGAGCTGGAAATTTAAGGAATTTTTAGGAAATCGGACGACTAAGCTCCGACCCCAGAATTCATGGAAGGCGGAAAAATATCTCGGAAGGGAGATGGAAATTTAGGGAAATTTTTTGGGAAATCGGACGACTAAGCTCCGACCCCTGAATTTCATGGAAGGCGGAAAAAATATCTCGGAAGGGAGATGGAAATTTAGGGTTTTTTTTTGTTGTTTCACTTTGTTTACTTTTGAATTTGTTTCATTTGTTTTCATTTCTTTTCATTTTCATTTCACTTCATTTGATTTTTTTTTGAATTTCCATTTCATTTTCAATTTTCATTTCTTTTTGGTTAATTTCATTTTCAATTTTCATTTTTTTTATCCTTTTATTCTGTATCATCATTTTTTTTTACTACAAAATTTTGGACCCAGTCACAGACACTAGCGCTACATCTATATTGGAATGAAAATCATTTTTTTTAGTCTTTTCATGTCGCGTAATATTTCTTTAAATATCGTCCATTGATGGGCAACATGGGTCTATCCCCTTGAGAATCCACCAACTGGTAAGATCCTCCTGTGTAGACCTTCTCCACCACGAATGGTCCTTCCCAGGTCGGTTTGAATTTTCCACCTATTTTGCGGTGTGCAAGAATAGGCCTTAAAAAAATGAGCACGAGGTCACCAACTTTGAATGACCTCGGGCGGACCAATTTATCATAGGCTTGAATCATCTTCGCTTGGTAGAGTTCCAAGTTCTGCTGTGCGAGCAGTCTTTTTCCTTCAAGGTTTTCCAATTTTGCAAGTCGTAACTTGGCATTCTCTTCTGTTCTAATTTGATTGGCAATGGCAATGGCAACCCAGAGCGACGGTAGCTGAACTTCTAGCGGAAGAACTGCCTTGGACCCGTACACAAGAGCGTAAGGCGTAGACTGTGTCGGCATCCTGACTGTCGTCCTGTAAGCCCACAAAGCTTCTAGTAGCTTCTCGTGCCATTGTCTTTTATTTTTGTTGAGAGTCTTCTTCAGAATCTGAACAAGTGTTTTATTGAAGGCTTCTGCCAAGCCATTTGCTTTAGGGTAGTAGATCGTCGAGTATCTCCAATCTATCCCGTGTCTTCTGAAGAAGTTGTTGATTTTTGTGCTCTTGAAAGCGGACCCGTTGTCGGAGATGATTCTGCGTGGTACACCGAAACGGTAAATGATTTGATTCTTGAAGAACTGTAAAACTTGCTGTGCTGTGACTTCCCGTAGTGGAACTTCTTCTGCCCACTTGGAAAAGTAGTCTGTAGCGGCGAGTATAAACCTGTGTCCTTTTGAGGAAGGAGGGACCATCAGACCCACTATGTCCGTACCCTAGCACTCGAATGGCCACGAGGCAATCGTTGGGTGTAGAACATTCGGAGGCTGGTGCAAGACCACTCCATGCACCTGACACTGATGGCATCTCTTAGCTACATCCATGCAATCTGTCATCATTGCCGTCGATAGTATCCGAGTCTTTTGATTTTCATCTTCATTTTCGGTCCCGACCGGTGAGCACCACACAATCCAGCATGTACTTCTTTGACAATTTTCTGTGCTTCTGCTCTATTCAGACATCTCAGCCACATCTGGTCGAAGGATCTCCTATACAGAACATTGTCGATCAGGGCATACGACAAAGCCCTCTTCTGAATCTGGTGCGCTACTGACTTATATTCTGGTAGCTTTCCGGTTTGCAAATATTCCATTAATGGCCGACGCCGATCTTCGTATCTTCCGCCACCGCAGCGAATCGTCTTTCCTTTTTCAATTTCATGTAGACTGTCGAGGTCGATCTGAGACAACACCTGACATCCTTGTACTGTAATATCTATAGAATCTTCGGGTGGACAAGCCAATCCTTTAGCGAGTTTTGCTAAAGCGTCCGCATGGGCATTGTCTGCTCAAGGAATCCTATTAAATATCACCTTCAGAATTTTCTCGAGTAACTTCATCGTATACCAGTGGTATTCTTCTAATCTCGGCTTTAGAATTTTGTACTGTCCTGCCACTTGCTCGATGACGAGCTGTGAGTCGCCATAAATGGCAATTTCCGTTATATCCATTAGTATTGCTAATTCCAAGCCGGTGATTAGCGCTTCATACTCTGCTTCATTGTTGGTACACGGCTCTGTCAAGTGGTATGAAAACCTTAGCATAGCCCGATCTAGTGTCACGAAGATTAAACTAAGTCCTACTTTTTCTGGTATAACTGTTACTGATCCTTTGTCTTTCGAGCTGATGACGCTCCATCAAAGTACATTTCCCAACGTTGAGCATTGGGTTCTTCTATCTGTAGTATCTGCTCATCTGGTAACTCATCATTGAGCGGGGACCCAGCTGGCAGTGGGTGCGCTGCTAGAAAATCTGCAAGAATTTGCCCTTTGATAGCGCGAAGGGGCACAAAGGTTATATCGAATTGCAATAATATCATTGACCGCCTTGCTAAGCGTCCGGAAAGCGTTGGTCTGGCCATCAAATATTGCAAAGGATTAACCTTCGAAATCAGGTTGACCTTATGAGACAACATGTAATGTCTGAGCTTTTGAGTGGCAAAAACCAAAGCTAGAAAATGTTTCTCGATAAGAGGATACTTTACCTCCGCGGGTATTAGACGTCGACTCAAGTAGTAGAGTGCATTCTCTTTACCCTCATCATTGACTTGAGCAAGTAGAGCTCCGAGAGATTCATCCAACGCTGCGCTATAAAGTATCAACGGTCTACCCGGGATAGGGGTTGCTAAAACAGGAGGTGTCGTTAGATATCGTTTAATATCTTTGAAAGCCTGCTGGCACTTTTCTTCCCAAATAAATTTGGCATCTTTTTTAATTAATGCCGAGAAAGGCTGACACCTACTCGACAGATTAGATATAAAGCGCCTCAGATATGCCAGTTTTCCTTGAAATGAACGTAGTTGTTTCAAGGTTTTAGGGGGAGGCATTTCTAAGATGACTTTAATCTTCTCTGGGTCTATTTTGATTCCCCAATGATGGACAATGAATCCTAGAAATTTCCCAGAGGTAACGCCGAAAGCGCACTTTAAGGGATTCATCTTTAGATTATATTGTCGTAATCGTTCAAATACGATCATAAAATCATATAGGTGGTTTCCTCTTATCTTGCTCTTGACGACCAAATCATCCACATAGCATTCCACTTGGTTGTGAAAGAGGTCATCGAAGATCCTCATCATTGCTCTTTGGTATGTAGCTCATGCGTTCTTCAGTCCAAACGGCATCACGGTGTAGCAGTAAATTCCGATCGGAGTTCTGAAAACTGTGAGCGCTGCGTCTTCTGGTGCCATCTTGATCTGATTGTACCCTGAAGACCCATACATAAAGGAGAAAGTTTCATGTATCGACGTAATGTCCACCATTAGTTCCAGTATCGGCAACAGGAATTCATCTTTTGTACATGCTTTGTTTAAGTCCCTGAAGTCGACACACACTCGAATTTGTCCATTTTTCTTTTTTACTGGCACAACATTAGCTATCCACGTCGGATACTGTTCTTCTCGGACAAAATTAGCGTCTATTAATTTCTTGATTTCTGTTGTAACTTGCTGTTCTATCTCGAGGCGCATCCCTCGGGGAGATTGTTTTACTGGCATCACATTCTTATCCACTCCGAGGCGGTGAATCGCGACCGCAGGAGATAGTCCTGGCATTTCGTCATAGCTCCAAGCGAAGCAATCTTTGAATTCTGATAGTAACTAGATGAAGTATGCAACCTCTTCTTCATTGAGTAACGAACTTATGAAAGTCGGTCGGGGTTGCTCCTCAGTCCCGAGATTGATTTCTATTAATTCATCGAATGTTGATTTGATTTCTTCTTTGAATTCTGGCAGAGCATTGCCTATTGGCTGATCTTTATATTCATCTTGAATGTCCAGGCAATCTTCTTTTGACTGACTAGTAACAACCATGCAAAATTCTGAGTCATTGACGGGTCCGAGCGTACCAAACCCAAGACCTTCTTTCGAATTGAGTTTCTTTCTTTTTACATTCCATAATTTTTCGAAAGATTGTAACTTATCTTTTAGCATTTTATTTGACACATATCCTTTTTGAATTAACTTTTGTACACACGGTGAAAAATAGCCAAAAGGTAATTCTATTAATTCATTTGAATCATTTTCTTCAAGAATTACACAAGGTTCAGAAGTAGAAGGGGATGCTTTGTAAAACTTGATCGGTTTAAAACTATCATTATGAACTTCCATGACCTCTATACTCTCTACCTTTTGAGAATGGATCGGAGTAAGGGCATGGCATGAACATAGTGGTTAATCCGATCGTACATCGATTCGTATTCATCCTTTGCTTCGTCGTCCAGAGAGATCTCGAACTGAGGCTTCTTCTGACTTATCATCATTATTTCTTTATCTTCTTCGGAGCTTCCCTCCATGTCGATGTTGATCGTTGGCTTCGTCTGTTCAACAATCTGGGAAATTTTTCCTCAACCACGTCCCCGGCCTTGACCTCGGATGTGTGGCCTAAAAGAACTTTTACCAACTCATTGAGAAGGAGTGGTATGAGATTGTTGAACTGGAGCCATACGGTCTCGTCCTTGTAGTTCCTTTGAGTCTTCAATTTTTCTTATCACAATGTCTCTTGAAAATACTGTTTTCTTCAGAGGAGCATAGTAAGCGGCATCTTCATGGATGCCCACTTCATGTATTGAAAACGGCTGTAGATCCCCTTTAATGCAATGTTCTTGTCCATCTTTATGGTATTTGATGCACTGGTGAAGCGACGACGGGACCATATTGTACTTATGGAGCCACGATCGACCAAGCAGGGTATTGAACGAAGTATCCGCATCGATGACATGGAATTTTGCAGTTGATACTAGATTCCCGACTTTCATTTCTAGTGTTATAGATCCGAGGGCTCTTTCTCCTTTCTGATTGAAACCTCTTAACATCATTTTATCCATTGAAAGCTCTCGGGCATCGATGTCCAAGTAAGCTAACGTCCGTAGACTCATTTTATTGAGCGACGCTCCAGATCTACTAAGACTCGGAAAGCACGAATCCGCCGATGATGACAGAAATGTAGAGTGGACGATTGTGATCGGCTGTACCGAGTAGCAAATCTTCGTCAGTGAAAGTTAAGTCAGGATGTACCTTTATGGTGCAAACACCATCTGAGGATGTGCTAGCCAACTGCGCTAAGCAAATGTCGGGATCAAGTAGAGCCTTAATCAAACTTTCTCTCATCTCTTTTGACAGGATCAGAGCATCGTAAATACTTAGTTTGGTCGGCAACTTCATGAGATGAGCTAGCACATTGTAATCCACTTTATTTGGGTTTTCAACTTCATTTCGAACTTGTATCTCTTCAGTAGCTGGAGGTATTTCTTCTTGAGTGACTATCTTTCCTTTGTCCACTAAAGTTGTTCTCAGAGGTAGCAACTTGACACTCCTTAAATGCACATCCATTATTTCTTCTTCTTCTGGACCCAAGGTCCTTCTGTATCTGAGAAGTCCAAACTGATGTTAAGTGGAGCTCCTTTGCACTCGAGGACTGGCTCCTCACTTCTTGTACTGTCGTATCCGGCGTTGTCGATGTCTTCTTTATCTTTGCTGGAAGTTAATATGATTTGAGGATCATTTTGGGAATCGAAATCGGGGTTAGATAGGTTGTGATTAGTTACGTCATCACTAGAGACAGTAACAACGTAGCCAACATCATTCATATCATTATTACGAGACCCTGGAGGGGTACAAAGATAATGATACAAAGTCAGGGGTTAGAGGGATTTCACCCCTGAATCCGAGACAACCAGTCTAACGGGAGCAGCCCCTATCCTATCCTTCGCGCTATCGTCTTTAATCTCGCTCATGATCTCTTTCTTACTCCATTCTTGTCGCGGTAGCTTCCTCGGCGAAGCTTTCATCTTGGACTCGTGCCGGCGGCGACTCCGGACAATGGCTTTCTTTGGAGCAGACTGAATCTGATCCATGACCTTCTTGAGCTCATTCCAAATTGCACTCCATCCACCCTTTCCGGCATATGGGTCAAGCGGAGAGATTGGCTCGGCTGAAATTACATTTATATAACCTTTTACAGGATCCTTCAAATATTCCTTCGGTATCATTATATTTCCTTCTTTGTAATTCCGCTCAAGCCAATCCTTGAAACTGAAGTAATTCTCAATTGTACGTCCAAGCATCCGGTGATAGGGACAGAAGTTGGGCTGATCTTTCTTATTCACCTCTTCGGCCTTTTTCGGCTCGGGTAACTTGAACTCGGGCTTCTTCAGCAGATTCTTGAACATCTTTGCTACAGCATCATCTTTGAAAGAGTAAATTCTGCGTAGTCGTTATGATATTTTAGGAACTGGTCTCCCGTTTGTCCTGTATGGTCTCTGCTGCTGCTGACTGGGCTGATTATTTTACAGTGGACGAGGCTGTTCGTACTGCTGAGGCTGACTGTACTGCTGAGGCGACTGCTCGGTTTGAATCATCATCGGTTTCTTTCCTTTATCGACCGTGGCCACTACGCCAGATCTCTTCTCATAAGCCTTTACTGGTTTCGTTTTCTCTGTCTTTTCTGAAGGCTCCATGTGCTTGATTTCTTCCTGTAAGCTGCTGGCCTTGCTGAGCAGTTTCTCGAAGGACTTGATCGTAAGACCCTTAAACATGAATGCTACCAGACCGTGAATACTCTTGAGTAGTATATCAATCGTGTGCTGTTTTTGTAGCTGAGGTTCGCATTTCATGCTTAAGTTTCTCCACCTCAAGATGTAGTCAACCAAAGTCTCGTCGGGCTTCTAACGTTCTACCACGAGATCTCCTATGGTGACATGACGTTGAGCACCGGTGAATCTCTTTACAAACATGTTTTCCATTTCTGTGAAAGTTTTTACAGATCCATTAGGAATTTTAGTATACTAATCGAAAGTTATTCCTGACAGGCTGCTGACAAATTGACGGAACAATAGAGCTTCACTTCCTCCTATGTTACAACAACGGGCTCTGATGTGCGCTATATGCTGCCGAGGGTTTCCTGTTCCGTCGAACGTTTTGAAGGTCTGTGGAACGAAGCCTTTGGGGTAAGGTACAGCATCAAATTCCTACAGGTAGGGTCTACCCTTTGAAACTGATGCTCCGTCTTTGGACTGGGCCAAGGCCTCCCGAACTTCGACTATTTGCTTAAGATCCTTTTTTGGTAGACTCGGGATTGAATCCTTCTTCAGAAGCTCATTCTCATTGGCAGAGGCGACCTCTCTTCTTTCATCGGCGATGTGTATTATCTCAGGCTGATTGATTTTTGGAGATGCTGTCGAACGTGACTGAGATTGTCCAAGCAATGTGGCCATGGTAGTCATAGCGGCGGTCATCTCCTTCACTCTCTTTTCCAATCGGCTGATCATTTCTTCTCTAGCGGACACGGCTCTTTGAAGCTCTTCTATTGCGTCCTCCTCACGAGGAGCTTCACACGCAGATGCTGTGGCCCTAGTATCGACCATGTTGATTTCCATGAATTCATCATCCAAGTAATCTGACAGGTGGTGATCCTCATTATCGATCTCCAATCCTTGCTCCCTAGTTAACTCTGAAATCTCTTTACAAAGTTTCTGAATTCTATCTTCCATCGACCCTTCTTCTACCATTGACTCTGAAGTAACAGGAGTGGTGACGATAGGAGTGCCGGACTTATAATCCAATTGATGATTTGTAGACTTCTCGAAGTGCACAGGTGCAGCGACTTTCTAAACCACACTCTCCTCTCAAGAATTGATGCCTCGAGACAGAATGTCTCAGCGGGGATATCAGGACCAAGAGAGGAAGTGTGCTCCCTAGAGTGCAGACCATGTACAGAGGAAAGTAATCCTCTCTTCCTCCTCTGGGGTTCCTTGGGTGGCATTCTTGGACCTAACCGAGACTTGACTGGTCTTCATATTGCAGACGTCGAATCGGTGGTAGTTGTCCCAACATGCTTTCCCAAACCAGTGTTTCGATGTAAACCCCTGCTAGGCTTTTCCATTTTCAAAATTTCCTCTTTCACTTTTGGGGATATTGCACATCCCATCCTTTTAAGAAGTTTGGCGACAGAACATCCTTCTAATTCGGCCAATCTCCGTAGAAGAGTATGAGCTCGAGTGATGGGTGTGGGCTTCTTTCCCTCCTCATCACGACTGTGCGGTGCTGGAAGCGCAGCGACAGTCCTATGGAGACTTTCATTTCCAATAATATCAGCTAATGCGTGGAACCCACTACCTCGAAGGAGATGAGAGGTATTCGGTAAACCGAGTTCCTCCTGCTGAGGAATCTCATCAATCACTAGCACACTTGCAGCTTGTGCCTTGGCGGCCTTGCGAAGCTTCCGGTTGTGATTCCTCCTTTGGGATTTGGTCAACAGGGGAACCCTGGAACTAGAACCAATCTCAAAGACAGACGGCAGAGCAAGGAAGACTTTGTCAGAATCCTCCTCGTGCAAAATTTCCTTCCTTTTAGCAGACGGGGAAGTAGGTGCTATAATGGCAAAGCTGGAAGGTGACAACTCTCCTTGTCACGGAGCTAACTGGTTTGACGAGGACAGCAGTCATCTTCACCTTCTTAGCAGAAGGGAAGTCTTCATGGGAGTTCAGATCGAACTCGGCAGATGGTTCTTGTACTTCGGGGGCAGCAACTTTCAGGACCACGAAAGGGGCTTTTCCAAGCACGACTTCAAACTCACTGAAGCCGGCTCCAAACTGAATCAACAGTGCTGTGAGACGAGCCTCACGGGAAGAGGGCAGGTCGCAGGAGAAAGTCAGCGAAGGGGTTGACATTTCAACTGTCAAAAGAAACGTTCAAAAATTTAGGAAGGGCCAAAGGCCTTGTCATCATAGTATGAACACTATGAAAAAGATCATTCTGGGAACTGGGTAAAATTTTGATTTCATTTAATATATTATTATTTTCTCTTATCATATTTTGTTCTTCTTTTTCTTTTATTTTCTTTTAGATTTTCATGTGTTTGTTTTATATGATATTTAGAATTTTAAAGGAGGATTAACTTACCGAAGGCAAAAAATTAAATCCAAGAGGCAGAAGAAAAAGGTGAAGTAAAGGACCCTGCTGAGGATCCCTTTTCACAACGCACATTGCCCAAATGGAATTAATCCACCAACACACCTATTGGGGGTCTGACCCCACATGATCAAAAGAAAAATCCTAATGATCCCTAAACCTCTCTATTTAGGAGTGGCTAAACAGATGGTCCTGAAATCCAGGAGAGTTGATCATACTTTCCCAAGAAAGAAATGGGTAAAGTATTTCAACGGAAGAATGGTAAATTGGCTCATGAGAGACATGAGTACATTACTGATATATAAATATAGTATTTCCTGATTTTTATGAAGAGAGAAACCCTATCTCCAGCGGAGTCGCCAGAAGTTGTCGACGTATAAAAAGTTTTAAATATATGTTTTTTTGTTGGGGTTGCCCATTAGAAGCCGCGCCGCCGGAATCGAAGTCTCATCGCCCGCTTCAGAAGGACAATTTTAATTTAATTATAATTTAGTTTAGAAAAATATGGAGTCAAACTGATCTCATATTTTTTAAAGTTCGAATGAAAGAGCACTATACCTCGAGCTTTGTATATATCCCAAAGGATGAACACAAAACTTGAGGATGAGGCTCAATCAAATGAACTAAAGAAAAGTATGACATTCGTTTGGTCTGCAAAACCTGTATGTTTGCCGACAATTTCCACCATTTAATATAAGAGGATTAAATGGGGTTTATATTAACCTGGGGTCTTTTAGGTTTCCTATAAGGGCAAGCCCCTATAGTTATTTACATCTTAGACAACCGAAGTCAGCTAAGAAAACTCTTGATAAAGATCAAGAAATAATTATATTCATGACTTCCAAAGGTAAGGATTTCTTTCAACGAAATGTGATTATTGGAATTCAATATATGAATGGTTCAAATTTGAGAACATTTCATTTTATCAGAATCCAAAAGAAAAGAAGACTAGGGGAAGAACACAGATTCGAGAAGAATCCCGGTGTTTTCGCAAGCTATCTTATTGTTTGGCTCAGTTTAGGAAAAAGATTTAATTTATATTTCGTCCTACCAATTTTATTATTTAGGGCTTACATTCATTTGATGTCGATCATATGAATAGCCTGGAAGATGTGAGGGTTTATGTCATATCGAGATGACAATCTCGGAAACCTAGACGAGTTTGGGCTTATAATGCATTGGGTGCAAAAGCCTAAAAGATGAGATGAGGGTTTACTTTGCATCGGGCAAATACCTCGAAGTCTTATAGCTAGTTGCTTAATGTTAAGAATGGTTTAGCTGAAGTAGACTCAGGTTTTGCTGAAGAAGATGGCCGTGCTGCCCACTATGCTCCAAGCTCCTTTATCGTTGCAGAGGTTCAGTTTTAGAATGTGAAAATCAGGAGGTGAGAGAAGTGTTTTGGTTTAGAAAGTCTTAGATTCTAAGTGTTTTAGTGTTTTAATTAAAATAAATCTTAAAGTTGATTAAACAGAACCGATTAAGATACCACGGTTCCGTCATCCCGGCACCGTTATTTTCATCGGATTCACTTAGTTCAGATGAATTTGCTAAACTCAACTGAATGTGTTCCACACTTTCATTTAGTCCGTGGGAAATCCCGTTAGCAACAGGTGGGTTACATCATCCGAGGTATTCCAGATCATCCAACGAGACATTTTAACTTAGTTGTAGTTGTAGTTTTTATTTTTGTTTGTGATTAAGTTTTGAGTTGTTTTATATTTTGAATGTTGTGGGGTATTTTATGTCATCCCAAGCAGTTATATTTGTAGTAAAGTGCAGGGGAGTAAAGTACTGTAAATAAAATACCAAAACTGTAAAAGTGTACCTGGCGAGTCATCAAGTTCCACCACCTGAAACTTTAATATCACATTGCATGTATGTGTTTATAATTTTGCAGAAATTAAAGCATGCCAGAAAACAGGAAGAAGTAGGACTAACAAGCAGTAACTACTCAATCCTATGATGTCTATGTTTAGATTTTGGTTGTCTACCAAGTCCTATGATATATATGTTAAGATTATGGTTGTCTACCAAGTCCTATGATGTCTATGTGAATTTCTATGTTGTGTTTCAATGAATTTTGTTAATTTAATTGAGGATGGTTTCGTTAAGCAGACATATTAAGTTTAATAGACCTCCGAGGTATCAAAAAGGTCAGAGAAGGATGCAGGTCCATGCTTCCCTCTCACAGCCTGGTGAAAAGTCTCGGGCTCATTTAGACTTAATATGTTGCTTAACAACTCATGCTACCTATACCCTTATGCTTAATGAGCACTGGTGTTCGGGGTTGGTTGGGGCAGATGGGTTTAGGTGTGGTTTGGATTTGGATTGGTGGCAATTGGTAGTTTGATTTGGACTTATAGGAGTGCTGTGAAAAGTTTGTGATTTTATTTGTGAATTATTTGATTGAGTTTGTGTTTGGATTTGGTTTGTGTTTGGATTTGGTTTACGTTTGGATTTGGTTTGGTTTTTGTTTTGGTTTTGGTTTGATTTTGGAGCTAGGGACTTTGAGTTTGGAATGTGAATCGGGAAGGTTATGTGGACATCGGGTAAAATTTGGGTTATTCCATGCATTCACTAAGCATAAGGGTATTCTTATTATGTTTTCTACACCAAGTTGTGATTTCCTAGGGGTCTTTATAAAGAAAAAAATAAACCATGCCCCAATAGGCCTATCCTAGGTTTGATTGTTATCATGTTGGTATTGTATTGTGGTCGGGATTGCTGTTGTATGTTGTGATTGTTGTGATTTGTGATTGTTGTATTGTGTTATGATTGTATGTGATTGTATGTGTGTAATGTGTATGATTGTTGATGTGATTATAATTGTGATTGTATGTGATTATTATGTTATTTATATGTCATTATTGTTATTTATTATTTTATTATTGTTTATTTTGTTATGTGTTATCATTTTATGTTATTATCGTTAATTATTATTTATGTGTCGTTAGTTTTATTATGTGTTATTTAAAGTCATTATCTTTTATTTGTAATTGAAATTATTTATTTATAATCTTATTTAATTCATTGTGATTTATTTACTTTTATTTGATTGTTATTTATTTCTTTTATTTAATTGATTGATCATCATTTACTTTACTTAATTAGTTTTTATTTATTTATTGTTATTTCTTTATGATTGCTTAATATTTATTTATTTGAATTATTATTTTTATTATTATTTATTTAATTTAATTTAATTTAATTTATTAATTTATTTATTTATATTATTATTTAATTCAATTTATTCATTTAATTTAATTTAATTTATTAGTATTTTTAATTTATTTTATTTTATTTTATCATTTATTTATATTATTATTTAATTTAATTTAATTTAATTTAATTTAATTTATTATTATCTACAATTATTATTTAATTTAATTTAATTTATTTATTTATTTTAATCTTTATTTATTTTTCGGTTTTATGTAATTTTAATTTATTTAATTTTAATTTAATTTATTATTTATTTACATTATTATTTAATTTAATTTAATTTAATATTCAGTTTCGTAAATTTTATTTTATTTAATTTATTTAGATTTTTTAATTTATTTAATTTATTTAATTTATTTAATTTATTTAATTTAATTTAATATTTATTTATATAATTGCTTTCGGTTTATTTAATTAATTATTATTTATATTTTTGGTTTTATTTAGTTTTAACTATTTAATTTTAATTTAATTTATTATTCATTTATATTATTTAAATTATTTTCAATTTATGTATATATATATGTGTTATTTATTTTATTATCCTTATATTCTTATCATTTAATATATGTAAACTATAAGTTATTTTTATTTTTAATTTACTATTATTATTAATTATATGTATATTTAAGTTTATTATTTATATCATTTATTTATTATTTATATTATTATTTATTTAATTATAAAGCTTTTAAACTTTCTCTCTCCTCAATTATTTTTTTATTTATTTTGATGTTATTATTGTTTTTATTAAGTTATAATCTATTAAATTTATTATTTACACATATATTTACATTTACATTATTTTAAAGAGGCATTGTATTTTTATTTGCTTATTTTTATTATTTATCTTGAATTTACAACTATTTTCAATTACTATTTTTTTTTTCTTATATTTTTGGTTTTCTTTTAAAATTATAACATTATTTTCATTATTTTCATAATATCATTAATTTACAAATATACATATTTAGCATTTAGTTAGTATTTTGATATTTTAGTGGTATTTATTTATTTTTAAATTTAATATTGTTATTTATTTTACATTTAGTATGGTTATATTATTATGTTACTTATTTGTATACAATTTATTTTCATTATTATTATTTATTTAGTTATCATTAACTCATATATATATTATATATATATATATATATATATATATATATATATATATATATATATATATATATATATATATATATATATATATATATATATATATATATATATGTATATATATTATGATTTATTTCATTAGTATAGTTATATTTTAAATTTAATTTAGTTATTTATTTAGTGTAGTTATTTTATTTAAAATTTAGTAAAGTTATTATTTAGTTTATTTAAATTTACAAGTATTATATCACTTATGTTTTTAGATTTATTATTCATTATTTATTTACATTATTATATGTTATTTTAAATTTTCCTTTCATTTTCTTTTGTTTTATTATTATTTCCTTTATGTTGTTTTATTTCTTTTTAAATTTTAAAATTCGCTTTTCAAGTTAGTAAAAATTAGGTGGTAGATTTGTAAATATTTAAACTAGTTAAATAATTAGATAATTTGCATGAAAAAGAAATCCTAGGGCTAAACATGGAAAGATTTAAAAAATAAATAGCTAAATAACTTTGCATAAATAATGAATTCCTAAGCCTAAGCATGGAAACATTTAAATAGCATGAAGATTTGTGAAAAGAAATAATAATTAACACATAATTTTTGAAAACCTATGTAGAGGAAGAAGAACTTTAAAAAAAATACATGTATGTGTGATTTAGGTCTTTAAGCTAAACATGATGATGCCATTTTTTTTTTAAAGAAATTTTGAAACAAAAGCAAAAGTAAAGAGAGGGAGAGGAGATTACCTTGCCTTGGAGGGAGTGATGGAAGAACCTTGAAGAGTCCCTTGTTGAAGCTCATGGCTAGAAGGATTTAGAATTGTGTAGTGAATGAAGTGTGGCTAGCTTGGAAGGAGGAGAGGAAGAGAGGGGAGGATTATATATATATTAGGGCTTCCATGAGGTTAATTTGATTAATTTTGGTTTAATTTGGTTTGATTTGAATCATTAGTTCAATTAGGTTCATTTGGGTTTGGGTTGACTTAACTTGGGTTAGTGCTTGAATGAAGCCCATGTGCCTTGATCAATATTGTCCACTTGATTGTAATGAAGATCTTTCATGAAGACATAAAGTGGTTTTGAGCTCATTTGGAAGTTCAATTTTGGTATGGATAGGATTTTTTATTATTTTGGACCATATTGGATTTGGGTCAAGTTATCTTGAGTTTGAGTGGGAATGAGGTCCAGAGATCTTCAATAATAGTGTAGATATGGTTGTCTCGAAGATTTTTTATGAAGACATGAAATGTTTTTGACAAAGTTTGGAGGGTCAATTTGGTGGATTTAGGACATGTGTTCAATTTAGGTCAAAATTGGGGGTTTTGGTCCAAAATGGATTTGGGTAAGACTTGAGCTCAAATTGTGGACAATTGATGATTCAATTCAGTTTAAGGAGGTGTTATAAAGAGTTTGGGATTGAAATTTGGGAGGAATTGATTGACATTGGGTTTATTTAGGGGATTTTGGATTATTTAGGCAAAATTGGGGATTTTGGATTTCAAGTGGAATTGGATTCAAATGTGGGTCACATTGGGCTTGAATTTGGTTTAGATTGATATTGGGGATGTCGAATTGAAGTTTAGAATTGAAATTGGGCAAGATTTTGGTCAATTGGGTCAAGATTGGGTTTGATTTAGGCACTTTTGAGCTACATATGCCAAATTGGGGTTTTTTTATTTAAATTGGGTTAAATTGATAAAATTGGCTTATGGTGTAGTTAAACAAAATGAAATTGGGAATTGTTAGTATTTTCTGGAATTTTTTGATAATTTTTTGGAATTTTTGGATTTTTTGGCTAAAAGTGTATTTTGGGTATTTTGAGGGTATTGGGGGGTATTTTTGGACATTTTGGAATTTTTGGTCATGGATGGTCAATTTGAGTGGTAAGGAATATCTTGGAATGATTTTTGGGGAATTTTGGTGAATTTGAAGAATTTTGGTTAATTTAGGGCATTTTGGGAGGTCAGGGGCCAAATTTTTGAAATTTTGGAAAATTGAAGCTTGGTTTGAGATGAATGTCATAAGATGGTTTAAATTGAGCTATGGACCAAGGGTCACTCATATTTGGTCCTCTATATATAGGTACTAGTCAAACCCTAGCCTGATGCCAAGAGTTGAGAAGAACCATCTACATGAGTTTCCAAAGGTTTAGGGGAATGTGTGCATGTGAGTGGTGAAGTCCAGACCTCCTCGTGGCAAATCCTAAGGTCTGACCACCTATAGGAGACTTTCCCTTGGATTCCTTATGCTTGCCTTTTTTTTCTACCAAAAGGTGGAGGTTAGGCCTTAAGCATATGAAAACCCCTAGTGAAGCAAGAAGAGTTTTGAATTTCTATGGGGAGGGTCCATGACTAGTCTTCTAAGAAAGTCACCAGGAGAGTCCTATTGCTAGACCCTAGGCTATTCTAAAGAGATACTAGACCTCAACCAAAAGTGAGGTCAACATTCCTTTGAATCTCCTTCTCTATTCATAACAACACACAATTCACTCTTGGAATAGTAGGAAAGAAGCAATCCCTCACTTTCCCTCTCCTCCTACAACTCTTTTGAGAAGAATCCCACACAAATTAACACTTAACACCAAACCCTATACTCTAAACTCTCTCTAAAGACTTCCTCTTTACTCACACACACTACAAACACTCTCTAACCCAACACACACTCCCTATTCTAGCGTCCAAAACAAATTAAAATAGTCTAGGAATGAATTTCTAAAGAGTTGCCTCAAGAATCCCTCCAAAAGTCTTCCTAATACATTGAATTTGGCCTCCAACATTGGGTGTCGTTGGCACTAGATAACGTACCTTTAGTGCCCTATTGCACAATTTAATTATGAACACTTTGGAAAAACTTATTGTCGGCACTGGTTTGGGCATCATCGGTGCCAGAACTTCAAATCCTGGTTTTTGCCTTTTTTCACTCCAAATTCAATTCTTTTTTTTTTTTTGCTCCATTTGCCTAAAATCAACATACATGAAACAAAACATAAAAAATACCTTCCATTAAAGTGCAATATCACTAAAAATAAGTATCAAATTTATATGAAAAGTCAAATATATTTTTGGTGCATCAACGCCAATCTCTTTTGGTCACCGCCACCTTGGCACACCTCTCCAGGTTGCTGTCGTGATGATATTACCATCCCTTTTGGTCGCTTACACCTTGGCACACATTCTTTGGGTTGCTGCCTCTACGGTATGACCATCACCCGACCATTGCCGCTTTGATACACCATTTGTTCAAGCCTCTGCCTTCACAGTATGCCCATCCTTTCCTGAGTCACTGACCCACGGTACACACATCACTTCAGTCACATGGTTTTCTGCACTTGCATTTGCATGTTTCCATGGATAGTAAGCTAGGCTCGTTAGGAAAGTGACATCGTTTCGGTCGAGTTGCCTTAACAAGCATTGGTTGTTAGGTCGATCTCGGTGAGCATTGTGAGTTAAGTCATCAGGATTGACATGAGTATGACTTTGCTAAAAATCCAATGGATATAACTTGTGTCATCCCACTTCATGATGCCCTTAGATCCTTCAGATTGTTAGGACGATTTTTGTTAGATGGTGTGCTAAGCTAGGATCAAGGATGATAGGCAGCATTTTTTTGACACCTCTGGCTTTTGTTTCATGCCGTGTAATTTGTGCTAGTCATGTATCATCTTTTTGTACTTTTCAGTGTGCTTGTGTCTCGTTGTGCATGATAGTATAGTAGGGCAGTCTTCTGCAGGGTGTCGTGCCTATTTACACACACACACACAGATGCTACTAAGGAGGAGCACATAATAATTTCTAACTATTTTTCTTGTTTGTGTTAATAGCTCCCCTAATTTTAAAGCACGGCCTATTTCATGTTACATGTGCACTATCCCACTAGTACTTTATTTATGCAGGTCGTGTCTTTATTTTCCTTTTGGATGTATTTGATAGAGTCCATAGGTTGAGTCTGTATCAGAAATAAGATATAGCATGAGTTTTAAGGCAAACGACGCATCAAACCATGTGATGGGAACAAGGAGCAGCAGCTCGTATTCCGTACCTCAAGTCTAAATTATACATTCTTATATGGACTTAAGACTGAAAATGTATATGTGAAGTCTGGCCGCATTTACTACTTTTCTTGGTCATGTTACCAACCAGTGACATTTGGGCCTCTTTTAATATTTTGAAGTGCTTCCTTCTTTCTTTGCATGCCTTACATTTTGGAGCATTTTATGTTGTTTCTTTCTGTGTATTTGGGATCTCACGAAAAATGCAACCTAGGCTCTTTAAGGACCCTAAAGTTTTAATTATTTCTATGTTAAAAATCCTAATATTAAAATATGGAGACAATGAAATTTTATAATTAAATATTCATGACTTTAAAAAACCTGTAGTTTTATTTTTTGCATTCATGGCAATCACCTAAGTTATACTAATAGGGCCTCTACAATACTTAAGGACCGCTCTAAATAATTACATTCATATTTGCATGTCCCGAGGAAGAGCTCTCGTGATTCTTCAACCCAACTAGCCTAGCGTAACATTTTTTATATATGAGGTTGTCTAGTGAGCCAAGGTTGTTAGAAGGCTCCTCGACCCAAATGAGGTATAAGTCCTTTTGTTTGGAGTTTTTCCAGCTTTGTAGCCAAACCTCTACTTCTCTTTCTTTGCTGAGGCATCCTCTTCTCTTTAACAAGTGTAAGGGCCTGTTTGGTTCTGACCGCAATCTGCTCAGCTTGAGCATGTAGCTGCATCTGCTCCTAGCAGCTACTCATGGAGAAGCCGGCTGTCTATTTGGTTGCAGCTGTGGGAAAACAGCTGCGGGGCAGCTTTTTCTGTAAAAATGACCAGACTGCCCCTGTTTATTAAAACTGTTTGAAATTTTCAATTTATTTATATGATATACAGGTTTTGCAAATACAAGTTTTTTTTAAAATTTTTATGTTTTAAATATTAAAAGTAATAAATATAAGTTTTATTTTTAAAAGTTTTGCGCCAAAATTTTGATTTTTTTATTTTAACACTCAATCATATATTTAAAGCTATTAGTATATTTAAAATTATTTACGATTGCATTTAAAAATATATATTTTCATATATATATTTAAAGTTATTTCATATCTATATATTTTAAGTTATTTCATATCTATATATTTAAAAATATATATTTAAAGCTAAAAACGATCATATATTTAAAGTTATTTCATATCTATATATTTTAAATTACTAAAAGATGTGTTTAAAAATATTTATCGATTTATATGTACATATTTTTATATATCTATGTATTTTAAAAGTATTAAAATTTTGAGTTTTAAATAATCTAATTGCAAAAGATTTAAAACAAACAACATGAAGATAACGATTGTATATCCCAAAAAGTCATAAAGTCCTGCAGATGTACATCGAGTCCTCTCAAGCACGTGCTAGTAACAGTACAGTGAAAAAAAACTGTAGGACAATTACAGCAACAACTAACACGATAATAATGTTCACTTTAGTTTTGAGTTCCTGTAACTCTCGTGTCACACATTCTTCTTGTGAAGCTATCCACTCCCTAGCATCGGGCACCTGAGAATCTGGTAGACTGTCCGCCCCTCGGAAGAAACCGCACTGCTGTGAAATGTTCCGAGGGCAGCAATAAAATTTTCGGCGAAAGCTGTGCGGTTGTCGTGATGTTAAAAGCGATGTTTGGAGGCCACAATGACATAACACTCGGTGAGAGGTAGCCGACATGGTGGAACTCATTTCTTTCTGAAATGTAAGCGAATATATAACTTAAATACTTTACTTCCACAGATCAGTTAATGTGAATAATTGTGCCCAACATAATGTAAAACTCAATTTCAAAACCAAAATTAAACTAAACATTACCAACATAATTCTCCTCAACAGAACCACTCTTCAACATAATCATCAAACCACAAAATTTAAAAGAAATACATTACTTTTACATACCACAAAATTTAATAAAACTCTGATACAATTCAAAATAGAACTAATCCAAAAAACTCGCTAAGGAGATACAAGTCTATGTAATATTAACTAACGCATTTGTTATTTCTTCTCGAAGCGATGCCATCTCTTCAGCACCTTCGCCGTCCTTGGTACAAATGTTAGGTTGTTCGGTATCATCTGTTAAAGAACCTATTTAGTTTTCTGATGGTTGTGCAGCTACTTCTTGTTCATTTATTTCTGCACTGCAGAAATCAACATCGAATCTTGATGGATGACGCCTAATATAATTATGCAGCGTCATTGTTGCTATAACGATCTGCACCTGTTTAGAAAAGGGATACGAGGGCATGTCTCACTGTATAACCCATTTTTTCTTCCAAACACCAAATGTCTATCGATCACACCTCTTAAGGAAGAATATCGTTTGTTGAAGACCTCCTTCCGGGTTCGTGTCACATTACTTGCTCTTTCAAAATCCGGTATATGATACCTTGCATCCGGGAATGGTTTCATATAACCTCTTTGCATCGGATAACCGGCATCCACCAGATAATATTTTCATGTTTAAAATTTGTAAGTAATTTTTGATGTATGAAGATCACATAATTGAATTTTGTTAGAATACACATACCATTTGGTGGATGCGGAAAACAGTAGCGTTCATTTCTCATTGCACTTTTAATTATCCTGCTGTCATGTGCACTACCCTCCCAACCAGGCATGACAAATGTAAAACACATGTTAAAATCACATACCGCCATGACGTTTTGTGTTGGTATTCCACTTCGGCCGATAAATGCAACTTTCTCATTGTTCGAAACACGTGCATCGACATGTGTTCCATCAATTGCTCCGATACAATCCTAACCATGTTTAGTCACATTATTTGTATGTAGATTCAAAAATGAACAATGAATATCAGATGAAATGCCTTAAAGAATGACATGTACCGAGGATCGTTACGAATCTCTCTTGGTATTTGTGTGAATGTTGAATCCAGTGGCTTGATAACATCTTTACCTAGGCTAAGCAGAGCATTCAAACCTACTGTGCAATACCTACTAATTGTTTCTGAAGAATGCTGAAACTGTTCCATCACTGAACGCATCGACTCGTTCTGTGAAAGTATGTAAATAGTGATTGTTAATACCTCCCGATTTGTTGTCCTCGTAGACCCATGCAGTCCATGAGAGTCAACAAGCTCCGCTAAAAGATCTTTAAATACCTCCTGACTCATTCTAAATATATTGTGGAATCTGGTTGGATGTCCTTCTAACATCTCCACAACCCATTTTTCCCCAATGTGTGCTGATGTGTAACATCGGGGACGGTCAACGTAGGTGTTGTAGTAGTCGATTGCCAAGTTTATTGCTGCGTTTCTCCTCCTACGACGTCGTTCCTCAGCATCCATACTAGATTTTACTGTGAATTTTAAAAAAAAATCAGATCACTAAGCAATTCATATGCATAATTTATCCCAAGTCACATGCATAATTTAAACACTTATCAGAACAATATGAAAGGAACGACGAAACAAAGCTGCGTTAACAAAATATATCGTTCAAAGAAACAACCAGACAATCATAAGTTTAGAACAAATGCATAGTTGTCCAAATGTACGATTTAAACTACAAATTGAACCCAAGTCACATGTTCCTCCTGTAATAAAAATGTCGTAGGTACTTCACCCTACGTTTCTTAGATACTGCCATGAAGAAATCCCTGTGTACCGAATCCTGTAGCAGCTCAACTGTGAAATAATACAGGTCATCATCATCTGCAATGTCTTCATCCTCCTCCAAAATTGAAACCACCTCATTCACCGAGGATTTCTGCACTTTATGCGGTGCATCATTTAAAGATTCGTCCAAGTAGGAGAGTTGAGTCCTGTTTGACGCAGCTCCACTCTTCTTCCTACCTTCGAAGCGAGAACGCTTTGATCGATTCGTTGACTGCATCTCAGTATGTCCAAGGCTAGGTAGTACAGGAGAATCATCGGATAGACTGACAGCCACATTCTCCTGGGTCTCAGCAAATCCAACCTCGCTGGGTGCACATGCATACTTGCCAGTGGCGACGATACCCTTAAACATCCGATCCATCCTCTCCTCGAGTTCATGTTCAATTCCACTCAGTTTAAATTTCTTTGCAGTGGGAACAACCTGAGACAAAATTGGATCTATTAAAATTAAGCAAGAATTGTATAAACATTTGAAATTATGAAAAATTCATGTATATACTAACCGCAAGTCGTTGTGCCCACCACTCCTCAGATGCATCTATGGTGCGCGTAGCCGGATTCCAACCGAGACCTGTACACCCATTTTTCAAATCTTTCCACGTCTTCCAATCCTTTTTCAGCTGATCCCATTTATTTTTAAGTTGTGTCCTATCATACGTTCTTCCAGTTGCTTCTTTAAAACCCTTACAATATTTTCCCAACCTTCTTTATTGAGAAATGTGGACGGTCTATTTCCCAACTCTATCTCTTTTATGCATAGATCACAAAAGAGATATTTTATGTCCTTTTCCCATGTTGCAGGTAGAGCAATTTCCTTCCCCTTATTGGCCATGTTATACTAGGCTAAAGCACATATAGAAATGAAATACATTCAAATTTAAAAATCACCTAACATTTGAAACAGATTATACACTTTACACATCCAACTGAAACAAAATAAATGCAAAAAATATAAAAGTACACAGATTATTTTACGTGGTTCGGTCAATATGACCTACATGCACGGGAAAGAAAGAGGGAAATTTTATTAGAGGATGAAAGAGGTAGGTACACTTGTAAGAGAAAAACTTCTACAAAAAATAAATTTCCAAAAATGCACAGAAAAAGTTGCAGGCATGTGTAAAGCATAGGGAAAGCTCCCAAAGTTTCCATAAACCAAATCCAGTGTATATACAGCAAAGGGAGAGCTCCCAGTCAAGCAAAGTAGCAGTTGCGGCCAGCCACTGAAAATATAATACAATACTTGCCATAACATAGCAATTTATATTACCATTGTTACACGTTTCAAAATGATAAATTTAAACAAACTTTATCTAGTGAAATGATTCAAATAATCTTGAAAGAGGATAAAAGAGATCAAATAATAAGCATATTGTTAGCCAACAGAAAAATTGATATTTACAATGTATTATGCATGCCACAATCAAACTATTAAGAAATTGATGCAAGTTGGGCAAGTTGGGCAAGCCCATTGGGTTAATCCGAAAATAAAGTTTACCATTTGCCTCATGTGAACCACACAAAAATTTCATGCTACATGATCAAGCTCCACATGAAGAAATCATGCAAAGCTCTCAGCACTTCCAGATCTTGCAAATGAACCCCCTCAGCACTTTCCAGATTTTGCAAAGAAACCATGCAAAGCTCTCAAGTTTTGCAAATAAACCCCACACTTGTAAGAGAAAAACTTCTACAAAACATAAATTTCCAAAAATGCATAGAAAAAGTTGCAGGCATGTGTAAAGTATAGGGAAAGCTCTCAAAGTTTCCATAAACCAAATCCAGTGTATATACAGCAAAGGGAAAGCTCCCAGTCAAGCAAAGTAGCAGTTGCCGCCAGACACAGAAAATAAAATACAATACTTACCATAACATAGCAACTTATATTACCATTGTTACACGTTTGTAATATTACCATTGTTACATAACATAGCAACTTACAATACTTGCCAATACAATACTTGCCATAACATAGAGGATAAAAGAGCTCAAATAATAAGCTTATTGTTAGCACAGTGATCTTATTTTTTCATAACTTGCCATAACTCAGCAAAAAAGATTATAAAGACATCTCTTATTTTCTCTTTTTATGTGCAAGATTTTCACTCTCATGTGTGTCTTAACAATTTCGACCCTTCATAGGAGTTCTTACCATTTATGCGCCAAAAACCCACTCAAACATGTAATGCTTACAAGTGAGTCATATGTGCCAAAAAATTTGCTCAACCATAATAGGATATCAATGGGAACAACAAACCCTACGAATACTGATCTAATTCAAATATTTTATAGTGATCAACACCATCAATCTTAAATAAACTATTTAAAAGTTAAAATTGGCTTCAAGAAGCCTCCTCCATATAATTCTTTTGAGTGCTACAAGAGTATTCAACTCTAATTTATTCAAGAATTTGCACACAACTTCTAATAATATATCTTTGGATTAACCCTTGTGAGTCATATTCTTATAATAGCAATTCTATAAATTCAAAATATTCATCTTAACCTTTCTTACATTTTATTTGTCAATACTCTTATACTACTTTTCACTATAAACTCTTCAATAAGTGTTATTGGCATTGCAGATCCATATTAACACCCACTTTAACACAACTAACCAAACAATCAAACTCATATAGCACACAGGGCCTATTTGTAGGCTTACAAAAACTTTTAAGTCACTTTTCACATATCTCTACTGTATTCTACATAAAAATTTAAAAAAAAAATGCCCTAACATATGGCTTCTGCTAGCAATATGCTATCAATCAAGCAAAGTAGCAGTTGCCGCCAGACACAGGGGCCATCCAAGCTACTTATTGCCGTAGGATGAGATGGTGATGAATCATGATAACCACTAATATCATAGGCAACAAAAAGTGAAATCCAACTTTCTGATATGAAGCTCAATAGATAGGAACTGATTCATTACAATAACTCCGAAGATGCCCGAATCGACCGATTCATTACAATAACCCAAAGATTCCATTTCCATCTCAACAAGCATATCATCAAGCATAAGCTCAATGTAAGAAGCATATAGCTAGGAATAACAACCCCAAATCTAGATACTCATGGCAAAGCCAACCGATCGTAATGTAAAAGCGTAAAATATGTGTTAATCCACAGCAGGAAGCAACTAGCAGAAACGGGAAGGGGAGGTGAACGAAGCCCGTAAACAAGCATGGAGGGAAGAAAAAAATGCCCTAACATCCGCAAGTAGTAAGAAAATGTCTCAGGTTTACCTGAGATCTCCCGATTCGCGTGGCTAGGGAAGAAGAAATGCCTCAGATACCTGAGATAAGCAGCGAAGCAGGGTTAGGGCAGAGAAGGAAGAGGGGCAACCGCGGGGTAAGGATGAGATAAACCCGCTTTCGAAGCCGGGCCGTGGGGATATTGCCGCGGCCCGCTTCCCGTCCGCTTTCAAGGGACTTTCACCGCGCCGCTGCAACCAAACGACGATTTCGTCGACGAAGCCGCTGCGACGCCCCGCGCCGCGGAAGAAAGTGGCAAACAAACGGGGCCTAAGACCCACCTCTTAGAGCTCCAACTTATATTCATAGGATAGAGTTTCCTTACTTTGACATTAGGGCTACCGAGGTCCCCTATAGACGATGCAATACACAGATTGTCGATCGGGGATCTCAGGACGTGTTGGGTCGACTAGCTTCACGATATGGTAGAATTAGGGTCATAGTAGTTGTGGATGACGGGTCTGTGGTACCCCGACCCAATTACCTTTACCTTCTAGGACTACTCTGCCTTCATGTTGATGAGCTCATTTAAGCCTTGTGACTCCTTGACTTTGTTGATATCATTTTGATGGCCCGATGCAGATGAGCTGCCGCCCGTTTGGGATACGACAATTTTTCCTCCGCCCTTATGGCTCTGACATGCTTTAACGTGTTGAAATATCGTTGTCAAGAAGAGTTAGGCTATTTCATGGGCCCCGTCTGTTGATGAGTCTGTTACTCACTCTGGGACTGCAAGAGACTCACTCTTCACCTTGTGACCTAACGGGAGCTTTGAAAGCATTGTGACTTTTCCACATGAAATAACCTTCCTTTGAGTACCTATTGCCCCAAGTTCACGATAATCATTGAAAACCCTTTTATCGAGAGTATTCTTGGATTCCCCCAAGTGTAATTTTTAATTTGAATTTGAATATTTTTTTTTCAAAGATTTCTGAATATTCATTTTACAAGGTCATATGCTGCCCACGCATTTTTAAATTTTCGCCCATTTCAAATACCAAATCCCAAAATAAACTAACTGCTGCGATTTTAGATGAAATTATAAATAATATATATTTAACATAATAAATATTCTCTTGTTGGCATCAATTATAAAAAAAACAAATCAAGAAATGATTGCAATCGTCGCATTAGAATTATAGAGAAATGATAGCAATCCTTGCATACAAATATAGAGAACTTCACTTTGACGTTTGGATTATTCATACGCTCCTAGCGAATTCAACAATACGAAAGATCCAATTAACATATCAGCACATCTTATCTTACCCAATCCTCCGTAGAGATGGTCGGCCGTTAGCGAAACATTACTTGGACGATGCCTGCAAATCCCAGCCATTGATTCCTAGACATCAACGTAGTTGTGCAGAAAAAATGACGTATCAAAACAACTCAATTTAAATTCAACAAAAGGACTACTTGAGTTCATATTATCCGATAATTAAATTATGAACGGCACGGGTTCAACTTAAATATTTTTCATTGATTTAATAAATAAGTCGAATTTGAATCAAGTATACTCAGATGGGGTTCAATTGGAACCAGATCCATAATCAACTCATAAACCTAAATTAACTTCCTACGTAGTTGCTCCTCAGCCTCTTCTGCAGCAGAGCAAAACGGCAAAGCTTTCGATGGTTAAAACGGCAGGCCGGGCCGGTCCCACCTACTTAAGTGGCCTTCGCACCCTCAAAATCTGATAACCTTACCTCCTGGGCAAGCAGAACCAGACAAATTCATCTCGAAAACTCCATTTCTTCTTCATATAATCACAGAAAATCTTTACTCCCTTTCAACACAAGCACAAACAATGCAACTATTACAGTTTTGAAGGGTAATTGATATCTCGGCAAAATCCTTGCACGGCAGTATTGAATCTCATGTTTCGGTAAGAAGAATTGTAACACAGAACCGCCAGATCGTCTTACATCAGTGTTGTCTTTTTTGTCCTGCTCTGCTGGTAATAAGTTCTTACAGGTTCCGTTCAGATGGAGAGAGGTAGTAATGGTGAAGGAGTTGAGTCTTTGAGCACCTCCCTGCCCTGAAGTTCTTAAGAAAATTAGGAATGAACAAAAACAACATCTCACAACTTCAGGTACTCCACTCGAATCCTTATGCCTTGAAAAAAAAGCATTTTATTTTATGTGATTGATCTAACCTTAAACTTCTCGAAAACAATCAGAAGTCACCAAATCAAGAAAACTTTACCGTAAATAAGCTCAAGGAGGCCAATGGTTTAGTTGGGCAGGAGAAGCCCCAAGAAGAATTGGAGCTCTTTCACGACAAGAAAGCAGTGAAAGATCTCGTTTTTAAGATTGAGCAGTCTGATGCTCGGGTACACGCTAAGAAGTTGGAACTCCAAGCACTGGGGAATTCAGCAAATGGAGCTGAGGATCCTCAGTATACTGAACTTTTGCTGAAATTGGATGGCCCAAAGCGAGTGCTCAGCAATCTGAGGATTAGTGTTTCATCAGCATTAGAATCCAAGGTTAAAGCTGAGAAGGAGATTGAATTCTACTATAATAAGGGAAGTTCATCACTAAGAAAGGTGGAAGAGCTAAGGAAAGAGATTGAGGAAGTAAATGAGGAGCATGTGCTCGTTGAGCTTGCCAGGATAGAAGCAGAAAAGGAACTGAGGGAGATAGAACCCCAGCGAGGTGCGGAAGCCATGGAATTCTCTAACAAAATGGAGGCAGCCAGGAAAAGAATCAGCGAGCTCCGCAGAGAAATAAGCAGAGCAAAGGAGCTTGAAGAAAAGTTGGCTGCCACTAATACTGATGTCAGTGTTTTGCAGAATGAGATGGACCTCCTTCGAGCAATGGAGAAGAACTCGCCTAAAGAACTTTTGATGGAAAATGGCAAGAAAAGCAGCGACGTGGAGCAACTGAAGATTGTGGAGAATGAACTGAGGAAGGCCAGGAAGCAACTGGTGAACATCAAGGAAGAAGGCTTTCAGTTCATGGCCTCAATGGATCTTGTCAGGGCTGAGCTGCTGCAAATTTCTGAAGAAACAAATAGGATTAAGAAATTGGAAAAAAATGGAGAATCAACTATTGAGCGTCTCAATTCAAAGCTATTGAAAGCAAGAACAAAGCTTGAATCCGACACTTCGGCTGAGGAATGGACCAGAGGAATTGTCTCCAATCTCTGCAACGCACTTCAGAACCTACAAGCTGAAGTGGAGGCCGTAAAGGTCGAGAAGGAGAGCGCCAGCAAGGATGCATGTGACATTAAGGAAGAGATTGAGAAGACTGAAATGGATATCAAATGCACGCAGAAGAAGCTGCTGGATAACATATCAGAACTTGAAAAAGTAAAGGCATCGGAAGGTGCTGCTCTTGTGAAGCTGCAAAGCATGGTGGAGAAGATAGTGAAGAGTAGGTTCATGGATTCTTGGAACACTTCAACCATTTCTGTCCCAAAGTGGGAGTATGAGTACTTGTGTAGGAAGGCTGGGTTAGCCGAAGAAATGGCAGACAAGAAGGTAGCAGCTATGAATGCATGGATTGAAACGCTGAAAGCACAAGAGAAGGAGATATTGATGAAGAGTGAAATCGTTGAGAAGGAAATAAAAGCAATGAGAGTTACTGAGGAGCAGGAGGATGACAATCTGGATAATGTAATGACTGCCCAGATCACAACTGGTGAAGAAGATGACGAATTCATGGACATCCTCAAGGCTGGAACTTCAAGTCCCAGGAAGCTAGTTAGTGAGAGTTCAATAACAGCAAGCAGGAGGTGGTTCAAAAGCAAAAGAGTTTCAGGTATGCAAGAGATGAAAAGCGTTGCTCGATCTCCATTTTTTACGATAATGAAAAGAAAGAGAGAGAAGCCTACTTTGGGTAAACTGCTTAGAAGACGTAATGGCAGAGATAAACAAAATGAGATTGACTTTGATTTTTAAGCAAGATTTTATCTTCCTTATAAAAATGATTACAGCCAAAACTGAATCACCTTTTTCTTTTACAAGATTTAGAAAAAACAATATGATTTGGAAAACTGTAACGCTGCTTTTGCTCACCAAAGTTTTATAGAACATTGAACTGTTTGCTTCCGAGCAGATTTGGGTCAAGAAAAGGCCGCAGGCAAGCGTTAGGATGTTTTTATTGTTTTTTATTTTAGCATTCTCAAAACAATTGGAAATAATATGCATTATTGGTTTTAAGAGATCCTCTTATAATTATTCCAAAGATTGAACGATCATAGGCATTTATAAGAAGTAGACTGAAAAATGCATGCCAGATTTCTTTCGAGGATTATTTAATTGCGAACAACTCAAGTCTTATGCATTTTCCTATCTAACTTAAAAAGTTCAATTTTTACATATATCATTCATCCCACCTTATTTATGTATGAAAAAGTGAATTTTACTCTATAAAACTTAAAATAATAGTATATTTGATGTGATATGAAAAATTTAGGTGGTATAAATGTAAATAGCAGAGTTTAGATTTTAGTATATAAAGCATAAGAGCTGGTGGCAAGTGTGCAAATGCGCATTTTTATAAATATTATGCAGAACTAAACCTTTTTTTATTGAGTTTTGAGATATCAAGGTTTCCTATAAGAGAAACTCTATGCAGCTAATTATAAACCAGAGCACTTAACATCAAGTTGAATTAACTGGACCGGTTTCCTTGCATAATAAGCTGATGAATATGAACCAAAATAATATGGGGTTGATGTTTTCTCTCAAATGAAGTTCAAGAGCTCAAGTCATTTGAACTTAGTTTAAAATATCCCAAGAAGGTGATTCTTTTTCTCAAACCAATTGAAAGAAGACTACAAACTGGAAGGAATGAGACTTATAGCATCATAATGGAAACCTTTCTAGAGGTATGGATAAATTAATATAAAGTTTGTTTTATTTTCTTTGGGAAATTTACATAGGTAGCACACAATCATTATGTATTTACATATCTCACAACTATCCTTTCATATAACATTGTTGACCTCACTTTTATGAGAACCCCAAATTAATACCCACAGACAAGACATGTTTTGAGCCATCTGCACTGGCTCAGGATCCCCAGACACCTTTTTAAAAACATAATGATCACTATGATCATTAAAACTCATCCTAGGAGGAGGTCTACCAAAATTGACCTCATTTAGGTTTTTCCCAAACCCTAAAATTGGATTGACCCAACTAGATCTTTTTGGGATTAAACCATGATGACAACCCAAATAATCAGATCAACAATGACAAACCCTGATTTGGTCAACCCTTGACCCAAAGGTCACCACATGGACCATTTGGTCAACCATAGACTAAATTGGTCAAATTTGGTCAAAATGGTCAATTTTGGACCCAATGACCTCTCCATAGACCATTTTGTCAACCCTAAAACCAAATTGGTCAAAATTAGTCAAAATCACCAATTTTGGACCCAATCACCACCAAATTGATCATTTGGTCAACCATAGACTAAACTGGTCAAACTTAGTCCAAATGATCAATTTTAGACCCAATGATGTCCCCCTAGGACATTTGGTTAACCCTAAGACCAAATTGGTCAAAATTTGTCAAAATGACCAATTTTGGACCTAATAACTGACCCATGCACTGACGCTAACGTAAATATTCAAAAGGTAGGTTTAGTTCAATTTCATAGTAAGATTAATTTAATAATTAAGCAGCCATTCATATATGTAAGTATACATATGTTCAAGTAATACAGGGCAAGTGGAGTCCTTGTTATCGATCTCACGAGGAAGGTTGGAATAATTCAAACTATAATATGTAGGTGAAATCCAATACTCAATTCACAATGCAAGTTCAAGAAATATTAAAGTTTCTAGTGTAACTATGACTAAAAGCTAAATTAACTAAAGTACTTTCTAAATTTATAGACAGAATTAACTAACACGGACAAAATTTTGTATTGAATGTTCAAATATGAAAAAACATCTTTCCCTTTTACAATGATACTATGATGAGTGAATGATATAGATTGATAATAAACTTGAATTGCGTGATATAGGAACATTCATATTCTTTACCCTCTTCAGAGTTCCCCATCTTCAGAGTTATGTAAAGAACATTGGTAAATCCTATGCTTAGTCCCTAAATCAATGGTTAGGCTAGGAGGATACTGCTCTCACTTTAGAGCACCCACTTCCCTTCACCTGAAGGCTAACCCTAGCTTTAGTTACCAAATACTAGGATCAAATTGGGGATTTCAGTCTCTCATCCAAAAATCTCCAATTCAAAGCCCATCAAACCACATTTCCCTATTTATTTGCACTCAACCCCCATGAACTACATAACTCATTTATAAACATTGAATGAATTCTCAACTTTTGTTGTAGAACACTTAGTCCTCTTGGATTGAATGTTTCACAACAAGTTTTAACAATTTAATTGGCCAGATCGAAAAGTAAATGTAGTACGAAGTGAAAAATCATTACAATTTCTTAACATTTAAATGACACATCAATTTTACACCATCACTTCCCCACATCTCATTGCAAAGAAAAAGACAAAGAAACTTACTCAGAATTCATGAGAAAAATACAACAAAACATGGTTTTTATATATAAAAGAAAAGTCATATAAACTACATGAAGTAAATACAACTTATCTTAATTTCTTCCTCAAGCAAATCCCTTGAAGTTTCTTTGAATTTTTTTCTCTCTTCACAATAACACTCAATTCCCTTTTAAGAATGGTAAGGAAGAAGCAAACTCTCACCTTCCTCCTTCTCCTACACTCTTTAGAGAAGAATCCCTTACAAGACAAGACTTCAACACATTTTATCACACTTACACACCCAATCTCTAAAACCCTAGCACACTTTACTCATGCCAAAATGACTTATCTCCCTCTCCTCTCTCTAATTCTTGGCGTCCAAATCTGTCTCAAATAGTTTAGAAATGAATTCCCTAAGAGTTTACTCAAGCAATCCATCAAAAATTGTCCAAATACATTTAATTTGGCCTCCACCGACTTAGGGCCCGTCGGCACCAGTAAGCTGATTTTGCCATTTTGCTTCTTTTTACTCCAAATTTGTTCCTTTTTCTTCCTTTTTCTCCAAACACTTAAAATCTCATACCTGCAACAAAATATAAAAAATACCTTCCTTTAACATTGCAATATCAAAAAAATTAAGTATAATTAATATATATGAAAATCTAACATACTTTTGGTGCATCAAAATCCCCAAAACTTAACCATTACTTGTTCTCAAGTAATCCTTTTACTGCATACAAATATAACTCATAGTAATGAACTTTCACTTAAAGAATACTATAATTTTTTATTTAAATGAATATAACAGTAAGATTCTTAAAAATAAGTTCAGTAACTCAAGTTAAAACTACAAGTGTAAGAACATTTAATTGTCAAGTTTAAGAGTTCTAGTTTTCTATTCATTTCAAGAATAACCATAATTTGTCTTATTAAGGGTATTTTGAAGGATTATATGAAAAAAAAGCTCCTACAAACTCTATTAGAAAGTGGGCTAATACTTTAAATATAAATTCAGGAATGTAACTAAGCTCTTCCCTTAAGTTGATTCAAGTGAAGCCAATTTTTTATTAGGCATCTCCTTAAGTTTCTTCTCACATATATTTTCTTTCCTTCTCTTTTTCTCTTTTTCTCTTTTTATCTCTTTATTTTCTTTTTTTTTTTTTTTTTGCTTCTTTCTTTTTCTTGTGAGGATTACTATATCGGATAGCCATTAATAGTTTTAAACTTCACTCTCCTCTTGCTAAAGTTGGAACTTGACACACCTCTTTACTTTATAGATATAAATTAGCTTTATGATTCATCATAGAGTCACAATCCTTTCTTCTCACATAAATCTCTAAGTCCCATAACATTTCAAAAATTCAATTTCCTTTACTTTAAATAGTCAACTATAGTTTGATCCTCTTATACTAAATAACTTAACCAAATAAAGTTAACCTTCGTTACTAAAAACTTTCATTCAAATCTACTATGATATTTGTTTACCTCACTTTTGTGAGGATCATTTCAAAGTCAGCTTGAGATAGAAATTATACCAATATTGACCTCCTAAATCTCACTGATAGTCACTAAACCATAATGACTAGAATAAAACCCTATAAATCCATTTTAACCCAAAATAATTAATCAGTAATGAAAAACCCTGATCTAATCAGTTATTGACCCAATAGGTCAACTTTTGACCAAAAAGTCAATTTTGGTCAAAATGATCAATTTCTGACCTAATGACCACCTCATTAACCCAACAAGTCAACCTTTGATCGAAAAGTCAATTTTGGTCAAAATGCTCAATCCTTAACCCAATGACCATCCCATTGACCCAATAGGTTAACCTTTGACCAAAATGTCAATTTTGGTCAAAATAGTCAATTTCTAATTCAATAACCATCTTACTGACCCAAATAGTTAACTTTTGACCCTAAAAGTCAGAATTGGCCAAAATCATCAACTCAAGACCTAAAGACCGCCACATTCACCTCATTGGTCACCTCATGACCTAAAAAGACATATTAGGTCAAAATGATCAAACCATAACCTAAAGATTATTGCATTGACCTTATTGGTCATTCTTTGACATAAATGATTAAAATTTGATCAAACAATCCACACATGACACGAAGACAACCACCCTGGCCCCATTGGTCAACTCTTGACCTAAAAAGGTCAAAATTGGTCAAAATGGCTAACCCATATCCTTTAACCAAAAAACTGGTTCCAAAGATAAATATTGACATGATCAACTTGACATTGATCAAAATGACCAAAATCTAATCCAAAAATCACCCCTTTGACCTTTGAATTGACTTACAGCCTAAGATTGGTCAATATGACCAAATCAAGCTCTTAATGACACAACCATGGAATTTATGACCAAACCAACCATGACAAGGTTGTCTGGGGCACATTGGACACCCTTAGACTAACATTGGTTAATTTAGGTCAACTTGGGTCAACATTGGTCAACCCTAGTCAATATTTACCAAATTTGGTCAAAATACTCAATTTTGAACAAAAATAATAAAAATTAATCAAATAATCAATCCAATTATTATTTTGATTAATTTATTGGCTAATAATATAATTTTCAATATTTTTGATTAGTTACGTAATTAATTAAAAATGAAAATATAATTAAAAAGCCATGAAAATGAAATTTAAAATGTGACACCATTTATGACATAATAAATGGTTTTCAAAATTCCAAACTCTTTAATGACCTAATGAGTGACCTCATATGGGTTAGACACAACCCATATGACCCATTAAAAATAACTCAAATTATTAATGACTCATGAAATGCCATTTAACCATGGTTAATGTCATTATGGAAGCATCATGATGTAGAAAATGAAGTGGCATAATCTCTTTAATTCAAAGAGTGATTCATCCACTTGCATGGAGTGAGGTGGCTGACCATCCTAATGGCTTATCACACACCTCCTAGGCCAGTGATACACCTAAAATATATAGTGTTTTTATGCACATTTTTGTACCTATTTTTGATGATATTGCACTTTAATGAAAGATATTTTGTGTTTTTCTTGCAAATATGATGAAAATGATTAATTATGATGAAAGGAGCGAAAAAGGATCAAATTTGCTGCAAAATTATGAAGTTTGAGAAATTTGGCCTCTAGTTCCTAAGCGCCAAAGTGCCGGCGCTTAAGCGCCACAGTTAAAATTTGAATTTTAATCAAATTTTGCGTCATTTCCAAGGTGTTTTTGAAGCAAATTTTGGTGGTGACTTCCTTAACATCCTTTAGGCGACAAATGTGATTGAAGGGATGCATCTTTTGGTGGATACATTGAATTTGGACATGATTTGAAGAGACACCAAGACACCTTTTGGTTATAAAAATGAAGCCTCATAATTTGCAAGTGGTGTGGTGTATGTTGTTGTTGGAGTAGTTGTAGTTATTATTTTGAAAGTGTGTTAAGATTTAGGAGTTCTTCTTTTCTATAGTAGAGAGTAGAAAGTAAGAAAGGGAAAAGGGTTGGTGTGAAGCCTTCTTCTCACCAATTTTCTTTTATTTTTATATCTAGTATTTATTGAAGTTTAAAGTTTTTATTAGAGTCATTAGAGTTGGGCGCCAACCTCTGTAGGGTTGTATTATGGAAAGCAAAATTCCAAAGGAACTTCCAGACTCTTGTGGAGAGAATTTTCAGATAAGTATTTATCTTTGTTTTTACACTTTGTTTTTAAGTAAGATTGTTGTGTTTTCATTATGGTTTATGCTTTCATATTAAGTTGTGTTGGTGTTTTCTTCATGAAATCTGAGTAGTTTACTTTATCTTTTTCTTTCTTAGATGATGAAGTAATTAAATTATGGAAGTATGTTATGGAAAGTATAAGTGTTTAATGCTGAATAAATTGTGATGCTTCAATTCCTTTGACTTAGTTTACTTCTTTATGTGGCCATTTAAGATGTTAAAATTTGTTGTGAGATTATGTAAGATCCAATGCGGTATTGTCTCAAACAACAATTGAAAAGAATCACATGCAATTATATGGGTAAGAATTGTAGTCCATATGATTGAATGCAAATATATAGGGAGATATGCTTTATTGGGGAGTAAAATTAGAGGACTTTAGAGTGACGGGCTAAAGCACCCTAATTTGGTTTGTTATTTTAAATTTTGTTGTGAGATGTTAGCCTCCAGGTGGAGGGAATAGAGGGACCTCAAGAGTGAGAGCTGGTATCTTCCCTGCCTAACCCATCTACAAAATTTCAAATTTTAAATTAACCAATTTTCTTTATAGAACCAAGTAAGGGTAAAGAATATAATTGCTCCTATTTGGCATAATACATTTAAATACTTCTACAACATAAATAACCATAATTATTATTGATTCATTGAAGAAGGAAAAAGATATTTGACTCTTATAGATTTTATATCATGTTTTGGGTATTGATAATTTTATTTCTTGCTTAACTTTTTATTAAAAATATCCAAAACAACTTTTCAAAATTAATACATTAAAACATTCTTACAAAAATCAATTAAAAAACAAAAAAGTTATTTTTCTTATTTCTTTAAAGTTTTAGACATTTCCCTATGGGTTCGATATCTCGGGGCTTAATCAGAAAGTCATATATTACTTAATAAACGATACGTATACTTGCGTAGTATCTCATATTATAAATCACAAATTTACTATCTATATCGTAGGCATAAATATTCGGACATCATGTTTTTGGCGTCGTTGCCGGGGAAATTGATTAAAATTTCATTTAAAGAAAATTAAGAAAAATTAAAATTTTTTAATTTACTTTATTTTTTGTTAGTGTGATTTGTTTTATTTTATTTAACATTGTATGCATAGTTCAGGGTCTGAGGGACTTGTGCCTTACGATTTTGAATTAGAAAGAACAATAAAAAAAATAAAAAAAAATTAAAAATTCTGAAATTGATAAAAATATTCAAGAAATGGAAAATCATCAAAATCAAATTTTGACATCCATCAAGAATTTAGACCTTTAAGAGAATATGCTAACCCTACAGTGTATGAAATTCATGGTAGTATTCAACACCCTGCTGTAGCTGCTAATTCCTTTGAGCTTAAACCTGTTATTATCCAAATGGTGTCTAATAATCAGTTTGGGGGAGCACCAACTCAAGATCCTAATTTACATCTTGCCAACTTTCTAGAGTTGTGTGATACTTTTAAATAAGATGGTGTTTCAGATGATGCTATTAGACTTAGACTTTTTCCTTTCTCATTAAGGGATAAAGCTAAGATATGGTTAAATTCTTTAGCACCTAGATCTATTAGAACTTTGGGTGATTTAGAACAAAAATTTCTTGCTAAATATTTTCCACCATCAAAGATTGCGAAGCTTAGAAATGATATCACATCTTTTTGTCAGTTTGAAGGTGAATCTATATATGAGGCATGGGAACAATTTAAAGATCTCCTCAGAAAATGTCGACATCATTCGATACCAGATTGGTTAATAATTCAAACCTTTTACAATGGATTAGTTGGATCTCTTAGATCTATTATCGATGCTGCTCTAGGAGGATCGCTCATGTCTAAATAATTTAATGATGCTTATGCTTTGATAGAAGAAATGACAAATAATAATTTTCAATGGCCTTCTGAAAGGTTAAATCCTAAAAAGGTAGTCAATATTCATGAAAATGATGCTTTTGCGATGTTAGCAAATCAAGTTGCTGCAATTTCAAGGAAGATAGACCAATTTGGGATGAATTTTTCTCAGCCAATTGTCATGATTGAAGAAAATTCATTAAGTCAAATGGTTGATTCTCATACTTCACAAGAAACTTTGAATGCTATAAGTAAGCCTAATAACCCTTATTCTAATTATTATAACCCAGGTTGGAAGAATTATCCAAATTTTAACTGGAATACCAATAATCATGGTGGTATTTATCAACAATAGGGGAACAACCAAGTAAAACAATTAGGGAACTGGAACAACCAAGAAAATAATAATTATAGACCAACCTATCCTCCAAGTTATAACAATGCTTCATAATTTAAGGAGAAGAAGTTGTCTATTGAAGAAGCGGTGTTACAAATGGGAAATAAATTGCAAAGTTAAGGAGCTACAATTAGAAATATTGAAAATCAATTGGGAAAAGTTGCCAATAAATTAAGTAATAGATCCCAATGTATGCTTCCAAGTAATGCTGAAGTAAATCCAAGAGATAAGAATAAAGAGCATGTAAAAGCAATTCAACTGAGAAGTGGAAAAGAGTTGGAAGGTAGAGTTCAAAACGAAATCGAAGTAGAGAAAGAAGAGATTGAAGAACCAGAAGAAGACTCTCCGAAAGGTTTGGAAAGACCTATTTCTCCACTTAAGGATGATTTGGAAAAACCACCACTTCCATTTCTTCAAATACTTCGACAGCAAAAATTGGATAAGCAATTTTCAAAATTCTTGGAGATATTTAAGAAGCTTACAATCAACATTCCATTTGCTGAAGCCTTAAAACAGATGCCAAGCTATGTGAAATTTATGAAGGTTATTCTCAACAAAAAAGGAAGTTTGAAGATAATGATACAGTTGCACTTAGTGAGGAGTGCAGTGCAATAATTCAGACAAAGCTTCTTAAAAAACTTAAAGATCCTGGTAGTTTCACAATTCCATGTGCAATCGGCGATAGATTTTATGGAAAAGCTTTATGTGATTTGGGTGCAAACATTAACCTTATGCCTCTATTAATATTTAAAAGATTGGGATTAGGAGAAATAACTCCAACTATTGTAACTCTGCAATTAACAGATCGTTCGATTACATATCCTAAAGGAGTTAGAAAAGATGTTTTGATAAAAGTGGATAAATTTATCTTTCCTATTGATTTCATTGTGTTGGATATGGAGGAAGATAAAGAGATACCCATAATTTTAGGAAGACCTTTCCTAGCCACAGGCAGAGCAATGATAGATGTGCAAAAAGGGGAATTAACAAAAAGAGTTAATGATCGGACTGTTACATTCAACATTTCAAAAATCGATGAAATATCCTGCAAGAGGTAAAGATGATGAATGTTATAGGATGGATTTTATCAAGTATTTGAGTGAATGTCATTTCAAATCAGCTTATGAAGAGAAATCAGAAAGAAAAGAATTAGAACATGAGTAAGAAGAGGAGTTACATCATTCTGAAGATTTTCATGAGGAAAATCTAAATTATGTTCATGAAAATTTTGAACTGTTGGACATTACTGAAAAACATAAATCTTTTAGTCCATCAATCGAAAAAACCTCCCGAACTTGAGTTAATGATGCTTCCTGATCATTTGAAGTATATTTTTCTAGGTGATTCCTCAACTTTGTCAGTGATAATTTTCTCTAAATTAACTAAAAAAGAAGAAGAGAGTTTGTTTGAAGTTTTGAAGAAGTACAAGAAAGCCTTTGGATGGATGATAGCTAATATTAATGGAATCAATCCTTCAATTTATATGCATAGAATCCTTATGGAAGATAACTACAAACCTAGGGCTGAACCTCAAAGGAGATTAAATCCTATTATGAAAGATGTTGTTAAGAATGAAATTTTAAAGTGGTTGGATGCTGGGATTATCTACCCTATTTTAGATAGTGCATGAGTTAGTCCTATTCATTGTGTTCCTAAGAAAGGAGTAACTGTGACTGTTAATGAGAAGAATGAGATTATCCCAACAAGTCAAGTTATAGGGTGGCCAATATGTATTGATTATAGAAAATTAATTCTTGCTACAAGGAAAGATCATTTTTCACTCCCATTTTTAGATCAGATGTTGGATAGACTGGTTGTGCATAAATACTTTTGTTTTCTGGATGGATATACTGGGTACCACCAAATTTAAATTGATCCTGAAGATTAAGATAAAATAACGTTTACCAGTCTTTATGGTACGTTTACTTTTAGAAGAATGGCTTTTGGTTTATGTAGATTTAATTGAAAAAGGGATTGAAGTTTTTATGGATAACTTTTTAGTGTTTGGAAGTTCATTTGAATCATATTTATAATATTTATCTAAAGTTCTAAAATGTTGTAATGTAACTAATTTGGTCCTTAATTAGGAAAAATGTCAATTTATGGTAGCAGGAGGAATTGTATTAGGACATGAATATCAGAAAAAGATTTAGAGGTAGATCCTGCAAAAATTAAAGTTATCTCTAATTTATCTTGTCCAATGAATGTAAAGGGAATTAGAAGTTTTCTGGGTCATGCTGGATTCTATAGGCGTTACATTAAAGACTTTTCAAAAATTTCAAAAACCTTATGTCGTTTATTGGAAAAGGATGTAATTTTTTATTTTGATGATGAATGCCTAAAAGCTTTTGAAACATTAAAAGAAAAATTAATCACTGCACCTATTATAATTTCACCAAATTGGGAAAAACCTTTTGAATTAATATGAGATGCTAGTGATTATGCTATTGGTGTTGTTTTGAGTCAGAAATATGATAAAATTTTCAAAGTAATTTGTTATGCTAGTAAAACTTTTAATAAAGCTCAAATTAACTATACCACTACTGAGAAAGAGTTATTAGCTATAGTATTTACTTTTGATAAATTTTGATCATATTTAATTGGAACTAAATGTGTAGTGCATACTGATCATTCTACTATCAAATATTTAATGGACAAGAAAGATGTGAAACCGAGATTGATTAGATGGATTCTTCTTCTGCAAGAATTTGATTTTAAGATACTTGATAGTGTTGACCTCATTTTTGAGGTCATTCTTTTCTCCTTCTAGCCTAAGATCTAGCCTTAGGATCTTCCTATTTTGGACTATCTTAGAGGACTAGACTGGGACCCACTATGTTTAGAAATTCGAGCCATTTCCTCGGTCCTCGAAGTTTCATATGGACGGTTTTAAACCTTCAACATCCAGTTGGATCGATTAAAAGCCGACGTATTGAAACTCTTATTGAGTTCCTATAGGGATTTGAAAGCCATAGGTGGATCCCACTGTGTGCGACGTTTGACTTTTTGCCACGAGCAATATGCTTGGCTATGGTTCTCGCTTAGACGAAGACCGGTCGTTAATTTGCTCGATAGATGGCTCGGTCGAGTCAAAGTAAATTCATTTGTGCCACGTGGTACGAATTTAATTTAAATTGACACGACAGTCGGCGAACTTGTCCGAACGGCCCCGGATGACGAAACGGACTGCGCCATTGTGTCTGGAACATCGATTTTAGCCGGGAAGGACATATAACTTGATAGGGTTTTGAATCGACTCGATTTGCGTGCAAAATCGACGAATTTAAATAAAATAATAATAATATTATTTTTTTTTATAATAATATATATTAAATCTATACTTTTACCTTATAACCCTTAATCTAATCTCACGACTCACGGGCACTGTTCATTCTCCCTCACCTCTCACGCACGCCTTCGAGTCTTTTCTCCATGCCCTAACCGAGCCTCTCCGTTCTCCTCTCTGGCGACGACCGATTTCGAGAGGCTTCCTAGCCGGTTTTCCGGTCACCTCTCCCTTCTCCGATCACAGACAGCGTGCCTTCTGGTTGTAACTTCCGGTCAATTTTTTTAACTGTTTCTCCCGCTCAATTGAGTCGGGTGACCTCCCTTCTTGCTATTCTTGGCTAGTTTTCTTGCCTGCCGTGGGTTTCTCCTCACCGCCTTGTTTTTCACCGCCGGTAAGTTTCGCTCCTTTGTCCGGCTATAAATACCCCATTACGGGGAGATTTGAGGGCTTGGATTTTTTTTTTGCGTTAAGGAAGAATCTCGAGTTGGTGCTCTTTTTCTTGCGATTTATAGAATTCTGCTTCTAAGTCTGTTTTACAGTTTCTGAAGGTAAGAATGTCTTCTTCTCTTCTATCTTCTCAACTACAGAATGAAATATCTGATACCTCGCTACAGTTATCTTTATTAATCTTAATCCACCTATGGAGCTTATCTTCATTAATATATGTCCTCATTTCTTACAAGGTTTTCTCATGGTTATTAGTCGACAAATGGAAAGTTCATTTTGATCTAGAAACAATTGAACTTCTTCTCTTGGCTCATATTTTAAGATGGCCAAATATCTTTGATCTGCTTTAATGATTAATGACCATGGATGAGTCTTCGGGTACGAATTGATGAATTTAAGAAGTGTCTCCAATTCCATGTTCGATCCTGCTCTTTGTGAGAATGGATTTCTTTATATGGAGTTTTAGGTTCTTGAAATAGTTGGATCACCATATGCGGCAACTTATATTGTTACAACTTTCTTTAAGAGGGTTTTTTTTATGTTATGAAATTTATGAGATAAATGAGACTTTGTTGCATTTAAGTTGATGGAAAAATCTAAAATAAAAAAAAAGGATTGCGTTCTATTTTATGCTGATCCCTTTCTCTTGATCATTCAAATCCCCTGACATATCAGATATTTAAAAAGGGGTAAAGGAATATGCCTGCTGCTAGCAATTGAGATTCCTGTTTGTTCTTTGAATCTTACAATGAATCTTTTCATATTTGAGATTTAATTGGCGTGAATTATAGTTCTCAATTTTTTCTGGAATGTAGAGAGTTTATCTGCTTTGAAAACAGTGAATGATGAGTTTCTTTTGCCTCAATTAATTTGAATCTATCACGAGCAATTGAGTTTTAGTGATTTTTTAATAAGGAATTTAGCTGGTTTTCATGAGATTTAAAATGTTGGAATTCTTTTGTTTATCTTTCTTTGCATTTGGATCTCGGGTTCTAGTTAGCTTGAACACGTATTTGGAATTCTATTTTGTTCTCCTTAGCAATGGAGTATTAGAATCGAGATATTAAGATTTTTTGGACACTCTGTTTATTTTGGTCTGCTTAAATTGAATCATTTGAATACCACAATTTTGAGACATTTTCTTTACCCCGGTTTGTCGAAGTTGGACTTTGAACCTCGTGAACTTCTCTTTGCCTAAATTTGCTTGAAGCAGGATTTTGGAAATGTGAAATTCGTTATCATGATGTTTCCCGAAGTTGGGATATGGAAATTTGTGATTTTCTTTATTTAAACCCACCGGGGTTTCCTCGGAAATTTTGGGAATTACCTTTATTTTACTCTATTGAGGACAAACTCGGGAAACTTAGTTGTTATTCTTTGTTTCAAGCTGATGGAATTAAAAGTTGGATGTCAAAAGCTTGCGGGCTTTGTTTCCTTTGCTTGCATTTTACCGAGCTTCGATTTGTTTAGGTCTGTAAGACTCTGGATTCTCTTTATTTTGGCTTGCTTAAATTGAATTGCTCGAACTTTATAACTCTGGGATGTTTTCTTTGATCCGGTTTGTTGAAACTAAACTTTGAAAATCCTGGGCTTCTTCATTTTCATTCTAAAAGAAAATCAGACCAATGCATGAAGGAATTTTGGTTCGTATGCTATGGATGATTGCATTGCAAAATTATTTGAAAAGAAAGCTTTCAGATTTTTTTTTTTTTTTTGAATTGGGCAATACTGGTAATGTTTTTTTTAGGAAGTTTGCATACATATTATTCAGTTCTTATATATTTACATTTCCAACACCTGAACTTTAAGACTTACATATATGCCACTCAATTTCTCATATATTTATGTGGCTAATATCTTGGATGGTTCCAATTATTTGCTTTGGGAAACCAATTTGCAAAATCTGAGTTGTTTGGTGGTCATTTTGAAAATTCTGGAAAGATTTATTTGTCATTTTCAATTGCTGTAGCTATGTATTGAAAAAAAAAAAAAATTTTTTTTGAGACATCCCTTGCCTTAACTTGTTTTGAAACAAAATTTTGGGAGTTTGAGAATTGATATTAGAATAACTTATTTGAGGTTAAGTTAGAGAAATCTCAGTTCAGTTATGAGGATTATACTTTCATTGGATGCTTTCTTGAAATATTTTCTGAAATTGCTTTGAGATCTTTGACCTCCACTATACTTCTATAAATTTATACTTCTCGGATAATTTGTGTATGTATATGTTTTTTATCTTCTCTTTGCTTATCTTCTCTTTCGTGGATAATGGTTTGATTGCAGCATTGTATAAGGTTATGAATTGGAAGTTTTGGAAGTCTTAATGTTGAGTTGATTTGGGAAGCAGCTGTCAATTTTGCCTTGCTCTATAATTTGGAATTAAAAAAAAACTATTACTAGTCTCTCTTTAATTCTTTGAGGCATACTGTTACTAGTTCTATTCGTTCTTATAAGTTAAATTCAGAAGTTGTGGCTAGGTGGTCTTTTCTTTAAACTTTGGATTTAGGAAATATTTGCAGCTAGCCTATTCCTTGTTCTGTAATTGCATCTTTTGGAAGCTGTAACAAGTTCACCTTTAATTTATTTTGAAAATGCTGTGTAATTATATTATTATTTACCCCTTTACTTAAATATATAAACATATGGTTTAAGGCAAGTAATGTGAGTAATATGTGTGATGGTTTCCTAAAGCTGAATCATAGCAGCTTTGTGTTTATTACTCTAATTTGCTAAAACTGAATTTTGTGGAATCGAATACCTAAGCAAGTTTCAATTGATCTGGATTGGTTCTATGCATTAGAAATTGGAAATGCAACTGTACGAGGGATGAATAGTTCCTCATATGATGCAAGTCGTAACAATGTCCTGATTTGGATAGAAATTTCTCAAATTGTTGAAAATACATATAGAATATCAAAGTGGGAGCATAAGTTGGAAATGTGGGGTACAGGCAATGATGCACACTCGAATAATCGTGCTTTTATAGCCGAGATAAATAATAAAAATCAATACTCAATATTAGATGCCCATCTCACCTTGAGTTAGGTAGTTCTAATCCCTACTTTTAAAAATCCGTGAACCGATAAACAGATATTACGACACCAGATATTATACTGGTTCAATAACAGATACTTTAATAACAAGATACTACACCGCACCCGTACCACAATAAACACCTCGCTTGCACAACAGATACTACATTGCACTTACACGATAATACTACACTGCACCTGCACGACAACAGATACTACGTCAACGCATATCACCTCACACACATAGCATAATACATATCACATCATATACATAGCACAATGCATATCACCTCATACATATATCATAACAAACACATATCACATCAAACACATACAACACATCAGACAAATCATATCAAACATAACACATATAATTATCAAATTCACCACACACATACACCATATATTAAACATCACACACTGCATACTATGCACTAGTTATTACACATACACATCACATATTAAGTATCACACACACACACACACCACTTATCAAATCACATACACTACACACTACCCAATACACACTATACACTATACACCAGTTAATACACATTACACACCACAGACCAGATACTACATACCAGATGTTACACTGGTAAAGAGTTCAGATACTACAGTAACAGATACTTCACTCTCAAGGAATTCAGATACTACAAGCTGGTTCACTCACTAATTAAGTGGTAGGGATTAGGATTGTCTACTCTAGGGTGATTTGCTGGTGACTTTATTTGAGATTGATACAGACTTCAGTACTTCGGGTTGCCTGTGGGATCGAGATAAAAAGGGAAGTCTATAGACTGAGCCTATCCTCAAATAGAATTCTTATTCCCCCACTTTGACATTTTATATGTTTATGGCTAAACCTGATTATATAGTTGTTTGTAGCTTGCTTCGAGGCATCGACGGAGTTGGCCGATGTACACATTTATTTATTGTACGAGTTCATTTACTTTCTTTATTGCATGCATTCTTTTACTTTTTGTATATACATTTACCTGCATTTATACTTTTTCTTTCATGTTTGCCCCTAGGATAGGCCATCTAGGGCATGGTTAGTTTATTTTGATTACTGTTTCTCTTGCATACATGTTTGCCCCTAGGATAGGCCATCTAGGGCATGGTTAGTTTATTTTGATTACTGTTTCTCTTGCATACCTGTATTTGCCCCTAGGATAGGCCCTTTAGGGCATGTTTGTTTTTCTTTTCTTTACACACATTTTCCCTTATATATGCCCTTAGGATAGGCCGTTCGAGGCATGATTTTCTCTTTTTCTCCTATCTTTACTCTTTCTCGAGACGAGACGACAGAGGACGAATGAAGGATCTTCGATTGGACTTTCGTAGATTTAAATAACATCTATAGGACGTTGAGGTCGTCGTTTGATACGACGTAAACCCTCACACTATCTTTTAGGACTGAGTACGATTGTATGTCGTACGATACAAGTCCTAAACCGTTTAGGATTCCGAGGTAGTCGTTTGACACGACATAAATCCTCCTATTTCTTTGGGCTATTTTCATATGATGTGCAGATATAAGCCCCAAATATCTAAATAATTTACAAGATTGAAACATAAAATATAACTTCACTTTCAAAGATATAAAGCCCAATCATAGGATAGTTTGAGATGTCACTGAAGCTCTTTCAGTATCTTTGACATCTCCTACTTTTCATACCTTTGGATTCCAAAAATAACTGTTCCACATTGAACCATTCCCTTTGATTTTCCTATAACCAATCGTGAAAACCTAAACGTTGATATCCTTGAAGACGAAACCCATGATCCTTATCGAGAGTTTTCTTAGGTGACTTCGGTTGCCTAAGATGTAATTAACTATAGGGGCTTGCCTCTACAGGGAATTAGGAACCCAGATTAATCTAAACCCTACCTAATCTGTGCATTAGACAGGGGAATTTGTCGGCTATAAAATACGCAGACCAAAATAGAGTCATAAACTTTTAAGTTTAGATAGTTAAGCCTACTAACAAATGGTACGCTCATCTTTTGGGATGATGTGTCACTTGTGGTATCGTGCTCAACTATTTAAACTATTTGATATGAGATCTATCTGGTCTCGTTATTTTCAAAAATAAAATAATATATCACCATTTTCAAAATCAAAACAAAATACTTTACATATTACATTAAATTTAAATTTTAAAATTTTATTTTCAAAATAAATAAGGAAAAATTAGCCGACAGATAGGAAGGGTGTTGATCATCTATCCATGCTTGAAACTGAAAAATCTCTTAGTGATACTGAAGAAATTAATGAGCATTTTCCAGATGAAAATTTGTTCACTATTAATGAGTGGCGTATTCCGTGGTATGCTGACATTGTAAACTTTATTGTCAGTGATAATTTACCATATGGTTTGACATACCAGGAGAGGAAGAAATTTTTATCTGATGCTAAAACTTATTTTTGGGATGACCCATTTTTATATAAACAAGGAAAGGATTTGATCATTTGAAGATGTGTGCCTTTAAAAGAAACTTATGAAATTATTCAAAAATGTCAAAATTTTGATTATGGGGGACATTTTGGAGTTGATAGAACTGCTTATTGAATTTTACAATATGGATTTTATTGGCCTACAATTCTTAAAGATGTTAATGCATATATTAAAAATTGTGATCGATGTCAGCGTGTAAGCAATATTTCTAGAAGAAATGCGATGCCCCTCAATTATATGCTGGAAGTTGAAATATTTGATGTTTGGGATTAGATTTCATGGGACCATTTACACCATCTTTCGGAAAGATTTATATTTTAATAGCAATAGACTATGTATCCAAATGGATTGAAGCTGTTGCTTTACCTCAATGTGATGCTAAAAGTGTTGCAAAGTTTTTTAAGAAAGAATATATTTTGCAGATTTAGAGTACCAAGAGTAATCATAACAGATGGGGGAAGTCATTTTAGAAATGTGATTATGGACAAGTTAATAAAGAAATATTATATTAACCATCGCTTTGCTACTGCTTATCATCCACAGACAAGTGGTTTGGTTGAATTATCAAATTGTGACATTAAAAGAATATTAGAAAAGACTGTTAATCCAAACAAAAAGGATTGGTCGATCAAACTAGATTATGCTTTGTGGGCCTATAGGACTGCTTACAAAACTTCTATAAGGATGTCTCCACATAGGCTAATTTTTGGAAAAGCTTGTCATTTACGTGTTGAACTTGAGCATAAAGAATATTGGGCTATTAAAAGTTTAATTATAATTTAAAGGATATTGTTGAGAAGAGATTATTGCAATAAAATAAGCTTGAAGAGATAAGCAATGAATCTTATGAAAATGCTAAGATTTATAAAGAGAAGATGAAGTTATGGCATGATTGGAAGATTCTAACTAAAAATCTTGAGCCAGGACAAAAAGTTTTGTTGTATAATGCTAAATTAAAAATTTTTGCTGGAAAATTTAAATCCAAATGGATGGGTCCATTTATTATGATAAAAGTTTATTCTTATGAAGCTGTGGATATTCAAGGTCCTAAGACTAGAAAAATATTTAAAGTTAATGATCATAGAATTAAACCTTATTTTTCATTCGATCAACTTAAACCTGATAAAAATCTGATGTTGGATCGCTCAGAATAAGTTCTGGGTATGTCAGGCTGAAGACATTAAACCAAGCGCTTTATGGGAGGCAACCCATAGTTATCGGTGTGCTTCACTTTATGTTTTCTTTGTGTGTTTTTTTTAGTTTATTTTTATGATTATGTTGTAGTATTTTGAAGAGATTGGTTATAGTAGTGTTTATTTGACATTAATTGATGACTCAAAAGAGTTAGAATGACAAATTTGGACATTTGGCAGACCTGTGCAAAAATGTGCACTGGCGGCTAAGCGCTGCCTGGTTGGCGCTTAAGAGCCGCAGTTATGAAAAATGTGATAAATGAATTTCTAGAAGCCAAAATCGTGGGGAAGCGGTTTTAAAAGTTATTTTAGGGTTTTAAAAAATCTAGGGTCGGTTTTAGTACTTCCCATGTCTATAAAAAGGCCTTGAGTTAAGAGAAACACTTGCCCCAGTCCCTTTTTTCATTCCTGAGTCTTAAGAAGAGTGTTTTGAGTGAAAAAATGTCTTCTTGGGAGAGTGAAATTAAGAAGGAGGAAGCCAACAAGAAGAAATTTATTAGTGAAAGTGCACAAGAGTTATACAACGGATTCCTAACAGTTAGTATTCAAGGTATTGTAGAAAGGATTACGAAGATTGAAGCCAACGTGGAGTCAATTGAAGGGAAGGTAAATGAAACTAACACTCATTTAGCGCATATGGGATGGTGACCTAAGGAAAAAAGGTTAAGATTTTCATGCCTATTTTATACTGATTTTGATGATATTGCACTTTAAAGAAGGGTATTTTTGGTGTTTTTCTGCAGGTATGAAGATTTAAGGATAAAGAAGAAAAAATATGCAAAATGGAACGAATTTGGAGCTAAAATAGGCTAAAATATGCAAATTTAACTTAGGGCACCGACGGCGAGGTCAAGAGCACCGACGACATGATTTTCCCGAGAGTTCGGAATTAATTGCAAGGGAGGCCACCGACGGCGGAGCTTGAGGCCACTAACGGTGAGGTCAGTTTAAAGCACAGCTTCTAGAAGGCCGCTGACAGCGCAGCTCGAGGCCGCCGATGGTGCGATCGGCGATTCTTTCACAATATATGTCGAATCTGGACGATTTTCGAAGGGATGCCAGGAAAACCTTCTAGACTCTTCAATAACTTTAAAAAGAACTATTTTAGGCCGAAAATTTATCTTTTTGGAGTCCTCTAAAAGTCACTAAGAGTCTGTAAAAAAAACTATTAGAGTCTTCTAATAGTTACTTAATGTTCAATTAGAGAGTCCACTAGTGTCTATTATTATTAGTAAGTGTTATTAAGTGAGTTCAAATAGAGATTGTGAGGAATTTTTTGTAGGATAGTAAGAGTAGAAGGGAAGTGAGAGATCTCTTCTGCATTGCCGTTTCGAAGGAGAATTCCGTGTACTGTAAAGAAGGAAGAGATTCATAGGAACTTCAAGGAGTTTGCTTGGGGAGGAATTTAAGATAAGTTCTGTTTATTTACTTTAGTTTGTAATACTTTACTTTTATATATGAAATCCAAGTTTTATTGCATCCTCTCCATGAATTCTGAGAAGTTGTTCTATCTTTCTCCTTGTTTTGATATTTTTATGATATGATAAATAGAATTAATGTGCCATAAAAGATTTTAAAAAGTTGTGATAATCTTTAACTTAGATCTTAATTTACTTTCAATCCGGCCAATTGACAATTTAAAATCTGTTGAGTTTGACAACTATAGTTAAGATTACATCTGAGATTCAGGGAGATCAAAATCCTTGGAAGCTGGGTGCAAATAAATGGGGAAATAATATTAATCGGGCGTAGAATTGGAGATTTTAGAGTGACAGGCTGCAATTCTTAATTCGGTCCTATCGTTTGGGTGCTGAAGTGTAGATTGTTAGCCCTTGGGCGAGGGGAACGTGGGAGCTCCGAAGTGAGAGCCGGTATCCTCCCAGCCTAGCCGCAGATTCAGTAACCAAGCATAGGATTAGTCAATATGTTTTATGCCTAGACCAAAAGTTAAAGAATAGGTATGCTCTTATTTGGCACAACACCAATTAAAAACTAATTCTAATTATCTATTCACTTAAATATCTTAACAAAGGAGAAAGATTCTTGCTTATATATATTTGAACTTAACTTTAGTAGTATTAGTTATTTGTTAGTAAAAATAGTTTAATATAATTTTCATATTAGTGTCGATTGTGTATTAGTGACAGATAGGCAATTTCGATTTAGTTGTAATTCTGGAATTGATTTCTATAATCCTAGTATGTAGCCTCTAAAACATTCCCTGTGGGAACGATATCCAGGACTCCACTAGAGCCCTGTATTACTTGAGCGATACATATACTTGCGTTTAAAAGTAACTCTGCGATTAAAAGATTATAATATAATTGTTACTAAAATTAAAATTACACTCCAAGTCAAGTTTTTGGCGCTATTGCTGAGGATTTAGATCTTCTAGTAGTGGTGTTGAAATCTTATATCTTTAACCTTATTAAAACCTGCCGGGTCAAGTTTCTGACGCCATTGTCGAGGAAATTATAATTAGAGTAACAAACAATTTAGGACTGTTAGAAAACTTTTTAATAGAATTGCAACTTATTTAGTTAACTGTTTTACTATGTACTGATTTCGATTGTATGCGTAAATTTTGTTCTGAGAATCTTATACCCTAGGATTCGTAATTAGAACCCACTGTTAGGAGAATTAGAAAACTGAGAAAAGAACCTATAAATTCTGAAACAATGGAAAACAACGTAAACAACCAAAGAATAGAAAATGAACATCAATCTAGACCATTAAGAGATTACGCTAGCCCTACATTAGATGAAATTCACTTAACTATCCAAAATCTTGATGTAGCCACTAATTCATTTGAGCTTATAGCTGCAATTATCCAAATGGTACAAAATAATCAATTTGGTGGAATTTCAAATGAAAATCCTAATTTACATCTAGTAGCACCTAGATCTATTAAAACTTGCGGAGAACTTTCACAAAAATTCTTATCGAAATATTTTCCACCATCTAAGACTGCTAAGCTGATATCACATCTTTCAGTCAGTATGAGGGAGAATCGATATATGAATCTTGTGAAAGATTTAAAGAACTTCTTAGAAAATGTCCACATCATTCTTTACTGGATTGGTTAACTATTCAATGATTTTCTAATGGATTAGTAGGATCTCTTACAACTATTATCGAAGCTGCTGCTGGTGGATCACTAATGTCTAAACCTTTTGAAGAAGCTTATGCATTAATAGAAGAAATGTTTACCAATAATTTTCAACGACCAGTTGAAAGGGTAAATCCTAAAAGAGTAGTCAGTGTTCATGATTTGGATGATTTAACTATGATAGTTTCTCAAATTGCTGCTCTTTCAAAGAAAATAGATCAATACAGAATGAATCGTTCTCAAACACCTCCAGTGTTAGAATAAAATTCATTAGGACAAATTTTAGATGCTCAATCTTCAAATGAAACTATAAATTTAAGAAATAATACAAAAAATAAGCCTTATTCAAACTATTATAATCCAGGTTGGAAAAATCATCCAAAATTTAATTGGAATAACCAAGGAAAAGCAAATCCTGTTAATCCTCAGTGGGGGAACAATCCTGTAAGCCCATTAGGAAATATAAACAACCATGGTAATTCTAATTATAGACATTTTAATCCACCAAGTTTGTATAATAATTCACAATTTAAGGAGAAGAAGTTGTCTATGGAAGAATTAGTTTTGAATATGGGTAATCAATACAAAGTCAAGGAGCTGCTATTAAAAATATAGAAAACCAATTGGGGCAAATTGCTACTCGCACTTAAGCAATAGACTTGTTGGAACTTTACCTAGCAATGTTGAAGTAAATCCTAAAGCTCAAGGAAAAGAACAAATTAAGACTATTCAATTGAGAAGTGGAAGAGAGTTGGAAACAAGAGTTCAAAAAGAAACTGTAGTTGAAAAGGAAAAAAGAATAAACTGAAGGAGAAAACGAAAGTTTGAATCCTGATTTTCCTCTAAAACCTGTGAAAATTACTATTGAAAAACCTCTACTATCATCTCCTCAAAGACTAAAGCAACAAGATAAAGGAAAAAGATTTGCTAAATTCTTAGACATTTTAAAAAAATTGTCAATAAATATTTCTTTTGCTGACACTTTGGAGCAAATGCCTGATTATGTTAAATTTATGAAGGATACACTTAACAAAAAGAGGAAGTTACTAGATCATGAGACTGTTGCACTCAGTGAGGAGTGTAGTGCTATAATTCAAAGAAAGCTTCCTGAAAAACTTAAAGATCCTCGTAGTTTCACTATCTCGTATGCTATTGGTGAAAAATTTTATGAGCGAGCATTATTTGATTTGGGAGCTAGCATAAATTTGATGCCTCTATCAACTTTCAAAAGGTTAGGAATTAGAGAGATTGCACCAACTTCTGTAACTCTACAGTTAGATGATCGATCTATTACACATCCTAAGGGAGTTGTAGAAGGTGTTCTGGTCAAGGTTAATAAGTTTATTTTTCCTATGGACTTTATCATTTTAGATATGGAAGAAGATAAATAAATTCCAATCATTTTAGGAAGACCATTCCTAGCTACAGGAAGAGCAATGATAGATGTTCAAAAAGGAGAATTGACAATGAGAGTGAATGATCAAGAAGAACCTTTAACATCTCAAAGTCAATGAAATATCCTTCAATAGAAAAAAATGATGAATGTTTCAGAATGGATATATATGATTATCTGAAAAGAGAATATTTCAAGGAAAATTATGAAGAAAAAGAAGATATAGAAAAAGTTAATTATAATGAAATTGAAAGTGAAGAAGCTTATTATATTCAAGAGAAATTTCAAACGCTCAATTCAACTGCACCAGAAAATGAAACATTAATTCCATCTGTTGTAAAACCCCCCGAACTTGAATTAAAAATCTTCCAAATCATTTGAAGTATGTATTTTTAGGAGAGTTTTCAACATTACCAGTAATTGTATCCTCATACTTAAATGAAATTCAAGAACAAAAATTAATGGATACATTAAAAAAATATAAAAAATCTCTTGGATGGACTCTAACTAATATTAAAGGAATTAAACCTTTGATTTGTATGCATAGAATTCTATTAAATGAGGAATATAAACCATGAATTGACCCTCAAAGGAGACTGAACCCTATAATAAAAGATGTAGTCAAAAAAGAGATTTTAAAGTGGCTGGATGTTGGAATTATATATCCTATTTGGGATAGTACTTGGGTAAGTCCAATTCATTATGTTCCTAAGAAAGGAGGAGTAACTATCGAAGCAAATGAAAATAATGAATTAATACCTATCAGACAAGTTTCTGGTTGGCGTATTTGTATTAACTATCGAAAATTAAATGCCGCCACCCGAAAAGATCATTTTCCTCTTTCTTTTCTAGACTAAACGTTGGATAGACTTGCTGGACACAAGTATTACTGCTTTTTGGATGGATATACCGGTTACCACCAAATACCTATTGCTCCTGAGGATCAAGAGAAAACAACTTTTACTAGTCCTTATGGAACTTTTGCTTTTCGAAGAATGCCTTTCGGACTATGTAATGTACTTGCAACATTCCAGAAATGTATGATGTCTATCTTTAGTAAGTTAATTGATAATGGAATAGAAGTATTTATTGATGATTTCTCTATGTTTGGAACATCATTTGACGCATGATTAAATCATCTTGTAAAAGTTGTCGAGCTATGCAAAAGAACTAACTTAGTTCTAAATTGGGAGAAATGTCAATTTATGGTTGCAAGAGGAATTGTATTAGGGCATAAAATTTCAGAAAATGGCATAGAAGTAGACCCTGCAAAAATTCAAGTAATAGTTAAATTACCACCTCCTACTATAGTGAGGGGAGAAAGAAGTTTTCTTGGACATGCTAGTCTCTACAGGCGTTATATTAAAGATTTTTCAAAAATTACCAAACCTCCATGCCAACTTTTAGAAAAAGACAAGAAATTTGAATTTACAGAAGACTGATTAAATGCTTTTGAATTATTAAAAGAAAAATTAATCACAGCACCTGTAATAATTTCACCTGACTGGGAGAAACCATTTAAATTAATGTACGATGCTAGTGATTATTCTATTGGAGCTGTTCTTGGTCAAAGATATGATAAAATTTTTAAAATTATATACTATGCTAGTAGAACTCTTAACGATGTTCAAATTAATTATACAATTACTGAAAAAGAGTTACTGGTTATTGTGTATGCTTTTGATAAATTTAGATCATATTTAATTGGAACTAAATGTATTGTGCATACGGATCATTGTGCTTCTAAATATCTGATGCAACTGAAGGATACTAAACCAAGATTAATTAGATGGGTACTTTTAATGCAAGAATTAAATTTTATGGTAATTGATCTGATCATTTGTCGAGACTGTAATATCATGAATCATCTGATACCGACAATGAAATTACAGACAGTTTCCCTGATGAAAAACTTTTTATAAATGAGTGGAAAATACCTTGGTATGCTGATATTGTTAATTATATAGTAACCGATATTTTGCCACCTATGCTAACTTTAGAGCAACAAAAAAAGTTCATTCATGATGCAATGTCATATTTTTTGGATGAACCATATTTATATAAACAATGTAATGATCTTATTATTAGGAGATGTGTGCCTTATGAAGAAACTGAACAGATTATTCAGAAATGCCACTATTCTGAATTTGGAGGACATTTTGGCATTGACAAAACTGCGCATAAAATTTTGCAAGCTAGATTTTATTGGCCTACTCTCTTTAGAGATGTTTACAGATATATCAAAACTTGTGATATATTCCAACGAGTAGGTAATATATCTAGAAGAAATGAAATGCCTCTGAATTTCATGTTAGAAGTGCAAATTTTTTATGATTGGGGTTTAGATTTCATGGGACCATTTATTCCTTCATTTGGGAACTTATATATTTTAATTGTAGTTGACTTTGTATCAAAGTGGATTGAAGCACAAGTTTTACCTTGTTGTGATGCTAAAAGTGTTTCAAGATTCTTAATGAAAAACATTTTCACAAGATACGGAATGCCGAGAGTGATTATCACTAACGGAGGATCTCATTTTAGGAATAAATACATTCAAAGATTGGCAGAAAAGTTTAATATTGTTCATAGATTCTCTACTGCCTATCATCCTCAAACTAGTGGTTTAGCTGAAGTTTCTAATCGTGAGATTAAACAAATTTTAGAAAAGACTGTAAATCCTAATAGAGTAGATTGGTCTACAAGACTGGATACTGCATTATGGGCATACAGGACTGCTTATAAAACTCCTATTGGTATGACTCCTTACAGGCTTATATATGGAAAAACTTGTCACTTACCAGTAGAATTGGAGCATAAAGCATATTGGGCGATTAAAGAATTTAACTATATATTGAAAAATGCTAGTGAGAAGAGATTGTTGCAATTGAATGAATTAGAAGAATTAAGAAATGAATCTTACGATAACAACAGAATTTATAAGGAAAAACTGAAGTTAATGCATGATCGGAAGATTAACCAGAAGAACTTTGAACCAGGGCAAGAAGTTTTGCTTTACAATACAAGGTTGAAATTATTCTCTGGGAAATTGAAGTCTCGTTGGTTAGGACCTTTTACTGTGACTCAGGTTTACACTTATGGAGCTATTGAAATTGAAGATCAGAAGACTGGCAATAAAATTAAAGTGAATGGACAAAGATTAAAACCATATTTTGAGGATAAAAGACCAAATTATAAAGTGGTTTTAATGCTCAACCAAGCTGAATAACACATGAATAGGTCGGGCTGATGACGTTAAACCAAGTGCTTAATGGGAGGCAACCAGTTATCTTTATTTGCATGTGTGTTTGTTTGAGTTTGATGTTAGTTTATAGTAATCTTGAATTCTACTACTTGAATTTGACCTTTGATTATCAAAAATTTGGATCCATAGAGAAAATCTGGAACGTGAAAGACCACAGCGTAAAGTGCAAAATTTTTGCTTAGGGCGCCAACGGCAGGTTTTTCCCAAGAGCCCTAGAATTAATTGCACAAGGCTCACCAATGGTGTCTTCGAGGTCGCCGACAGTGGGATTGACGAGTGGGCAGTTTTTCGAGTTTGAATTGGTGGATTTTGGCGGTTTTTAGCAAATTCTTTCCTTATAAACTCCTATGGACGGTTCCTAAACACTCCAACTCCCCAAAAAGAAAGGAAACTCTTTTCAATTCCTCTCTAATGGCCTCCAATTCAGGAGATTACCCAAGATTTCAAGTTTATAGCTGGAGAAATTTTGTTAGTGTCGAGGCGCAGTGACTTTTCAACAAGGTAATGTCCAAGAGAAGGCTAATCAAGGAAAGAGGATTCTTCAATAGAGGATTATGTAATTCTTTGTCACCAATTGAAGAAATGATTGTGCAGTGAAGAGGGGAAGTGTTTTGCTATACTACTGTCGCAGTAGTCATTGCAGTGGTTAAAGAATTCTACGCCAATTTACATGAAATCAACCAAGGAAGCGCCTATGTATGAGGTAGGTGGATAACATTCAATTATTGAAGAAGTAATGAGTTATATATGGTTGAGAATGTTCTTGTCTGCCACTATTCAAATTTCGTGCCCACGAGAGATAATATGAATAAAATATACCAATTTTTGACGGACAAAACCGATGACTGGGAAGTTAGAGAAAACAGGTATGTTAATTTTTCTGTAATACTTTTAAATCCCATTTCAAAGAATTAGCACTTTTTTATATCTGCTAAATTATTGTCGACGATGAAAATCGACAAAGTCACTAAAGAACGTGCAATTTTAAACTACTGTATTCAAAACCAATGATATTGGATCAATAATTGTGAAGTCTGTATTTGGTCTGATCATTCAAGGATCATCTCAAGGGCTTGGACATCCTTCCACGATATTTTCAATATGCACTTTGTTTCAAGTTTCGTACGAGATTTGGGAGAAAATTATGTTACCTTAGAAACCTTTAGACCCAACTCGTATGTTCCCAGCTAATGATGAAAAGAATGACACGGGCGTGATCAAGGTCAAGCATCTCAGAATTCTGTTCCTATTCAACCTCTAGTAGCGGACAACACACCTATGATCTTACACATAATCAAGAATCTGGTGAAACAGGTACAAGATTTAATGAGTACAATTCACAATATGTCTGATTTCTTTGATCATATTGATTTGAGGTTGAAGGAGCATTTTGATCATACTTGGCAATTTGAAGCGAGTCTGATATGCTTAATGAAGAAGATGGGATGGATTGATGAAGATTCAACTGAAGAATTCCCATTCAGACCTTTTTACAACCTGTTCGTCCATGTTCAAGCAATGGGTGATATCAGAGGAGAAACCAGTACAGATTTTGAAGAGTAATGGAATTGATTTACTTATTTGTTTCATTATGTTGTGTTTGATTTAAACTTTGTTTGTGTGTTTTCTTTTATAGTTTCTTTTTAATCTCAATATAGATGAGATATTGATTGAAATGTTTATTCTCAGCGTTTTGAGTATTGTGGTTTGGATTGCGACGCTTATTAAATAGATTTATGTTGAGAAAATACCTATTTATGAGTGTTATGTATTGTGTATTGTAAATAATTGGATTCAATATATATATGTGAAGTTTTGTTGTGTGTATGTTTATTTGTGTTAATACATCACTTAATCACTTAAAATATATGATTAACATGATCGAACGGATGACGATGAGGCTTAAAATTGATCGAAATCGCAAAAATTTAAAAAATGATCAATTTTTGAAAATCTCATCGACGGTATGATTTTCCCGAGAAGAATGAAATTTAATTCAATAGAGCCCGCCGACGGCGCGTTAAAGGCCGCCAACGGCGAGATCGCGAAAAAGACCTATTTACTGCAATTTTGATTGGTCAAGTGCCACTATTCATCTTCTTCTTCGTTGTTTTTACCAAAAAGTCGACCTAGGGCCTCTTAGTCCTCGGATTTGGAGTGATTTCAACAAATTCGAACACCGGATTTCATCTTCCCTTGGTAAGAGCTTCACTCCTATGTAAAAATTTTTTATTTCCACCATGAATTTCTTCCACATTAAGAAAGTTTGGGAAATTTCTTAATGTGGAGAAAAGACTTAAAAGGAAATTCATGGAACTTGATTTAGATTGCTTTCAACCCCATTTGGAAGCCATTGTATTATTATTTTGGAGATTAGTTTAGATTTTTGTGATTTTGATAGATTAAACAATGGCTCCAAGACAAAAGAGAAGACTCTAACATGATGCGACTCAACTCATAAATGTGAAAGCACAATCGAGGTATACTTCAATATTTCAAAGTAAGAAGTGTATCCAAGATCTAGTTTTCAAAAATCCTTGAGGAGAAGTGGAACGAGTTATCAAGGAGCGAGGATGGGAGAACTTTTGCTATACAACCAACAGAGCTGTTATCGAAGTGGTGAGTGAGTTCTACTCCAATCTTACTCAACTTGATGATGAACCAGTCCAAGTAAGAGGATTCTCTGTCGACTTTAATGCTAACCGCATTAACACTTTTTACGAGATTCACGATTATTTTTCTAGTGAGTATGAAACATTTGGCACAATGGAAGGTCCGTTGAACGATGTTATTGATTTTCTCACTGATGGGAAAGGAGTTTGGAAAATTAAAAATCGTGAACGGATTAACTTTCCATTATACATGATGAATGCCACTGCTAAGGCATGACATTATTTCATTTGTTCGACTCTGCTACCCACCTACCATCACAGTGAAGTCTCAAGGGATAGATTTGTTCTAAATTTCTGTATTCAGAACAACAGAAGCATTAATGTGGGGAGAATCATTTATAAGAACAATATGGCCACTACAAAGAGTGAGTCAAGTGGATATTTAGGGCATCATGTTTTTATTTATGCACTTTGTCAATTATCTGGAGTTGAAATGAGAGATGATGAGGAATGAGTGTATCTGATGAAACCCATTAGTAAAGTGAATATAAAGACTTATGAATCCCATGAGGAATGGAGAACAGGGAGTAGGAGCAAGGCACCTTCTACTAGTAGAGACATTTCTTCTACTAGCTATGACCCTCCTACCTCTAATCCCCATACCTTATATGATCTGATGAATGCCATGACCCTGTAGAGGAAAAGTTTTGAGCAGTTGGATGAAAAATTAGAAAGAATTGATGACAGGATTGAAGGTTTAGAGAGAAGACACGATCATGATAGTGAGTATCTTCAGAGGCACTCTAATTTTGAGATGGCATATTATGATGCTCAGGCCAGGTACTACATAAGAGAGCCTGATGTGATTTTTCAAGAATGCCCCCGGTATACTCAGTATCAGCCCAATCCTCCTACTGACCAGGGTGATGAGGACGTTGTATGGGATTTCGATTGATCATTGTGATGGTGATGTGATGTGATGTGTTGTTTGTTTTAGTATTATTGATGTACTTTAATTTTTATTGTATTTTGTGGACTATGCTTGTTTCTGGATATGTATTTGGTTTGCCAGTTTGCATTTTCATTTCTGGATATTTGTGATATTTGTGATTGTAATTGTAGTTGTGAACTTTTTAGTTTAAAATAGTAAATTTTTATTCTGTATTGTGAAATGCATATGTCCTGTGTTGTTAGTTAGTTTGTTGTTGTTTGATATTTAGTTTTATATACTTGTTTTAAAATTTCATTTCCCCAGCAAATTTTATAAACTGTTATGTGTGTAGAAAGGTTTTTAAGTATTACAGGTCAATTGAAGTAAGAATATTTTGAGAAGAACCTGCAAATTTTAAAAAGACAAAAATGCCTAAAATGCAAAGGTATGAATTTTTATATTTAGAATTTTTCTTCTTACCCTGTAATATTTCAACTATAGAAATCTTTAAATTTGGGGTAGGGAAGAAAAATCTTAACTATTATATGTTCTCAAATAACATATTTTTAAAAATTATAATATGATTTTTGTGATAAAATTTAATTCAAATAACTATATTTAGATTTTATCTAAATATCATAGAAAATTCAAAGAAATATTTTTAGTAATGAAAATCAATTTTGTAGGATAAGATTTTTTAGTATAAAAGGATAAGAATGCAGTTAACTAATTAAAGTAAATAAAACTATAGTTTGAAATATTAAGAATCTTAGGATTTAGTTGAGAAAGAAAAGATTAGGGTTCAATAATGTAAAAAACTATGAAGTATATATAAGGTAAAGAATGTTTGAAAGTTTCAAATTTAGGGAAAGAAGAGTGAAGTTCAAAATTATTAACAGGCTATCCAGATATAGTAATCCTCACTTAAAAAAGAAAAAGAAAGAAAAAAAAGAAAAAGGATTGAAAAACAATCCCTGAAAAGAAAAGAAAAACATGTAGGATTGAAAAAATAATCCAAAAGAAAAGGAAAAAAGTTAAGTGAGGAGAACCTTGAGGAAACACCTTATCAAAAATTGGCTTCACTTGGATTAACCTAAAGGGAAAACTAAAAACATTTCTGAAATTATATTTATGACTAGTTTCTTTACTTCATAGAATTCTCATGAAATTCTTATCTTCTAAATATTCTAAGTGAATTAATATTGCAACATATAGTTATTCTTGAAATGAATAGAAGACTAGAACTCTTAGACTTGATGACTAGATAGCATTATACCTACAGAATTAATCTAATTACTTGAAAATATTTCTATGAATTTTTGCTATAATATTTATTTAAATCAAAATTTTAGTATTTCTAAATTAAAACTTTACCACAATGAATCATAACTTTTATGTAGTATTAAAAGATTACTTGAGGACAAGTAATGGTTAAAGTTTGGTGGATTTTGACCCAAGGAAAAAAAGGTTAAGATTTTCATGCCTATTTTATACTGATTTTGATGATATTGCACTTTAAAGAAGGGTATTTTTGGTGTTTTTCTGTAGGTATGAAGATTTAAGGACAAAGGAGTGAAAATATGCAAAAAGAACCGAAATTGGAACAAAAAGGGCTAAAATATGCAAATTTGTCTTAGGGCACCGACGGCGAGGTCGAGGGCGCCGACGGCGTGATTTTCTCGAGAGTTCAGAATTAATTGCAAGGGAGACCGCCGATGGCGGAGGTTGAGGCCGCCGAGGTCAGTTTAAAGCACAGCTTCTAGAAGGCCGCCGACTGTGCAGCTCGAGGCCGCCGACGGCTGGATCGGCGGTTCTTTCACAATATACGTCTAATCTGGACGATTTTCGAAGGAATGCCTGGAAAACCTTCGAGACTCTTCAACAACTTTAAAAAGAACCATTTTAGGCTGAAAAATTGTCCTTTTGGAGTCCTTTAAAAGTCACTAAGAGTTTGTAAAAAGTACTATTAGAGTCTTCTAATAGTTACTTAGTGTTCAATTAGAGAGTCCACTAGTGTCCATTATTATTAGTAAGTGTTAATTAGTGAGTTCAAATAGAGATTGTGAGGAATTCTTCGAAGGGTAGTAAGAGTAGAAGGGAAGTGAGAGATCTCTCCTGCATTGCCGTTTCGAAGGAGAATTTCGTGTACTGTAAAGAAGGAAGAGATTCAGAGGAACTTCAGGGAGTTTGCTTGGAGAGGAATTTAAGATAAGTTGTGTTTATTTAATTTAGTTTGTAATACTTTACTTTTACATATGAAATCCAAGTTTTATTGCATCCTCTCCATGAATTTTTAGTAGTTGTTCTATCTTTCTCCTTATTTTGATATTTTTGTGATATGATAAATAGAATTAATGTACCATAAAAGATTTTAAAAAGTTGAGATAATCTTTAACTTAGATCTTAATTTACTTTCAATCTGGCCATTTGAAAAGTTAAAATCTGTTGAGTTTGACAACTATAGTTAAGATTTCATCTGAGATTCAGGGAGATCAAAATCCTTGGAAGCAGGGTGCAAATAAATAGGGAAATAATATTAATCGGGCGTAGTATTGGAGATTTTAGAGTGACAGGAAAAAATCCTCAATTCGGTCCTATCATTTGGGTGATGAAGTGTAGATTGTTAGCCTTCGAGCGAGGGGAACGTGGGAGATCCAAAGTGAGAGCCGGTATCCTCCCAGCCTAGCCACGGATTCAGTAACCAAGCATAGGATTAGTCAATGTTCTTTATGCCTGGACCAGAGGTTAAAGAATAGGTATGCTCCTGTTTGGCACAACACCAATTAAAAACTAATTCTAATTATCTATTGACCCACTTTTTAATATGTTTGCAATTTAAATGATTTAATGATGAAATGTATAATGTGGATTCTACGCAAGTATACGTATCGTATCAAGAAATACAAGGCTCTAGTGGAGTCCTGGTTATCGATCCCACAGGGAAGTTTTTAACAGATTTGTTATCGCCTAAATTTAAAGGAATTACTTACTAATATAGTAATCGAAATTTTAAAGTAACTAAAGCAAACTAAAGTAAACTAATGCTTGAAATAAAGTTGATTAAAATAATTCAGAAAAAGTACCTTTCTCCTTGTTTTTAGAAAATTAAGTGAATAACTAATTTAAATAGAATCTTTAAATTGTATTGTGACAAATAGGAACATTCCTATTCTTTACCCTAACATGCAAAGAAAATCTAAATGAAACTTTTTTTCTTCACACTGCAAAGAAAAGATTGTCAGAAAATAATGTCATGTTCATTGTTTTGATTTAACATGTCCTGGATGTCAGTTTATGTCAAATTATATTAATTAATGTTTAATTTTGTCAAAATATCGGATTAATTTCATTTAATATCGATATTTGTCAAATTTATATTTGAAATGTCAATTTTATGTCGGTTATGTCGATTTATATTTGAAATGTCGAATTTATGTCGGTTATGTCGACTTTGGTTTGAAATGTCAAATTTATGTCTGTTATGTCCATTTTGGTTTGAAATGTCAAATTTATGTCTGTTATGTCGATTTTGGTTTGAAATGTCGAATTTATGTCGGTTATATCGATTTTGGTTTGAAATGTCGAATTTATGTCAGTTATATCGATTTATGTTTGAAATGTCGAATTTATGTCGGTTATGTCGATTTATGTTTGAAATGTCGAATTTATGTCTTGACTTAACTTTAAACTTAAATCTTGAGTTCATGTTTGTCTGAACTTAAGTTAAAAGGTTTGGTTTAGATTAACTTGAGTTCATGTCTGTCTAAACTTAAGTTAAAAGGTTTGGTTTAGATTAACTTGAGTTCATGTCTGTCTAAACTTAAGTTAAAAGGTTGAAAGTTAGATTCAATATTGATTGAATTAACTTGGGCTCATGTCTGGTTGAACTTAAGTTAAAAGGTTTGGTTTAAATTAACTTGAGTTCATGTCTTTCTGAACTTAAGTTAAAAGGTTAAAAATTAGATTCAATATTGATTGAACTAACTTTGGTTCATGTCTGGTTAATCCTAAGTTAAATTCAATGTTGATTGAATCTAATTAACTTGAGTTCATGTCTGTTTGAACTTGCGTTAAAAAGTTTGGTTTAATCAGAATAGTCTTAATTAAGTTTTAAGCCTTGTTTAAATAGGACTTAAAGGTTAATTAAATCTAATAAATTAGACATAATTAGAATTTCAGACCATCTAAGTCCTTTTTAGATAAGGCTTAAGTTTTAATTAAGTCTATTTAGCTGTAGTTTATTAAGACATTAAGTCTAATAAATTAGACTTAGGTTCATGATTTGTTGTTTTAAATCTCAATTGCTTGATGATTTAATTAAGTCAAGGATGTTAGACTTAATTAAAATTTTATGTTGAATTTAGGTTTGAATTAAGTTGGATTAAAAGTTTAATATAGTTTGGTCTTAAGTTAAGTTTTGACTTAAGTTCAAGTTAAGTTGAACCTATATTTAAAGTCGACTTAAGTTCAACATGGGTTGAACTTACATTGAATTTAGGTCAGACTTAAATTCATGTCCAGTTGAATCTAAGTGTAGTTTGACTTAAGTCTAACATGGGTTAGACTTAAGTTGTGTTTGGGTTAGACTTAGATTCATGTCAGGTTGAATCAAAGTTTGGTTTGACTTAAGTCTAATGTAGTTTAGACTTAAGTTAGGTTTGAGTTTGACTAAGGTTCATGTCGAGTCGAATCTAAGTTTGGTTTCGACTTAAGCCTAGTGTAGGCGTAGACTTAAGTTCGATTTAGATCTCGATTATTTAAGGTTAATTAAACCTAATTTAGATAAGGTTTAATTAATTAATTAGACTTATTATGAGTTATGTATAATTATTTAAAGTTAATTAAACCTAATTTAGGTAAGGTTTAATTGATTAATTAGACTTTATTATGGGTTAAGTCTAATTATTTTAGGTTAATTAAACCTAATTTAGGTAAGGTTTAATTGATTAATTGAGACTTATTATGGGTTAAGTCTAATTATTTAAAGTTAATTAAACCTAATTTAGGTAAGGTTTAATTGATTAATTAGACTTATTATGGGTTAAGTCTAATTATTTAAGGTTAATTAAACTAATTTAGGTAAGGTTTAATTGATTAATTAGACTTATTATGGGTTAAGTCTAATTATTTAAGGTTAATTAAACCTAATTTAGGTAAAGTTTAATTGATTAATTAGACTTATTATGGGTTAAGTCTAATTATTTAAGGTTAATTAAACCTAATTTAGGTAAGGTTTAATTGATTAATTAGACCTATTATGGGTTAAGTCTAATTAATTAAGGTCAATTAAACCTAATTTAGGTAAGGTTTAATTGATTAATTAGACTTATTATGGGTTAACCTAATTTAGGTAAGGTTTAATTGATTAATTAGACTTATTATGGGTTAAGTCTAATTATTTAAGGTTAATTAAACCTAATTTAGGTAAGGTTTAATTGATTAATTAGACTTATTATGGATTAAGTCTAAATATTTAAGGTTAATTAAACCTAATTTAGGTAAGGTTTAATTGATTAATTAGACTTATTATGGGTTAAGTCTAATTATTTAAGATTAATTAAACCTAATTTAGGTAAGGTTTAGTTGATTAATTGGACTTATTATGGGTTAAGTCTAATTATTTAAGGTTAATTAAACCTAATTTAGGTAAGGTTTAATTGATTAATTGGACTTATTATGGGTTAAGTCTAATTATTTAAAGTTAATTAAACCTAATTTATGTAAGGTTTAATTGATTAATTAGACTTATTATGGGTTAAGTCTAATTATTTAAGGTTAATTAAACCTAATTTAGTTAAGGTTTAATTAATTAATTAGACTTATTATGGGTTAAGTCTAATTATTTAAGGTTAATTAAACATAATTTAGGTAAGGTTTAATTGATTAATTAAATAGGTTTAAATGATATTCTAAACTTAATTAAGTCTAATTTTATCATTTTGGACTTAATTAATTGAATTTTGGATTTAATAGGTTTAAATGATATTTTAAACCTAATTAAGTCTAATTTTTTCATTTTAGACTTAATTAATTAAATTTAGGATTAAATAGGTTTAAATGATGTTTTAAACCTAATTAAGTCTAATTTTGTCATTTTAAACTTAATTAAAGTTTTCCATTAAACTTTATCATAGACTCGGATTCATTTCAAACTTAGATTATTAAGGAAAATAAGCTAAGTTTATAAAAAGGTTATTTTTAGGATTAAAAATTATTTAATTAATAAAGAATCTTAATCCTAAATTTTAAAATATCACTTAAAGTTATTTTTATGACTTAGAAATGATTTTATTAGGGTTATTTTCTGTTGCCCTAACATTTCTGATATTTTTCTTAATTTTCAATTTTTATAATTATTATTTGAAATAATTACAAGATGTCTTGAAAATTAGAGAAAAGTGTCATAGACATGTTTTCTGTCCTTGGAAAAATCAAGAAACATTCCTAAGAGCATAGTGATAAATGCCTCATAGTTTCATATTTTTTTTATTTATAAATAATTTTTAATAATTAAAATACTCCAGAGAGTATTTAATTATTTAAAAATTAAATAATGGAAATAAAATTATGATTTTTATTTCATAATTTTCTCCTCTTCAAGAGCTTTCCAGAGGTATTTTTATCATATTTTTGTGACCTCTAGATAAAAAGATATTAAATTTTGAAGTTTTTAAGGTTAAAATTAATTTTTAACCATTTTCCCGCTGCCGAACTCACCTCCAGCCGACGCGTGTCCTTGTACGCGTCGAACGGGCGGGAGGATCCGCTGCGGGAGGTCGAACACCAGATACCGTGGAGCGCGATCAGCTTCGTTCATCCCGAAACACGGGATTGAACGGCTGAGATAATTCGAATTATTTCAAGCCGTTAAACTTCAAAGCTTAATCTCTCACTCATTTCTTGATGAAATTGAGTGATTTTTGAACCTATGGAATCATCTAAACATGTAGAATATATCCATACGGTGATGTAACATTTCTGGGCTAGTATAACACATGATATTTCAAAAATACGAATTATTTTGTGAAAAATAATTCCATACCTTTGCCACAAGCAAATCAAGCTAGATCAGACCTTGTAGTTGTCTTCTAGGACCCCAAAGGAAGATTGTAGCTGGAGCAATTTGATCTAAAAGTCGGCCTTAAAGAAGAATTTTGAAGAGGTGGCTGGTTTGGGCTATTTTTGAAATTTGATCAAATTGGCTCGTTTGGGCTCAATCTATGGCTTGGATTTGATCCTAATGTATTGCTAAGACTCTTGGGAAGAGTTTTATGTTGGGAGCAAGGAGATTTGAGCAGCCTATAGGTCTTACTAATTTTTTTTCTTCTCCTCTTGATAGGCTCGGGTATGGGCTTATTTATAGCTAAGGGGAGACCATGGAGGGGAGTTATTATCTTCCCTATTAATCTATTGGAGGAGGAATTCGACTGAGAGGATAGCCATGGTGGTTTCTCCCAAGATTTCCATCACGAGCTCTTTGCTTTGGCTCTCTTCCATTGGGTCATGCAAGAGGTGTGTAATGAGTTGTAACTTCTCCTCCTTATGAGCTTACAAATCTCCCTCTAGCTTATGCAAATAGTGACACATATGCTCTCCCCACATAATTCTATTTAACCATGGTGAGAGGTGGGGTTTAGGCTTTGTTTGCATTCCATTGGCTAGCTTAGGAGGTGGGAAATATGGCTTGGTGTTGGTCGGCCATCTCATGGTTAAGTGAGGGTGAGTCATGGCTTAAGGAGGAAGAGCCACCTCATTTTACCCATCATGATGGGTGTTAACCCATGGTTAAATGGATTTAAGCTTGGTCTTATCATGTGTTAATTATGTCTCAAGATGGATTTAATTTGATTTTAGCCTAATAAATCATAGGAAGGCTATGTGTCATTTCATGTCTTTTAATTTCCATTATGTTATTAATTAAAATTGTTAGAAATTATTTTATTAATCAATTTATTAATTGAAAGTAATTTCAAATTAATTAATTGATTAATTTTGTTATTTTTGTTATTTTATGATTTTAATTTAATTTTCATTTTAATTAATTATGTCATTTAATTAAAATATTAAATCATTAATCATTTTAATTAGTCAAAATAATTTTAAAATTAATTATTTGATTAATTTTGTTATTTTTATTTCATTTTTATCTACTTTGATTAAAATAGATAAGTGTTGACCAATTTTGACCTAGGTTGACCCAAGTCAGCCTATATTGATCAATTTAATTTGAAATGTCCAATGTGACCTTTTTTAACCTTGTCATGGTTGATTTGATCATAATATTTGTGATTTTGTCACTGTGGGGTTTTAAACATGTCATTGGGTCAAAAGGGTTGACTTATGGGTCAACAGGGTTGGTCATTGGGTCTGGTTTGACCATTTTGATCAAAGTTGACTTTTTAGGTCAAAAGGTTGACCTATGGGGTCAACAGGGTTGGTCATTAGGTCTGGTTTGACCATTTTAACCAATGTTGACTTTTTAGGTCAAAAGGCTGACCTATGGGGTCAACAAGGTTGGTCTTTGGGTCTGGTTTGACCATTTTGACCAATGTTGACTTTTTAGGTCAAAAGGTTGACCTATGGGGTCAACGAGATTGGTCATCGGGTCCGGTTTGACTATTTTGACCAATGTTGACTTTTTAGGTCAAAAGGTCGACCTATGGGTCAACAGGTTAGTCATCGAGTCCGGTTTGACCATTTTGATCAAAGTTGACTTTTAGGTCAAAAGGTATTGACTCATTATAAAAATGAGGTCAACACCTGCTTGCAGGATGAATCAGTTGAAGTGTCAGTTCAGGGACGTCAGGTTCTCTCGCGGCTCGACATGGACACGATACACAAGTCAGAAAAAGAAGAAGAATCAATTGCGGCAGTAACAGAAAATGCAGAAGACTGGAGTCAACCACTCATAGACTATCTGCAAACAGGAAACCTATCGGACGATAAGTCATTAGCTCATCAGATTAAGAAAAGAACTCTGTCTTACGCATTAATAAACAATACGTTATACAGAAGGTCTTTCGATCAGATGTGGCTAAGGTGCCTGAACGAGTCCGAGGCTCGTGAAATTGTTAAAGAAGTGCATTCAGGACTTTGTGGCGCTCATCAGTCAGGTCCGAAAATGAAGATGAAGATTAAAAGACTATGGTACTACTGGCCTTCAATGATGACCGACTGCATGAAAGTTGCAAAGAGTTGTCACCAATGCCAAGTGCATGGAGTGGTTTTACATCAACCTCCAAATGTGCTACATCCGACAATTGAGTCGTGGCCATTTGAATGTTAGGGCACAGATATTGTGGGTCTGATAGAACTGTCTTCTTCAAGAGGACATCGCTTCATTCTGGTAGCTACATATTACTTTTCCAAGTGGGCAGAAGCAGTACCGCTCAGAGAAGTAAAAGCACATCACGTGCTACAGTTCTTCAAGAATCAAGTCGTCTACCATTTTGGGGTACCGCACAGAATTAGCTCAGATAACGGGTCCGCGTTCAGAAGTACGAAGATCAATAATTTTGTCAGAAGACACGGGATTGACTAGCGTTATTCAACGATCTACTACCCAAGAGCGAACGGCTTGGCCGAAGCTTTTAATAAAACTCTCGTCCAAATCCTAAAGAAAACTTTAGACGACAACAAGAGAAATTGGCACGAGAAGTTGTTAGAAGCCTTATGGGCATACAGGACGACTTTCAGAACTCCTACTCAGTCTACACCTTACGCTTTAGTATACGGGTCCAAAGTTGTCTTACCCTTCGAAGTACAGCTTCCCTCTCTCAGAATTGCAGTCGCAAACAAAATCACTACAGAAGAGAATGCCAAATTAAGACTAGAAGAATTGGAAAGCTTAGAAGGAAAACGACTTGCAACGCAACAGAATTTGGAATTGTATCAAGCCAAGATGATCCAGGCCCATGATAAACTGGTCCGCCCGAGGACGTTCAAAGTCGGTGACTTGGTTTTAGTTCTCAAGAGGCCAATTCTTGCACACCGCAAGATAGGAGGTAAATTTGAACCGACTTGGGAGGGGCCATTCATGGTCGAGACAGTCTACTCTGGAGGTTTCTACCAGCTGGTGCATTGCCATGGAGAACGAAATATGCTTCCAATTAATGGACGATATTTGAAGAAGTGTTACGCAACCTGATGTTTCGAAGGATGGACTTTAAAAGTGGAGTCTCATTCCTAGAAACACGAGTAGAGTAATCCTTTGTGACTGGGTCCGAACCCAAAAACATAAAAAATGATGATAAAAAAAAATCATTAACAAAAAAATGTGTTAAAAGAAGACATGTGAAATCATAATAATAAAATTTTGATTCCTTCCTTTTAAATCAATTCATTCCAGATCTTTCCTCATCTCTTCCTACTCTCTTTAAAATTTAAAAGAAGTAAATAAAATTTTTCATTAATAAATGTTTTCTTATTGTCCTTGTTCTTCGTACAGCCTTTGATCCTTTCCTTGTTTTTCACAGGGAAATGTCGAACGGGCGGTTGGTTCTGAACTTTAAGAATGGCGTGAGTCTAGCACTCGATGAAAAGAGGATGAAGGATGGGGTCGTGATTGAGATTGATTCTGATTTCACACCGACTGGGCTACAGTACGAAGAAACTGATTGGACCCCGATTGACTGCGAAGAATTCCATAGCCAGACAGTGATGAAATTGGTTGGCCCAAGTCAGCCATCTATTAGCAAGAAAAGAAAAGCAAATGCCGCTCATGCAATGGGAGAGGACAAGAAAGTTAAGTCCGTGGTTGCTACATCAGAGGGCAGGCTTGTCAGCGTCATGCCCACGGAAATTCAAGAAGTAAGGAGAGCTACTCTCACTCCTACTCAGCAAAGAAATAAGAATCGTCGCATACGCAATATGCTGACCAAGCTGGCAGCGGATCAACAAGAAGAGACAGTTGCTACCGTCAGTGCAAGTACTTCGAAGAAATCAGTTCAGCAACCAGAAAAGAGGAGACCAACTCCAAGAACAACAGAAAAGATAAGAGAAATTTCAAGAAGAGCAGAAATAGAATCAGCGCCTCGACGCCAGACAGATGCACCAATTCTGAAGAGTCTTGTTGTGAAAGCAAACCCGGAGGATGTCCCGACAGAGACTGTCCCCGAGGAGCCAAGACATGCAGGAGAGCGTGCTGGGGTTGAACCATACATTCCCCAGTACGTCACCAGGCCTCGCCGATTGCAGATAATTCTGGAATACAAGCTGGAAAGGATGCAGAATGTTGAAAAGAAAACTTTTGAATATTTTGAAAGAATCTGAGGCAAGAGGATTAATATCTTGAAAGGCCTCGAACTGCATACTTATGTGTTCTCAGATTATGAACAACGACAGAATTGTGGGATCGTGTCATCAAGCTTCAGAAAATCGGTCGAGCTGGCCGCCTAAGGGAAAAGACCTATTCAGAACCCCGAAGATGGATGCCAGGAAAAGGAAGAGTTACGATCCAATGCGGGTGTTGCTACAACTTCGCAGTAGACAGAAAAGGAAATCCACCGGGGATACTCGTCAGCCATGGTGAGGTGGATCCGATGCCAAGAATTATTAAGAGAATGGTAAAGAGGATGGTGACATGGAGGGTATCGCTCGCATGGATCGCATACCCAACAGCTGCATCATTAATATCTACAAGGAGGGCGACTACATACCTCCACACATAGACCATCATGACTTCGTCAGACCCTTCTGCACAGTGTCTTTCGTCAACCAGTGTAAAATCATGTTCGGATCTGACCTCCGGATTGCAGGCCTCGGAGAATTCCGAGGGCCGGTGGAGATACCACTACCGGTAGGTTCCATCTTGGTATTAAAAGGAAATGGAGCGGACATAGCAAAACATTGCATTCCAGGAGTGCCTGTTGAGCGGATCTCCGTCACTTTCAGGAGGATGGATGACAGAAAAATGCCTTTCCACTTTCAGCCAGATCCAGAGTTAGAGAGCCTTCGGCCCTACGAGCTGTGAGCTACATGGGAGATAGCACACCTCCAATGCGCATCCTGACAGCATTTCCTACCAAGGATGGCTTGGAAGGTGATGTTATTGTCCATGTAACTCACTATTCAGACATGGATCTTGACAGATGTTTTTGGAAGAAACTTGCAAGAATCTTACACAATCCGTTTTGGATTTATATGGATTGTATGAGATGTTGAATTTTCAAAGAAAATATCTTCATGTTTTGGATCGATCTATATGATGTATTTTCGACAAGATTGGAATGAAAATAACCATGCCATGTTTTGCCTTCACCTCTTTTTGTGCAAATTGACTGAGAAACGCCATTAAGTTAAATGAACTTCGAACAAAGAACAAAGGAAAAATAGAAAATAAATGAGAACTCTTTTTTTAGAAAAAAATCTGAACGTCAAAATAAACTCTAAATTAACACGAACTCTAAATAAACAACAAAAATGAAACTGAATCACCAAACAAACGAAACGAATCTAAATCTCGAATTGAATTCCGATTTGAATTCATCAATTCGAATCTTTCAATTCTTCTTTAGATTGAAATCCATTTGAAGCTTCACTAAATCCTCTTTTGAGATGATTCTTCCCCACAGAAGACTTCAACTTCGGTTTCAAACTTCAAAACTCCGAATCTGAAATTCCCCAGCCTCAGGCTATTCTCAAACATTTTCGACTCTCCGCGATCTCTTTCTTATTTTAAGAAGGTCGACTGAGTCAACTGACACAGAACCACAAAATTTTCGATTTGGTTCTGATGGCATGGATTCATATCCTTCGTCAAACAATTAAAATTCGATCGACTCTCTTGTGATGTGAAACACTTTCACGTCTCATTCCAATCTTCCACTAAACTGAATTTTCCACAATATCTTCCAAACCAAATCAAATACAAACTTTTGGGATTGGTACTTAAATTCCAATTCCCATCCTTTTGAGACTGGTACCAAATTTCAGTTCTCTCTTTTCGAGGTCGGTACCAAATTCCGACTCTCTTTCCGAGATTGATACCAAATTTCAATTCTCTCTTTCGAGACTGGTACCAAACTCCAGTTCTCTCCTTTCGGGTTGGTACAAAATTCTGACTCTCTTTCCGAGATTGATACTAAATTTCAATTCACTCCTTCGAGACTGGTACCAAATTCCAGTTCTCTCCTTTCGAGGTCGGTACCAAATTCTGACTCTCTTTCCGAGATTGATACTAAATTTCAATTCTCTCTTTCGAGACTGGTACCAAATTCGAGTTCACTCCTTTCGAGGTCGGTACCAAATTTTGACTCTCTTTTCGAGATTGATACTAAATTTCAATTCTCTCTTTTGAGACTGGTACCAAATTCCAGTTATCTCCTTTCGAGGTCGGTACCAAATTCCGACTCTCTTTCGAGATTGATACTAAATTTCAATTCTCTCTTTCGAGACTCGGTACCAAATTCCAGCTTCTCTCCTTTCGAGGTCGGTACCAAATTCCGACTCTCTTTTGAGATTGATACTAAATTTCAATTCTCTCTTTTGAGATCGGTACCAAATTCAGTTCTCTCCTTTCGAGGTCGATACTCAAATTCGACTCTCTTCCGAGATTGATACTAAATTTCAATTCTCTCTTCGAGACCGGTACCAAATTCCAGTTCTCATTTCGAGATCAGTACCTAAATTCTGATTCTCATCCTTTCCAATCAATACCAAACTCCGACTCTCACTTCGAGGCTGGTACCTAAATTCCAGTTCTCTTTCTAAATCTCGAGGTTGGAACCTAGGTTCCAATTCTCATTTCAAATTCAGAATTTTCCTGAATCGATTTTAAATTAAACTTCCATTGAAACTGAAACTCAGAACAAATCGAAATCCAAACTCAACATTAAAACTTGAAATAGAAAATGAAACGAAATCTAAATCAAATTTCTCCAGATCTTGTGATCTGGAATTCACCTCCTTTTCTTCTCCCCAGCGGGAGTTCTGGAATCTTCAGTCTTGGAGATTTACCTGTTACTCCCCAGTGGAAAATATTCTACACTCTGTTCTAAGTGTGTCACTTAGACGTCTATGTTGGTTTTGATGATCTCTTCGGTCAACGCCAATATACGCGGTGTGCTTGGTTAGCACACCACACCTATTGGAGGTCCATTTGTTGACCTCATTTTTGATGAGGTCTTTTCTCTTCTCTCTCCTTAGTACTTAGGATCTAGCCATAGGGCTTCTCCTTGACTATCTTAGAGGACTAGAAATGGGACCCATCACTTAGAAGTTCAAACACCTCTTAAACTCCCTTCAAATCCCACAAGTTTGATTGCAAACCCCTAAGCCACTTGGAGGGTTAAGATCAAATGTGGAGGTTTAAAGGATGAGCTCCTATAGGACTCTTTGGCCTTAGGATTACCCTGGATGGCCTGGTCTGGTGAGGGTTGACTTGCACACACCTCACTCCCACACACACATTCCAAGCCCTAAAACTACCTTTAACCAAATTGACTCCCTAACTCATGTAGGTAACTCATATGGATGGTCCTCAACCCCTAAGCCTCTGGTTAAGAGCGTTAGGAACAACATATTGAGTGTCTAAGATGAGCCCTCTCATGGCTTTTGTGAGCTTAATATGGCTTCATGGCTCAACCAAAATGGTCCCATTTTACTCACAATTAATTAATCTTCATTTTCCCTAAATTTCAATTTTTGACCCCAGGGGCCCTAAACCCACCAAACATACCAAATGCCCTTGAAATTGCCCAAAATTTGCAAAATTTCCCAAATTACCCAAGATTCCTCAAAATCAATCCTAAACATTTCCCCCCAATTAAATTGATCATCCATGACCAAATACACCAAAATTTTCCAAATACCCCCTCAATACCCTCCAAACACCCAAAATACCCTTTTAACCCAAAAATTCCAAAAATTCAGAAAATTTCCAAAAGAATTCCAGAAAATCCCAAATATTCCCAATTTCATTTTGTTCAACTACATCATAAGCCAAATTTGTCAATTTAGCCCACTTTTACCAAAACCCCCAATTTGACCTATTTTTAACCTAAGTGGACCCAATGTCCCACCAAACCAACCCAATTGACCTCAATTTTGATCCAATTCAATCCTAAGCTTCAATTTAATATCCCCAATATTAATTTAGACCAAACCCAAACATAATTTCATCAACATGTGGATCCAATTTCAATTTGAAGCTTAAAGCCTAATTTTGGCCCATGACCTAAACTTAGCCCAAACCAACCCAACTTAACTCCAATTAACCCCAAATCTTTTCCTAAACCTTCCTAACATCCCCACAAACAAAATACTAATATGATTTGCCCCAAATTTGAAACCAAACTCTACCCAAACCTAACCCAACCCAAAAATCCCCAATTTGGCCTAAATCCATCATGAACCCAAATGAGCCCAAATCCCAAAACCCATTAATCATCTTGAAAATATTTAAAGTAAATTTTAATTAATTAAACAATTTGAATTTTGGAAGAATAAGTTAAAGTTTGAATTATTAAGATTAGGGATATGATTTAAGAAGATATCAATTCTTTAATTTAAAACCCCTAAATGAATCACATTAATAATATTCAACTCTTAATCAAACTCAAAAAAATGATAATTAAAATTAATAATTAAATAATTAAAAGGAAAATAAACTTTAATTAAATTAAAAGCTTAAGACATTAAGTGATTTGATAATTAAATTGAAATAAATTTAAGACATTAAAATTAATTTGAAATCACTTAAAAAACAAATATAAAACAAATTTGAAACATTAAAGAAAATCAACCTTAAGACAATTCATAATTAAAAACATAAAAAAATAAAACCAATTAAAATTGACCTAAAGTGTTAAAATTAAGTTAAATTAAATTTAAATCATTAAAAGTTTAATAATCTAAACACCTCTTTCAAATCAAACAATTTAAAACACTTAAGAGAAAATCAACTTGAATTTTGAAGCTAAATTAAATCATCCCAAATCATCAATTCAACTTTAATCAATGTGGTTAAATTCTTTAACAAACTGATTTGCCCCCTAAAGGCTTTCATTATTATAACTCTTAAATGAAGCATTAAGTGAAATGTCTCTTTACTGATCGGATAATTAAATGTTCAAGTTCACTGAGCAAGAATCAAAACTTAACTAAATTCTTGGATGATTAATTCACAAGTACAATAAAACTCATTTGGACTCAAAATAATCCCAAAAATATTGAAAAGATGTTTAGGACTCGTCCTAAAAACTTCCTCAATATGATGGGGTGTTTAAGAAGGACAATCGAACTTAATAGTTCTTTGGTGAAGAAAATCATCCACAAAAACACAAGAACCTAGACGTCATAGGAATTGACTAGCTATAGGATTAGGATTTTGGTAGACAACCAAAACCTTCCCTTACCTAGGTGTTTCCTGCAAATACATAAATGCTCTAAATATGTGTTTTAAGTGTAGCTTGGAATGACGGGAAGACCCTCCAGGTACGCTTTTATTTTATTGCAATTTACTTACTTGTACTGCACTTTACTTTTCTTGCATGTTAAACAAGATTGACACCCTGCATGAAAACTGAAACCTTTAGGGTAGTCACAAAACTGAAACCCAAAACTAAATTAAAAATCACAACAAGATAAAATCCACTGCCACAACATTCAAAATATAAAACAACTCAAAATTTAATCACAAACAGAACAACAAAACCAGAACTATAACTAAATTAAAACATCTTGTTGGATGATCGGGAATACCTCGGATGATGTAACCTACGTGTTGCTAACGGTATTTCCCACGTTCTAAATGAAATTGTGGAACTCATTTAGTTGAGTTTAGCAAATTCATTTGGACTAAATGAATCCGATAAAAATAATGATGTCGGATTGATGGAACCGTGGGATCTTAACCGGTGTTGTTATAATCAACTTTAAGATTTGTTTCAATTAAAACATTAAAACTATTTGGACTTTAAAACTTTTCTAAACCAAAACACTTCTCTCATCTCTTGATTTTCACTTTCTAAAACCAAACCTCTGCAACAACAAGGAGCTTGGAGCATAGTGGGCAGCACGGCCATCGTCGTCAGCAAAACTTGAATCTACATCAGCTAAACCCTTCTTTAGCATTAAATAACCAAGCCATAGGATTTCGAGGTAGTTTGCCTAGTGCAACATAAATCCTCAACTTTTTGTTAGGCATTTGCATAATCATATTATGCAAATTAAGCCCTAACCGGTCTTAGGACTCTGAGGTAGTCGTTTGGTACGACATAAAACCTCACATCTTCGAGGCTATTTATATGATCATGTCATATAAGTATAAGTCCTAATTAACTAAAATTGGCAGGATTACAACATTAAATAAACTCTTAAATTGAAGTCAAACAATAGGATAGTTTGGGAAGTTGCCAAGATTCTTCTTGGATCCTCAGTTTCTCCTACTTCTCTTCCTTTGGACTCCTGAAATTAACTGTTCCAAATTTGAGCTAATCCCTTTTCAAATTCCAAAATTCAATCCTTTAAAAACCTTAAAATTTGAAATTCTTGAGAGAAAAACCACTGACTATTATCGAGAGTTTTCTTAAGTGTTTTCGGACATTTAGGATGTAATTAACTATAGGGGCTTGCCCTTATAGGGAACTTTAAGAACCCAGGTAATATAAACCCTACTTAATTCATTTATATTAAGCAGGGGAACTTGTCGGCTTATAAAATTGGTTCGCAGACCAAACGGATGTCACAAATCTTCTAGCTTATTTAATCGAGCCCCATCATGAAGCAGTGTGTCTATTCTTCGGGATTGATACACGGTTTGTGATGCGGTGCTCGTTTATATAAACTATTTGGGATGTGAGATCGGTTTGATTTCATATCTTAAAATTTTCAAACCTAAAGTTATTTTCAAAATCCAATGTTTCTTTCTAAAACTATATATATATATATATTTAAATTTAAATTAAAATCTAAAATTCGCCGACAACTTCTGTAGGCGACCCCCTTTTCAAAACACATAACCTAAAAATATGTCGACACACACCGTCACAGACACCTATGATGATGTGCTCAATCAAAATTAGTCGTCCCCATAGGCTTTAACCTAGCTATTAATTTTCTTCCCTTAAGCCGAGCCACCTTGAGGTGAATCTCATACCTAGACCTGATTCAACTCTAAATTGAGTTAGGGGAAAGCTATTTATGGTCGAGACGAAGATTCAAAGCCATCCAATTTGATCTTGCATCGACTGAGGCTAAGGTATGGATTTTTCATTCAAATGGCGTTCATGTTCGATGTATTGTGTAACAAACCATTTCAAAACCCATGCATCACCGTATGGATGGGTTTGTCATCTCACAAAGATCCTATAGAGAAACATTTCGATTGATTTCATCAGGAAACAAGAGAGATCTTGTTCCTAGATCATGGACGGCTCGCGGGATTAGAAGAGATGAAGGAGACGAGCGGATGCCGTCCATTTTCATGTTTTGGAATTGGACGAATGTGATTAAATCCTGCTGTCTTCGCTGTCTAGGTACCCGCAGTGGATCAGCCACAATTCGACTGATCCGAGGACACGCGGCGCCACTAGGAATTTTTTTATTAGATAAGGTTTAATTTAAATCAGATAACTTAATCCAATAAAAAATAAGTATCTTTGCATAGAAAAATCACAAAAAATATAAGAAAAATACATCTAAACTCAGGGAAGTGAGGAGAACAATGTGGAATTAAAATTTTGACTTTTTGATTTATATTTGATTTTTAATTAATTAAATACTCTATGAAATATTTTAATTATTAAAAATTATTTATAAGTCAAAAATATATTAAAATTTGAGGGATTAGTCTTTAGATACTTAGGAACAATCTCTAAATTTTTCGAAGGCTAGGAAAATTCACTAAGACAACATTTCCTAATTTTCATGAGATTGGACAATTATTTGTAACGATAATTCTAAACTTCAGAAAATAAGAAAATAAAATTGGAAATTGGTTAGAAATTTAGTGGGAGAAATCTAAACCCTAAAATGACAGATTCGAACCTTCTAAAAATTTAAAATGACATTTTTTTTAGGGTTAAAATTTTAAAATATAAAAAACCAAAAAATGTCATTAAAATTTAAAACTCCTTATATCTAACTCATGTCAGCATGAGTTAGGTTAAAATTGAGTTCAAACATTAAATGGACTCAAATCAAAATTTAATTACGATTAATCCAACATTAACCCTAATTAACTCAGTTAATCCTTAATAAAATTAGGGTAAAAACAAAATTAAAATCTAATTAAGTTTAACCACACATTAAACCTAGTTAATTCTCCTTTAACATTCATTACATTAGGCTTAGGATAAACACCAACCCTAAAATGACAAAAACTTAGCCTTTTAAAATTTTAAAGTGACATTTTAAGTTAGGGTTAAATAAATTTATTATAAAATTAATAATTTTAAAACCTTAAAGTCTTTCCTCTCACAATACTTAGTCTATTTTACAAAAGGCTAGGTCAATGTTGAGTCCAACCCCTAAGTAGGCCCAAAATAAGCCATAATTAAGTCCAAGACCCCAAATTAGACATAATTAAAAAAAGGTAAATCTTAATTGCATTAGGTTTAATTAATCAAAATTTAATTAAGCTTAAGACATCACTAAGCTTAATTAAACCTCTTAAACCTTAACTAAATTAGGTTGAATACAAAATCAAATTTTAATTATGCTTAAGATATAACTAGGCTTAATTAAACCTCTTAAACCTTAACTAAATTAGGTTTAATACAAAATTAAACTTTAATTAAGCTTAAGAAATCACTAGACTTAATTAAACCTTTTAAACCTTGACTAAATTAGGTTTAATACAAAATTAAACTTTAATTAAGCTTAAGACATCACTAGGCTTAATTAAACCTCTTAAACCTTAATTAAATCAGGTTTAATACAAAATCAAATCCTAATTAGGCCTAACCCATTATATCTAATTAAACTATTAAGTTTTAATTAAATTTGACTTAATAAAATCTTAAACCAATTTGATTTAACCTTAATTAAGTCTAATTAATCAATTAAACCTTACCCAAATTAGGTTTAATTAACCTTAAACCAATTAGACTTTAACCCTAATTAAGTCTAATTAATCAATTAAACCTTAACCAAATTAGGTTTAATTAACCTTAAGCCAACTAGACATAACCCTAATTAAGTCTAATTAATCAATTAAACCTTACTAAATTAGGTTTAATTAACCTTAGACTCAAATTAGACTAAAGCATAACTAAGTCTATCACATTAGACTTAATTAAACTATTAAATCTTAACCGTATAAGGTTTAATCAATCCTAAACCCTAATTAAATCTAACACATTGGACTTAATTAAACTTTTAAACCTTAACCAATTAAGTTTTAATCAATCCTAAACCCTAATTAAGTCTAACACATTATACTTAATCAAACTATTAAACCTTAACCAACTAAGGTTTAATTAAATTTAAACCATAATTAAGTCTATCACATTAGACTTAATTAAACTATTAAACCTTAACCAACTAAGGTTTAATTAAACTTAAACCTTAATTAAGTCTAACACATAAGACTTAATTAAACTATTAAACATTAACCAACTAAGGTTTAATCAATACTAAACCCTAATTAAGTCTAACACATTAGACTTAATTAAACCTCAATAAACTAAGGCTTAAACAAAACTAAACCCTAATTAAGTCTAACACATTAGACTTAATTAAACTATTAAGCCTTAACTAACTAAGTTTTAACCAATCCTAAACCTTAATTAAGTCAAAAACCCATAAATAATTAAAGTTTAATCAAGCTTAAACTTCAGTTAGGTTGAATCCTAAAAGTTTTAATTAGACTTAACATTACTTTTAGATTCAAAAGACATTGAATCTAAAGTTCTAATGTCTAACTTATGTTAGATTCTATCTAAGTCTAAATTGAACTTAATCAAAATCATTAGATTCAAATGACATTGAATCTAATTTTCAAACATCTTAATGGCATTAGATCTAAATCTTTAAATTCAAATAACATTGAATCTAAATTTTTAGATCTAATCATGTTAAATATGATTTTTCAAATATAATCAAACTGGATTTTTTGATTTAATTGACAATGATTCTAAATTCCAAAACTTTAGATTCAAATAACTTCGAATCTAAACTTTCAAAACTAGAATAACAAAAATCTATAGACATCAAATCTAAAAAAAACTAATCATTAGATTCAAATGACAATGAATCTAAGATCAATTGATATTAATTAAAAACATGAAATGACATAAAAATCTTAAAAAAAATTGTAAACAACCTAAACTTCTCCAACCTAAAATTGGAAAAAGACATTAAAACTTAAATGAAACCTTAATGAACAAACACCACCAAATGCAACTAAGTAGATTAAGGCCCCTGATGACCCTGGAACGACGGAGTCAGTGAGATCTTGACTGGGTTATCCAAAATGTAACTGAATAAAATAAAAGATTTAAGAAACAAAATTGGCATTATTTCTTTTAAATCTGATATTATTTTTCTTTACAGAATGAAAAAAAGTTTCGTTTTAGATTTTCTTTGCATGTTATAGGGTATTTTAACTCTGTTTTGTAGGATGATTAAAACAAAACGATGACATTAATTTTTTTTAGATTTCCTTTGCATGTTATAAGGTGTGCTAACTATGTTTTGCAGGATGAAATTTTGAAGACAGGACAAACGACCTTAATAAAACAAAATAAAACAAGCCATATTAAAGTGACAAAACTAAAGCAAAACAAAACCAAAACTTTTAGGATAGTCACAAAACCTAAAAATTTTAGGATAGCCATCAAATAGATGACAAAAACGATAATAAAATGACAAACATCAAAATAAAACAAAACAAAAATGACATAGATTGACAAAACTATTAAAATAAACAACAAAACAAAAACAAAAATCGACCAAATCAAACTTTTAGGGTAATATGACACATTACCCTTAGGATTGAAAATTAATATTTCTTTCTTAAAACTTTTAAGAAACAAGTGATTAACATTAATCAGAAGTTTCCTTAGACAATCATAATTGTCTAAGATGTAAGTAACTATAAGAGCTTGCTCCCATAGGAGATTTAAAGAATACAAAATAGTTATTCCATCTAAATCTCCTGTTACCAAAATCTCATTATCCTTATAAAGAACTTCTAGGATAAGACATTTTAGAATCTTCTCTTATAAGTATTATCACTAACATCTCTTTTTCTACTGATTTCTATCTTATTAGCACTTATTTTCTTCAAACCTCTTATTTTATAAGGATTCTTTTACAAGATCCAAAGAAATGAGAATTATTGAATATTAAGGCAATATTATTGATAAACAGAGTGGCGACTCCAGAATGACATCAACATTGACACTGAGATTTTATTTGGCGACTCAACTGGGTAGCATCTTTCTTCTCATCTCTTATTAAATCACTTGTTTTCACTTAATGTTTTGACCTTTAGAACCACATCAAACTCTTTGAAGAGTTAGTTTTGACATTTTAAAATAAAAAAAATATAAATTTAAGTTTGTAAATGAGTCCATAACATTTTATTCTCCTTAAATTTTCAGAAAATTTGTAATGGAATTTCCATATTCAGTCTTTTCTTATTATCAAGATTTTAATACACCAATTGAGGAAGACATTTTCCTCTATGAGAATGATTTTGGATCATTTGATGAAACTGAACTGTCATTAGAATCTCCATATCAAACTAATATACAATCCTTTGAAGAATTCAATCTGGAACCTTATGAAGATTTTCTTAACTTTACAGAGGACTTACCTCAATACATTCCTGAAGAGCACTATATTGATGAAATGGAAAAACAAGTTGACAAAAAAGGAAAGAAAATTTGTGTTGAACAAGAAAACGAAATCCCACCTCCATCCATATATGAAGTCAGATCTTGTTTAAAAACTCAACGAAGAAATAAGACTCGTTCTCTCAAAAGAAAGAAGAGGTGGAACGAAAATGATAATTTTGAAATATCTGAATTCGAACAAAGTGTTTTTGAAAATCCTTCCTTTTCAAAAGAAAACCGATATATTCTAATACCTATTGAATGTGAGGAAAATACTTTACAACCAAGAAATTCTCCGTCAATACATGTCGCATACTCTGTGTTTAAAAGGTTAGCATGGAAAGGCAAGTGTTTAATTTCCTGACTGTTAGATAAAATGGGATGTGTGGTGTCCACTACAATGAAAATAAAGATTATTTCAATTAGAGATCCTACTGATTTAAAAGTGAATCAACAATTCTCATTGGACAGTCATTATACTTGAGTACCAGTGAAATTTTGTCTGGGCCCAAGGATAAAAGATGTGGTGATCACAAGAGATATAACTAAGCATAATAAATTAATATCAGAAGCAGAAGACACATCTGCTAAAATGACTGCTTTAGTTCAAATGCTACAACATAGAGACCCTTCTTTTTCATAAAACGATGATACACTTCTTATGATATCTCATCCAATACTAAAAAATAATGTATGGAGACGAGAATGGTCAAGAGGAATCTCAGATACCATGAGTACCCTTATAGACAGTTCTCGGGAACAAAGTTGTGAAAAGCATCCTATGAAATCATTTGAAGAAAGATTGAAGAAATTGAAAAATAACATTAAGCAATTTTCAATACGAAGGAGGGATAATTCTTTGAATAATGCAAATGAGGAAGTCGCCGAGATAAATATGGTTGAAACATGATCTACCTCCTTGGCACGATAGTTAAGTGAAGAAGACACGACAGAAGAATTAAGAGCAGTTATTTGACAAAGGGATGAACAAATCAATTGTCTTGAAAAAAAAATGGAAGAATTAATGACAACTATACAAAATCAACCAACAAATCCATTGCCTGCTGTTGAAATCATTAAACCAGAGGCAATACACAATTTGGAGGATACAAGAGAGCCAATAAAAATTGAAGAAAGCAATCAAAAGAAAAGGGTCTCTTCCTAAAGTGGAGTTCAAGAAAAATAAATTACATAATTGGTAGAAAAAAAATAAAAGAGACAATGGCTCAGGTAAAAGCTGGATCATTAGTTCCAAATGATTGACCCTATCTAGAGGAATTTGATTTTGTTTAATACCCTAAAGTTTTTATTCCTCCACTCTTCAAAATGTTTGACGAGACTGGTAATCCTCATCAGTATTTTGCACTCTTCCGAGCAAGTTGCTTTAATGTTGTAGGAAGTGATGCTCTTCTATTCTGTCAATTTGTGAACAGTCTCACAGGAGTTGCCTTTGATTGGTATGCAGAACTTCCTAATGGGCTTGTTAAGACTTTTGCAGAACTTGAAAGTCTTTTCATTCAACAATTCGCTGGAGCACAACACCATACGACAGTTGGTGATTTGGTAGTAGAAAAGCAAAAGACAGTAGAAAGTTTAGTAGATTACAATTTGGTTTGAAGAAATGTCAGCATGAAATATGAACCACAACTCCAAGAACAACACGCCCTTGAAATCTTGCTCAAAAATATCCATGGTCCTATAGCATTCAAAAAATTACTCAATAAAGCTGCCAATCTTCAAGAAGAAGCTAAGCAGATGAGTGTAACAGAAAAGACCGAGAAGACAAAAATTGTCAAAGCATTTGAAAAGAAACCGGGAAACATTGTAGAGAAGGGTAAACAAGTAATGCAAGTTCAACCTGAACAAAAGAAACAACGATAGAGTCAATCATCACCACAAACTTCTTCTCAAATACAACTTTAACAACCGATCTTAGTACCGACAGATAAAAGGATGATGGCTGAAAGAATGAATAAGGAATATCCGTTTAAGAAAGAGGTCGTCAGCAAAATATTTTGTAGCTGCTAAAAATACCGGAATTCAAACTTTCCGAGGCTAAAATGCCAGCATAAGTTGACATGAACGACAATCCTAATTATTGTCCTTACCACAGAATGCTTAGACACAAGATTGAATAATGTTTTCTCTTCAAAAACTGGTTAGAGCGTAATTTTAATAAAGGAAATATAGTAATCCCAAAAGAATATTTAAAAGAACCTGAAAATGGTTCGATCAAAATGATCATGGTTGATAAGCTTGATCTTGACAATAGGAACAAAGACAATATTGTTCCAAGTGAATCTTCTAAGAAGATCCTTACGGACATTCAGGTCACAAAATATTCCAAGAAAGGAAAGAAAAAGAATAATAAAGAATAAAAAAGGATTAGAGGTCTTCTAGATATAAGGGCTACAGTTCCTTTTTTATCTTCTAGCTCTTATGTTTATCCATCTCCTACTAGGGTAGTTTTCTCGGATGAAGGGAGAAAATCCCTCAGGCCATTGACCTTGTATTACTTTCTTTTTACCACTACTGTGAATAATAATACTTCTAGTTCTGCATACATTTTTTCTATTTTGGGTGATATCTCTGAAAATGATCATTCAAATTCTGAAGACAATACTCAAATCGTACATGATCTTGATCAATATAATGAAATCCAAAATGAAAATAACATTAATGATAATTCTGACAATGATAAAGACGAAAGTGATATTGTCACACTCTGACTACAAGGAACCCCAATTTCCATAGAAATGGAACTTCAGACTCGGAGATTAAAGATCCAAACAATAAACTTGAAGAATTAGTCGAAATTAATTTGCGAAGTGGAAAAGTTCTATCGCCCAAAATGGCTCCATAAGAGAAAGAAAAACAAATAGTAACTGATGGCGATGAGAAAATCTCTTCCAGTGTTGGTTTTGATTTGCATTGCTATCAATTCCCATATCATGTCAATGTCAAGGAGTCGCCACTCTGTTTTAATATTTCTCTAATCTTATTTCTATAAATCATATAAAGGAATTAAGAAATTTTTAGGGCTAATATAAAACAGAGAAAAAGAAGGATGTTTATGATAATCCTTAAATAAGATTCTAGAATGCCATCCTAGAGTTTCTATATAAGGAAAATCACAAAGTGTTAACCAGAAATTTTTAGATATGATTGGTTCTTTAATTCTCCTACAGAATCAAGCTTCTATAGTTAATTACATCTTAGGTAATTTGTAATTATCTAAGAAAACTTCTGATTAATTTTGATCACTTGTTTTCTAGAAATTTTTGTTTTTAAAGAAAGATGTACCCACTATCAATCCCAAATGTCATTTTGTCATATCGGTTTTATGTCATTTTTGTTGTTTGTTGAAAATTTAGGTTTTGTGGCTAACCTAAAAGTTTTGGTTTTGTCACTGTTGTTTTGTTTTGTTTTGTTAATGTCGTTATTTTGTTTTGATTTGTCGTTGTTTTGTTTAGATTTGTCAATGTCGTTGTTTTATTTTGATTTGTCAATGTCGTTATTTTGTTTTGATTTGTCGTTCGTCTCATTTCCATAATGTCGTCCTGCAAAACAGAGTTAGCACACCCTATAACATGCAAAGGAAATCTAAACGAAACTTGTCTTCATCTTGTAAAGAAAACATTGTCAGAAATAATATCATCAAATGTTCATTGTCTCAAAATTTGTAGGATGTCCGAGTTTGATTTAGTATGTTTTAACTGTCGGTTTATGTCGAATCATGACAATTGAGTTTGGTTTGGAATGTCAATTAATGTCATTTAATGTTGGTTTTTGTTGAATTTGGTTAATGTTGAATTTTAATTATATTTAGAATGTCAAATTAATGTCAAATTTTGTTAAGTTTTATTTGGAATGTCGAATTTATGTCGGTTATGTCGATTTTTTTATTTGAAATGTCAAATTTATGTCGATTATGTTGATTTTTGTTTGAAATGTCAAATTTATGTCGATTACATTGATTTTTGTTTGAAATGTCAAATTTATGTTGATTTATGTTTGAAATGTCAAATTTATGTCGATTATGTTGATTTTCGTTTGAAATGTCAAATTTATATAGGTTATGTTGATTTGAGTTTGATTTTGTTGATTTATGTTTGATGTCGGATTAAGTTTGATGTGGGTCAAACTTAAGTTTTGACTTAAATTTAAATTTAGTTTAATACTTAAATTTTGAGTTCAAGTTCATTTAAAAAATTGGATTCAATGTAGATTGAATTAACTTAAGTTCATGTTTGTTTGAACTTAAGTTAGGATTTAAAGTTGGATTTAATGTAGATTGAATTAACTTGAGTTCATGTCTGTTTGAACTTAAGTTAGATTCAATGTTGATTAAATCTAATTAACTCGAGTTCATGCCTGTTTGAACTTAAGTTAAAAGTTAGGTTTAATTAGAATAGACCTAATTAAGTTTTAAGCCTTGTTTAAATAGTACTTAAAGGTTAATTAAATCTGACTAAATTAGACTTAATTAGAATTATCGACCATCTAAGGTTTTTTAAGGCTTAAGTATTAATTAAGTCTACTTCAACTTAACCGGGATTTATTTGAGTAAGGTTTAAACATTAATTAAGCCTAGTTAATTAGACTTAATTTAGTTAAACATTAGCTAATTAGTCTAGTGTGTTAGACTTAATTAGGGTTTATACTTGGTTTAGAATTGATTAAACCTTAGTTGATTAAGGTTTAATGATTTAATTAAGTCTAATGGGGTAGACTTAATTAAGGTTTAGGTTTAATTAAACCTTAGTTAGTTAAGGTTTAATGATTTAATTAAGTCTGATGTGATAGACTTAATTATGGTTTAGGTTTGATTAAACCTTAGTTAGTTAAGGTTTAATAATTTAATTAAGTCTAATGTGATAGACTTAATTATGTTTTAGGTTTGATTAAACATTAGTCAGTTAAGGTTTAATGATTTAATTAAGTCAGATGTGATAGACTTAATTATATTTTAGGTTGTGTTAAACCTTAGTTAAAGTTTAATGACTTAATTAAGTCTAATGTGGTAGACTTAATTAGAATTTAGATTTGATTAAACCTTAGTTGATTAAGGTTTAATAGTTTAATTAAGTCTAATGTGCTAGACTTAATTAGAGTTTAAGTTTGATTTGGGTTTGAGTTAAGTTAGGTTCAAGTTAGGTTGAACCTAGACTTAAGGTTGACTTAAGTTCAATATGGATTGGATTCAAGTTAGATTTAAGTTTGAGTTAAGTTAGGTTCAAGTTAGGTTGAACCTAGACTTAAGGTTGACTTGAGTTCAATATGGGTTGAACTCAAGTTAGATTTATGTTTGATTTAACTTAGGTTCAAGTTAGGTTGAACCTAGGCTTAAGGTTGACTGGGTTCAAGTCGGGTTGAGTTTAAGTTAAAGGTTGTACTTGGGTTCATGTTAGGTTGAACCTAAGTTAAAGGTTAAACTTGGGTTCAAGTTGGGTTGATTCTAAGTTGAAGGTTAAACTTGGGTTCAAGTTGGGTTGAACCTAAGTTAAGGTTGAACTTGGGTTTAAGTTGGGTTGAACCTACGTTAAAGGTTAAAATTACATTCAAGTTGGGTTGAACCTAAGTTAAGGGTTGTTTTTTGTTTGAGTTTGACTAAACCTTAATTGGTTAAGGTTTAGTAGATTAATTAAGCCTAGTGTGGTAAACTTAATTATGATCTAAATTTGATTTTTATTTGATTTTAAGATGGATTAAATCTAATCAAGGTTTAGGTTTAATTAAGTCTAATTTAGTTAAGACTTAATGGTTTAACTAGGTCTAACAGGTTAGACTAAATTAGGATTTAGGTTAGTTTAAGTCTAACTTAGTTAAGACTTAATGGTCTAATTAGGTCTAACAGGTTAAACCTAATTAGGGTTTAAGTTTGATTAAGTCTAATTTAGTTAAGACTTAATAGTTTAATTAGGTCTAATGGGTTAGACCTAATTAGGTTTTAAGTTTGTTTAAGTCTAATGTTTTAGGATATTAATTAAGTTTAACATGTCCTTAAACTTCATTAAAGTTTTGATTTTGTATTAAACCTAATTTAGTTAAGGTTTAATGGATTAATTAAGTTAAATATCTCTTTAAACTTAATTAAAGTTTGAATTTGTCTTAAACCCTAAGGTTTAATGGATTAATTAAGTTTAATATGTCTTTAAACTTAATTAAACTTTGATTTTGTATTAAACCTAATTTAGTTAAGTTTCAATCGATTAATTAAGTTTAATATGTCTTTAAACTTAATTAAATTTTTGATTTTTGTATTAAACCTAATTTAGTTAAGGTTTAATGGATTAATTAAGTTTAATATGTCTTTAAACTTAATTAAAGTTTGATTTTGTATTAAACCTAATTTAGTTAAGGTTTAATCGGTTAACTAATTTTAATATGTCCTTAAACTTAATTAAAGTATGATTTGGTATTAAACCTAATTTAGTTAAGTTTTAATGGATTAATTAAGTTTAATATGTCTTTAAACTTAATTAAAGTTTGATTTTGTATTAAACCTAATTTAGTTAAGGTTTAATGGGTTAATTAAAGTTTTGGTTTTTGTATTAAACCTAATTTAGTTAAGGTTTAATGAGTTAATTAAGTTTAATGTGTCTTTAAACTTATTTAAAGTTTTGATTTTTGTGTTAAACCTATTTTAGTTAAGGTTTAATGAGTAAATTAAGTTTAATATGTCTTTAAACTTAATTAAAGTTTAATTTTGTATTAAACCTAATTTAGTTAAGGTTTAATGGGTTAATTAAAGTTTTGATTTTGTCTTAAACCTAATTTAGTTAAGATTTAATGGATTAATTAAGTTTAATTTGTCTTTAAACTTAATTAAAGTTTTGATTTTGTATTAAACGTAATTTATTTAAGGTTTAATGGGTTAATTAAGTTTAATATGTCCTTAAACTTAATTAAAGTTTTGGCTTTTGTATTAAACCTATTTTAGTTAAGGTTTAATGAGTTAATTAAGTTTAATATGTCTTTAAACTTAATTAAAGTTTTGATTTTTGTATTAAACCTAATTTAATTAAGGTTTAATGAGTTAATTAAGTTTAATATGTCTTTAAACTTAATTAAAGTTTGATTTTGTATTAAACCTAATTTAGTTAAGGTTTAATGGGTTAATTAAAGTTTTAATTTTGTCTTAAACCTAATTTAGTTAAGGTTTAATGGATTAATTAAGTTTAATATGCCTTTAAACTTAATTAAAGTTTTGATTTTGTATTAAACCTAATTTAGTTAAGGTTTAATGGGTTAATTAAGTTTAATATGTCCTTAAACTTAATTAAAGTTTTGATTTTGTATTAAACCCTGAGGTTTAATGATTTAATTAGGTTTAAGTTGTCTTTAAACCTAATTATTGTTTGACTTGAGTTCTCTTAGATTTGGATTCATCATTTGCATTAATCCATGATGAAATGGATTAAATAGGTGAGGAAAAGGTTTTAAAATATTAATTTATAATTAATAATTCTTAACCTTGTTTTAAGTTGTCTTTTAGATTGATTTGATGGCTTGGGAATTGTTGTTTTAGGATTGTTATCTGTCACCCTAAGATTCTCGATCATTTTGAATTTTAATTTTCCAATTTTCCAAATTTAATAATTATTTTTGAAAATAATTACAAAATCTCATGGAAATTAGAAAATCACATCCTAGAGAGCTATCCTAGCCTTAGAAAAATCAGGAGATGGTCTAAGGACTTAAAGATTCTTCCCTAAAAATTTCACATTTTTCTGATTTGTAAATAATTTTTAATAATTAAAATACTCCATAGAGTATTTAATTATTTAAAAATTAAATACTGAGAATAAAATTATGATTTTGGTCTCATAATTTTCTTCTCTTCAAGAGCTTTCTAGAGGTATTTTTATTTTTTTAGGAGCTCTGGATGAAAAGATATCCATTTTTGAAGATTTTAAGGTTAATCTGAATTAACCTAGGCCAGAAAAACGGGGGCTTGACGTGTGTCCTCGTACGCGTCGAAGAGCGGGAAGATCCGTTGTGCGGATCCGAACAGTGGACACAAGTAGGTGTGATCAGCGTCATCCGTTCCGAAACACGGGAACGGACGGCGGAGATAAATCCCCAGAAATTCAAAAATATTTAGAACCGTCCAACTTCAAAGCTCAATATCTCACTCATTTCTCAATGAAATTGAGTGATTTTTGAACCTATGGAATCATCTGGACGTATAGATTATATCTATACGATGATAATACATTTCTGGGCTAGTTTAACTCTTGATTTTTCGATTATATGCATTATTTTGGACAAAATAAAATACCTTGGCCACAAGTTTGTTGAGCTTGATCAGGCATGATAGTCAGCTTCTAGGACTCCCAAAGAAGATCTTTGCCACTTCAATTTGGACTTGCAGCTAGCCTTGGTGAGCAATTTTGGCAAAGTGGCTAGGTTTGGCTGATTTGGGATTTTTGCCAAATTGGCTTGATTGGGCTAATTCTATGGCTTGATTTTGATTGGAATAGGTTATTGAGGTCCTTAGCAAGACTTTTGTATTGGGAGCTAAGGGATTTGGGCAGCCTATAGGTTTCTATGGATTTTTTCTTCTTCTTTCAAATTTCGGCCAAAGGGGTCCTTTTATAGCCATGGATGGCTATGTTTCAACCTTGGTTAGCTTAGTATTTGATCATGGTGTGGTTAGAGTTGTGGAGTACAGCCTCCCCAATGTACTCTAAGCATCACCTCTTTGTTTCCCATGAGAATTTTTCCACTTAAGAAAGTGCACATTTCATGGCAATAATGGATCCAAATTGTCATGATAAGCTTTGATCTCTTTGTTCTTATTCCATTGTCTAAGGGAGAGGTTAATTGTGACTCAAATGGTTGAGACCTTCTCCTTGCAACACCTCATTTATCATTTCATGGGGTGGTGACACATTAGCGCCCCCCCCCCTTAATATTTTTATAAAATGTTATGATCAGCTTAACCATGGTGTTGAGAATGGTTAAAGCCTTATCTTCTCATCATTGGATGGCTAGGGAGGTGGCTAAACTCATCTCACCATGGCAAGACACCTCACTTTGTAAAAGAGGTGAGTCACACTTCAATCACCATGGTTTTGCCACCTCACCTTCATGTCAATATGCCCCTTTACCATGGTTAAATATGAGTCATCCATGGGTCATGTGTGATGTCATAAAGGAGTTTTGGAATTTTTAGAAAACCAAAATGTCAGAGGTTTAAAAATTCCATTTAATACCCCTCTTGATTTAATTTCTATTTTAATTAATTATGTCATTAATTAAATGTTGGAAATTATTTTATTAATCAATTATTAATTGGAAATAATTCCAAATTAATTATTTGATTAATATTCATGTCATTAAAATTGAATTTTGTCTCTTTTCATGACTTTTCAATTTAATTTTTTTTTAATTAATTATGTCATTAATTAAAATGTGAAAATTAAATTATTGGTCAATTAATTAATAAAAATAATTTTGGAATTAATTATTTGATTAATTCCATTATTTTTAATTAATTTGTGCATTTATCATTTTATGGCTTTTGATTTTAATTTTTCATTTTATTTAATTATGTCATTAATTAAAATTTTAAAAATTAAATCATTAGCCAATTAATTAATCAAAATAATTTTGAGATTAATTATTTGATTAATTTTGTCATTTTCATTTCATTTTGGTGCATTTTGTCTTTTTATGACTTTTAATTTAATTTTCATTTTAATTAATTATGTCATTTAATTAATTAAAATATTAAAAATTAAATTATTAGTCAATTTCATTTAATTAATTAAAATTATTTTGAAATTAATTATTTGATTAAATTTGTCATTTTGGGGTTTTAAACATTTCATTGGGTCAATATTAGGTCAAAAATTGACCATTTTGACCAAAGTTGACTATTTAGGTCAAAAGGTTAACCTATGGGGTCAATAGAGTTGGTCATTGGGTCAGGATTGACCATCTTGACCAAAGTTGTCTTTTTAGGTCAAAAGGTTGACCTATTGGGTCAACAGGGTTAGTCATTGGGTCAGGATTTACCATTTTGACCAAAGTTGACTTTTTAGGTCAAAAGGTTGACCTATTGGGTCAATAGGATTGGTCATTGGGTCAGGATTGACCATTTTGACCAAAGTTGACTTTTAGGTCAAAAGGTTGACCTATTGGGTCAACAGGGTTGGTCATTGGGTCAGGATTCACCATTTTGACCAAAGTTGACTTTTTAGGTCAAAAGGTTAACCTATTGGGTCAACAAGGTTGGTCATTTGGTCAGGATTGACCATTTTGACCAAAGTTGACCTTTTAGGTCAAAAGGTTGACCTATTGGGTCAACAGGATTGGTCATTGGGTCAGGATTGACCATTTTGACCAAAGTTGTCTTTTTAGGTCAAAAGGTTGATCTATGGGGTCAATAGGGTTGTTCATTAGGTCAGGATTGACCATTTTAACTAAAGTTGACTTTTTAGGTCAAAAGGTTGACCTATTGGGTCAATTGGGTTGGTCATTGGGTCAGGATTGACCATTTTGACCAAAGTTAACGTTTTAGGTCAAAAGGTTGACCTATTGGGTCAATAGGGTTGGTCATTGGGTCAGGATTGACTATTTTGACCAAAGTTGACTTTTTAGGTCAAAAGGTTGACCTATGGGGTCAACAGGGTTGGTCATTTGGACTGGATTGACCATTTTAACCAAAGTTGACTTTTTAGGTCAAAAGGTTGACCTATTGGGTCAATAAGGTTGGTCATTGGGTCAGGATTGACCATTTTGACCAAAGTTGACTTTTTAGGTCAAAAGGTTGACCTGTCATAAAAAAAGAGGACAACAGTAACATCAGAAAAGATCATTCCTTCGATGCATCCATAACTCTCTGAAAGAAATGAGGATGATTTTCACAACAAGGTGGATTATAATGTATTAGCTCACTTTAAAAAGCTACCAGCAAAACTGAGTATTTACGATGCTATTATGCTCTCCAAAAAAATGAGAGAGTCATTGATAAAAGCTCTTTCAGATCCAGACATTTGTTTAGCTCAACTTGCCAGCATCACTCAAAATGAAGCTTGTCCATTAGAAGAATCTACAAAGATTACCTTTTCTGACAATGACTTGTTACTTGGAACGACCGAGCATAATCGTCCACTATACATCACAGTGAATATAAATGGCAAGACACTTTCAAGCGTGCTTATTGGCCCCGGTGCCTCAATTAACATAATAAATTTGAGAACTCTTGCATATTTGGATATTGATGCATCCCAACTATCAAGAGATACAATGATTTTACGAGGATTTAATTAACAAAGAGAACGAGCTCTAGAATTAATGACATTGTTCCTAAAGATAGATGACTTGGTGACAACGACAAAATTCCACACCATCGCCTCTGATACCTCTTTTAATGCCTTCCTTGGCAGACCATGGCTTCATGAGCATAAAATGATTCCTTCTTCACTACATCAATGCAGAAAATATTTAAAAAAAAAGGATAAGAATGTTGTATTATAGGAGAGATGTGATACGGACTTTTATATATGCAAGAATTTATGAACTCAAATTTATATATATTTATAATTATTTTGTAAAGTCCAAGCACTCAACGCAAGTATACGTATCGTATCAAGTAATATAGGGTTTTAATGAAGTCATGTTTACCGATCCCACAGGGAAGTTACGAAGTAGAAGAAAGTGTTTCACAATAGATAATATAGCACTGAAATCCGATACTCAAATTTCACTTAAAGTTTAATACTTACTTCTACTACCACTATGCAGAAAACAGTAACAATTAATCAAACTACAATTACTTCTAATAAATTTGAAAACAGAATTAACTATCAGACACACTAAACTATGTATTTGAAAGGTTTTTGATATATGAGAAAAGTATCTTTCCTCTTGCAATGAGAATATGATGTGTGGATGATATGGAACAAATATCTATGTTATTGTGCCAAATAGGAGCATAAATGTTTCTTTTCCCTTAAAAGAGTACCCCCTCATCCAAGCATGAAAAGAACATTGACATATCCTAAGTTTAGCCACTAAATTTAAGGCTAGGCTGGGAGGATACCGGCTCTCACTACGGAGCTCCCACTCACCCTTCACCTGAAGGCTAACCTTTGAGTTTAGTTACTAATCTTAAAACCAATTTGGGGATCTCAGCCTATCACCCTGAAACCTCTAAATTAAAGTCCATCAAATCACATTTCCTTATTTATTTGTACTCAATTTCCATGAACTATGCAATTCATCCATGGAAATTGAATGGATTCTTCATTATTGTTGTAGGACACTAAATTCTTTCAGAATTAATGTTCAACAACATAATTTAACATTTCAATTAGCCAAATCGAAAAGTAAATTAAGTTCAAAATGAAAAACCATCACAATTTCTTCAATACGTTAAAAGCACATCAAATCCACATCAATCCATCATCATATCTCTATGCAAAAAGAAAGACAAAGGAGACTACTCAGAATTCATGAAGAAGATACAATAAAACATGGATTTTATATATAAAAGAAAAGTCATAGAAACCACAAAAGAAAATACAACTTATCTCTTTCTCTTCCTCAATGTAATTCCTTGAAGTTCCTTTGAATCCTTTTCTCTCTTCTTTGCAACACTTCATTCTCTCTTTAGAATGGAAAGGAAGAAGCAATCTCTCACTTTACTCCTTCTCCTTCACTCCTTAGAGAAGAATTCCTCTCAAATTCTAACTTCTACACACTCTTCTCCAAAACCCTGACAGTTAACACACACCAAGACCTCTACAATACACAAGACATGCTCAATAACTATACCAATTTTGTCCAAAAATAGTTACTTATAAGTTAGGAACGAAATCCCAAGAGTTTCCATAGTCATCCCTTCATAAAGTCGCCAAACCTCCTCAAATTTAAATTCCACAGACAATGGGTGCTGGCTGCGCCCGATAAGACGCCGGCGGCGCTCTATCGTCAAAATATTGTTGAAGTCCCTGGAAAAGGCGTCGACGGCGCCAGAACCTGTTTTCCTTCTCTTTATTCCTTTTTGCTCCAAATTTGTTCCTTTTCGTATCTTTCGCTCTAATCACCTAAAATCATCATACCTGCAACAAATCATGAAAAATACCTTTCTTTAAAGTTCAATATCACCAAAAATGGGTAAAATTATATAGCAAAAACCGTGTATATTTTTAGTGCATCAAAATCCCCAAAACTTAACTATTACTTGTCCTCAAGTAATCATTTTACTACATAAAATTATAACTCTATGCAATGTACTTTTCAACTGTAGGACACTAAAATTTTTCATTCAAAAGAATATATTGGTTAGATTTTCAGAAAGAAATTTAGTAACTCGAGTCAACACTACAGTATAAGAATATTCAGACAATCAAGTCTAAGGGTTCTAGTCTTCTATTTATTTCAAGATGAACCATAATTTGTCACATTAAGAGTGCCTTGAAAGACTGTGAAAAAGGAGTTCATGCAAACTTTATTAGAATGTAGGTCAATACTTTAAATATAAATTCAGAAATGAAATCAAGGTCTCCCGTTAGGGTGACTCGAGTGAAGCCAATTTTTAATTATGCATCTCCTCAAGCTTCTCCTCATAAATATTTTTCTTTCTTTTTCTTTTCTTTTTCTCTTTCTATTAGGGATTGTTTTTCAATCCTTCTTTTCTTTTCTTTCCTTTTTCTTCTCTTTTTTTTTAATGAGGATTACTATATCTGGATAGTCTTTAATGATTTTGAAATTCACTCTCCTCTTTCTAAAGTTCAAACTTGAGACACTTCCTTACTTTATAATTAAATACAAGCTTTATTATTCATCATAAAGTCACAATAACTTCTTAACACACAATACTTTAAGTCCCTTAAAATTTCAAAAATACAGTTTTCTTTACTTTAAATAGTTAACTATAATCAAATCCTTTCATACCAAATATCTTACTTCTATAAAATTAACCTTTATTACTAAAAATTTGCATCCTATTCTTCCATAATATTCAACTGAAATAAAAATTTTTAGTTACTTACAGTGAGGTTCAACTGTCAGAAGTTATGTTAATAATTTTTTTTGAAAATACAATAATTTAGAACAAATAAAAGTTAATATTTCTCTACCCTCCCCCAAACTTAAATTTTCCAGTAAATTTGAATCAGTAGAGAGTAAAAGTAAACTAACCTTTTTGTGCTGGGATTTTGAAATCTTCAATAGTTATCTGGTATTAGTCAAAATTTACAACTAGCAGACATGAAACAGTTAGTAACAGTACACCAACATCTAAACATCCAACAAAACACTACAATACTAAACAAACTATCACAGTACTACACAGTCCAGCTAATAATTTCAATGTTTTAATACAACATAACAGTACACCAACAGGGTTACACATCACATGAAAAATAAATAACTACTACATGACAGCAGTACAACACAACACAATAATAACAATAGAAATAGAAACAAACAATCTATCAATCTCCATCACCATGATCATCAGCCGGTTCATCAGCAAGGTCATCAGCAAGGTCAGGTCTATATGGTGTATAACTGGGGCAAGTAGGAAATATCACATCAGACTCCCCCTCATAAATCTGATCTGAGCATCATAATAGGAAATATCAAACTCAACTCTCCTATGCAGATAATCGTTCACATCACTCCTGGCCTTAAACACATCCATCCTACCATGGGGTCTATCCACACTAGCACTCTGTAATCTCAATTGCTCCATAATATCAGATATGTAGGCAGCTCAGATGTAGATGGAACATCATAACTCGTAGTAGGAATATGAATACTCCTACGCTCAACTCGGGCTCCCATATGAGACTCGTAAGTTCAGATAATAGACTCCAAGTACAATTCCTCCTGTAACCATAAATTGACATTTCTCCCAATTCAGAACTAGATTTGTTTTCTCACTGAGCTCCAAAACTTTTGCTAAGTTTTCTAGGCAAATTTCAACTGAAGTCCCGAATACAGAGAAATCATCCATAAAAACTTCTATTTCATTATCTATCATACTACTAAAGATAGACATCATACATCTCTGAAATGTTGCAGGTGTATTACACAGTCTAAAAGGCATTCTTCAAAAAGCAAAGGTTCCGTAAGGGCTAGTAAATGTTTTCTTTTCTTGATCCTCAGGAGCAATAGGTATTTGATGGTAACCAGTATATCCATCCAGAAAGCAGTAGTAATTATGTCAAGCAAGTCTATCTAGCATTTGATCGAGAAAAGGAAGAGGAAAGTTATCTTTTCTGGTGACGGCATTTAATTTCCCATAGTCAATACAAATTCACCATCCATTAATTTGTCTTGTGGGTATAATTTCATTACATTCATTCACTTCAACAGTCACTCCTCCCTTTTTCGATACACAATGTATTGGACTCACTCAAGCACTATCCGAAATAGGATAAATAATTCTAGCATCCAGCCATTTTAAAATCTCTTTCTTAACTACTTCTTTCATTATTGGATTCAATCTCCTTTGTGGATCAAATCACGGTTTATGTTCTTCATCTAATAAAATTCTGTGCATACAAATTGAATGACTAACTCCTTTAATATCTGCCAAAGTTCATCCAAAAGCTTTCTTGTATCTTTTTAAAGTTTCCAACAATTTTTGTTCTTGATAATCATTTAACTCTGAAGATTCAATAACTGGCAGGTAGATGATTCTACTAAAAACATATACTTTAAATGACTAGGGAGAATTTTCATCTCAAGTTCAGGAGGTTTTATTATAGATCGAATTATGCTTTTATTTCCACCTTCCATAGTGTCTAATACTTCGAATCTCTCCTAAACATACTCCAAATCTTCACTCATCATACTATTTGAATTTTCTTCATTTTCAATTTCTTCTTCAAACATATTTTCATACTCTACTTTTATTTCAAATATATTTTCAAAATGATCGTTTCTCAAATATTCACAGACCTCCATCCTAAAACATTCATTATCTTTTTCCATTGAGGGATACTTCATATATTTCAAAATATTAAAGGTCACCTTTTGATCATTAACTCTTATAATTAATTCTCCTTTTTAATATCAATCACTGCTCCTCTAGTAGAAGGAATGGTCTTCCCAAAATGATTGGAATTTGTTTATCTTCTTCCATATCAAGTACAATAAAATCCACAGGAAAGATAAATTTATCCACTTTCACTAATTCATCTTCCACCACTCCTTTAGGGTAAGTAATGGAACGATCGGCCAACTGAAGAGTCACAGGTGTGGGAGAAATTTCTCCTATTCCCAACCTTTTGAAAGTTGATAAAGGCATAAGATTAATACTACTCCCAGATCACATAATGCTTTTCTGAAAAAATTTTCACCTATAGCACACGGAATAGTGAGACTACCAGGATCTTTAAGTTTTTTCGGAAGCTTCTTCTGAATAATTACACTACACTCTCTACTAAGTGTAACTATTTTATGATCTGTAAACTTTTTTTTCTTTCTCAAGATATCCTTCATAAACTTGGCATAGCCAGGCATCTGTTCTAATGCTTCAATAAAAGGTATATTTATCCTTAATTTCTTAAGGATCTCCAAAAATTTTCCAAATCTGTTATCCCTATTTTGTTTCTTCAATATTTGAGGATATGGAGGTGGTGATTTTTCAACAGTTATCTTCATTGGCTCAAGAGGATAATCCAAGTCTGGATAAATCTTGTTTGAACCTTTTTCGATTTCCACCTTCTTCTTTTCTGTTTCAACTTCTTTTTGCACTATAGTTTCCAATTATTTTCCACTCCTTAATTGAATAACCTTAAGTTGTTCCTTATTTTGATCTTTTAGATTGATCTCAACATTACTTGGAAGTGTTCCAAAAAGTCTATTATTAAGTGCAGTGAAAATATGTCCCAATTGATTTTCAATATTTTTCATAGCAACACCTTAAGCTTGTAATTCATTTCCCATATTCAGAATCATTTCTTCAGCAGACAACATCTTATCCTTAAATTACGAGTTACTATTGAATCCAGGCGGATAAGATGGTCTAAAATTGGTATTTTCTTGATTGTTCGAATTTCCAATTGGATTTATAGAACTGTTACCCCAATGTGGGTTAACATTGGTATTGTTGTTATTCCAATTTAAATTTGGTTGATTCTTCCAACCAGGATTATAATAATTTGAATAAGGATTGTTAGGTCTATTAAAAGCATTTTAAGTCTCATAAGGTGTTTGAGATTCTGTTATCTGTCCAAATGAATTTTCCTCCAACACTTGAGGTGGTTGAGAATAATTCATTCCATATTGATCTATTTTCTTAGAAAAGGTTGTAATTTGAGAAACTACCATAGTCATCATATTTGAATAATGAACACTAGCTACTCTCTTAGGATTTACCCGTTCAGAGGGCCATTGAAAATTATTAGCAGTCATTTCTTCAATTAATGCGTATGCTTCATCAAAAGGTTTTGAAATTAACGATCCACAGCAGCAACCTCTATAATAGATCTTAATGATCCCACTAATTCATTATAAAATGTTTGAATTATTAACCAATCTAGTCAAGCATGAAGTGGGCACTCCTAAGAAAATCTTTAAATCTCTCCCAAGCTTCATATATTGACTCTCCTTCAAACTGACAAAAAGATGTAATATAATTTCTTAGTTTAACAGTCTTTGATGGAGGGAAATATTTTGATATAAACTTCTGAGATAGTTCTCCCCAAGTTCTAATAGATCCAGGTGCTAACGAGTTTAACCACGCCTTAGCTTTATCCCTTAATGAAAAAGGAAAAAGTCTAAGTCTGACAGCATCACTAGACACTCCGTCATATTTAAAAGTAGCACACAGTTCTAAAAAACTAGGGAGATGTAAATTTGGATCCTCATTAGGTGTTCCTCCAAATTGATTATTTTGTATCATTTGGATAATAGCATGTTTAAGTTCAAATGAATCAGCAGCAACATCAGGATTTTGAATAGCTATGTGAATTTTATCTGTGTTGGGTTAGCATAATCTCTTAAAGGTCTTGGCAAATTTTCAATATCATTTCTCTGATTATCTTGATTATTCTCCATTTCACAAGGATTTTCAATTTGTTTTTGTTGTTTTCTAATTTTTCTAACAGTACGCTATAACTCCGAATCGTAAGGCACTAAACCTATAAATCCACTACTACGCATATACAATCACACAAATACTTTTAAAAAGTAAACAAACACACAATTACACACTACAAAGTAAAGGTTTTCTATCACTATATTTTCAATAAATATCATTTATACTTCCTTCCTTACTTACTTAGTTACTTCATTACCTTCCCTGGTAACGGCGCCAAAAACTTGATGCGGACTTTTATATATGCAACAATTTATGAACACAAATTTATATATATATATATATATATATATATATATATATATAATGATTTTATAAAGTCCAAGCGCTCAACACAAGTACAAGTACAAGTATCATATCAAGTAATATAGGGCTCTAATGGAGTTCTGGTTATCGATCCCACTGGGAAGTTACGAAGTAGAAGAAAGTGTTTCACAATAGATAATATAGCACTGAAATCCGATACTCAAATTGCACGTAAAGTTTAATACTTACTTCAATTACCACTATGCAAAAAACGGTAACAATTAATCAAACTACAATTATTTCTAATAAATTTGAAAACAAAATTAACTATCAGAAACACTAAACTATGTATTTGAAAGGTTTTTGATTTATGAGAAAAGTAACTTTCCTCTTGCAATGAGAATATGATGTGTGGATGATATGGAACAAATATTTATGTTATTATGCCAAATTGGAGCATAAATGTTTCTTTACCCTTAAAAGAGTACCCCCTCTTCCAAGCATGAAAAGAACATTGACATATCCAAAGTTTAGTCACTAAATCTAAGGCTAGGCTCGAAGGATACTGGCTCTCACTACGGAGCTCCCACTCACCCTTCACCTAAAGGCTAACCTTCAAGTTTAGTTACTAATCTTAGAACCAATTTGAGGATCTCGACTCGTCACCCCGAAACCTCCGAATCAAGTCCATCAAAACACATTTCCCTATTTATTTGCACTCAATTTCCCCGAACTACACAATTCATCCATGAAAATTGAATGGATTCTTCATTATTGTTGTAGGACACTAAATCCTTTCAGAATTAATGTTCAACAACATATTTTAACATTTTAATTGGCTAAATCGAAAAGTAAATTAAGTTTGAAATGAAAAACCATCACAATTTCAATACGTTAGAAGCACATCAAATCCACATCAATCCATCATCATATCTCTATGCAAGAAGAAAGACAAAGGAGACTACTCAGAATTCATGAAGAAGATACAATAAAACATGAATTTTATATATAAAAGAAAAGTCATACAAACCACAAAAGAAAATACAACTTATCTCTTTCTCTTCCCCAATGAAATTCCCTTGAAGTTCCTTTGATCCTTTTTCTCTCTTCTTTACAACATTTGATTCTCTCTTTAAATTGAAAAGGAAAAGCAATCTTTCACTTTACTCCTTCTCCTTCACTCCTTAGAGAAGAATTCCTCTCAAATTCTCACTTCTACACACTCTTCTCCTATACCCTAACACATAACACACACTAAGACCTCTACAATACACAAGACACACTCAAAAACCATACCATTTTCATCCAAAAATAGTTTCTTATAAGTTAGGAACAAATCCTAAGACTTTCCATAGGCATCCCTTCAAAAACTCGCAAAAACTCCTCAAATTTGAATTACACTGACATTGGGTGCCGGCGGCGCCTGATAGGGCACCGGTGGCACTCTATCATCAAAATATTGCTGAAGCCTCTAGAAAATGGGCTCTATCATCAAAATATTGCTGAAGTCTCTGGAAAATGGTGTCGGCGGTGCCAGAACCTGTTTTCCTCCTTTTTGCTCCTTTTTGCTCCTTTTTGCTCTAAATTCGTTCATTTTCACTCCAATCACCTAAAATCATCATACCTGCAACAAATCATGAAAAATACCTTTCTTTAAAGTGCAATATCACTAGAAATTGGTAAAATTATATAGTAAAAATCGTATATATTTTTTGTGCATCAATATGCAACCATTTTCAGTCCATGAAATTGGTATACATGAAGATGCAGCATACTATGCTTCTATAAAGAAAACAATATTCCTTAGAGAGATAATGGTGAATATAAAAGAAAAAGACAATGAAAAGAAAATAAATGAAAAATTTTATTCTTCAATAAAGGCGAATGGTGGTGATTCTCATCAGACTCAAACCCAAGGCTGAGGCTGAGGACGAGGATGAGGGAAAGAAAACCCAACTATCACAATGAAGAAACCATTGAAATTCAAAATTATCCTGGACTTTGAAGAAGATATAGAAGAAGAAGCGGCATCGATGGTTTTAAAAGAACCTCAATTCAAAATACCTCTTGAAGAAGAAGACAAAGAAAAATAATTTGAGTCTATGTATGAGAAAATTAATCATTATATACACTCTATGACTCTAACTCCAATCTCTACTGCTAAGGTTGAGAATTTAGTAGTCAAAGAATTATATAGTGATGAAAAAAAACCAATTAAGTTTAGACTTGGTTCTACTTCTTCTTGTACTGAAACTGATGTAAAATTAGAAGACAAAAATCTTCCAAAATCAGTGAAAATTCCTTTTGAGTTGTATTCTCTTTGAGAACAAAAATTTATTCAAAATAGCGTAATGCTCAAACAATGGCCTTTAAAATAACCACATTTTATTGAAAAAATGTAGGATCATAATAAAAGAGACCCTAACTCTAAGGAAGGTATTGGATTCAGTACTCTAGAACCCCTAGATGATAAGGATTTCGCCTAGTCATCACCGAAGAGTTTGATTCTTAACAGACATCTGATTTACAAGTTGAAGATGCTCCTCCAGAATTGAAAGAGGAAACTAAATCAACAGTTGATGAATTAAGAAAAATAAATTTAGGGACTGATGAAAACCTGAAACCAACTTTCATTAGGTTAGTAGACAGATTTTCAAGCCTCTTTATGAAACTAAGAGGCATACACATCACTGGTATAACATAAAGAGGAAGAGAGGTAAGGATACTTTTCAACAAAGTAATATGACCACCAAAATAGAAAAAATTGTTCTCCCAAGAGAGAATCCTCATTCCAATTTTATCAAATAAATTAGAGAAAAGATAATTCCTTTTAACCTACTTGTCATGTATAAATCCCAAATACTTTAAAGGCAAAGTTTTACTTCGCAACAAAAATATACTTGGAACAATAAAACTAACATTTGGAAGTATTAAAATGTAAATCAGAGGCTTCTTCAATATGAGAAAGAACCTACCAAGTTTTCTTAATTGATCTCTTATTAGCATTGGTAAAAACAATAAGATCATCCGCAAAACATAAATGAGAAAATTTAATGCCTCCTTTATGAATATAGTTTAAGCTATGGTACTGTTCAAAAAGATTGTTAAGGCATTTAGATAAATTATCAAATGAAATAATAAAAAGATAAGGAGAAAGATGATCTCCCTGCTTAATACCTTTAGTAGCCATAAAGTAACCATTGGAATTACCATTAATAATAACATAATAGTAATAATTACTTAGAATCCTTTTAATAATATTGTAAAAATCATCATTGAAACCAATAGCCTCTAAAACATCGATCAGAAATTCCCATCTAATGGAATCAAAAGCCTTCTTTATATCCATCTTAAAAATAACTTTACCACATCTTTTACTTTTATAAATATCCAAAAGAAGCTCTTGCACAGTAAGAGCATTATCACCAATACGCCTTTCCTTAAGAAAATCAGATTGGTTTAAACAAATAATGCTATTCAAGAGAGGTTAAATTCTGTTAACAATAATCTTTGAAATAATCTTAGATGATATTTACGGGTCTAAAAGCATCCCAAGAAGTAGCACCATTCTCCTTAGAATCAAAACAATGTTAAAGGATTTAAATTATCTTGAAAAATCTTTGCCACAGAAGAAATCCTGAATGACCTCAACAAGCTTAGTATAGATAATATCCTAACTTTTTTTATAAACTTCCATCGTGAAATCATCTGGACCAGCAGCTTTACCATCCTCCATAGTATCAATAATAGTTTTGATTTCCTCTTCAAAAGGAACATAATTACGATTAAAGTTTTCCAAACTAGTAAACATTTTATACAGATCAGCATTTATTTTACCAAGAGAGCTACCATCATTATGAAATAACTGAGAGAAAAAATTAATACAAGCATTAACAATAATGGTAGGATTAGAGTAAGAGCTACAATCATTACATCTAATATTATTAATAATATTAAACCTCTTCTCCATTTAATGTAAGCATGGAAATAAGTAGAGTTCTTATCACCATCTAAGAAATTAGATCTACAGCTTTTTAGCATAGAAGGATTCTTCTATATTGATAGCAGTAGTAAGTTATTGCTTCCCTTGAAGTAAAATATTAATATTAACAGTATTATGACAGTACTCTAACTCGGAATCCTTAGCTATATTCTCAGCATCAGCAACAACCTTACTAAGGTTTCCAAAAACATCCCAATTCCAGTTTCTGAAAAACTTTGCAAGATTCTTTTGAAGCAACCATAGTTTAATACCAGCATTATTATGTCAAACACCGAACTCATGAACTTTCCAATTATCTCACTCGTGATAAAATTATAAAGTGATAATTCTTTTTACCAAATAAATCCATAACCTTTAACATGACTGGAGTATGGTCAGAAGAAATTAAGGCAAGATGAAGAACCTCATGGAGATAGTAATATTAATCCATGTAGTATTAGAAACAAACCAATCAAGTCTTTCAAAGAATTGCCCACGGGTCCAATTAAAAAGATTACCATGATACCCTAAATCAAAAAGGCTAGCATCCAAGAGTATATCATTAAAATCAAAGATAAGGTTAAGATTAGGAAGCATACCACATTTCTTCTCTTTAACAGAAGAAATAATATTTAGGTCTCCACCAACTAACCAAGGTTCAGTTGTGGGACCAATGCAATTAAGAAGATTCCATAATTCATTTATTTCTTTCCTGGTGTAACTGGCATAAATAATGAATATAAGAAAAGGATTATCATGAAAGTTAATTTTAACATGAAGCAATTGATTATGGTTAATAATAATATCAACCATAATAAAATCTTTCCGGAGGAACTAAATTTTGTTATTAAGGTTAGCAAAGCATTTAAAATTACAAATTCTTCTAACATATTTATCATTGTTGGAGGAGTTAACAAGAAGCTCAAGAACCCTAAAGAAATGGAGATGATAAATACGAATTAAAATTTTAATTTTATTAGAGGCATTAGCCTTCACAATGCCCCTAATATTCCCAAATAAAGTATTTAACATCATCATCATCATATTTCCTTCCTCACTAAGCCTAGAGGTAGAAACCAAATCATTAAAATCAAGATACTTGCCCATAAGCTGATCATTAAGGGCTTCAGGATACACAAAACTAAGTTCAAGACTTCCCTTAAACTTCCTTCTCTTGGATGACTTTTGAACAATCCATTCTTCCTCAAGCTCATTTCTAGTTAAAGAAGAAACATCCTCCACAACAGGATTAACCTAATTTGCAATATAATTATCCATAAGTAGATGGAAATGAGAGTTATCAATTCTCTCAATACAATATCATTTTCAGAATTAGATAATTTATGAGAAACAACATCAGTCACCTTACCCGAATTATGAACTTCAAGATTGATAATTCTTGAAGGTTCCTTTTCAATTGGCTGCTTATGCTGATTATTACCATGTTTTGTTTTACCATGTTCAAACAAAACATTATTAACTGTAGAAGTATAATATTTATGTTTTGAAGTGGGATGCACCACAAAACAATTAGAAATGCATTGACCAAACATGTGATATTTATTGCAATATGAAGGTATAAAATCCTTTTCAACTGACCTCCAACAAACAGAATTGGAATCCCCAATCTAAACTGAATCACAAAAGGGAAAAGTAACATCCCTTTCAATCAGAATACTCACAACCGAAGGTCGAGAGCAATTAAGAGTGGCTACATCAATTTTCATAGGTTATCAAAAAATCGTTCCAAGAGAAAATAGAAATCTTCTATTAAAGATGAGAAGTTTCAAACCTGGAAATCTGAACCATATAGGAACAATTGGTCGTTCTTTCTTACAATTGAAATCAACAGTCCACTTTAAAATCTTCATATTAACCTTATCAATCTGTATCACATTTTTATAATCATCTTATTTCTTAAGCCATACCTCTACATTTACAATCTTTTTTTGAACACTTTCTTGTCTCATTTTTTGGGTATACTCATATATTTTCATGTTCTTCTTTGGAGTGGAGTTGTATAACTAGTGAGTGGGTTTACTAGCCACCCACTAAAACATTGTATCTTCCTTTATATTAATGAATTGGCCTTCGAGCTTATATATATATATATATATATATATATATATATATATATATATATATATATATATATATATATACATATTTAAAAAAAATGACAGCTTCCTGGTTTTCTTTGCTAGGGTTTTGATGGCTTCTCTAGCTCTTTAGTTGTGGTGGTGAAGTGGCTTACTGCTCCTGGTTTCTTCTTGGGTATCTAGCTTTTCAAAATTGGGTTACTACTCCATTGATCTCTGGTCTGCTGGAGGTTGTGTTTCAACGGTTTTCGGCACTTTAGAGCTGTGGAGTGCCACTTGCTGAGATTTTATGACCCTTAGGTCCTTCCCGGGTAATATAAAGTTTTGAATTGCTGTTTTATTGGGACTTCAGTTCTCACGGCCACCCCCATTGATGTGGAGATTAATGTCCAATGGGTAAAAGCAACTTATGCTGGAGTGGTAGGTAAAGTCCTGACCCCTTATAAAAGCTTTGACCACATGATTTTTCCTTAGGCTCTTCATGATGCTGCAGCAGGGAGGAGTGTCTCCTTACATCAGACCTCTTGGTTTGAACAATGGGAAATCAGCAATTATCTTCACTACCCAAGAGATGCGCATCCCTCACTGATGTAGTTAAGTTCACCTTAATTAGGAAATTTCAGTTTGACCACCCCAAGATGAACTTTATCAGGAGGTTTTTTGATGAGTTGAAGCTAATTGATACCTGAAAATTGGGACTATTGGATGGCTGATATTTGGTAATCAGACTTTCAAATGAAGAGGACTATGCAAGAATCTTTACTAAACAATCACTTCTGATAGCTGGCACTCATATGAAGATTATTAAATGGACACTAGATTTTGATCCCACTAAGGAACCCCCAATTGTTCCTAAGTGGTTCAAATTCCTTGACCTCCCTATACAGCTATATCATCCTAATGCCTTGTTTAATATCAGCCAGGCCCTTGGAACTCCACATAAGGTTGGTTCTCTCCCATATGATATGGCCAGACCTTTTTGAACAAGAGTTTTGGTGGAGAGGGATATCACCGTCCCTAATTTGGAAAGAGTGTGGATTGGCACTAATGAAGAAGGCTTTTGGCAAGATGTTGTTGTGAAAAATAGGCCACTTTATTGTCAGCATTGTAGAATGTTTGGGCACATCAAGGATAGTTGTTTTAGGCTACACCCACCCTCTAAAAGAAGGCCTTTTGGTCCTTCTAAAGAAGCTAGTGTGGGGTCTAAGGGGACTGATGTTCCCCCTCTGGCATCCGCTATTCTGGAGGAAAGGGCGATTAGTGGACTAACTAATTCTGTTGACCCCTTCTTTTTCAACTGAAAAAGAAGCATTGGTGAACTCCCAACAGATTTCCTCATGGGTACCTCATTTTGCCAACAGGCCTCTAGTTGTGGAGGAAGTGGTGGAAGACCCTTTGGGGGATAGTGACAGTGGTTTGGGGGAAGCATCTTCTATTTTTGACCCTATCATCAACAAATTAAAAGAGGTAATTAATGATGGGTAGCAAGTGATCCATAAAAAAATACTTATTTTTATGCCTTGATTTTTATTAAATTTTTAAGGATATTATGCTTTAATGAAAGGTATTTTTGTGTTTTTGGATATAGGTGATGCAAAAATGTTCAAGAAGTAAAAAGGAGCAAAAAGGAGCAAAAATAGAGCTAAAATGCAAAATTGCCAAAATAATGGGTCTGGCGGCGCCAGAATCCGGCGCCTAAGCGTCAGCTCGATACCAAAACAGTTACGATTTTGTAACTACTTTAGGCAGTTATTTTGACGATTAGAGCTGTTATTTGACCTTCTAGAAGATTGGCAGTTATTCCTGGATTATAGGACATGTGATACATTGTATCTAGACGCTTGGAAATGGTTTGGATCGCGAAGAGGTGCGATCCAAAGTGAAGAGGTGTGAAGAACTGGACGCGGAGTCCGGCACCTAGGTGCCAGACACAGTTTCTAGAAGATTCATTGAACTTGGACACAATTTGAAGAGATGCTTTAGGCAACTCTTGAAGCCTATAAATAGGAGGCCATTTCTACAGAAAATAGCCCCCCCTCCAATCAGAGAGATAATTTTAAATATAGGGCCACACTTTTAGTTTTCTTTCTTTCATAAATTAGTGAGTTTATTTTATTTTGAGTTTGTATTGAGAGTTTGGAAGAGTTGGTGCTTTTGAAGTCTATTTCGCTTTGGAGTCAGAAGGAATCAGAGGTTTAGTTGGAGAAACACTTGAGATAAGTATTTGTAATTTGATTCAAAGTTTTATTTATATGTTTTGTTATTTAAATTTAATGTGTTCTGAGTAGTTACTTTACTTTCTCCTTTCAATTATGAAAAGATAAATAAGATAATATAAAATTAGTTAGAGAATTAAAAACTAAATATGTTTAAATATTGTGATGATATTAATACCGGATCTTAATTTACTATTTAAGTTGGCCATTTAAGTTGTTAAAATCTGTTGAAGAATTTTGAGACCTAGAAGGAGATGAATTCTTAACTAGAAGATATCACATGAATCCTTAGGTAGTCGAAGGCCTTGTGCGTGTTATTCAAGGTGAAGTGCAAATAAATAGGAAAATATTATTCAATGGGCGTAGAATTAATAAGTTTTTAGAGTGATAGACTAAATTCCTTTAATTTGTTTTATATAAAGGGAAAGGGTCACTAGTATGACTGACCATAGCCACCCTTGGACATCTAGTAGTGTGAGCCTAGATTAATATATTCTACTAACAATACATCCAGACCTGATCTATCGATTAGCCAATGTTCTTTATACTATCGAGCGAAGGTAAAGAATAGGAATGCTTCTATTTGGAACAATACCATAAATTTATATTCTCCATGAATATTACATTATCTCAAAAGTCTTGGATTAATTGAAAGGAAGAAAGTTGTTTGCTTATTATTATTTACATCACTCATTATTTTAGTACTGCTTTATTTCTGCATTTTGTAAATTAAATATTAAATTTGTAACTTTAAAAGAAATACATAAAAATAAAATTAAAATATTTAAAAATCTATAAACCTCCTCGTGGGATCGATACTGGTGTCTTTATTTAAAACCGTATATTACTTGAAACGATACGTATACTTGCGTAGTACCTCTAGTGTGTAAAATATTTTCCATAAAATTATATTTATATACATAAGCCGCTATTATTATTTGGGTCAAAGTATTGGCTATAACATATTTTTGGAAGCATAAATTACTGAGTTATTTGCGGTCGGGTCAAGTTTTTGGCGCCGTTGCCGGGGATCAAATTTTTAGATTTTAAATATTTTATTTTATTTATTTCTTTTATTGTCAGAATACAAAAATATAAAATACAAAAACATTTATAAAAACTAAAAAAAGTAAGTAGAGATTTTATTTCTTACTATTTTACCTTTTATTTACTTTTTATGTGTAGTTCTGGATCTGAAGGATTATTACCTTTAGATTCTGAATTAGAAAGAACTGTTACAAGAATTAAAAAAGGAAAACAAATTCAAAAATATCAAGAGATGGCTAATTTACATAACAATTTACAGAATCCAATTGAAATTAATGAACAAAATGTTTATAAACCATTAAGGGATTATGCTAACCCTACAGATTGATGAACTTCATAATAGTATTCAAATACCTACCGTAGATGCTAATTCTTTTGAGCTTAAACCGTCTATTATTCAAATGGTTCAAAATAATCAATTTGGGGGAACACCAAATGAGGATCCAAATTTACACCTTGCTAGTTTTTTAGAACTTTGTGCTACCTTTAAATATAACAATGTTTCTGATGATGAGGTTAGACTTAGACTCTTTCCTTTCTCTTTAAGAGATAAAGCAAAGATGTAGTTGAACTCATTAGCAACAGGTTCTATTAAAACATGGGCTGAAATGGCACAAAAATTCCTTGCTAAATATTTTCCTCCTTCTAAAACTGCTAAATTAAGAAATGATATTACTTCATTTAGTCAATTGACTGGGAGACAATTTATGAAACTTGGGAAAGATTTAAAGAACTATTAAGAAAGTGTTCTCATCATGCTTTACTTGATTGGTTAATTATTCAAACATTTTATAACGGACTTATTGGATCACTGAAATCAATTATTGATGCTACTGTTGGAGGTTCTTTAATGGCTAAATCATTTGAAGAAGCTTATACTTTAATTGAAGAAATGGCTAACAATAATTTTCAATGGCCTTCTGAAAGGGTTAATCCTAAAAGAATGGCAAGTATTCATGATAACGAAGCCTTTTCTATCTTAGCTTCACAAGTGGCTGCAATATCTAAGAAATTAGATAATTTTGTTATCAATATATCACATAACAACTCTGCTAATATTGAAGATTCTCAAACTATTGAAACTTTACAAGCTATTGCTAGTAAAAATAACTCTTATTCAAATTATTATAATCCTGGATGGAAAAATCACCCTAATTTTAACTGGAATAATTCACAACAACAATGGGGTAATAATCAATCTCATTCTACTGGAAATTGGAACAATCAAGTAAATTCAAACTATAAACCTCCTGGATTTAATAATCAACAGAAAAAGTTATCTATAGAAGAATTAATTTTACAACTAAGTAATCAATTACAAAATCAAAACACTGTTATTCGTAATATTGAGAATCAAATTGGACAAATTGCTAATTTAATTAATTACGTACCTCCGAGAACACTTCCTAGTAATGTTGAAATCAATCCAAAAGAAACTGGAAAAGAACATGAACATGCTAAAGCTCTACAACTTAGAAGTGGAAAGGATTAAAAGAAAGAATTCAGGATGAAGTTGAAAATGAGATTGAGATCGAAGAGATTGAAAAATTTTGTGCTATTGGAGCAAGTATTAATCTCATGCCATTTTTTATTTTTCGAAGGTTGAATTTAGGAGAGATTTCACCCACCACTGTAACCCTTCAGTTAGCTGATAGATCTATCACTTACCCTAAAGGAGTTATAGAGGATGTTCTTGTTAAAGTGGATTAATTTATTTTCCCTGTGGATTTCATTGTACTTGATATGGAAGAAGATAAAGAAATACCTATTATTTAAGGGAGACCTTTTCTAGCTACCGGACGGGCTATGATTGATGTGCAAAAAGGAGAATTAACTATTAGAGTTAATGATCAAGAGATTAAATTCAATGTTCTTAAATCAATGAAGTACCCTGACAAAGAAAAATGCTATCGAATGGATATTATTGATTATATAATTGAAAAACATTATCAAGAAAAATGTAAAGTCATTTCTGAAGAAAAAATTGAATTATTAATTGACGAAAATGAAGAATTAAAAGAAGAAGAATTATTTAAAGAAACTCATTATATTAAAGATAATTGGGAAATTTTGGACATATCTCAAAATGATATACTTTTACCCTCGATTAAAAAAGCCCCTGAACTGGAATTAAAAATGTTACCTGCACATTTAAAGTATGCTTTTTCTTGGAAATTCATTAACTTTGCCTGTTATTATTTCTTCTAAACTAAGCTTAGATCAAGAAGAAAAATTAATTGGAGTGTTAAAGAATTATAAGAAAGCTTTTGGTTGGACTATTGCTAATATAAGAGGAATAAGCCCTTCCATCTGTATGCATAGGATTTTAATGGAAGAAAATTTTAAACCTACTATTGAACCTCAAAGAAGATTAAATCCTATCATGAAAGAGGTTGTTAAAAAAGAAATTTTAAAATGGTTAGATACTGGAATTATTTATCCTATTTCGGATAGTCAATGGGTGAGTCCTATTCATTATATTCCGAAGAAAGGAGGAGTAACTGTCATTTTCAATGATAAAAATGAACTAATTCCTACAAGACAAGTTACTGGATGGCGAATTTGCATTGATTATCGGAAATTAAATAACACCACTAGAAAGGATCATTTTCCTTTACCTTTCTTGGATCAAATGCTTGATAAATTAGCTGGACACTCATATTTCTGTTTTCTGGATGGATATTCTTGTTATCATCAACTACTTGTCGCTCATGAGGACCAAGAGAAAACAACATTTACAAGTCCTTATGGAACATTTGCGTTTAGAAGAATGCCTTTCGGTTTATGTAATGCACCTGCAACTTTTCAAATATGTATGATGTCAATATTTTGTGATTTGATTGACAAAGGAACTGAAATATTTATGGACGATTTTTTAGTTTTTTGAACTTCTTTTGAATCTTGTTTGGAAAATATTTCCAAAGTTCTGAAAAGATGTGAAGAAACAAACTTAATTCTTAACTGGGAAAAATGTCAATTTATGGTCACAGAAGACATTGTACTTGGTCACAAAATTTCTCAAAAAGGGATGGAAGTTGATCAAGCAAAAGTGAAAATTATTGTTGAACTGCAACCACCTACTATTGTTACTGATATGAGAAGTTTTATGGGACATGCTGGATTCTATAAAAGAGATATAAAGGATTTTTCTAAAATTCCTAAACCTCTTTGTCATTTATTAGAAAAAGAAGCTAAATTTGAATTTAATGAAGACTGTGTTAATGCTTTCAATATTTTAAAAGGAAAATTAATAACTGTACCTATAATTATTGCACCTAATTGGAATAAACCTTTTGAACTAATGTGTGATGCAAGTGATTTTGCAATTGGAGCTGTATTGGGACAAAAATATGAGAAAATTTTCAAAGTTATATATTATGCTAGTAAAACTCTTACTGAAACTCAATGAAATTACACCACTACCAAGAAAGAGCTTTTAGGTATAGTCTATGCCTTGATAAATTTAGACCTTATCTTCTTGGTGCCAAATGCATAGTTCATACTGATCATTCTGCTATTAAATATTTAATGTCGAAAAAAGATGCTAAACCTAGACTAATAAGATGGGTTTTACTTCTACAAGAATTTGATTTTCAAATAGTGGATAGAAAAGGAACTGATAACCAAATTGCTGATCATTTATCTAGAATAAAGAATGATATTATTATTGAAGAAAAGATAAATGAGAAATTTCCTAATGAACATTTATATGTTATTCAAGGATGCCAAACACCTTGGTATACGGATATAGTTAACTATTTAGTTAGCAATATTCTACCTTATGGATTGAATAACAAATATATTAAGAAATTTAAAAATGATGCTAAATCTTATATTTGGGAAGAACCTCATTTATTTAAATTAGGAAAAGATTCTGTAATTCGAAGATGTGTACCATATGAAGAAACTTTGCTATTATTCAAAAATGTCATGATTCCAAATTTGGAGGACACTTTGGAGTAGATAAAACTGCATTTAAAATTTTAAATTTAGGATTTTATTGGCATACCTTGTTCAAAGATGTGAGGCAATATGTGAAAACATGTGATCAATGTCAAAGGATGGGAAATATATCTAGGAAAGATGAAATGCCTTTAAACTATATATTGGAAGTTGAAATTTTTGATATATGGGGTTTAGACTTTATGGGACCATTTGTACTAGCATCTGGAAAGGTTTATATTTTATTAGCAGTTGATTATGTTTCAAAGTGGATTGAAGCTGTAGCTTTACCTAACTGTGATTCCAAAAGTGTTTCAAAATTTTTAAAGAAAATGATTTTTACAAGATTTAGAATGCCTAAGGTAATTATCACAGATGGTGGAAGTCATTTCAAAAATATAAGAATTCAATCATTATTGGAAAAATTTGGAATCAAACACAAAATTGCAACTGCTTATCACCCACAAACAAGTGGAATGGCTGAAGTATCAAACAGAGAAATTAAAAGAATTTTAGAGAAAACTGTTAATCCTAAAAGAATTGATGGGTTGGTAGACTTGATTCTGCATTATGGGCTTATAGAACATCTTAAAAGACACCAATCGGAATGTCACCTTACCGGTTAGTTTATGGTAAACATTGACACTTACCTGTTGAACTTGAACATAAAGCTTATTGGGCGATAAAGGAGTTTAATTTTGATTTGAATACTGAAGGAGAAAAACGATTATTACAATTAAATGAGATGGATGAAATAAGAAATGAGTCATATGAAAATGCAAAGATTTATAAAGAGAAAATGAAGATATTACATGATAAAAAGATTTCAGGAAAAATATTCGAGCCTGGACGAGAAGTATTATTATTTAGAACTCGTTTGAGACTTTTTCCTAGAAAATTAAGATCTAAATGGATGGGACCATATATAATTGAGAAAGTATATCATTATGAAGCTGTGGATATTAAAGACCCCAAAACGGGAAAAATATTTAAAGTTAACAGATTAAGACTGAAGCTTTATTTGGGAGACATAAAAATGATCTATAAAGAGGCTTAAGAGTTAAGTCAACCTGATTAAAGACTTAATTAAGTCGGGCTGACAACGTTAAACCAAGCGCTTTGTGGGAGGCAACCCATAGTTATTTTTTTGTATTTTTACATTTTTAATGTAAGGTTATGCCTCGGTCTTGACTAAATTTTATATAACTTTAGAAAATTGGATGCTAACAAGTCTTTATTGACTTAAGCTAAAGATTATCTCAAAGTATATAAAGTTTGGACTTTGGATCACTTCATTTTGTATGTGAGTAAAAAGGAGATTAAGTTAACCTTCATTATGATTGTTTATAATTTGAGTTAATTTTACTTACTGAGTCTATATTGATCTTACCATTCTAATTTACCTATTTTAGAGATCGAAACTTTAAAATTTGACGTTAGGCGAAACGGAGTCAAACATGGTTCCGGTGCCTAGGTACCAGAATCCGGCGCCTAAGCGCCAGAATAGACTGTGTATCAATGGGTCCGGAGCCTAGGCGCCAAATTTGGCGCCTAAGCGCCACAGTTACTGGGTCGTGTAAAAACTGAAAATATTCGGTTTTTCACACGATTTTCTCCTATAAACTACCCCATCAACATTCCCAATCCCTAAGCAACCAAAGATACGACCTTTACACTTCATTCTTGAGGAGATAAGAGAAGATTTTGAAGAAATGGAGAGAAGAAATCATGGAGAAGAGGCTAGAGATAAGAGTTGAAAGGATCCTCAACCTTTCTTCAATGGTTTTATTGTTGTAAGTTTGGAGAAGTTTTCGAGTCGCCTAGATAAGTTTGAAGTGGAATTCAAAAGTATTGAAGATCGCAACCATGAGATGTATCATCAAATCAAGCATCTGGAATGGCAGGCAAAGCTTCAATTCGATCATCTAGCGGCCTATCAAGATGCTCAATTGGAGATTTTTGCGAAGAATAAATGGATTGACTAGAAAACGGCTACGGATTTTCCAAGGGCGTTAGTGTTCTTCCAAAGTAGGCCGAGTAATCTTCATTGCGATGAGCATGGAAATTTCAAATTTAAAGATTAGATAGTAAATGTGGTTAGATCAAGACTTTATCTAGTGTGTCGTTGCATTGATTTGGTAAATCGAATGTGTTGTTTATGTGTTTGTTTTATTGTTCAATGTGTGTTGTATTTTCTTTGAAATTGTGTTGTTTGATTATTTGTTAGGACTTGAATCTTATTATTATACTTATCTGTAATGTATTGAGCCCTAAATTGAAGATTATGAATGGAATTAGAAGAGTTTAACTTAAACTTGTGTTTAATTGGTGGATTTAATTTATAATTTTTAAAAATTTTTGGAAAATATTTTGGAAGTTGCAAACTGAAACAATACTCTTATATGAGTAATTGAAAGTTAAAGTTGTAAGTTTTGGTGGAAAATTAAATTATTAAAATGATTTTTGTGAAAGGTGAGTCTAGCGCCTAGGCGCCAAAGGTCGGCGCCTAGGGACCGGTTCGGCCTGCTAATCGAAAATCAGGATTTAAACCCCTATTAGCCATTGCCGACGCCTAAGCTTCATCCCCTTCCTCTTTTTCGCTAAAACCTACCCCTTAGATCCATCTAGAGGCCAAATCTTCACGTTTTTTAGCCTGAAATCACTCGATTTCTTCATCTTGAGGTCAGATCTACCTTCTAATCCATTTTTTTTATTTCTACCATGGATTATCCTATTTTTGCTAAAAATCAAAATTTTGGAGAAAATTTTTTATTTTTAGAAATTTTTCCATGGATTTTTAAACACATTTTAAGTTTCTCAAGCTTAAAAGAGTTTAGTTTATTTGATTCCTTAATTTATTTGTGTTTTCTTTCACGTTTAGATGGCACCTAAATCTAAGCGCGGAAAAGAACGAGAAAATTTTGATCGCAGCAAATTCGCTACTGCGGCAGCGCACTTTCGTTACCACGAATTTGCGTCATCGAGGAAATTTATCTCGAAACGCAGTTTTTACAATCTTGGAGAGATGATCGAGAACACGATCGTTGCACACAACTGGTAGCGATTCTGTTATTTCACTGCCGTTATTGTTATTCCTGTTGTACGAGAGTTTTATGCCAACGGAAGACTATGAAGTCTTCATTAGAGGTGTCGAAGTGGGATTCACTCCGGAATGGATCAACATTTTCTACGGCCTACCACCTACCATCGAGTGCTACTATTCTGGTTTATCTCCATCTGAAGGTGATCTGGAGATGATCATTGCATATCTGACTGATGGCACTGGAGCTTGGAAGATCCGGAACGAAAAAAGGGTAAACTTTAAATCTTCTAAGCTGAACGGTATTTCAAAGGTCTGACACTATTTTATTTCTGCTAGACTACTTCCTTCCAACCACCTGAGTGAAGTTACTAGAAATAGAGCTATCCTGAACTACTATATTCAGGAAAGGAAGCCGATAGATGTTGGCAGCATTATTTATGATTCTGTGGAGTCGATTGCACGATCCAGCACTTCTGTGGGATTAGGATTCCCATCTTTGATATATTCTTTATGCGTGAGCGATGGAGTTATTGTTGATATTTCTGAGGAGAAGCTGAAGACTACAAAGCCTATTGGGCAGGAGAGTGTTAGTATTTATTATCGTCTTCGCGGGAAGAGATCTACTGCTCCTTCTACATCTGTACCTGCTCCAGGTAGAGCTTCTACTTCTAGACCTTCTACTTCTGCTACACCACCACCTAGTTTTTTGGAGACTATGGATGAGAGGTATTCAGAGCAGCAGAATGCGTTACTCTTAGCTAATTTTCGCATAGATGAGATCGATGTGAAATTTGATCATTTTGCTGATTTTACCCTTAGGAAGAGCAATTATGATGCTGAGTATGATGAAGCTCTTGTTAGATTCCTAAAGGGAGAACAGTCTGTTCAGTTCCCTACTTGTCCTAGATTCACACCTTATGATCCGAAGAAGACTGAGGATTTTTCCTTTAGTGTCGATGATGACGATGATGAGGAGACTGCGAGTGATGATTAGATTGTCGAGATTATGTTCTTGTTTTATTTATCTGTGTGTTAGACTTAGTAGTATGATTGGTTTATGTTTGTTTGATGTTTTGTTGATGTTAGTTGTACTGATGATTGTCGTACTATTTAGTTATTGATGATGTTCTGTTTCAGTTATTGTGATTAGTATAGTCGTTTAATTTAGCTACTGATATAAAAATTGAACCTGCTTACTTTTATATATGCTTCATTATTTCAGTGATATTCATAAAAACCATATGTAAAGTAATTTTTTCTTTGTAGACTGTTTTTATATACTTATAAAATTCCTTTTTAAATTATGTCTTTCTTTCTCTCATACTTTTGAATTTTTCATGATATACCAAAACTTAAGTTTGGGGGAAGGGAAAATACATGCAAATTTAAATTTTATTTGTCCTTAAGTGTTATTATTTTCTTTAATACATATATATATATATATATATATATATATATATATATATATATATATATTAATATTAATATAACATAAGGAATGAAAAATCTATTTAAGATCACTTAAATTTTTAAAATTATAAATAATTTAGTAAACTAGCCAAAATTTTAATAACTTTGATTGATTTTAAGAATAGAATTATTCAACTTAAAGAAGAGTAAGATTAAGAATTTTTTCTATTTATGGTAGAGATAATTGAATTTTAGAAGTATTAAGAAATCAAGAATTATAACTTGAAAAAGAAAAGATTGAAAGTCTTTTTGAAAACTCTTCATGTTATAGTGATTCAGTGAAGATGTATAAGTTTGTAAATATAAGTTAAGGATAGTGAAGTTCAAAATCATTAACAGGCTATCCAGATACAGTAATCCTCACTTAAAAAAAAAAAGAGATAGAGGAGAAACTTGAGGAGATGCCTAATAAAAAATTGGCTTCACTTGAATTACCTTATAAGAAGAAAACTAATTACATATTTTACTTAATTTTTATGCATGCATCTTTATTAGAAAATATTTTTAAGAAGATCTTTTTCTTGTAAATAATTTATGTGATCTTAATATAATAAACTACAATTATTTTTGAAATGAATGAAAAATTTTTGAAATCTTACGATATGGTAGTTAAATATTCTTTAAATTCTTAAAATTAAACTTAGTTAGTGAAATTTAGTTAATGATTTACTAAAGCCTTTATAAAATCAAAAATTACAAAGAATCTTAAATATTTACCTTTTATTCCAATTGTTATACATTTTATATAGCAAAAAGGGTTACTTGAGGACAAGTAACATTTAAGTTTGGGGGATTTTGATCCTTAAAAAAAATACCTATTTTTATGCCTTGATTTTTATTAAATTTTTAAGGATCTTATGCTTTAATGAAAGGTATTTTTGTGTTTTTTGATATAGGTGATGCAAAAATGTTCAAGGAGCAAAAAAGAGCAAAAAGGAGCAAAAATGGAGCCAAAATACAAAATTGCCAAAATAATGGGTTTGGCGCCTAGGCGCCAGAATCCGGCGCCTAAGCGCCAGCTTGATACCAAAATAGTTACGATTTTGTAACTACTTTGGGCAGTTACTTTGACGGTTAGAGCGGTTATTGGACCTTCTAGAAGATTGGCAGTTATTCCTGGATTATAGGACATGTGATACATTGTATCTAGACGCTTAGAAACAGTTTGGATCGTGAAGAGGTGCGATCCAAAGTAAAGAGGTGTAAAGAACTGGATGCAGAGTCTGGCGCCTAGGCACCAGATACAATTTCTAAAAGATTCATTGAACTTGGACACATTTTGAAGAGATGCTTTAGGCAACCCTTGAATCCTATAAATAGGAGATCATTTCTACAGAAAAGAGCCCCCACCCCCAATCAGAGAGATAATTTTAAATGTAGGGCCACACTTTTAGTTTACTTTCTTTCATAAATTAGTGAGTTTATTTTATTTAGAGTTTGTATTGAGAGTTTGGAAGAGTTGGTGCTTTTGAAGTCTATTTCGCTTTGGAGTCAGAAGGAATCAGAGGTTCAGTTTGAGAAAAACTTGAGATAAGTATTTGTAATTTGATTCAAAGTTTTATTTATATGTTTTGTTATTTAAATTCAATGTGTTCTGAGTGGTTTTATTTAAATTCAATGTGTTCTGAGTGGTTACTTTACTTTCTCCTTTCAATTATGAAAAGATAAATAAGATAATATAAAATTCGTTGGAGAATTAAAAACTAAATATGTTTAAATATTGTGATGATATTAATACCGGATCTTTATTTACTATTTAAATTGGTCATTTAAGTTGTTAAAATCTGTTGAAGAATTTTGAGACCTAGAAGGAGATGAATTCTTAACTAGTAGATATCACATGAATCCTTGGGTAGTCGAAGGTCTTTTGTGGGTTATTCAAGGTGAAGTGCAAATAAATATGAAAATATTATTCAATGGGCGTAGAATTAATAAGTTTTTAGGGTGACAGACTAAATTCTTTTAATTTGGTTTATAGAAAGGGAAAGGGTCACTAGTAGGGCCGACCATAGCCACCCTTGGACATCTAGTAGTGTGAGCTTCAGATTAACCCATTCTACTAACAATACATCCGGACTCGATCTATAGATTAGCCAATGTTCTTTATACTATCGAGCGAAGGTAAAGAATAGGAATGCTTCTACTTGGCACAATACCATAAATTTATATTCTCCACGAATTTTACATTATCTAAAAAAGTCTTGGATTAATTGAAAGGAAGAATGTTGTTTGCTTATTATTATTTACATCACTCATTATTTTAGTACTGCTTTATTTCTGCATTTAGTAAATTAAATATTAAATTTGTAACTTTAAAATAAATACATAAAAATAAAATTAAAATATTTAAAAATCTATAAACCTCCTCGTGGAATCGATACTGGGATCTTTATTTAAAGCCCTATATTACTTGAAACGATACGTATACTTACGTAGTACCTCTAGTGTGTAAAATATTTTCCATAAAATTATATTTATATACACTAGTCGCCATTATTATTTGGGTCAAAGTATTGGCTATAACATATTTTTGGAAGCATAAATTACTGCGTTATTTGCGGTCGGGTCAGCAAGTTCAACAAAGCAATAAAAGAAGAAGAAACAAGCCAAAATTACAAAAGCTGTTGGACAATCAGTCTATGGAAAATCTTCAACTTGGCACTACATCTACCCCATACCTTAAGACTAGGGAGAAGGGGAGAACACTCCCAATGATTAATTTTCTATGTTGGAATATTAGTAAGTTGGCTCATTCTTCCTCTCCAAGCAGATTAAAACACCTTATAAAGACACGTCACATTTAGTGCTTTGCTTTTCTTGAGCCTATGATATTTAAAAATCCACACAAAATTATCAGGAAATTTCTCTATTTCACTCATTGTGCTAATTTGAACAATAAAATATGGCTTTTTTTCTAGAACTGAATTACAGTGGACTGTGATTCTGAACCAATCACAATTCATTCATATTCAATTCTCTCTTGGGATTCAGTTGGGGTATGCTACTTTTGTGTATGCTAGCTGTAACCATTTTCAACAATAGCTCATGTGGTATGATTTTTTGCAAATTAGTCTTTCCATGTATTCCTTTTGGATACTGGGAGGAGAATTTAATTGCCTGACCTCCCCTTCTGAGAAGAGGGTGGCAACCTACCTTTGGCTTCCTCTATGACCAGATTTAACCAATTTATTTGATTTCGGCTTTCAGGGAACCCCCTTTCACCTGGAGGAGGGGTTCTGTTTGGGAGAGGCTGGATAGAATGTTGGGAAATTCCCTTTGGCTACAAACATTCCCTTATACTATCATTTCTCATCTTACCATGGTAGATTCTGACCACGGGCCTTTACTTTGCTCCATTAATAACTCTTCTTATTCAGGGAGCAGTCTTTTAGGTTTCAAAATATGTAGATGTTACATCCTGATTTTCTCACTGAACTGGATAAGGTATAGATCTCCAACCCTGCTGATCAGCCTTGGCAGAATCTTTGGAACCTTCAGAAGAGAACTACCAGCCACTTCAGATCCTGAAATTGGGATAAATTTGGAAATATTTGTGAAAATGTAAAAGCTGCTGAGGAGGAAGTGTCTCAAATTGAAGATGGCTTTCAGGTAGGCAGCAAAACTGAAGCTGATTTGGTCTTAGCCATTGAGAAGCTCCTCTCTACTATCAATTACCATGAGAGTTTTCTACAGTAAAAGGCTGCCATCTACAAGTTTGTTGATGGGGACAGGAACTCAAATTTTTTTCATGTCTGCATTAAATACATGAGGAAATGCAACATGATCCTTTCTATTACCAATTAAGATGGGCAAAAATTAACCAATGTTGAAGCTACTGTAAATGATGTTGTGGCTCATTTTCAAACTCTCTTCACTAGCAGGCACTTGGCTAGACTGCCAATTGATGATTCTCTCTTCTCTGAATGTATTGATTATGTTCAAAGGCAGGATCTATCTCAGGTGCCTTTGGAAATAGAAATCCAAGAAGCCTTAGACTCTATAGATGGGAACAAATCATCAGGTCCTGATGGGTAAACTTCCAAATTTTACAAGGCTAGCTGGATCAAAATTAGTAAGGATCTGACCCTAGCTGTTCAATGTTTTCTCAAGGGTTTTGATCCCCCAAAATACTTTACAGCATCTACTATTGTTCTAATTCCAAAGAATCAATCTAGACAGACCTGGGGAGATTTCAGACCAATAAGCCTGACCAACATTATCTCTAAAATTATCAGCAAAATATTGTTATTCAGACTTCAACCTCGTCTTCAACAACTCATTCAAACTAATCAAGCAGCTTTTGTTAAAGGGAGGATTTTCTCAGATAATATTCGCTTGCCCAGGAGGTTTTGTTGGATTTAGACAGGAAATGTAGAGGGGACAATGTTATTTTCAAATTAGATATTAAGAAGGCTTATGATACTATAAGTTGGAAATTCATTTTGGACACTTTTGTTGCAAGAGGCTTCCCTCCTGATTTCATCCATCTGATCCCGAGATGGCTGAAGTGCAATGCTCATTCAGTTCTGGTTAATGGGAAATGTCATGGCTTATTTAGTGCTACCAGAGGAAACAGACCCCTCTCACCTACAATTTTTAGATTGGCATTTGATTACCTCTCCAGGCTGCTGAATCAATTGTTAGTTACTTTCCCTTACCTGACTTACCAACATAGATTCAATATTGGGGTAAGTCATTTGTCTTATGCAGATGATATTATTATCTTTAATAATGCTTCTAAACTTACCATCAAAGCTGTTTTTCTGACTCTTCAGCACATACAACAAACCTCTGGGATGGAACTCAATATTTAGAAATGTCAATTCTTTGCTGGGGCTCGAGTTAAACCAATATTAAACAATGGATAGCTTATTTCATTGGTTTCAAACATGCTTCTCTACCTATTAGCTATCTTGGTGTAAATATCGTTAAGGGCGGAATGAAACAAACTCATTTCCATGAAGTTATTGAGAAAATCAAGGCCAAACTCCTTTGCTGGACAAACTCCTTTTTGTCAAATAGGGGCAGAATTACCTTGTTGAGAAGTATCTTGACTGCCATACCATCCTATGCTCTTCAAATGCTCTTTATAAAAAAGATTACTAAGGTTACTCTGGGTAGGATCTTTAATAAATTTTTGTGGGCTAGACAATAATTCCATTGGCTCCCATGGCAGAAACTATGTAAACCATTACATGATGGTGGCCTGGGGTTCAAAAGTTTCCAACATCTCAGTTTCATCTATTTCTGTAAGTTATGGATAAGATTTAGAGCTTAGAATAGTCTTTAAGCCCACTTCATGAATGGCAGATACTGCAGAAACAATCACCCCCACTCTTGTTACCCCCAAGGTATGTGACTCAAGGATATGGAGCTAATAACTACAAATCAGAGAGAAGGCGGAGGACCTCTTTATTTGGGAGCTGGGGGAAGGGCACATCAACTTTTGTCTAGATCAATGGGTATGGAATAAGGAGAAACTGTCCAATTCCCAACCTCTTCCAGAATACAATTGCCAAGTTAAAGACTTTTGGGCTGAAAACAATTGGAATTGCAAATTACTGAGTACAATTCTTACTACTGATCAACTCCATCTTGTCAAGAGGACCACCTTTTGTTCTGCTTGAAAGGATAGAATCAAGACCAAGTAAGGTGCCTCTCATAAACTCTCTTCATTTATTTACTAAAAATTTTTCCATTGCAATCCGATTGACTAGGGAAAATCTATTTGGTTATGCTGGAGGCTTTCGTAGTTGTTACTCCCTACTGATGACATCCTAAAACTCAAGGGCTTGAGGGGTCCTTCTTGTTGTTTTCTCTATAATGCTGATGAAGAGTCCTTTGAACATTTGTTCTTTGCATGTTCATTTTCTCAGGAAGTTTAGACTCAACTTTTGGACAAGCTGAACAAGCTGAACATTGATAACTTCATATTCAGTTGGTTTTCCTTCTCAGATTGCTAGTTGGATTGGAATGCACCTAATCTCCTGGTTATTCTTTGTATAGTTGTCTAATTCATATGGATGCTCAGAAACAAAGCCAAATTTGATGACAAGCCTCCTTTGGTCCACCTTGGTGTTATCCACTGCCTTTCTTACATTCACAAGCTTATCATCCATCAGAAGTTCCCAAATATCTGCAAAGAATGGAGGCCAACAACTATGCAACATAGTTTTGCCCCTGCTCTCATCTTGTGGACTCCTCCTCTCTTCTCCTGGTTGAACGTCAACACTGATGGAAGCTTTTGTAAGGATGATGCTGGTTTTAAAGGTATCTTCAGGACTTCTCTAGGGAATTGTCTACTCTTCTTCTCTTCCCCTACTATGGCTTTAGATGCATTGGAGACTGAAATCATTACAATTTTTTTTTTTTGCTATCTTTCTTGCTCATAGCTACAATTTCAAACAGCTTTTTGTGGAATCTGATTCCATTACCTGTATCAAGATTCTACAGAATATGGAAAACCCCCTTGGCACATCAGCAGATGGATCAAAAGAATGGCCCCTTATACTTTGTCTTCTAGAATTACTTATTTATACACTCCTAGGGAAAGCAATGGGTCTGCTCACTGGTTATCTTCATTAGAAAAAAATACTGAGTCCATTGTTTTTGGTACCCCCCCCTAGCATTTTTGTTACATGGGGATAGGTTGTTGATCACTTACCTACAAGACATGTAATTGTACTTGAATGTTTGATGATTAATATATTACTTGCCTGTTAGGCAAGTTTTTTTTTTTTTTTATATGTATATCAAAAAGGAATAGTCAGAGGCTATTATACGACCACGCAGCCACCCCTCTATTGCCTAACAATTAGAGTACCATCTTCCATAAAGCGACCGTCATTAGAGGGAATTCGAACCTCGACCACATGGGACTTATAATTGACTCACAGATGCCAACCAATAGCTTGGAGTACGCGGAGCTATATTATATATTCAAAAGATGGACAGCACATGTCCTTGCCCACCCCATATGTGTTTATTCGAGTCATATGGAATCAAACCCAAGACTATGGGATTTACGCCAAAGCTGCCAACTAACAAGACACTAGATACGTGTTCGCACACACAAATATACATTTCATTAGCTCGTGTTCTCCTGCTTTTTAGCGCCAAATAGAGTGGCATCTGCATGGTCATGTTGTTAGGCTTGTTTGTGCTATTTAGTTGATTGATTGTTGTCGATGAAGCTTGATTTCTGACAAATTGATGGCAGAGGGAGAGAAGATGCTGATTGGGTCGACTTTCATCATACTCATATTCCATTATGAAACAATCGACATGGCCTTCTCATCTAAGGAGTTCAATACCAAGAGGGAGATTACAAACGACTTAATTAATTATCTTCACTTATAAATTATGAGCTATATTAACATAATTATTATCCTAGAGCTCCTATACAGTGAATACTAATACAATTGTGCTTTTATATTTATTTATTTATAGTATGTTATAATTATAATTATTATTATTACTTCGTTTTAATTGCAACTATTTTCTTATATCTGAGGGGACACTCTAGGCTGATTTAGAGCCACTGTTTTCTGATATCTGAGGAGAAACTCTAGGCTTATTTAGGGCCCATTTGAGGAGCTTAAAACTGCGGCGGCCGCAGTGTTTGGTTAGCACTTATTATGAGCTTATTTGAATACTCTGTTTTTATTTTGTATTGAACGCAGAACGGAGGGGGAGCCCCGTGGTCGGCTTTTTCGTCCGTGTTTTCTCTTCTAATTACCTCCATAACCGTGATCCCGTCGTCGTCTTCCCAGGTTCGTGCTACGAGCGGAGCGGAAGCAGCCGAGATCCCCTCTTTGAAGCTGTGCCGGGATCTCCTCTTCCCAGGTTCGTGCTAGGGGATCTCCTCGGCGTCTTCCCAGCTGTGCTGGGATCTCCTCCCAGGATCTCCTCAGCGAAGCCAAGATCCCCTCTTCGCCCACAAAGGCCGACTGTATCGCAAAGACGAGATCCCACGAAGCAGAAAACTTGCGATTCATCAGCCTTGCCCTTAGGCAAAACTGACGATTCCCCACTATATTTCGTAGCCAACGAGATCGAGGAGCTATGCAGTGACGTTCATAATAGCATGTACATCACTGATGCTTGAGCCCAACATATTTGCAGTATCTGTCTACTACACCAGCCTTTCCGCCCAAAACTTCGGATCCTGATCTATCTACATACACATGTCCATGCGTCCTTTTCCACGCACGTTCATATTGGGCGCCATTTGACTTGATCCCCGCACAGCCGCATACTCGGATGTTTTACTATCAATATCCACCATTCACAATGACAAACAGCATTACTGACACTATCAATATTTAAAAATTACAATTTCAAATATGAAGGATAAAAGAGTACTTAAGTTACATGAACTATTTATCTTAACATTATGAAATTGCAGTAGTGACCCCAGATTATGAAAGCTTGTGTTTTCTTTAGAGTTCTGACAGGTTTTATCACCTATTATTTCATTTAAATGAAGAAAAAAATAAATATATTTCTTATGCAGTATAACAAATTTTTATCAATTAAAATAAATATAAAGTATATCTAAAGTAATTATCATATCTTCTTCCTATGAATCTTATAAACTTAGCTATTAAATATCAAATAATTAGTAATCTCATTATGTATCGGCATGTAGCATGAAAGATCTCGTCTACAATAACCACTAAATTCTAGCTTTAACAAAAAAAATGTCTTTGAATATTTTATAAAATATATTTTTGAGAAATAGGACAGCACGAAATTATAAAAAATAATAATAATAAATAAAATGAAATCACAAAACTTCATTCAGATTTCACACTAACTGGAATTTTCCTCCGCGTTGATTATGGCCAAAAACAAAAAATAAAATAAAACTTTTGCATATTTATTTCAAAAATTTGCCTAATCAGTATTCCTTTCGTTAAAATTCTTCTTTATCGGACTACCAGTTCCGGTAATCATAATCTTACAATATTTCAGCGCCTAAAAAGAAACTTCAGAATAATTGAGAAGTGCAAAAATATAATATGACAATAGGGCACAAGGTAGATCTGACAAGCATGCCACAAATTGAACGTTCGAATTGCAAAATAAATAAATAAAACATAAATTAAAAGAAGGTTGCTAAAAAAGAGAGCGTCTTATATCAGACCCTGGCGCTGCAGATCTGTGTATGTTTTCTTATTATAGATGTTGCCCTCTTTGTCTTCATATTCTTCTTCGAGGTCAGGTCGCCATTTGTTCAGTCCTTGCTTTACCTGTATTTTTTCCCACAGTTCTTTCGCTTCCTGCACACAGAAACAGTGCAGCACAAGCGTTTCAACATTTGATGTCACTTTGGCACTCTCACACCATTGAGAAAACGATAACAGAATATTTACAAGATAAGTCTATTGGTGCAAGCTATTCTAGAGGATATTTACATAATGGGGACATTTACATACATACCACTCAATTATTACACATTTACATGTTTAACACCTAAACTTTACCTTTTATATTTATAACACCCAAATCGTTCATGCCACAAGAAAAATATTAGCAATAATAGCAATCATAGGAAAACTGATATATATACCTTTTCATGCATAGGTAAGATGGTAAGGATGTAACAATTGAAGTTTAGGTGTTAGATATGTAAATACATATGAATTAAGTGGTATGCATGTAAATCTTCCTAATCTTAAATAAAAGTAAATGCACTAGATATGGTAGTATTAGCAATAATAGCATTCATAGGAATAATAATGGTAATAATAGAATCGTAGCAATAGGAGGAGTTGACAGTGATAACAGTAGAAAAAATAGCAATATTGGTAAAAAAGCAATTGTAATAAGAAAATAAAAATAGTATTAATAACAATAGTAATAATAATAATAATAAAAGAAGTAATAGTAATATAATACTAATAATAATAACAGTAATAGTAGTAATAATGATAATAAAAATAGCAGTAACAATAAAGATGATTGCTTAAATCATGTCGCCTCAATAGAGATTTTAATTATTTAAGACACATTAAAGGGTAGCCTAATGAAAATGAAACTCGCAAATGGCGAAAAAGCTAGTGTTGCCTAGGCAACTGAAGTGCTCTGATGCTGACAAATGTTAATTCTAATCAGTTCATTAGAATTGAATGTACAAACAAAAAATTATTAGAAAATTAACATACATACCACTTAATTCATTATGTATTTACATATTTAACACATCAACTTCATTTTTTTAAAATATATGCCACCTTAAGTTAAGATAGTAGTAGTTTTGATGTGATGTGAAAAAATTAAGTGGTATAAATGTAAAAATTAAAATTAGGTATTAGATATGTAAAGACGGAGAATTGAGTGGCATGCATGTAAATTCCCACAAATTATTTCCCAAACATGCTATCAAATCAAGATATTGTAGAACTGAAAATTAATATAATAGACTTAGTCATCAGTTCAAACAAAATAATCAAATGACAAAAGTACGTTTAAATTCAGAAACTTGTTACTAAAATGCAAAAGAGCAGGTATATACTAAATTTTATAGTTATTAAACATAATAACTCAATCTTAGTTTTAAAAGAACATCTAAGAATATGGTCAACGCACCTGAATGTTAGTTATTTCATTGAAATTTTTGGTGTTAGGTATACCTAGACACCGCATTCCATGTTGATGCCGCCATTCTTTGAAATGACGCTCAAATGCTCGGCGGCCCCAGTAACTGTGATTTCCACATATTTCACACTTGAATTCCTGAAATAGAAATCAGCGGACTTAATTTGTAAAAAAGAGATGCGGGATGAAATACTTTTACTAGCAAAATACTATTCCCAGAACATGCATGTGGGTATTCATACAGCACTAAAAAAGTTCAAAGCATATAAAGAATATTATACTCACTAAATGTTACTCCATGGGCATGGCATAGCCTAAGAAAGAAAGAAAAAGCATTGTTCTGATCAAACCACTTTCTGCACTTATTTCTTTTTTTTTTCTCAAAAAAAAAGGGAATAAAAACACGGGGAAAAAAACAAAGTTTGAAATATTGCCTTCAAGAGTAAAAATAACCAGAAATGGCCCAATACAGTCATGGAAGATGTAAGTAGCATTCTACGAAGAAGACTGTGCCCTTACAAGATGACCACTAATAGCACAACTGAAATACTAATAACGACCCTAACAGCCTGCCTAGGCAACAGAAAAATTCTTTTTATATCTAGAGAGAGAGAGAGAGAGAGAGAGAGAGAGAGAGAGAGAGAGAGAGAGAGCTCCTTTCATGAATCATTTGAAATAAGTAAATTGTCTTTAACATAGTATCAAAGTAGGGTTATTCCTAAACCACGATTACTCCTAACCCTAACCTCCCTCCAATTTCTTATACCTAGCCCCTGCCCTTAAGCTTGTTCTCCATGCTACAAGCCTACATCCAACTGTCAAAGTTGTACCCTTACCAACGAAAAATTATTCAGTTCGTGGAATGGCAAAACAGCGTGCAAAAAATTAAAATGCATTTTCTTGTACTGTGCGATCTGGCCCGAATCCCGCCCAGGCCTACGAAAAAGCGCATTTTTGTCATATTTAGTTTCCGCCAATTCGGAAAGGCGTAGTTTATCTCCCTAGCTTTAGGGTTTCAGGATATTTTCATTTCGGAAGCTTTTTTTACAGCTGCATTTGTATTCAGCATATAGGGTTAGAGTTCCGATGGAAGTCTCTCTCGACCACGAAATATGTTGGAATCTCAAAATACTTGTGAGAAACATGACATAAGTTAGAATCTCAAAATATTTTTGAGAACCTTGACAATGAGCTGGGTTTAGCTGCGAATGAAAATATTCGGCGTGTAGATTATATTTGTTTAGGCTTTAGGGTATATGTTGTTATTCTTACTTATGTGAACTTTATTGTTGTTAATGAAGTGTTTTGCGTTGGTTTTTAGATAGTGTTCCTATGTTTCAATGAAGTGTTATTCCTGTCGTTCTAATGATGTTAGTGTGGTGCTATTCTGACGTTATTACTGTATTATTTGTTTGTTACGTTATGTTTATGTTGTAGTGGTGATGTGTTATTTAGGTAATATCAAGGTGTTATTGAGGTAATAATGGATCAAATGACTTGGTTTGGTTGAATTATTATTTTAGGGTTTAATGATATTATTAGGGTGATATTGTGGTGTTATTCTGGTGTTTTTTTTCTATATTATTGGCTTGTAATGTCACCTTTGTGTTAGAGTGGGTGTGTGGTGTTATTTAGATATTATCAGTGTTATACGAGTCTAGAGTTTAATCTTATGACACGGTTTTATTGGAGTGTTATTTAAATATTTGCAGGCGTTATACTGCTGTTGGATCTAATTACTCGATTTGATTTGTGTGTTATTTTAGCATTAAAATGGTGTTAACCGAGTGTTATTATGGTGTTATTTTTGTATTATTGGCTTTTAATGATTTCATTGTGCTGGGGTGAAATATAGTGTTAAGTATTTTCATGGTGTTATACTAGTGTTATTCGATCTAATTACTTGGTTTGAGTAGTATGTTATTTTGGTGATCTAATGGTGTTATGTTTAAATTTGTAGTTACTCGAGCCGAAAAGTGTTTGCAATGATCCAATTGCAGACAACTTGCTTCGCACAATTGTCCATCATGTGAAGAAAGCCTCTGAGAAATATTGTCCTATGCACACTATATTGGATTTACTGTGTGAAAGGACCACAGTGGTTTTTTTGGCCAAATTCAAAGAGGACAAAGAACTTTGTTTGTGGTAAGGCAGGTTTCAAAGGAGTTGAAGGACAATATCTTCGTGAAGTTTAAAAGAGCGGACACAATGACTAGTTGTCCGGCCATGATCCGATATGTCGTTGATGTCAAAGGTAACTGGTCTGTTAAACAATTCATAGAAAGTCATAACCATCCGTTGGCGGGGGATGGTGACAAGCATTTATTGCGTTCCAGCAGAAAGATAAGTGACCTTAATGCAGATGTGTTCACATCGATGACACAATCAGGGATTAGAGCCAGCGATGCATTTATCTTGCTAACTACAGAAACCAGAGGAATGGAGAATCTTGATTGCACAAAAAGAGATGCATATAATTTCATACAAAGGGAGAGAAGAGATCAATTAGTGACTTTAATTTTCTACTATAATTGTTCACTAAGAGGCAAGCTGAGAATATCATGTTTGCTTGGACTTCCAAATTGATGTGTCCGGGAGTTTGTTGAATTTCTTTTGGAGTGATTGGATGTCCAGACTTGATTATGACTGCTTTGAGGATGTAATAATATTTAATACAAGTTATAGACTGGACAAATACAACTTATGTTGCGCTCCAATTGTCGATGTGAACCACCACTAACAGAATGTTCTCTTTGGAGTTGATTTTTTTGTCAGATGAAATGATTGACTCATTCAAGTGACTACTCAAATCTTTTATCCGGATAATAGATAACAAACACCCAATAACAATATTCACTAACCAGGATCAAGTAATGCCTAGAGCCATTGAAGAGAGTTTGCCACATACTAGACATAAATTATGTCAACAGCATATATACAAGAAATTATCTTCAAAAATCTATTGTTGTGTGGGTAGCAAGAAAATCTAAGATTTGTTTTTATAAATGCATGAGCAGATGTGACACAGAAGATAAGTTTGAGGAAACCCAATGTACAATGATTGAGAATGAAAATTTACACGAGAATGTCTGGTTGGATGAGTTGTATAATATCTGGCATAGGTGGTCAATGGCCTTCAATAAAGATATATTTTGAATGGGATCCTATCAACTCAAAGCAGTAACTCCACCAATAACATCTGTCATGGTGTCCCCAAAGCAACAACCTCCCTCACTGAAAGTTTTTTTAGTCTTGAAAATGTCATGAAATCTTGGAGAAGAAATGAGAATGACGAATATTTTAAATGTGAACAGTCTACAATGTTCCCGCTGTAAAAAGTAGTCCAGCGTTGAGGCGGGTTGCTTTAATTTATACAAGAAAGTTATATGCAACGTTTGAAACAGAGTTTCTACATGGTTTGTGTGGGATTGCTGTGAAGTCCTCTGCTAACAGCAATTTAGAATTTTACATTCAATGATTCGACAAGAAGGACAAAGACAGACCCTAGATTGTTAAACTGGACAAAGGCAATTCTGAAATTACCTGCAGTAGCAAGAAATTTGAAATGATGGATTTATTATGTGCTCACACTTTAAAGATTTTTCATCATGAAAATATACCGAAAATTCCTGATAAATATATATTACTGCGATTGTCTGTTCATGCAAAATGGAACATATATAATAGTTATGGTTATAGGCATTTTAAGGAGTCACAAATGTTACCAAGTTCTTCATGCATACTCATATATCGCACGCACGTTCAAAAATTTACATAGCAGATCAGTAATAGAACGCAAGACAATGAACTGGCTGAGAAATTTGTGCTTGAGATATTACAGAAACTAACAATCGATGTCGATGCAATATTGACAGAGCGAACCTCAGGAAAAGGCAAAATCAAATAAGAAAAAGATACAAAATATATAGCGAAAATTGAATGACCCAACAAAGATGTGCCCAAAAGAAATATCTAATTCAAGACTAAAAGACTATTGAAAAAAAACAAGACAATAAAAAGTAAATGTTACCTATATTTTTAAACATATGTTTTCATATGCTGCATTATTAGTCTCTGACATTATAAATTGTATACAATAAAGGAGAAAGATACTGGTTCAAGTCAAGGTGGAGTTCCCCCGTGCGCGCAAACTTTGTTTTCAATGTCGGATCGCTTTAGTCAGATGCACAAATAAAAATTTAAAACTTTATGCAAGTGTATGTATTTCAACTATACTTCTTTCTTGACGTTTACTCGGTAACAACTCAAAATGAACAGGAATTACCTACATCACAACCCACGGAAACATATACGAGCTTATTAATGGACCAAGATGATGATATATAGAACAATAAGTTTAATACATGTTTTGCAAGAAGGAGAATGTGTGTGTAAATCTGAGCTATTATAGCAACATGGTATAATAGAATGTTCTCGGGATTGAACACGTGTCTCATAAAATTGGCATGAGGCAGTTTTTAACCCGACATTGAAAAAATTTGTGGATATTGTGAAAGAGGAACTTAAGACGCTTAAAGGCAATCCAAGTGACAAAGACTGACGCTTGTACTCCGGAACCAATGCAAAAGTCTAAAGTAGAAAGCCAAAATGGCTTGTCTTGAACAAAAAATTCCATTTGCACTATTCAAATCTCAATGCAGTACATTGATACCGATAAACCCTTTGATAAATGTTTTGCAAAAAGGAGGTGATTTTTCTTTTTTCAATGCATGTATCGAAGGATTTATCTGTATCAAGGTAATACCTGAGATTTGATTGGTAGACATTGAATTTATTATTCAAGAATAACTATGTTGCTTTTCTAATTTAAATTTCTTTGTTGGTTTCGAAGTACAAGGGTCAGGATCTCTGTCACTTGAGTTGCATTTAATCCTCCTAAGTTTCTCTTTCACAATATCCCACAAATTTTTTCAATATCTGGTTAAAACCTATCATTACATTTTTTATGAGGCACACATGTTCAATACCAAAAACACTCCAGTGTACCATGTTGTCATAATAGCTCAGATTTGAATCCAGATTCTCCTTCTTGCATCAATGTAATATTTATTGTGGAATTTGATGTATGCAACGGTATACTTGTATCAATGTACTGTTTCAGTTTTGATTTATGAAATTGAAAGAAATTGTATCTTTCAAAATCTCAATGTCTGCCTCTTGAGATTTTTTATATATTAATCTAGTTTTTGAGGTGTTATTGGAATAATTTGGTATTGTTATCCTGATATTAATGTGGGAATGTTCTGGAGATACCGTGTATTTAGTTATTTTACTGTTGACTTTTGTGTTATTGAGGTGTTATTCTGGTTTTATTCTGGTATTACTGTAGTTCTTATGGTGTTGAGTTCTTATCCTGTGATGTTGTTGGTTACGATCGTGGAATATTCCAATAACACTGAAGGCAGTAATCCCTTCTACAATACTACTACCGGACCGAAATACTACTACAATAATGCGGAAATACAACCACGGCGAAACATTCCTCACTCGGAAATTGAATATTCCACGGGGTAATCTAGCTCACCGTGGTTGTAACGTGGTTGTATTAGCACATTTTGCATGTTATTGAAATGTCCAGTGTGTTATTCAATACATCTGTGGTGTTATTGGAATCTATCGTCAAATATTCTAATAACACCGCGAACATAAAACCCTAAGAAAACAGGAATACTCTCGTGATACTACTGCAATAATGCAGAAATACAACCACTGTTGAACATCTCACACTCGAAAAGTGAATAAAACATAGAAGTATTGGGATATTCCACAGGGTAATCTAGCCCCACGCGGTTGTAACGTGGTTGTATTAGAATATTCTGCGTCTAATTGGAATATGCCGCGTGTTATTCAATCCATCCATGGGTTATTATACTCTATCGTGGAATATTTCAATAATACCGCGGGCATAAAACATTAAGAAAACCGGAGTACTACCTTAATATGACTGCAATAATGAAGGAATACAACCGCGGTGAAACATCCCTCGCTCGCATATGGAATAAAACTAGGGATTATTGGAATATTTCGTTAGGTATTCTAGCCCACTGCGGTTGTATTAGAATATTTTGCATGTTATTAAAATATGTCGCGCGTCAGTCAATCCATCCGTGGTGTTATTGGAATCTATCGTGGCATATTTCAAAGACACTGCGGGCAGAATAATCCCGCATAACTACTGCAATAATGCAAAGATACAACCACAGTGGAACGTCCCTCACACACAAATCGAATATTGCAGAAATACGACCACAATAAAATTGAGAGAGAACCTTCATCGAATTTCGTCGTGCGAATTGTTTATAACAACGGTATTGTAGCAATACTACCATAATAATACAATGATAACACGGTTATAACTCCTGTCGAAATTCACCAAGTAACTCAGCTATGAATACACTGCTAAACCACCACAATATCAACCATAATATAAAAATAACACATCACGTAATACTGTTGCAATAATATTTGAAATATGAACACCATCATTCTATTTCTCCGGATATCATCATAATAATACAAAGATGACACAATAATAACACATCAGTTATAGCTGACCAGTTCATGCTCAGATAAGAGACGACATCCACATACAAATTTGACAGGCTAACTCTGCTCTGAATTTTGGCATGTCTTCCTGCCAGCACAACTTCTGACTCCAATCACATGGGTTAGCCTGTACTAATTTTTGCATGTACTTGCAGACAAACATGACATAGTCAATACTATTACTTTGAACGAGAACGCCTTTAACGATTGACAGCCCCCATTTTTCTAGTTTACCCCTGAAAGATTGCCTAACATCGACTGCAAACCGAGTGATCTACAAAGTTTAATGTCATACAGATTATTGCATGGAGAAGGCTGAATGGGATTGATATATTAAGTCTAATATACTTACAACGCGTTCGCACACTCCGTCGTGTATCTTGTTGGGTAAGAAATCATATATTTTTCTTTTCCTTTCTATCAAGTCTGCAACCAACAATATCTAATGTTGATTGTCTACAATAGAAAACAAAATAATGTCCACATTTGTCACGACATTCTCTTGAGGATAAAGAATAAGCTTAAAAAACTGATTAACATTCATTACTTTTAGGTCATTCCTTGTGTCCTCAGATATTGTAGACCTGGTCTTATCAAACACATCTCATTATGGATGGTCGACATCTACTACAACTCATGGGCCTTAGGTTTACAAACCTACAAAAACAAAACAATGCAACAAATATTATGTCATGAATGTGTTATTTCAGTGTCATTTAGTCTTTGTTAGAGTCTTTAGGGTTAAGGTAGAGGTTTTATTTTGACGTTAATGAGGTGATATTTAAGCATTATTAAGGTATTATGCAGGTATGATTGTAGTATTATTTAGTTATTATTTTAGTATTATTTCAGTGGTGTTAGTTTAATATTATTTAACAAATTCAGGTTTTGTTCAGGTAGTATTATTGTTGTATTATGGTATTATTACGATTTTCTTTTTGTGTATTTTGTGTATTCCTTCGGTATGTTAGGTGTGACTAGTGTTAGTTTGGTGTTAGTATGGGGTTACTTCACAACTTAATGTATTATTCTGGTCTTATTTAGGTATTATTATGATATTATTTAGAAGTTCTTTGTGTTAATTCGATATGATTTAGGCCTGACTATTGGGATAGTTTTATATTATTTAATAAATTCAAGTATTGTTCTGATATTATTCAGGTATTGTTTGGTATTATTACTACATGGATTAATTTCTAAACTCGGTTAAAATAATCTTTCCAATGAAAGTACAACCATCAACAACAACAAAGCCTTTGTCCAACTACGTGGGGTCCGCTACATGAATCTTTTTTCTCCATTGCGTCCTATTAGTGTCATATTACATTTAGTTCTAATAAAACAAGATCATTTTTTATACAATAAGCCCAAGTCTTCCTAGGTCTACCTATACCTTTCTTAAAATAAGTTGAATCTAAAACATCTACTCTCCTAATTGGATCATCAAATGATCGACGTTTAATGTGACCAAACCATCGAAGACAACTCTCTAATTTGCCCTTCACAAGAGCTACACCAACCCTATCACGGATATATTCATTTCGCATCTTGTCTCTAAGTGTAAAGTCAGTCATCCACCAAATCATTCTCATCTCAGCAACACTTAGTTTAGTATTAGCCAACATTCAGCGCCAAAGAGCATTGCAGGTCTCACCACCATCTTATAAAATTTTCCTTTCAGTCTAAACGATACTTTCTATCACACAAAAGGCCTGAAGCATTCCTCCAATTCAACTAACCAGCTTGAATTCTACTATTAACATCCCCATCTATATCACCATCGCTTTGAACAACAGATTCGAGATATCTAAATCATTCACATCTTTTAATAATTTGATCACCCAAAGTTACACTTCTGTCACTAGTGCTACTACCACTAAAATTACATTCCTTGTATTCAGTTTTCAGTTTTAGTTCTACTCAAATGAAGGCCTTTAGACTCCAGTGTAGACCTTCATAAATCAAGTTTTTCCTGGGCTTTTTCTCCAGTCTTATCCACGAGAAGGATATCATCAACGAAAAGCATACACCAAGGTAAATCTTCCTATAAGTGTCCTGTAAGATCATCCATAACTAAAGCAAAATGATACGGGCTTAAAGCCGATCCCTGATGTAATCCAACAGAAATGGGAAAATATTTGGTCAATCCTCCTTCAGTTCAAACACAAGTAACAGCTATAGTATACATATCTTTAATGACTTGAATATAAGTCATATCAACACCTTTCTTCTCGAGAACTATATAAAGGATATCTCTTAGAACCTTATCGTATGCTTTTTCTAAATCAATTAAAATCAAATGTAGATCTTCTTGATTATCTCTGAACTTCTCCATCAAACCTCTCAATGAATGTATAGCTTCCATAGTAGACCTGCCCAGCATATATCCAAATTGATTATGAGAAATCTTTGTAATACGTCTTAACCTATGTTCAATTACCCTCTCCAATAATTTTAAAGCATGACATCAATTAAATGCCTCTATAATTAGCACACTCTTGATTCTTAAAATGGGGATCAAAATACTCTTCATCCACTCCTCAAGCATCTTTTTCGTTTTAAAATAATATTAAAGAGTTTAGTAAGCCAAGAAACTCTCAAATCACATAAATATTTCCACACTTAAATTGGGATATCAAGTCCTACAGACTTTCCACCATTGGTTTTTTTAAAAGTCTCAACTTCTTTTTTACTAATGTGACGGTAAAAATGAAACATTTTATTATTATTAACAATATTAAGATCACTAAAGTCGATCGTGTCTTCAGAAACTTCATTAAAAAGTTTATCAAAATAACTCATCCACCTATGTTGAATATCTTTTTTTAAGAAAAACACTTTTTTTATTTTCATCTTTAATACACTTTACTTGAGTTAATTCTTTACTTTTCTTTTCTCTTTGTTTACTTAGTTTATACGTATATTTTTCCGCATAAACGTATGCAATACGTATAAAGAGATCCTTTAAAAGCAAAATTTTTTATTACATATTGATCTTTTAGACTACGCAACGGGCCGTTTGATATTTTTCGAGTTCTACAGGTTTTTACGTTTAAACTAATTTTCGTAATATAACTAACTACTTTATACTAACATTATTATTACTCTGTTATTTTTGTTATGAAATTTTATCTTTTGATTCTCTGAAATCTGCTTTTGATACGTATTTAATAGTGTTTGTTACGTTATGCTTGTATAACATTTGTTTCTTCGTAGAAGCATCCCGAGTTACAGATATTGAAATTTTCTTTTCATGAAAATAATTTTGTTGGTCTTTTAGGTTCACCCGATCTAATTCTACGGTGACGAGTCCTAGTATTATTTATTTCTGAAGTCTTAAATCTTAATCTGGTAATAATCGATGTTGAATCTTAGCCTCGCTTGGAATAGTATCTGATCTTTACAATCTTAATGATATTTTCCTCTCATGAAAATAATTAGTTTGTGTTTTATTAAATTCATTCTTATAAGTAATATCGTCTTTCATCTCTTTCTTGAATAAGGTATTAGTAATAACTAATCATCACAATGCAAAAGCAAAATTTAAATATTACATGTATTTAAATCAACAAACAATATGCATGTGAATGTTTTTGAAATCATGCTCATTCTCTTGATGTCATTTTAAATCTTCTCCGATAAAAATTAACAACCGAGAATTATCGTTTGTATTAATTACACAAAGTTATTCCGGGGTATCTTTAGACTTTATATAAACCTCTTTAAGATATGTAACATAATATTAAAAATATTGGTATCAATAATAATCTTAAAGTATAATTTTATCTCCGACTCTATTAATTTTTACAAGATTATCTTTAATTAACGCCACATAATTACGCACAGGTTTTTAGTGTGACTCTTTACCGAATACCAAAGTTTGAAACCTAATTTAACAATCTTCTTGTAGCACCTCGGCTTTATTTAAATGCTTGAATACATAAAACATTATCTTTACGCAGATAAATAATATCAATTAATTCCATTAATTTACCATTGAGAGTATATATTCAGATCGTATCGCCAATATTAATTAAATGGATTAAACAACTTTCTACTTGTCAGGTACGCCAATATAGACACTTGTCAGGTACGCCAATATGGACCCTTTGCTTGTTAACATTACACTCGGCGCGATTAGCGGCTTGTACACACTTTTCACTTTGCATTTAGGTCATACGGTGCGTCGCTTCCGAGGGTAATACATTATTTACCTGATGATCGAAATAATTCATGTGTGATTTTTCGACGAGTTACTGCGTTGGTTGTTATTCACACAGCAGCCCTGCACTTTTCGCATCCGAGGCTTGCGACGAGCGAGGGCAATGTTGATGAAATCACAACCATCAAAATAAAAAATTACTTCGAGGAAACCTCTTATCTTTCTTCTTACGGTCTTTGACTTTTTTCTTCTTACGCTCCCCTTGATCTCCATTTCGAAGGTTGATCGGTTTTTTTTCGATTTCTCAACGGCTCTTTGGTTTCAATTCTCATAGAATTTTCTTGGGTTTCCATCTGCAGGCTAGGCTTATCTTCTTAAGCTAAATTCTAAAGGAGAAATGGTGAACGTGCTTCGGCCATTGAACGACGACTCTAAACCACAAACGGATGGCGAATCAGGATGAAACACCGTTCACATGAGACTTAACGAGTCCAATGTCATGCCTTATACATATGTATTTTGTCTGTTTGCACCATTTAGCAAATCTATTATTCGCTCGCTTACGCATTCGGCAATATGCTTCGTCATAGGCTATGCATTCTCGACTCCTCGACTTTAGATGTGTGAACGATGAGAAACTTCCACTTATTGTGCCTTTTATCATTGTTGTGACCTATGCCGTCTTTCGCGTTTAGGTGAATTCTTAAATAACTGTCTAAGAACATATGATATCCTTATGACGCTTGGAGTTGTATAAACGATCGAAGCTTTCCCGCTAACAAAAAATCTATAGTATACGGCAGTTTTCAACCTAAATTGATTCTAAAAAATCCTTCGATGAGGTCATTTAAATAACGCAATCTCATTGCGGACAAATTTGTATCGAATGGGAAAAATGATTTCCTTGTCTTGTTGACGCTTCTTGCTTCTTTCCGGCATGCGATGAATTAAGTTAGAGAGACACGATGCGCATAAAAAGCGTGCTTGAAAGTTGTATTAAATTTGATCATTATGACATTTTCGAAGCTCGGCAAATTGCAAATTTGCACTTAATATTCTAAAGAATGTTCGGCTATGAAAAATACAACGAAACATTTATAATATCGATAAAATAAAATACGCCGTAAATAGCATCTGATAACGCACAAAAAAGTCGAAATAATTACTTAAAAAGCTGGAATACTTGATAACGTTTGGAATATGAAAGCAATAACATTGTTTAAATCCTACTAACCACAATGATAGCGAAAACAGCGTAATAATACGACGATAACGTCGCATACAGCAATAACAGCGTCAACGACGTTCGTTCGGTTAAAAAACGATGATAATAGCAGCAAAATAACGCGCGATAGCAACTGGCAGTAAAGAACGAAATAATACGACGTCAACATGTAACACCGTCTCACGTAAAACAAAATAAGAAGTATTTAAAGGTAATACGTCATCAAAGCTCTATTATAAAGATCACTAAAAGCAAAATTTTTTACGTTACATATTGATCTTTTAGACTACCTGCGGGCCGTTTGATATTTTTCCAGTTCTCTAGGTTTTTACATTTAAACTAATTTTCATAATATAACTTCCTATACTTTATTTTTTCTTGCACATTATTATTCCACCACCAACTATTTTTATTTATAGAAATTTTATCTTTTTGATACATATTTAATAGTGTTTGTTACGTTGTCACACATAACATTTGTTTCTTCATGAAACATCCCAAATTTTGGAATCTTAAATTTTACTCATAAAAATAATTTTATTTGTCTTTTAAGTTCACCAATCTAATTCTACGGTGATGAGTCCTAGTATTATTTATTTTACAAGTCTTCATCTTAAAATCTAGAGCTAATAATCAATGTTGGATACTTAAAACCTCGCTTGGAATGACCATACAATCTTTACAATCTTGACAATCTCTTCCTCTCATAAAAAAATAATTAGTTTGTGTTTTATTAAATTCATTCTTATAAGTAATATAAGATGCTCATCTGTTTTCTTGAATAAGGTATCAGTAATAACAAAATCATACGCTAAAACAAAATTTAAAATAGCTCTACCTTCTTCATTAGTCACTCCAAAGCTGTAGCCACCATGAATGTTTTTGAAATCCTTAACCATTCTACTGATATGTCATTTTAAATCTTCTCCAATAAAAATTCTTTCTTCCAGAGGTATCATTTGTATTAATTCTACAAAGTTATTCCAGAATTTATCTTTAGACTTTATATCTAAACCTACTTTAGGAGCATAAATACTTATAATATTAAAAATCTTGGTATCAATAATAATCTTAAGGGCTATAATTTTATCTCCAACTCTATTAATTTTTACAACATTATCTTTCAAACACTTATCTATAATTACACCTACACCATTTTTAGTGCGACTCTTACCAGAATACCAAAGTTTGAAACCTAATTTAACAATCTTCTTAGCCTTTTCTCCAACCTATTTAAATGCTTGAATACATAAAACATTAATCTTTCTATGAATCATAATATCAATTAATTCCATTAATTTACCATTGAGAGTACATATATTCCAAGATCATATCATAATATTAGTTTCATGGATTAACTTCTTTACCCGCATCCGTCTGTAATGTAGACCCGCATCCGTCTGTAATATGGACCCTTTGCTTATTTAACATTACACCTCAGCGCCAGTGTAGCGGCCCTTGCACACTTTTCACTGCATTTGGGTCATACAGTGCGTCGCTTCCAGGGGACGCCCTAGTATTTACACAATGATCAAAATAATTCATGTCATGATTTTTTCGACAAGTTCTACGTTGGTTGTTGACTACCTAACTCAACCCTCCACTTTTCACATCCAGGCTTGGGACGGGCAAGGGCAATGTTGATGAAAGTACAACCATCAAAATAAAAAATTACTTCGAGGAACCCTCTTCTATATCTTTCTTCCTACGGTCTTTTGACTTTTTTCTTCTTTTGCTCATCAGTCTCCATTTTCGAAGGTTGATCAGTTTTCATTCTCAACGGCTCTTTGGTTTCCATTCTCATAGAATTTTCTTGGGTTTCCATCTGCCTGGGCTAGGCTTCCATCTTCTTAAGCTAAATTCTAAAGGAGAAATGGTGAACGTACTTCGACCGGTGAACGACGACTCTAAACCCTAAACGGATGGCGAATCACCAGATGAAACACCATTCACATGAGACTTAACAAGTCCAAAATATCATACCTTACATATGTATTTTATTCTGTTTGCACCATTTAGCAAATCTATTACTCATCACTTACCTGATACAAACCATGTCTTCGTCATAGGCACCACATTATACAACTCCCTCAACTTTAGATGTGTGAACAATCAGAAACTTCCACTTATTGTACCTTTTATCATTGTTGTGACTACTACTGATCTTTCACGTTTAGGTGAATTACTAAATAACTCAATCTCATTGCTTATGATATCACTAACAACCTTGGAGTTGACTATAGCAATCAAAGAACTTTCCCAACAACAAAAAATCTATATTACTTACGAGCAGTTTTCAACTTCTAAATTGATTCTAAAAAGGCCTTCAATGAGTCATTAAATAACGCAATCTCATTGCAGACAAATTTGTATCAAATGGGAAAAATGGTTCTTGTCTTGTTGACGCTTCTTGCTTCTTTCCTGCATGCAATGATTTAAGTTAGAGAGACACAATGCTGCATAAAGAAAAACTGTTCTTGAAAGTTGTCAGCAATTTGATCATTGCAAGCATTTTCAAGCTCAGCAAATTGCAAATTTGCATAATATTCTAAAGAATGTTCAATATGAAAAATACAACAGAACACTATAATATCAATAAAATAAAATAAACCATCATAATATCACAATAACAACACAAAAAGTCCAAAATAATTGCACCAAAAAAACTGGAATACCAATAACGTCGGAATAACAAAGCAATAACATTGTTTCGTCTACTAACACAAAGAATGACAAGAACACCGTAATAATACGACAATAACGTCACAAAAACACAGCAATAACATTGTCTTTAACAACATTCGTTCAGTTAAAAAACAATGATAATAACACCACAATAACACCACAATAAAACCAAAATAATACAACATCCCCACAATAACACCATCTCACGTAAACAAAATAAGAAGTATTTCAAGAGTAATACGTCATCAAAGCAAAAATATAACCACACAAACCCTAGATCCTAAACCATAACAATGACTTTACGATAATGAAAACATTCCGAGCGAAGCTAAACTCACTTCAATTTCAAATTCGTCATTATCTTTGAAATTCATCTTCAGTATATCCTAGTTGAGAGAACAATCCATCTCAGCTACTCGAAACCCTAAAGTAGGAAGGTTCAATTAGCATTCGTGAAACGTGACTAAATTAGCGGGAAAGTGACAATAAATGCTTTTTGGTCGGAAAAGGCTGGGTCGGGTCTGGCCCCGAGATTAAAAAAATGGCGATTTTTTCATATTTTTAGGAGTGGGACCGAGCAGTTACGGGTGTCATTTTTTTAATTGGATTCCGGATGCAGAGCTGCATGCGGTGTCTGAACCTGCATCCAACTGTCAAAGTTGTACCCCTACAAACAACCCTATCATGAGTTCACATCCAATCCTACGCCAGCCTGCTACCTTGTCATGTTCCTGCCATGAAGCTTAAAATTGTCAAGCCGATAATTGTCAATCTGATGGAAAAAGACTATCTAACAATTTCATTTTATAACAAAATAAAATACAAAACACGAGTCATTCGATATATAAAATTTAAAGTTATAACATGTTTGTAAAGATTTTTAAATATTTACTACCGACAAAATAAAACGAACATAAAACAACTATCAACCTGCGCTTAACTATGCATGTACACATATCTTCTTGGTCCATCTAACTTAAAATTGATTTTCCTATAAAATATTAGCAATCAAAGAGTTGAGTTAAAACTACCTAGTACTCAAATATTTCTAAATTATAAAAATTTTCATTTTAAAATATTTTGTAAAACTAAAGAAAATAATAAAAAGAATTGTGCGGAAAAAGAAATAGTAAATAAACTTTACTTTCATTTATTCATGTTATACTTTTCATTATTGGGAGTTATCATTTAAACGTATACTTTAAAAATAAATATTCAACTTTCTAACCCAACATAAAGATAGACAACAATTTTCATTTTCATGCACGGATAAATTAAATTCCCCTATCAATACCATATAAAGGTGACTAGTATACGCACGCATATATATATTTTATTTTATTCTAGCAATTAACATTTAAAAGAAAAATATTAACTTTTGTATTTCAAAAATTGGAAAACAGTAAAAACATGTATAATTAAACGGAAATACTATAAAATAAAAATATTTACTCACCTGTATAGTCATTTGGCTATCTTTTTTCTTCATTGAGTCTAATCTTGGGTGAACCAATATTAAAATTTTAATTTCTATCAGTTTAATTTTCATTTCATTTTAATTCTAACTTTACTATTATTATTTTAATTATATTTATATGAAATTTTGCCTAACTTATAATTAAGTATTCAAATTACATTTATTCCTATGAAATTTCCAATTAAGTGATTTAAACAACATCTTGTTAATACTAATACATATAATATAAATAATTAAATCAATTTTATTCTACAGCTTCTAAAATTTTCTTTTGGGCATACATAAATTTAATAGTGTTTATAGAAAAAATTTAAAATTAGGGTTCTTTAATTCATTTTTACGTTAATTAATCAGGAAAATTAATAAATAATTATTAAAATCAAGTTTCATATCTGAATTTGGTCTCCCTTCTTTTGCCTAACTTCATTGCCAAATTTCCTACATAAATTTTAACAAAGATTAAGTTATTTTCAATTATTTACAATTAATAACTTAAAATTAATTTACTACCATCCCTTGAAATCCTCGTCTTGCCCCTAAGTTATTTGAATCGAGCAGGTAAGGGCTCGGTCAAGCATTATCTCGCGCACGCACACTCTCCTCCTCTTGCTTGGTTAGAGCATGAGAAGTAGTGGTTAGCTCTCATAAGTCATTCATTGCACAAGGAGCTCGATCATTTCTCATCGCTCAATCTTCCCTTATTTCCTATTCTTCGTTCACAGGTTATCGATGATGCATGAGGAAACTCTATTCAAGTCGCTCGAGCTTAACAACGTGCGTGATTGCTCGGTCAAGTGCTTTTCTTCACAGGAAAACCTTTCCCTCATGCTAGTTGAGCGTTAGCACTCTTGATTCCAGAGGAAATGAAGATCGAGAGTTTCCTTCAAGCGTAGAAAGTCTTTGATCGTCTGGCTGCAAGATTTCTCCCGCTCCTTTCTCATGTAGGGTGCACAAATCATTTCTTCTCTTCTCTTTCTCCTTCTCCCTCCACTTCCCAATCTTCTTCTCTCTGTTGTTGCTCACGCTCTCTCTGTCTCTGCTCATGGCTCTCGCTCGTTTGCTCAAGAGAATGGAACGAGAAAGTTTTTTTTTTCAAATAAGCCTTCCATGAGCGGTAATAACTCGTGGAAACGACAACTGCCTCTCAAGTGTTGCAATTGCTCCAACAACCAATTAGTTATAACGTACAATGTCATTACCTCTTCAATCCTCCCCCAACATTACATGAGCTCAATGCATCTTATTGTTCCTAGAAACTACCGCACGTCCAATCTTTCCAACCTATTAAAATGCCATGATATAAGTCAAATTTTCAAATCTTTAATTTTCTCCTCATAATATAATGGCTCCTCAATCTCTTCTTAATGATTCAAAAATAATATTATTATTAGAAGTTATATTAAGAAAAAATTTATTAATGTGAGAATTTATGAGAAATAAATTATTTAATTAGATTGGATTTATTTCTTTTCTATTTTATGTTCTTTCCTTTAAGTTTAAAACAGTTAATATGAATTGATTAATTGTAGATATTAGAGGTTATATCTTTCTTTTTCTGTTATTACTTTTATTATACTTCCTATTATAAAATTCATATAAGGGTTATTTATACCTCTTATTCATATCAATCTGAATTTCAACATGGTATCAGAGCCTAATTTCATACCATAGCCACCGATACTCGTTCTAGAACAGCTGAACTCCCTTCTTGCCATCCTCTATGAGGGAAGAGAGGGGCACACGACTTGGTATTTAGAACGACAATTTTTTCTTCTTCTCTTTCTGCAGGCTGGTCTGTCGGCTAGCCCTTCCCGAATAAGGAGCTTCGACTCTTTCGGCCTCCAGAAAGCAAGCGATTGTATCCCAGTTGTTTTTCTTCCTTCTGTATTTCCTCCCATGGAGATATATTCGCGGAGAATTTTCTGTTGTTGGCTGCAAAGCATTTTTTTTCCCATAATGAACTATTGCACATTTGTCGTGTAGATCTATAGTTGTCGGTTCCCCTAGCTGTCATCGTTTTTCACCCTAACTGCCACTAGTTCCCCTCTTCCCTACCAGTTTTCTAAAGGTCGTTGTTATTGTTGATCCTTTCAGCACGTAGTTCCAACCATCAGATCTCCCTCCGCTGAAGAGCCGATCCCTGGATTCCAGTCTCCGACCTTCTTGTCGCAAGACTGAAGCGCAGCTATAGTGATGAAGTCCTTGAGATCCTAATCGAGTGTATATCGTGAACAACTGTGGATTACTGTCGCCCTCTCACTGGGGGCCTCTCTCGACAAGATTTCTGCCAGACATCCATTGGCCAACTCAGCCTCTCACTGGAGACCTGTGTCGATGGCTTCTCTGCTATCCTTCCTAGTCGTAGGCCTTTACCGCAAGAAACAAAGTAGATTTTTTCTATTATTCTTCCCAATCACAGAAACAACACAGCATTTTCCCTGAAATCCAACGTTGCTTCATGTTATTCCTTGTTGTCCTTCCAGAAAAATCCATAGTTGGTTCTTGCATCTTGATTCATCGTCAATCCTTTCTCCTACAGTATTTTTTTTCCTTCCCTGCAAAAGCGTCAAAGGGAGTTTCATTTCCAGCGGCCCTTTTTCTTGCAGATTTCTCTATCAGCAGATTTCCTTGGTGTGATTTTTTCTTTCTTCTTATGGAAATCCCAATCGAAGATCCACCACCGATATTCGGAGAGCGGGACCCTCTCTCAAGTGGCACTTTCAACTGAAAGGAAGTTATTTTCTCAAACATGTCTTCGCAGCAAAAATGGAAAGAGGGAGGAGCTATTTTTGCCATTTTTCCCAGATTTTTTCTTTCTTCTTATGGAAATCCCAATCGAAGAGCCACCACCAATGTTCGGAGAGCGGGACCCTCTCTCAAGTGGCACTTTCAACCGAAGGGAAGTTATTTTCCCAAACATGTCTTCGCAGCAAAAATGGAAAGAGGGAGGAGCTATTTTTGCCATTTTTCCCACTTGCAAGATTCAACTGCTATTCCTTCCTGCATGAAGTTGCGGCTGCAGCCGCCTCCGTGGCGCCTTTCGGCATATTACATGTGTGGATTGTGGAAACAAAGGGAAGCATGTTACAGAAGAGTTCAGAGTTGGTTCTCTTGCAAAACTACTTTAGAAAGGCTATTATAGAGAAGAGACTGGATGTATCCTTGAATGGAATCCCAGCAGTCAACCATGCCTTTCTCTATCGATTTCTTCTCTACTGACGGAAATCTCCATGTAGGTCCTCTATGTTTTCTCTACCACCCGAATTGTCCCTATAGCCTTCTTATTTGTTAGAACTCTCCTGTCCAACAACAACAGCGACAACCAGTTTTCTATCTCGCAAAATTTTATCTTTCAACAATCTGTCCTGCAAAGAACAGTATCTTATTACTGGCCATTCTCGCTACAAACCATTTTCCTACAATAGACACTCCACCGGAACTTTTTCTATTTTTTTCTATAGGCTTTATCCTGTAGTTTTATCCTGCAACTTTTATCTTTTTTTTCTACAGTCAATGACAACTGCAGTTAACTAGAAGTCAGCTTTTCTTGCAGGTTGTCTACTTCCTTACGAACTAACCAGCAGCATTACCTGTAGGAGTCTTCCTCCTACTTAGAGACACTGCAGAAACTGCAGTAAAAAACAACCACTGTTGTCTATTTCCCTACAAACTCCTTTGTAGTATTACCTATAGGACTCTTCCGCCTACCTACAGGTATTGCAGGAACTGCAGTCAAATACAACAGCAGATGTCTTCTTCACTACAAACTCCCCGCAGCATTACCTATTTAGACTCCCATTGTTTCATGTTTCCTAATCCACATTGAACATAATTTTCAACCATTTTTCAACTTGAGGGGGAGTGTTAAAAGTTATATTTATAAATAATTTATCCCCGTGAGAGGTTATGAGGAATCAATTATTTTCTTAGATCGAATTTATTTCCTTTCCTATTTTAGGCTTTCTTATTTTATGTATTATTTATCACCAAAACAATTAATATGAATTGATTAACTAGATATATTAAGAGTTATATCTTTCCTTTCTTGTTATTCCTTTTTATTGTATTTCCAATTCTATGATTCATGTAAGGGTTATTTATATCACTCTTTCATCACAAAATATTTCGCATTATTATGAATTTAAACAATTATCATTAAATGGAGTGTTACCAACTCTCTCCTATGGTTGAAGGCTTCAACTTATTTGTATGTTTGAATGACAAACTACAACTTGAATGCCTCCTTCGGCCTACAGTGACACCATGTTAATAAGCTTGGAAAATGTAGAACTTTATTTAATCCTTATTAACATAAAATAATAACTCTTATGCCTACACACGTTATTCTGAGTTTTGTTCTCTTCAACATCAGGTTTTATCCATCCAAGAATTTTATAGTAAATTATGAGGCGAGTAAAATGAATTCCTAGGTTATAGTTTTATAACATCTATTATTTTTCTGACAATCTAGCAAAAGCAAAATGATGAGTTTCTATTGCAAAAAATGCTCTTAGGTCTTCATACCCGACTCTAGCATGTAAAAGCTTAGGTGATGGTAAATTCTTCCATCCCCATATGCTCTCCCTTGAGTTCTTCAAGCCACTGAGCTTTTTAAGTCCCACTCTGTCAACGTCTTAACTAGTTTTCCCATGCTAAGGTTATTGTGATGGCTATGAATAAAAGACTCTTCCTGTTGCTCATGTTAGGATCACAGTGATCATTCTTAAGATTGCCATAGGCCCCTCTATGACAACTATTTGTAGTTCCACTCCCATCACTTCTTCTGAATTAGCCAAATTATTTTAGGAGAACAATAATCTTCAGTACAAATCTTTCAAAACTTTGTGTTTATCTCCGATGTCATTTCCACTTGTGCCTCTTTGGTTATTGCTTCTTCCAGTGTGTCCTGGATTCTAAACTAAAATGCTTCTTCACACATAACAAGTAATCACTAATTGTTCTGCTTCCTAAATGTCTTTACTCTTATTAACATCATTGTTAATGAATCCTCCACACCTGTGCTTGAAAAGGAATATAAATCTCCGTCTAAGGGCTTATATATTTTTTTAATACTTTCCATCAAATTACTATTCATTCATCATCTTACTGATACTCACAATTGTTCTATTACTTTCATGCATCTCACAAAGTGTTTCGAGAATACAGTGCAAAGAAGCGAATGATGTAAGTGCTAAAACTGGTGAAATTTATTTCTCAACACACCCTTGCCTTTATTATTCATCATCAGTTAGTATAAATAGAATTATCATTTAAATTATCCGCCAGCATAACTTAGGAGTTTGTTCTCTCCTTCCTAAGTTAAAATCAATGCTCGTGAGCTAGGTAGTCAAGAATGAGTGTCTTTGGTATCTTCTACATTGAGTTCTAATAGTGTACATTTTGAGTTGGTTCATTCTAAGATTCGGGATACGAGTCCTGTCCTCACCCAGCTTGAATCCAAATACTCAATTACTTTTGTTGATGATCCCTCTAGAGTCAAATGAGTAAATTTACACAAGTGCAGATTCGAAGTCTTATTTATATTTCACATAATCTATCAACATATAGAAATTTAATTGTCTGCTGCTATGACTAAGACACTTTTTATTGATAAAGCCTGGAAATTTATATAATCACAATTTAGTAAATTTTGAGCTAATAACGAATCATTCATCAGATTTCATATCCCTCTGTCTCAATAGAACGAGGTTGTTAAATGCAAAACATGTTATCAACTCAATGCAGTCCAAGCCTTGATGCTACATATGAATGATTCTTATTAATTCTAGGGTGATGCAAAATGACCTCATATGTAATCTAAAATAACACCTTCCATCAGAATTGAAATCGACTAAGCATTCCCCTCCTATAAAGTACCTTAATCTTTGTGTCCTTTTCTCTTCAAAAAGGTAAACTATAGTATATTGATCTATCATATTCAATTTTGTATGCCATTTGAGCAACTTTCCTCTAGTCTTTGATGCGTTATCCTACCCTCTATATCGATTTATATTCCAAGGATATATCAAGAGCACAATAAGATACGTAGTTGAAGATGGATCCTGAAATGGTTTTCTTCCTCAATAGGCATACATTGGAATTGGCAATGCCTACTTTTGGCAATCAACTAGACTCATGCACTGGTTTAATGCCATCAATTTTCATCAAAATAAGTACAAATATCACCTGACAACCAAAAGTTCCTAAATTAATGGGATTGACTACTATGACACATTTTCCCCAATTGCCAATATTAACTCAATCTAAATTCTTTTGTCCATGTCCATGAATTAAAACCTAGTCTTTGTTGCAAATGAATGATAACATTACTTTATGGCAATATCATTGAAGTCATTCATATCGAGCAACCAACAGTACTTTATGACAATATCATTGAAGTCATTCATATTGAGCAACCAACACAATTACGGTTACTTTATGGAATTACCATTGAAATTAACTCGATCTAAATTCTTTTATCCATCTCCATAAATCAAAACCTAGCTTTTGTTGCAAATTGATGATAACATTACTTTATGGCAATATCATTGAAGTCATTCTTATGGAGCAACCAACAAAATATTTAGAGCAGACCAAACAATGAAAACTAAACAAAATCATATATAAGCTTACCAAAGCCTTAAGCTTTATCTGATAATTTTTTTAAAGTTCTAACTATGTTAAACCTTTTGTAGCAAAGCCATAAAGAGAAAAACCATATAAGCAGAAAAACCACTAAATTCAATCAACAAGAAATATTAATTAGGGAAGACCAGAATATGCAAAGTCAACAAAACAATAAATAGTCTTAAGCAAAGGCTTGAGCTCGATTTGATAAGTATTGTGAAGTTCTTACAAAGGTTAACCTTTGTAACTATTCAAAAAATCACTCCATCTTCATTAGAGAAAGTTCATCATGTTCTATCATCTTATGAGTCCATGTAGATGAAATCCTGCTGGGCTAGATAAAAGCATTTTTAACTAAACGTTCACGTTGTACCAAATACATTTTGAGAATAGAATTGAAGTAAAACAGATAGAGTTTTCCTATCTTGAAGAAAAAATGCCATCAACATACTTGAGAAAACTAGACTACTAGCTAGCACATTTTCTACCACTCTTTAGGCACTTAGAAGGTTGCAAATTATAAAATAATTTTGTAAGATGTCTCTAAATAATGGAGGTTGCCTGTTAAATTGTTACTTCACCCACACATCTCCTTTATCGCAGGTGGTCGCAAATCAAGACATGCAAACTCCCAAGGAAAAAAAAATGGAAGATGTTCTGCATTTTTTTAAATCTATCAAAACGGCAGGAAAAGAACTAACACTAACAATGGACATCTTACTAAGTTTTTTCTTATGCTAGGATGGATCTGTTGATGATAGAGAATACATATAAGAGTAATATATTTTTGGGGAAGCCATCTTGGTCAAACAGAAAAATAAGAAAGAAACAATGGCATACAGATCAATTGTTGAGACAAAATATAGAGCCATGACACACTCTACTTATCAAATGACATGGGTCAAGATCCTCCTAGGGAATTTGCTTTTCGAATTACATAACTCATAATCTTAAACTATGACAATCTGGTTGTCTATACTATCTAGAAATCCTGTGTTTCATCAACTAGCTGAGAAATTAGAGGTTGATTGTCACTCATTCGAGATCTGGTATTATAAACAAAGATTACTAATTCTCATGTTTCTATCTCATAACAAATACAATATTTTTCCTTGTTAAATTTCAAGCTATGTCACAAGCTAATGTTATTAATACATATGATCTACAAGGAGAACGTTAGTAAATAAATCATTTTAGAATTATTCTCTAAATATGACCAATAATATAGATATATTTCACATTGTAATGTCCGATTATATTAATGCCTATTTTAATGACACTAGTTAATAATACAATATTACATATAGAAGAATCCTCTATTAAGTAATAATTAAGTAAACTTTTCTCTAACATTGGACATGCACGAAGAAAGAGCACTGATTAAACTGCAAGTCATATAGCTAACATGCACGGCATTAAGTGCATGTTAGGCAGGTGCAAACCAGAACCAACTTCCATAGAAAATTTTATAAAAGATTCTCGTAATAAAATTTTTAATGAAGATATAAAAGGTAGAGCATGGAAAAAAAAGGATGTGCATTGTTATGAAATGTTTAATAAAGGAACTACGTGATAATGATGTTAATAAATAAACTATTTTAAAAACTTAAATAGATTGAATTACAAGTCACATCAAATACATACTTGGCCAAGGCCATGAAGTTTATAAAGCCAGTATGGGATAGGCTTTCCATCCCAGCCCATAGGTAGTTTCAGAGGGTTGTAAATTTGCCGTTCATCGTCATCGCTTTCACTATCAACCTGCACCTCCTCCTGCCCAATGCAAAAAGAATGTCTAAGTTACTGGAAAAGATTTCCTTTTAAATCATAAAATAATTGGCCATGTTAGAGGCAAGAAAGTAAAGATGAAAAGTGAATCTCAATTTTGCCTAGAGAAATGCTGGAATCTCTCTCTCTCTCTCTCTCTCTCTCTCTCTCTCTCTCTCTCTCTCTCTCTCTCTCTCTATATATATATATATATATATATATATATATATATACACATACATACATACATACATAAAGTTGTTGAAGATGAGAGAACCGACCGAGCAAGGCACATGCTCATGTGCGCTAGCTTTTACTAATCACTGCAAAAGTTCAAGATAACTCTAACATATATCAAGAAACATTTTAAGTTCAGCAACAAGATCCAAAGATGTCTAATCCTTAGAAATATTCCATGCAAAATGAAAGCATGAATTTTGCAGCTGTTGACAACCATTGAATTATTTGGTGGACTCCCAGTCAGAGCAAGCAGAAAAGAGAAGAAGAAGCTGTTGAAGAGGAGAAAGCCGATTGAGCAAGGCGCACCCTCATGCGCGCAGACGAAAATTGAATTAAAGATGTTGAGTCAGATTCAAATTATTTCACCAATCTTAGCTGATGCGTCCCATATTTTCTCAATCTTAACAAAATCTACTACTGAGAAAGCAACTCAAACTTCGCAAATTTAGAACGATCAAGGACGATTTAGGTTATGAAATGCTAAATTTAAATAATGTTAAAAAAAAGAACTTCAATAAGTCCAGAAGTTATGAAAAGCTTACATATTGTCTGAATGTATCTTACCTTTTGCATAAAATTTAAAATCATTATATCAATTATCCACTTATACAAATAACATAAAAGAGGGTCAAAAACATTTGTTACTAATAAAAATTTGATCACGGGCCATAAAATTAATTATCAAAAAACACATTTATACAAAATATTATATTTCATATTATTTATTTCCAATGCCTCTCCCTTTCATGAATAATAATTAATAACTTATAAAAATAATAAGTGCAAATACCATATTATATTGGATAAGTTGCTCTATTATGAACGTAAACGTAACACTAATTTAATATTTCAAATTAAAATAATATACGATATAAGAAAGAAACAATTATGCTAAAACAGTAAATTACAATATATATTATTATAAACTAACAAAATACTTTCTATTACAATTATAATTATACAGCAAACTCTCAATAAAACATCTGACTATCCAAAGTATTATTTGGGGAAATTTGAAATTGCTTTTATATTTTGGTTTTATTTTTTATATAAATCGTATATAAAAATCATCATAAACTTTTATATCTTTTTGGCAAATACTGAATAAAGAATCTACAAATTACAAAGTTATTTAAACTTGATTACTTGGTTTATCTTGCAAAAAAAAAAATTCTCTGTGCATATTACTTCAGTGTTGCAATAAAATTTATACAAAACTTTCATTTAGTTATTCTTAACTTAATTTAATAAATTTATGTTAATAAATTCGTTCTTGTGTACATCAAATAAGTGTCAACATGAATCTTGAGAAAATCTAATAGGGAAAAAGATACAAAGGAGAGTGTTCAATGGGACCAACGAGAGAAATATCAAAGGCCCACGGACGGAAAGCCAAGGGCGCGTTGAAGAAAGACTAAAGGTCCTTCAACGGAAGACGAAGAGTCTAGCATCAGAAGACTGAGCGTTCACAAGCGGAATATGAAAAGACTTGCCTAACCAGGTGCAACTCCAAGAACTGGTAACCAAGTCCAACCGAGTGAATGCCAACCTAGCGAGGGCCATCCAAATCAAAGCACGTTGAGCCGACTAGGGGAACCAATCAACCTCTCGTCATGACCTTATTCAAGGGAAGGACATAGTGTCGTCAGCTATCTCAAAAGATGCCTCTGAGACCCTCATATGAAGCAGAGAACCAGCAACAATGCACTTAACAGAGCATCCCAAAGGATCATTCTTGTCCACAAGTGAGTTATCTATCGAATAATGGTAATTTATCCTTTGTCTGATGGCATAGTCATACTATGCCAATAAATGATTCCCATCCTAGGATCAATTATTGACAAGCCATAAAAGCAGATCCGTGCAACCAAGCTGAGCCGATCGAGCCAAGTTCGGCCGAATCAGAGACCCACAGAAGTCGACATCCAACCTCGATTCAACACAATCGAAAGATCAGGTCTTATCGAATCAAGGCCGAATAAGTTCAGTCGAGCGAGTCAAAGGATGGTCGAACCAAAGACTCACGTATATGAAATACTTGTAATACCATATACAACACTACTAAAGTAGAGACGTAAATATAACTTCACATATTTTACCCCATTTCTCAATAAATACGGGATCGTCCTATGAATAAAAGGTTACACACTTCTCTCACATTAATATTCATTACTGTGTATTTCCCTCTATATCACTCTCTTGTCTTGCGCTTTATTTCTTGTGGTTCATGGACAAATTTTTATTTAACATTTTAAAAGGTACAGTGAGCGAAGATCATGCAAGCAAAAAGAAGAGGTGCAGCACAGAAAGAAAAAAACCAGAATAGAGACACCACTAATATGGAGTGCACTAGAAAGTCTGTGCAGCAGCAAATTCAAGGGCTAAAGGACCAAATGATGAAGACCCTCAAATAAATAGTAAGTCAGGAAAAGAGCAGAATCCCCAGGAGCAGAACCTTCAAGAAGAAGAGCCAGCACCCAACTATAGAAAGACGATCCAGGGACCAAAAAGAGTTGGAGATTCCCAATACCAGGACATTGTTGGGTCGGCTTACATGGACATTCAACAGCTAAGGCGAACCGAAGCAGCTCGCTTGCCAGAGACTAATTCTCTCGGTAGATTTTTGAAGCTAAGCCCCCGAAGAGATTCAAGCTACCATTGTCGAAATCTTACAATGATCAGACTAGTCTGGCCGACAACATGCATCCTTCGAGACAACTGTTTGCCTCTTGAAGATTACAAACTCACAGAAGTGTCATTTGTTTCTCACCACGCTAAGGGAGTCAGCCCTCAGGTGGTTCAATGAACTGCCGACTGGAGTAATTACCTCCTATAAATATTTCAAAAGGATGTTTGTGGCACAGTTTGCCAACGCCCAAAAGTCGCAGAAGAGTTTATAATCCTTGTTGTAGATCAGGCAGGGGCAAAGAGAGAGTCTCCGCTCGGTTGTCACTCGATTACAGAAGGAGGTATTGGAAAGCAAGACCTGAAACCTACAATAGCACATTCCGCCATAGCTCAAGGGCTGAAGGAGGGACATTTCCGCTACGCTTTAGGCCTTCAGCGACCGAAGACAGCTGAATAGTTGGAGCTGACCTACAATCATATCTCGGTCGAGGAATATAATTTCACCCCTGTTTCCATAACGCGGAGTGAGCCACCCTTCATCTGCATAAGAGGTCCCCAGTGAAGAAAGATGGAGACCAAGGGAAGACTCGCGTCCATTCATTCGATCAGGATACGAAGACAACCGGCCTCCCCGAACAACAACCGAGGGGTAAGGCTCGATATCCTGACTAGCGCACCGCTCATTACAATGATAGACCGCTAAATGATCACGAGCCTCCGAAGGCGACTCCACTGAGAGTCTCAATGGCCAAGCTAGTGGAGGTCATCCATAACAAGGATTATTTTAAAAAGGTACAACCAATGAGAGCTAAAACTATTTCTCGGGACACCAAAAATTACTGTACAAACCACAGAGATCATGACCACGATATGGAGGAATGTAGACACCTCTAGAGCCAGGTCGAGGAGCTGATCAGGGTTAGAAATCTCAAGGAGCTTGTGGCAGAAAGAGTGGCGACCCATGCAAGGGAAGGCTCTAGTTGAAGAAATTACAGATGAACTGGCCCGGGCAAAAGTCATTCATATTGTGGGGATAATACCACCCATCTTCAGAGGAGTTGGAGATACGTCCTGACGAGCCAGACAGGAAAGGCTCCAATCAGGACAATTATATGCTACTTCATTCGCTCTAAAGCGCAACACTCATCCGCCCATGATACTCACCGATACAGATCTTCCCCCAAGGGGGTTACCTTTCATAAGTAACTACTAAATCAGTAACATCTTCAGCTCCGTGAATATTCGATTTTCAAGTCATTGCTCGACAAGATGGGACTCAAGGACGAACGGTTGAATGCAATGGTCGGACCACTTTACGGCTTCTCGCGCGAGATAAAGGAAGCCTTAGGAATAATTACAGTGGCATCCACCTAAGGTAAAGGTGAGAACCAGTCACCAACGTAGAAGATTTTTCTTGTGATTGACTCACCACCAACGTACTAACACCATCTTCAGTTGGCCTCTACTCAACGACTTCAAGGATGTGGTCTCAAGATATCACATAGTAATAAAATTTATGGGCTATAAAGAAAATATCACCTTTAAGAGGAATTTGGAGCAGTTTCGAACCTGCTACCTTCAGGCGGTCATAAATGCGAAATAGAAACCACTCAATCTCCACAACCAATGTAAAGGGAGTCTCAGGACAAGCAAGACTAATCTTGAAATTCCTGTGATCGGCGGAGTGCCAAATAAAATTTTTAATTTGTGAAAAATTTAATGCGAAGTCAAAGGACTTACTGTTCAAACCATCCTGAAGCAGCAAGACGTCTTTGCATGATCAGTCGTCAAGATGTCAGGGATATCAGACAATTTCATTTGTTACCGACTAAACATAATGTTGCCACCAAACCGATAAAGCTGAAAATAAGGTCTTCGGATATGACATTGGTCAAACCAATTCGATAAAAGGTACAGAAACTCCAAGGATTTGAATACATCGTAAGGTGCAGTAACCAAACTGAGTCTCAAACGTGGTAATAGTGCAAGAGGCTAACGACAAGTAAAGCATGTGCATGGACTTCACAAATCTAAACAATCTGGCGAAAGAGCTACCCAATGTCGAGGATCGATGCGTTGGTGGACTCATCTGTTGGTAACTCAGTAATGAGCTTCTCGGACGCTTATTCAAACTATCACTAAATCAAGATGTACCCAGTCAATGAGAGAAGACAACCATTATAACGGGAGGGTGTGTTTTGTTATAATGTAATAAACTTTGGGCTTAGAACGTTGGGGCGACCTACCAGCATCATATTGATATCAATTTTTCAAAACAAAACAAAAAAATAACATTGAAGTGTATGTGAATGACGTGTTGGTTAAGAGTAAACCGTTCGAACAACACATTACCGACTTGAAAGAAACATTTGAAACTCCGAGAAAATTCAACATGTCCAAAAAACACTTGGGGAACTCAAGGAGTTCCCACAAAATGATAGAGGGGCAGATACTTGGGGAATAGGCCCGAGCAACAAAATCGATAACGGCATAAGATGCATGATCGATAGGAACCATCAAAGCTAACAGCCATAGCATAATGTATGTTCTGCAGAATGCACCAAAAATCCGACCTACAACTCAAATCAAAAAAAGCCTAACTCTAAACTAGGATCGGATCAGGTTCTTGAGGTGGTTCTCTGCCATTAACAATAACACCTGAGGCGGGTACCGAGCAAAATCACCCCAGAAGCTAGTATTGACAGTTATCCCTACGAAGGCAGTGACAAGATTCGTCTAATATACCTAGCGCAAGGAGGTATTTTATCCAAAATGCAATCTAACCAAACACACTTCAAAAACTGACAATGACACATAATGTCTGAACTGTAAAAAATAACACTCAAAATGGTTGACAACAATGTAGGACATCTGATCAACATTTAAAATAGCGTCCATGCATCAATAAAACCCAATGTCTCATAATTTGACACAGATTAAGCTCTAGAGTTATTTCCCAACTAATTAACGACAAGTTCTACGCTGAGTAACATGCAAATGACCCAAACAGCGAGTCACAAAGTTTACCCTCGCGAAGGAAGCGACAAAGATCCACTTAATATGCATAGCAAAAGGTGTGGCACATCCATGGCGACGAACTGACCGAGCAAATAGAATACGGGAAGTTTTAAGACTTGAACCGAGTGGTGGACACACTAGAGCAGACTAAAAACCTATCTTAAGAAAACTAAATGATTGAACAACAAACATTCACCACAAACGGTTATCACAATAAAAAAAATTTTAAAAATAACTCAATAAGGTAAAAAATTCTGATCTAATGGTATCAGCCGACCAAAGAAAACTTATATTTTATTTCTTGGCAAAATATTACAAAACGTTTTCTTTACAAAAACCTTTGTTTATGATATACATTTTAATAAAACAAACAAAAAGACTTTCCTGAGAGTTGATGGACCAGAGCCTAGTCAAGTGTTGGAGAAGCCTTCGTCATTCACAACACTTTCCTCTTCCTCTTCAGCCTACTCCTCACTGGTGCCTTCCTCTTAGGCAGACTCACCACTATCATCCTCTTCCACTACTAGTGACAATGGCAACAGCGGAGCAGCAAGCAACTTCATGAATTCATTCACATCGGACCACTTTAGGATAATAATTTTGCCTAAACAAACAGGTTAATCGTCAGCTTTCTTCCAAACAGAAGATCCATCGCTTAACCGACCATGAACTCCTCTGTCTTCATGGTTGCCATTTCTTCCTTCAAAGCTCTGTTCTCCTCCTGATTAGAGGACAGACACTCTGACAGACGAAGAAGTTCAGTCTCGACTCTTTCTAGCTTTTCCTCAAAAATGGCTGCCCACACCTCAACCCTCGCAAATATTTCCTCAAAAGCCTCAACCTTCTCCTCAGTTTTCACCGGTTCAACATCACCGCTTCTGCATCAAAACAAAAATAAAAAACAAGAGAAATAACTTTTACTAAACCATGAAAATTTAGCCTCCCGTACCCAAGAAACGATCCATCTCAGTTTATTGAATCGATAAAATGCTCTCACCATGCGACAACAGAGTAGTTGTAATCCTCAATCCCTCAGCCCTCTAGGTACAAGGGCTTCAGCGCCTTCCTACACGGAGGGATCATATGGTGGGATACAGGTCACCCAGAGGAGGTTGGTCAACATGCCTACACTAAGTCGCAATGCCTATTCCTGTCCTCCACCCAGCTCTTCTCTTTTCTAAGCCCATGAAAAAAGTTGGATGATGCCACCTCATCCACCGGTTCAACTGCCTTCCGCTTTCTCAAAGCTAGCTTCTTCATCCGGACCTCACCCTCTGGCTTCTTGCCAGCTTCGAGCGCTTTCATCCCTTTGGGAGCTTTCATACCTTCAGACACCTTCTTCCCCGCAGATATCTTATCTCCCTCTGGCCTCTTCTCTGCCTTATGAATGGGCTGAAGCTCCGACAACCTGAAAGGCCTCATCATCTCAGTAATGGGAACAGGTCCGAAGAATTTTGAGCACACGCCATGAAGGAATTGCAGGACCGTTCGACTAAAGCGCACAAACACAAAAGTAAGAATGATAGCAAATGTGTCAATCATGTTCTATTTATAAGAGCTATGGGCACAGAAATCCAATGAGTGCAATTATTAATAGTGCTAATTACAAAATAAATGAATGAACTTTTGCATGTAATTTTATTATTCTTATCACATGTCACCCACAAGAAGTAAATCAAAGAGTTAAAATATGTACATCAGACAAGTGTATGCATGAATCTCAAAAAAAATCTAACGAACAAAAAGTACAAAGGAAAGAAGTTCAATGAGACCCACGAGCGAAAGATCAAAGGCCCATGGAAGGCAAGTCAATGGTCCCTAGGCGGAAGACAAAAAGGTCCGGCATCAGAAGACTAAATGTTTATTAGCGAAATACCAAAAGACTTGTCAAACCAACTGCAACTCTCAGAACTGCTACCCAAGACAGACCGAGCGAAAGACAACCGAGCAAGGGTCGTCCAAACTAAAGCACATTGAGCCGAATAGAGGCATCAATCCTACTCTAGTCATGACATTATTCAAAGGACATAACATCATCAGCTATTTCATTAAACACCCCTGAGACCCATCAAACAGAACCGAGAACTGGTCACAACGCACTCAACAGAGCATTCCAAAGGATCACTCTTGCCAAGGGGTGAGCTATCTATCAGAATAAGATGATTCACCCTTTGCCCGATGACTTAGCCTTACTCTGCCAAGAGAATATTCTCATCCTCAGATCAATGACTGATAGCCATAATAGCAGAGCTGATCGAGCCAAACCCGCAGACCCTCAGAAAGTTGATAGGAAACCTCGATTTAATACAATCAAACGAACAGGTTTTATCAAACCAAGACCTACAAAGTTCAGTCAATCGAAGTAGAGGATGGTCGAACAGAAGACACACGTATATGAAATACCTGTAATACCCCGTATAGCTCCCACTAAAGTAGATGTATAAATGTAATTTTATATGTTTTACTCCCTTTCTCAATAATTAGAGAATCATTCTACGACTAAAATGTTGCACACTTCTCTCAAATTATTGTTCATTACTGTATATTTCTCCATCTCTCTCTCTCCCCCATATCTTATGCTCTATTTCAGCGGATGGGACAATAGTGAGGTGGCACAATGAATGATCTAGGGCAACCGGATCAGCAAAGATAGTGCAAGAGAAGTGATGGAATGGCAAGCAAGGTGCAAAGATGCAATTCAGGTAGCTATAAAAGCCGTAGACAACAACGCAGGGGGCTTACAAGGCTACAACAGCGACGTAAAAGGCTGAAAGAAGGTAAAGGGAAGGTTGCGGGTGGCTGGGATAGAAGCAGAGGAGCAGGAGGAATGATTCTGGGAGGCTAACAGTGAGCATGCGGAACTTGGGAGAGAAGGAACAACAGGAAAACAACCGGGAGGTGGTTGCAGCGAGCAAGAATGTGCGGAAGCAAAGGAGGGATGCAAAGGAGGGATGCAAAGGAGTTGGAAAATGATAAACACCACATCGGGAGCTAGATATAATCGAAGCACTGCTCAACCCTCGAAGGAGAGTCACCACCTCAGAACGAAATACAATCAGAGCAACACTCGCCCTTGGATACAGCCATAGAAAGGAAATCCTAGATGTCGACAGCCATCCTGACAAAAAATTAAATAAAAAAACTGAAAGCATAAACATATGAATCAAATATGTAAGCCCTAAGTAATTAGGATTGGGCCCATTGTTGAAAGGAGGCGCCAAATCCACATAAAAATGGTCGGTAAACCCTTAATTTGTTGTTCTAACCAATCCCAGGTCGCTAGGAGCTTTTCCACATCCGGTCCAATTCGCGGCATTGTAGCAGATGTCGCAAAAGCGCCTCTACGGGAAGCTTGAGTATTAGTCTCCCAGGGATAGGGAAGCTTTGATCTGTCAAAGCTTTTATTTCCACATAGTAGTCAGCTCATCCCCTTTGAAGGTAGTGGAAATATTGCAAGCTCCTGGGAATTCAATCTTGTAGGTGTTATCATTCCAAAGCACATCCTCATAAAACAAGTATTCATCCACTTTTAGCACAACTTAAGATGTAGTTGCATAATGATGTCGATTTTCATGAGCCAAATTCCGAGCAAAGAAATCTATAATCTGCTTTTCCCACTCCGAGTACTTGGCAGGATGTATCTGATAAACAAGTATGCCAAGATAAATCAACTCTAAAAAGACATCTATGGTAGGCTAGATCACACTGACACATAACAACTCAGAAGAGGCCCTTCATCTCGGAAAGACCAAGGTCTAACTGTAGAATTTTCTCTCACACAAAACGAGGCGATTTCCAACACTAAGGTTCATCCATCTTGTCTGATCATGTGTCGGTGGACACACTGCTAAACTGCCAATTAGCTCCATATAGTCTTCCATAAGTGGCACAAAAGAGCTTCATCTTTGACATGGTGGACCTCCAACTGCAAGATCAACTCAAAAGATAGGCAATATATATGAAAATTTTGAAATCCTTTTACCTGAGGTTGCCCTTTGTTTGGTAACTGTTTCTCAAACTCATGACTATTTTGGGCCTCCAATATCTATTATGTTGATGCTCCTCTTAATGCCTGCATAATGGTAGTTCGAGACACCACAATCTTACTCTGGATGGACGCCCATTAGCTTTAAGTCACTATCTTCTGAAACAAGTGTTGTTAAATCAGTTAGAGTCTATCTCTTAGGTTAAAGTGGAATCAATGACGTCTTATCCTCGTTGGTTGGCAGCTGGTACTCTAATGTGACATCACTTTTTTCAGTGTTTACTGTGTCATTGTCCACTTTTTGACTAACGCCCTGCTCAGTGAAATAGAGCATTTCCTTGGTTATGCAATCTAGTGCACATATTAGTTCTCTCCACATGCTCTCTACTCTAAATAAGTTTCTCCTTGGAGGGGGTCGACTTTGATATTCCCTTGAGTGTATTCTCATTGTAAGATCCTAAAGTTGAACCATGTCTGTAACATGTAATGGTCTTCTAATGATATCATCTCTCCACTTTTGAAACTAGGGTCTGAACATCTGGTGTGTAGTGAGTTGATAAGCACTTGAATTGCATCTCATATTTCATCTTAAAGCAGGTAGTAATTTTACTCTTCCATTCTTTCTGTCAAATAATCTTTAAGTTCAACCTCCACTGAGAGGCACTTTTACTTTACTTATTGGCCACTAGTTTCACCATTTTGTTCGATGTTACATCCTAGCACTCAAAGACACATTTCAAGGTCCAGAGCCACTCGATGACCTTGCCAGGATCCATGTGGCCATCGAATTATGACAAATCCACCTTTACTTCCAAATTATGATTTCTCAGATATTTTAAGTCGAAATCTTCGAGATAGAAGTTCTTCATCCCTGAAATCCGTATGACAGAAGAAATTCACTTTATTGTTGTGATCTAGCAAGTAACCCTTGTATCTATGGGTCACGCGTCTAGATGTCATTATCTCAATTTCATTGAGTCGTTATAGCACTCGGCGAATTTGTCACTATATCTCTTCCATGTTAAACTCCTGATTGGTATCTAGCTATTGTCTCCTCGGTGGCATGATTAGGATTCGGGTGTGGTTAGTTGAAAGGAGGTGTGAAAGGGTGATGTAGTGGGGAAAGAAAAATATTTGAGTATTGTAGTAGAAGGGGTCGAGGATGATTATGGGCGGCTAGCAGTGAGCAAGCGGCAGTTGGGAGAGTAGGCACTGCGGCAAGACAACTGAGAGGTGGCTGTCAAGGCGACTGCATGTGTGGTAGCGAAGCGGGAGGGATACAGAGGAGTTGAGAAATGATAAACACCACCTCAAGAGTTAGATACAACCGTTGCACCACTCCACCCTTGTAGGAGAGTCACACCACGGAACGAGATATAACCGAAAGCACCACTTACCCTACGAGAGCCCTTGAAGAAAAAGTCTGGACACGGACATCCATCCTGATAGAAAATTGAATCAAAAATTAAAAACCTAAACACAGGAATCAAACATATAAACCTTAAGAAATTAGGATTGTGCTCACTGGTGAAAGGAGGTGCCCAATCCAAATAAAGGTGGTCTTCCAGCCCTCAATTCATTGTTCTGACCAATCCCAGGTCGTTAAGAGTTTTTACGCACCCGGTTCAATTCACGGTACTGTAGCAAGGGTGATAAAAAACAGACCTACAGGAAGTTCACCCATAGTATTCAGGTTTTCTAAATTTCTACATGAAATTCCACTTTTTTATCTCGAGAGCTGAAGCACTTCACTTTAAACAGAATAAAAGAATTCGGGGCTATAACATTGAACATCAGAGCAACTAAAAGAAATTAGAAGCATAAGCGTCAGAAGCAAAGCAATTCCTTTTCCCTTCATTATACATAAAAATACAAAAACGTGACGGGTATTAATCACATAGTAAGGACAGAAGCACGATAGGAAGGCCAATCAGAAATTCTGTTTGTAGACCATAATTTACATTTACAGGAAAAGTATTTCAAAAATTAACTGGTTCAGAACCAAGTCTGAAAATTTTTTCATAAAATTCATCTTCATCATAGCCATCGCCATCATTAGACTTTTCTATACATGTTTGAATCAGCTCTTATGATTCCATGTTCTCAGTCAATCCTGACAACTTAAGATGTTAAATCTAATTTTCATACTTATTTTTATGCAAGCTCTACAAATGTTAACTTTGGTTTTCCAGTTCACTCCATATTAATTTTATATAACCATTATTCCACATATCAAAAGCAACTAAGTATAATTTGTACTACCTTATCTTCAACATGTGTTATTTATCGCTCATTTAATCACTTCCCAAACAATTCATTCTAATTTTTACGGACAACCAGCTACTCATTCTCACTTCACTCACAGTGAAGTTGATTATTAATAAAATTCTACCACTAAACATTAAAATTCATAGTAAAAAGTGATTTACTGTAGTTTTACTAAATTTAAGATTAAAGCTCAAAACTACTCCATTATCACGGAGTACTCTTGAGTAAGCTTATCATGTTACTGCCCAACCTTAACTGTAAAAATTTATAGACATTATTCTCCAAACTAAATGCAAGATACTGCAACTCATAAAATTCACTTGATCATCGAAGTAATAGTTACTCTGTAACTATTAATTTTACAACCACTAAAATTATGTCATTAACCCTATTTTCGTTTAATTATTTCTTAAGCCCTTTAGTATCTAAAAAATTCTCAACTACCATAAGTTTCGATTTGTTTTGACGAATGACAAACCAATCCAACTTATATCATATAAAAAAAATGTGCACTGAGAAACCTCATTTTGAATATACTAGTATCGCGATAATGAATAAATAAATAAAGATATAGGCTTAAGTTGATATCCGTGTAATTAATGTGATTGAAAACTGTTTGGTGAATTACAAGTGCTAGATATTAGATAATGCTCAGTCATATATATCTTCAATAGCTTCAACGTAACTTTAAGACGTGAATTTTTATGCCTAGTGCACATCAAATAACTTCTTGTGATATTAATCATGTCTTCTCAAGGATAATAAAATCAAATAAAGATTTATTCTTTGCTCTTCATAATATTCTATTAAATTCCTTAGCTCAAATAACCGCCTTCATAGTGATTCTCATCCATGCTTGGGATTGGTAAAGCAAGTTTTCTTCTTTTGATGACCATGATGTTGCTAAAATATTTAACATAGCAGCTGCCCGAAGAAACAAAATTATAAAACTTAACAAACTAGGAAACAAACTTTGAACAAGCAATTTCCGGAAAAATAAATTAACTTTCTGCTAATATCATAGTCCAACTTGATAGTGACCCAAACTAAAATCACCCAACATTTTATTCATCAGCTATAGAGTATACATTGAGGGAGAAAATGTAACAAGAATCACATAAGAACTTCATTCTACTATCATATCCAACAACATGATTGTAAACTCAGCATGCATCAACTATTAACGAGAGTAGAATAAATAACAAGATTTTATAGCGCCAAATATCGTCAAAAAAAGAAAAAATTCATGACCAGAAATAAATTAGTTAAAGTATCCATAATTACGACAAATTTCATTTACCTCCTCGCGCTCTGCTTCCATTTCTTCATAGGTCAAGGCCTGCTTCTTCTCAACATTTTCTTTGGTTTGTATAATCCGCTGCACAAAGAGCGACCAGGTAAGCAAATAGTCCCAAATATCAATTTTTGCGTGGCATGCAATGAACCATTAAAAAATCATGACATAAATCCTTTTGATCGTTGTGTAAAATGCTAGGGCGTTCCTTAGAAGCGACGTACTATATGGCTTAAAAACAGTGAAAAGTGAGCAAGGGCCGCTACACCGATGCTCGGATGTAGTGTCAAATAAATAAAGGTTCCCACAATACAGACGAATGTCGGTAAAGAAATTAGTCTATGAACTAATATTAGGATAGGATCATAGCATATAGGTACTCTCACAGGTAAATTAATGGAATTAGTTAATATTATGATTCATAGAAAGATAAATATCTTATGCATTCAAGATACTAAATGGGTTAGAGAAAAATGTTAAGAATATTGATAGCTAAGGCTTTAAACTTTGGTATTTAGGTAAGAGTTGCAATAGAAATGGTGTGTGTAATTATAGAAAAGAGTTCAAAAAATAATGTAGTAAAAATTAATAGAATTGGAGATAGTATTATAACCCATCACGTTGTTGTTGATACTAATATTTTTAATATTGAAAGTGTTTATTTTTAATATTACAAGTGTTTATACACCTCAAATAGGTTTAGATATAGACTCTAAAGAAAAATTCTGGAATGACCTAGAAGAACTAATATAAATGATACCTCTTAAAGAAAGAATTTTTATTGAAGGAGAGTCAAATGGGCATGTAGGTAGAGTGATAGAAGCTTTTAGAAATATTCATAAAGGCTACGGTTTTGGAGTGATTAGTGAAGAAGATAGAGTCATATTAAATTTTGCTTTAGCGTATTATTTTGTTTTTGCTAATATTTTATTCAAGAAAAGAGATGAGCTTGTAAGGATTGTATGAGAATTTAATGACTCATCATCGATTATTAGTTATGGATTTTAAGATGAAGAATTGTAAAATAAAGAATATTATGAATCATTTTCACATATTTAGATGGAGGCACCTAAAAGACATAAAATTATGTTTATGAGTAAATTTCAGGATTTAAAGATTTGGAATGTTCATGAATGAGCAAATTATATATGAGATAAAGTAACACACTATTAAATAAATGGCAAAAGATGTACATAGAGAATCAAAAGAAAAAGTTTCTATAAATAAAAATAGTTTATAGTTAAATAATAATCTGCAAGAAATTATAAAATAAAAGGAATTGTGTTATAAAAAAATTGGTTTAAACGTAAAAGTCAGAGAACTAGAAATAATATAAAATAACTCATAGGAAATCTACGAAAATAATCTGTGATGCTAAGAACTTTGTTTTTAGTAATCTTCAAAATAAATTAGATACTAAAGATGAAGAAAAATATATGCATAAACTAGCCAAACAAAGAGAAAAACAAAGTAAAGATTTAACTCAAGTAAAACGTTAAAAATGAAAATCAAGAAATTATTTTCTTAGAAAAAGATACTCAATATTGTTGGGTGAGTAATTTTGATGAACTTTTCAATGAAATTTTTAAATTATGATCGACCTTAGTGATTTTCATATCGTTAATAATAATAAAATATTCCATATTTACAGTCGCATTAGTAAAAAATAAGTTGAGAAAGATTTAAAGAAAATCAATGGTGGAAAGTCTGTAGGACCTGATGAGATTCCAATTAAAATGTGAAAATATTGAGGAGATCTGGGAGTTTCTTGACTTACTAAACTCCTTAATATCATTTGAAAAACTAAGATATATGACGAGTGGAGAAAGAGTATTGTGGTCCCCATTTTTAAGAATTAGAAGAGATGCGCAAGAGTGTGCAAAATTATAGAGGAATTAAGTTGATGTATCGTACTTTCAAATTATGGCAGAGGGTAATTGAACATAGGTTAAAACGTATTACAAAGATTTCTCATAATCAGTTTAGATTTATGTCTGGCAGTTCTACTATGGAATCTATACATTTAGATTTAATTGAGAAGTACAGAGAGAAAAAAGAGGATCAACAAATGATTTGTATTGATTTAGGAAAAGCTTAAGGTAGGGTTCCAAGAGATATCCTTTGGAGAATTTTAGAGAAGGGTGTTCATATGGCTTATATTCAACTCATTAAAAATATGTATACTAGAGCTATTACTTTTGTTCGAACAGGAGGATTGACCAAATATTTGCATATTTCAATTGGATTAGCCCATATCTTTTTGCTTTCGCTATGGATGGTGCTACTAGACATTTACAGGAGGATGAACCATGGTGTAAGTTTTTCGCTGACGATATCATTCTTGTGGATAAGACTAGAGAAAAGAGCTCGGGAAAAACTTGAATTATGTACGTTTGCTTGGAGTTCAAAGGCCTTAGTTTGAGTAGAACTAAAACTGAATACATGGAATGCAATTTTAGTAGTACTATCTCTAGTGAAGTACTTGTAACTATGGGTGATCAAATTATTAAAAGGTGTGAGCACTTTAGAACTCTCGAGTCTATTGTCCAAAGTCATGGTGATATAGATGGTGATGTTATTAGTAGAATTCACTTTGCTTGGTTGAAGTGGAGGAATGCTTTAGGCCTATTGTGTGATAGAAAAGTACCGCTTAGACTGAAAGGAAAATTTCTAGTGAGACCTGCAATGCTCTCTGCGTGGAATATTGGTCTTTAAAAGAGAAGTATACAATTAAGTTAAGTGTTGTCGAGTTGAGAATGCTTAGGTGGATGAGTGGCTTTACACTTAGAGACAAAATGAAAAATGAATATATTCGTGATAGGGTTGGTGTAGCTCTAGTAGCGAACTAAACTACAGAGAGTTATATTAGATGGTTTGGTCACATTAAACGTCGTCAATCTGATGATTCGGTTAGGAGAGCAGATGTTTTAGATTAGACTTATGTTTATAAAGGCAAAGGTAGACCTAGAAAGACTTGGGCATATTCTATAAAAAATGATCAAAATTTATTAGAATTAAATGAAAATATGTCACTCAATATGATGAAATGGAGAAAAAGAAATCATGTAGCCGACCCTACTTAGTGGGATAAAGGCTTGTTGTTGTTGTTGTTGTTGTTGTTTGTATGTAATGAACCATACAAATTTAAAAAGCAAAAAATAGTTGTGGATATAGATTTGCATGTTGTATACAAATAAAAAAACTGAGAAATATATAAAAATAACAATGCATGGGGGTGCTTACTATAAATGCGTATGAGATGTCATGAGGTTGTTTGGTGCTTAAGAAGAACATATGATATTATATAACATAGTTGCAAACAGATAGAGAGGTGGGTGTGTGCGCACCATTGAAATTTTATAGGGATCAAAGTTCATCAATTTCCATGATGCTAACCATTCATTAAGCATGTAAAAACCACAAACATTATCAAATGAAATCTTCGTTAAAAGTTAAATTATACTTGTATATTTTGACAAATCAAAACAGTCCAATAATGCAAGGAACCATAAATAATTCAGGTTATTATTCCAAATCATTTGAAAGTTTGAACACTATGAAAATGTCATTATCTTCTCATGCAACCAGAGCCATCAAATGATAAAAATTTAAACATATTAATTGATTGTCAAACAATCTGAAAATTCGTGAAAGCACACAGCCACTATATTTTTAATGATGTAAAGGCAAATAAATGGAATTCAACAAGGATAAAGACATAAGATTAAAATCTAATTGCGTGGAAAAAATGTAATCTCCTCTTATATAGATAATAACTATTTTCCTTTCAGTTTTGTCTTTCATCTATCCTTTTTATATAATCTTCAAACTCATGATCAACATATTGATCATGATTTACAATGTAAAAAGTAAATTCAAATTGAGTGACATCATTTTTTTATGATAACATAACCATTCAACAATTATGCAAAAAATATTAGGTTTATCTGAAAATGCATCGCAGCAATCTCGTTTCACTCATGTATTTCCTAAACAAAAAATGTTTGATAGATGCAATATCTCATCAAAAACTCACATATTTGATTTTAAGACATTTAATAGTCTCTACAATTCAAACTCTCCATTATCTGATCAATCAAAGCCATCCACTGCAAAATTTTAGAGCTCGTGATTGACAATCAAACAATACTAAAAATTACTGAAATCATCAAATGTCATTAGTTTTAGAGTTGTGAAGAAAAAGTAAATTTTTAATTTTGTAGGCATATATGTATGTTCATGTCAATATTTTTAAAGCTTGCTTCATTGTATAAAACGAGATGGAAAGTCTTTTTTTTTTTTTTGTTAATTAAAGTGCTCACTACTTGCTTAAAAAGCATGCATACATTATGTGCTTATAATGCCCACTTAATTATAAGTTAAACCACATGAAAAACTAGAGCTTGTTCTAAGTCTGAATTGAATCAAACTAGTTCAATACATTTTATTGTAATTGTACTTCATCATCTAAATATATTTATTACTTTTCCCTAAATCTCTCTCCTCCTTATTCATATTTATCTGCAAAAGCCGTCTATCTCATGTAAGTCATGAGTATCAAAAATTCTCCATCTATCTCACATCAGGACACAACAAAGTATAAGTTATTTCTTGCAACACTACAAGAAGAAGACATTGTTGGATTGATGAGAGCGTCCCTCCAGCACTGGCGCAGGACGTCCAAAGCAGAGGTGGCATCACATCCCGTGTGCAATACGCTTGCAACCCAGACGCAAGAGAGATGGGTCGTGCGAATGGCCCTCAATCAAACCGAGCTGTCCCTTCTCATTTCTTTCCAATTTTCAACACTAATTCTTCCTTCCTTTCTAGTCATTTCTTATATATGCGTTGTATTAGAGTTTGGAAGAGAATTTTGTAGTGTTTCTATTCAAGACAGTAATTGGAGTACCACTTTCTCCTTTTTAGAATGTATCCAAGAGCAAGTGGTGGTCCGACTGTATCGTGTTCTAAGGTGGTGATTCTCCTCCAAGGCTCAAGTCGTTCCTTCGCTTTCCAGTCGTTGTTCCAAGGCTCAAGCAATTGTTCCTTCCAAGCAGTGCTCCGTCTAGATAACTTAAACCGCATCCCTGCAGCCTAGTTGTTGTTCCAGCACTTCCTCCGCGCTACCATCATTGTTCCTGCCACCCAGAATCGCCCCAAGTCGTTGTTCCTTTGCTGCCCAGCCCACCTATCCCCTTGCTACCGTTTCTCCAAACCCTCATTGATCACAACCACTACCCCCCAAATCCACCCTAATTTGAGTGTCGTGTTGTTGTTCAGTAATCTTATATTGGTTTAATCTTATAATAGGTGTTGACATGACTTATATTCAAGTCATTAAAGATATGTATACTAGATCTCTTACTTGTGTTAGAACTGAAGGAGGATTGACCAAATATTTTTCTATTTCTGTTGGATTACATCAAGGATCGGCTTTAAGCCCATATCTTTTTGCTTTACTTATGGATGAACTTACTGGACATTTACATGAGGATGTACTTTGTGTATGCTTTTTGCTGATGATATCCTTCTCGTTGATAAGACGAGAGAAAAAGCCCAGGAAAAATTTGATTTATGGAGGTTTGCATTGGAGTCTAAAGACCTTCATTTGAGTAGAACTAAAACCGAATACATGGAATGTAATTTTAGTGGTAGTATCTCTAGTGACAGAAGTGTAATTTTGGGGGATCAAATAATTAAAAGGTGTGAACGAATTTCATATCTCGAGTCCGTTTTCCAAAGGATGGTGATATAGATGGGGATGTTAATAGTAGAATTCAAGTTGGTTGGTTGAAGTGAAGGAATGCTTCGGTCCTTCTTTGTGATAGAAAAGTACCGCTTAACTTAAAGGAAAATTTTATAAGATGGTGGTGAGAACTGTAATGCTCTATGGCGTTGAATGTTGGCCTTTAAAGAAGAAGCATAATACTAAGTTAAGTGTTGCCGAGATGGGAGTGATTAGTTGGATGAGTGGCTTTACACTTAAGAGACGAAATAATAAATGAATATATATGTGATAAGGTTGATGTAGCTCCAGTGACGGACAAAATTAAAGAGAGTCGTCTTAAATGGTTTGGTCACATTAAACGTCGACCATATGATGATCTGATTAGGAGAGTAGATGTTTTAGATTTAGTTTATGTTAGGAAAGGCAGGGGTAGACCTAGGAAGACTTGGGCTTATTGTATAAAAAACGATCTTAATTTATTAGAGCTAAATGAAAATATAACACTAAATAGGTCGCAATGGAGAAAAGGATTCATATAGCCGACCCCACGTAGTGGGATTAAGGCTATGTTGTTGTTGGTTTGAGCTAACTCAATTATCATTTAGTATTAGAATTAGACTAAACCTAGTCCTATCCTAGGATTTCTAGTATTTGTCAAATACTCAAACCTATCTTCATCCCTCTAACAAAGAATAATGTGTCCTCTCCTTTTCCGTTCAAACCATCCTTAACACCCCACATCACCTCTAATTACACCCCAAACTCTAATCGCGCTAATGAAGAGATAATTGTCGAAGACCAGAACTGAAGGAAATGTCACGATGTCGTTTATGAGAAATTCTTAAAAGGATGTCTAGAAACCTCTATGCAGAATTTGTGACAAGAAATTCTCCAACTGCAATAGAGGTTTGCCCCCTAAGAGAAGACAAACCGAAAAGGTCCCCCGCAGCTACAATGGTGACTTACTAGATCGAATGAATGGAATGAATTTCTTCCACCATGCATATTCTAAGGATAAAGAACCTATATACCAAAAATTTTACCAGACATATTTGAGAAGCAACAATTTTAAACTAACGATGAATTTGTCACATTTTGACCGCCACTTGGATCTGAAGGAGTTCATTGAGTAGCTTCAGGTCGAGAACATTTCTCAAAGTACCAGGAAGTTCCACCGGACTAATGGTGAAACTGACTGCCGATAAGCTAAAAAAAGTGCATTATATTGGTGGGAAAATTTGAAACACCCACACCGGCGTGAGGAAAAAGACAATATCACTACCAAGTCTAAGATGAAACAGGAGATACAACGCCAGCATCTACCAACTCATTACAGACTGAATGTTCAGATCTCAGCTTCAAAGTGGAGAGACGAAATCACCAAGCGATCACCACATCTTACAAGCAATGTCCAACCTCATAATCCTACAACCAGAATATAACCAGAGGAACATCCAAGTTAAACCTGCCTGAGAAGAAACTAATTAAAATTGGAAAATAGGTGAAACCAGTATGCATTCCCAAATCCATCCCAGCCATTAACTGTTTCAAGTGCCACGGGTTTGGGCATAATATATCAGATTGCACAATAGGGAGAATGATCGATTTCAGTGATCAAAGAGCAGTTGAAGAAATAGCCAGTGGTTTGTGAGAAAATAAAGACTTCAGGGAAGACTCAACTTCCAGCTGACAAAGGACACGATCGATTCCAGTTGAACACAATCAAGATTCCAGCTTAGCTAACAATAGTAAGTCATGAACGCATCTCCGCTGATCCTGGGACCTCCGTGAAGGTTGTGGATGCATCTCAAAAAAGCTCGAGAGTTTGAACCGTCTACGTACTGTCGAGTAGAACGGCTCCAACATAAACTCAATCCATCCATACCTTAAGCTTAAGGTACGAATACGGTGGGGTAACTTCATTGACAGTCTGCGTCACAAGAACATCTATATCAATCAGATACAACCCCTTGCCACAAGAACAAATGTCAACATGAAGGATATTAGAGGCGATGCGGAAGATAATCGACGACAGTTGGCAATGATTTTCCTGATGAATGATTGACTATAATACTCAATTCTAATGTTATGAGATTACATTTCACTCATATGGAGCCTCCCGTAGCTTATGGTCGACAAAATTCACCGTCAGACGCTCCCAGTGAAAATCAAGGTTTCGAAGCTAGACCAGTGCATCAATGCCGACCCCGAGCGCCCAAAATACCTTCCCTAACATCAAAGCCGAGCATTTGGAAGTCTGGCGTTGGGCGCCAGACTAGGCTCTTCCACGCAAGTTTTAGGCACCTAGGCGCCCAAAACAGCTCAAAAATGGACCTTTCTCGAGAGGTGGGCTCCACCTAGGTGGCGCCTATGCGCTAGACCCTGTGCCTAGGCGCCAGGGACTAGGCGCCTAGGTGCTAGTCCCTTCCCAAGCACGGAAATAGTCGTGTTTGGACGTCGTTTTGAGCCCTGAGGCAGCCGAAATTATAGAGGGGTGTTTTTACGATCTTTTTTAAGACTCGGAGTCGCCAACTTGTCTATTTGTATGTCATTGGATTATTCTCTAATTCGAATAATTCTCCCTCTTGAATCATATCAACGATTTGAAGAGGAGATAAATCCAATAAAAATGATATACAACAACAAATAGGCAAACAAAAAAAAGAAATGTGAAATGCTTATATATGGATAATTCTCATGTGATGGCTCGAGAGTATACGTCTGAATAAAATCAGATTGAAGTATCTCGAAATACAACATCCATAATGAGAATCACTACATCACGTAACCAGAGAACCAAAAAAAATATTTTTATTTTGAGGTTAAGATTCTCCCAGAGGTACTTCACATGAGCATCAACCACATGTCACCGAAATATTTCCACATGTGGAGACTATTGTTCTAAGGTCAAGGGCCCTACAGAGGATTTTCTCAATCCAAAAGCTATGAGAGGTCATATGTGACTGAGATATACCACATAACTTCATGTACAAATATTTTTAGTGTCCATTCTTTGAATTTTTTAAAGGAAATGAATTATCAATATTTTCAATTTAGGATTTACTTGAACAAAACTTTAATCTAATGAATCTCATCAAACTCAGTCAAAAGTCAATTAAACTGCCTCGAATCTCATTAAACTTAGTCAAATTCTATTGAATCCATTAAAATTTAAAAATTACTACAGTAAACTAAGAAACAAATTATTTTGTAGATATGACATACCAGAAAGTGAAAACCTATCTTCTGGTCGTACATATGCTTCATTGTAATCTTGCTCCTCGGACTCATCAGCCAATGGAGACTGTTGATGGGACAATCGCTAACAACGATTTCCCAAAAGTTTGTAGGCCTATTTGTGACCAGCAGAACACATACCCAAAGCCACCAGAGCCACCAACAGCCACCAACACACACTTACACACATCCAACACCAACCCACACACCCAAGGCCAGCAGAACACACAACCAAAGCCATCACATCCACCAATTTCATCTCCCACTACCACTAACACACACACATTGTATTAATCCATTGGTGATAAAGAAGCACCTTATAATCAAGGCAATGAGAGCGCTTAGGACCGAAATCCTTAGCACGCCCAGCAGATCTGCCAGATCGCCCTCGCAAATCTAGAGCAGAGGCGAGAGCGAGGGAAGGCGAGTGCGAGGGAGGCGAGAGCGAGGAAGGCGTCGCTAGGGCTTGGGTGGAGAGCAGAGGGGTAATAATCAGTCCCAAGCCCTAGCGTTTTGAAAATGCCACCTGCGACTTTAATCCGCCCCAAACGGGGCCTTAGAGATACAAAATTCCAAAGATGACAAACAGTAAGTAGCTGTAATTAAGCATGCAACTGATGAAGAAAAAAATTGCTTCTCTTAGGTATGATTGTAAGTGCTGAACCTACTTTGACTGGTCCATGTGGTAGAAAATGAAGAAAAAGTTAACAACATGAGGATTACAGAGACATTATTCCAAAAATCATATTAAAGAAAAACAACAACAGTGCTGAGGCCAAAGATATTTAGAGTATTTGGATAGAATATTTAGTTGCGAGTGTCAGGGGATTACAGAGATTTTACATAACCTTCAGGAGTATCCATAAAGACAAATATGCTAAGCTAAGCTTTCCATCTCTGTCATTATTCATTATAACCTTGCAAACTAAGTAAGAAGCAGACCTCCATTACAAATTCACACATCCGCTGCAATTTAGCTTCGAGCAAAGCAATCTCTTTTTGCGAATTCTGCTGTAGAACAGTAGATCCACCATTTTGATGTGAGGTGCGGAAGCCTTTGGCAAAATGTTTTTTGTCAAGTTGATCCAAAGGTGTGTGCTGCAGAGGGAAAAGAATTTCTCAGAGATATTATAGATGAATATAACCATTAAGACAATTTCTAATAAACCATCAGTACAATAAATAGTAGCATGATAGTTAACCGAAACCTTTAACTATGAATTTCTTAAAGAACTGAGAAAAATAAAGGAAATCAGCTTTGAAAATGAAGACCTTAGTAAGAAAAAGCCTCTCTGCACGCTGCTGAAGTGTGCCACCGACTTTCAAGCCTCGAGCACCTAAAGCCTGAAAAGGCATGCATATAATAAAGGAACATAAGTAGTGAAACCTTTGAAGAGAAAACAAAGGAAGAGCAGAATAAATGGCAATTATTGCATTATATTTCATACCACAGCTCACTTTTTGGATGCAGTACTGTGACTAAGTAAAAAAATATCCAGAACTTGAATGTAAAATCATCCAAGACAAAAGCAATAGCTAACACGAAACTAGCATGGAAAAGAAATGCTGGTTATTTTTATAAGATGTAATTGGTAAGCAATGCAATGTTGACAGCAAGAGGGCAGGAAGGAGAGGGGAGAGAGAGGGGGAGGAAGCAGAATCATCTAATACTAAAGAAAAATTTATAAACTTAAATTAGCATAAAATAGAAAGCTATATAAGTGGCAAAAAGGCCTAGCTAAGACACAGCTGGTCAGCAATGCCATGAGAGAGACTCACAAAGGCGCAAACAAAGGTGGATGGGTGTTTGTGGGCGTGTGTGTGTGTGTGTGTGTGAGAGAGAGAGAGAGGGAGAGAGAAAAGAACGGTGCGGATAATGAAAGTGAGATCACAAAACTGAGGTGGAATGTCATTGAGACTTTGCATTGATGTCAAAACTCACTAAGCGTCTTAAATCAATTGGAGAATAGCAAAAGTGAATTGGAGTCCTTCACATATTTACTTAGTCAACTGAGTAAACATTTGTGGGCTCCGAAAATTTGGCCCCGGACTCTCTCGTTGGCCCGGACTCTCTCATTGAGTTGAGAGCTTTGTTGGGCCAGATTTTTAGAAGGCAATTTGAATTATAGATAAAATACCACCCAGAGATTTCGGCGTCATTTTGTGAAGACATTTTAATCTAGGATTTGAGGTTTCCCATAGGCACAAACCCCTATGATTAATTATGCTTCATGGGAGAAAGATAGCACTATTGATTAAAGCTAGTCATTAAAAACTAATTAGTCAACATATGGTAACAATGGACTTAGATTTTATATTATCTGATTTATTAAACACTGAATATTTAGCATATAGCAACAAAGGTTTAGATTTTAGGTTATATGATTTAACACCTTTAGCTTAAATGAATGGGAATATAATGACAAACCCGATCAAGATCTTTTGCTCCAAAATCCCAAGTCATCATGGCCCACAATCTACTTAAGTCGAAGAAAGTAGTCGACCCAAACTAATAGAATGATCATTGTCAACAACTCATTGTCAACAACTATAGGTTGTCATCAAAGAAACTCTTATACATCTGGGGTGAATGTTTGTCTAAAATAACAAATTTAAGACGACCTTAGCTAATAGAAAACTTTATGTCAATCAATTGCATCATTATGATTCACAACTTAAATGGTAGAAGTCGTTGGGGATCATACAGGCTACGATCATGACTGAAATATAGTGTTTTCATTTGACAGAATATCACCTAGTCATAAGAATCTTGTCTTCACTGCAATTTTTTGTGAAACCATGGAGTCAAATCACGCAGACAGAAGATTCGGGTCACGTCCCTACTGGTATGAAATTTTTTTAGTGAATATATTGATACACTCGATGTGACATTAGGACTTTATGAGCTGAAATAGGATAAAGACTTTATCACCCGAGACTAATTGTTGTTGTTGTTTAAATTTTTTAAGTCATTAATTTTAACTAAAATATTTTGATTTATCAAAATTTAGTTTTAAAAATTAACACCCCGATTAAAATTTTCAGTCGTCATGGCCATCATTGGGGAAAAAATGATTGATTTAAACTATGTCAACTTTACATGTTGTAAAGAACTGAGTTTAGGATTGACACCTGATTGTACATGAATATTTTCAACTTTGTCTTGCTTACAAAAGATCGGGTTAAAGAATTATAATAGTTAGATTTATTTAAATCTTTGATGAAACATAATTTTAAAAATAGACTTATCCAGTTGAAATCTTCTATCAACTCGGCCATAATCAGGGATTTGGATATTTGTAATACTTATGCTTAAAACTTATATTAAAATTTGACATTTTAATATCTATTAAATATCAGTTTGATCAACTCCAGTCCTTACAAAAAGGATAAGACGAGGTATTGAAATTGAGTTTTGCACATTATTGAAGTTATTAGACTCGCCAACTCCAGTCCTTATAAAAAGAGAATCAAATAAGTTAAGTTGGACTTACACCCTATTAATAGATAAGACAACGTGATTGAAAGCATGCATGATTTGATTATCTTGAATATGATCTTTTAAAATAGGAGGGGTATTAATTTTAAAATAATCATAGATTTTGTTAAATGAATTTTACATACTTATCAGCATAAAAAACCATTTGAATTAGCGTTTAACCCTAACTCGCGCAACATTCTCATACCATTGAAATTTAAACATTTGTCAATTTGTTGGAGCACATGCTGGTTTTAAAAGTTAATTTTAAGTTAGGTTGCACAATATTCTCATAGTGTTTGTTGAAACATTTAAAATATTAATTAGACCACATGTATGCAGTTTAAATTGGATTATGAGTTATCTAATTTTTGAATTACTAAACAAGTCAACTCTAGTTCCTAAAAGGAAGAGGATAGAACAAGTCGAGTGGGACTTACAACCCAGCCTACTAGATAAGACAACCCGATTGAAAGCATGCTTGATTTGATTATTTTGGATTTGATTGCTTAAAATATGAGGGGTGTTAACTTTAAAATAATCATAGATTTTACTAAAAGAATTTTACACGCCTATCAGAGCAAAGATAATTTGAATGGACATTTAACACTTAATATGTACAGCATTCTCAAACCATTGAACTTTAACGTTTGCCAAGTTGACGGAGCACATGTGGATTTTAAAAGTTAATTTTCAGTTAGGTCACACAGTAATCTCAAACTATTTGTTAAAACATTTAACACTTTAGTCGAAGCACATACATGCAATTTAAATTTGATTTTAAGTTAGCATGTGTAACATTCTCATATCTTGTAGTTGAAAATACAACATACAAATCTGACACGTGGACCTTAACTTTCACATATTTGAATAGCTTAAAAAATTGTATAAGCTTTAAATGATTGCATAATCTTTAAATTATGAATTTGATATGAAATTTGTATCAAGAGGCACATGCAATATTTTGAAATTATGCATAGTTGACTCATTTTTATAAACATCTTAAAATACTGATAGCTTGAGAATATTAAACTTATTAGTTATATAAATATAAAAAGCACTCGCACAATTTCCAAAATATTGCATTTGACTTAGGAGACATCAATGAGGTTTATATACACTTTGAAATCATTCAGAGCATGAAATTTTTGCAAAAATATTATGATCATGGGTAGGTGTGTCAAAAATTGATCCGACACGCCAACATGACTAAAACTTAGTCTCAAAAAATCTAGGGTAGAATTGACCCAAATATTTTCGGGTCAGAGAACTCGACCCATTTATTATTTCAGTGGAGGTCGGGGTCGGGGTCGGGGTCGGGATTAATTTGAACCCGAAAACCCAAACATTACCAGAAAAAGCATGCAAACTTGAGTTGGTTTAGGTTTAGCGGGTCAAGCTCAAGTTCGGGTCTTATTCGACCTGTTTATTATTCGGGTCAGGTTGAAGTTGACAATTAGGGTTGGGTCATTTTCGAGTCGAATCCGAACCAGACACACTGACCCAAATTGATACCCCAAATCATGTGTCAAATAAAGTTTTATTTTGGGATTTCAAAAAATCGCATTTTATTCGCTAGCATGTTACATTGCAAATTCAATTGTGAATAGAAGTAATACGTCTTTGTTGAGTACTTAGAATAGGACATTTATGTCTTTAAGTTAAACCCCAAATATATAAAAGAATTTTGCAAGTGCAAATATTCCGTATTAAGGTCAATTTTAATAAAATCCAAATGATTATAATTTAAGTTATTTTACAAATTCGAAAGTCCAAATTATAATCATTCTTCAAACCTAGGACCCTAAATTTGAATTATTTTCCAATTTGAGAAGTTCAAATTTAAATTATTTTTTGAGGCCTAAGGGCCTAGCCTAGATTTGAATTAATTTTCAATTTTAAAAGCCAAATTTTAAATCATTTTTCAAACCAAGAAGTCAAATTTTGAATTATTTTCAAACCAAAGAGCTTAAATTTGAGTTATTTTCAAAATTTTCATATCCTTATTTCAAATATTTTTGCAAGTTTAAGAAAAGTTCAAATTTTTTTGTCATTTTCATAAGTTTAAATAATCCAAAATTTTTAAGTTATCTGCAAGCCTAAGTCACCTGAAATTTCCTCAACCTCCTGGTATCTACCCCGATTAAGGGGCAATGGAGAATCTTACACAATAGTGATTGTCGTAAGACATTGTGGTAGGAGAGCAAAATGTATTTTAACCCACAGTCTTTAAGACACGGTGGACCTTTAATTTACCTGCAAAAAGTCAAACACAAGCATACATTTCCCCAAATAATAAATTTTCATAAACAGTAATAAATTCCTTGGACAGATATTTAGATGGCATATTTAAATTTTCCTACTATTAATCAAAAATTTCAAAGACGAGTACACAATTTTCCCTAAATGTTACTTAATTTCGTCGATGAGTATTCAGATCTCCTAGCATGAATATATTAAAATTCCTGTCCTCCCCTTTTAAAACAATGCATGTGAAATCAGGATGATCAACAACGGTGATAGTGTTAAAACGACAAAATGGAATTAGAAACATAATTTTCTGATCTGATTTGAGTTTAGTAAAAAAAGGGAAATGGGTTTCAAGCTAGGGGTTCAGATTGGGCTTAAATTGTTAGTGAGGAAATGGGATAGGGGCTCTCTAGGGTTCGGCCTGTAGCAATGAATAAGCGATTTCATTTGTTAGGTCTCAAGTTTGGCATTGGAGGAGAGGGGCTGGGTTTGTTCGACCTAGGGAGAATAGTAAAGTGAAGGTTAATGTTTTAGGTTGGAGGCAAGCACGGGACTGGACACAGAAAAAGCTATGACAGTTTTGAACAAGAAGAGCAGAGAGGAATTACATGGAGGCTATGGCTCGTGTTTGAGTTTCTCGGTCTAGGTAGAGAAGAATGTGGCTTCGGTTAGAGCCGCGAAAGACAAGGTTAGTTTTGCGACGAGGAGGAAGTAGAGAAGCAAAGAATTTGGATTCAGAGAGGGACCTAGAACAAAAGGAAGACAAGTGCCGACTTTGTAAACGAGGTGAAGGAAGCGCTAGGGAGAGGGAGCCAAATGGAAGGAATGTGATTTCCAAAGAAAAGGGAGGCCATTCTCCACGGTTTGTTGTGACCGAAAGGGAGAAATAGAGAGAGAAGTACGTGCAGTTGTGGGTTCAAATGGAAAGAAAGAAGACGGGCCTAACATTTTTTTAGCAGAGTCCCATAGTCATGTGAAAACGAAGTGGGAAATAAGGAGATGTGAGAACTCCAACGAGGAAAGTTACTATCTTGGGGCGGGATTAAGTATTAGGAATTTTTCAATTTAATTTAAATTTCTATTCTTTTCTTTTTTTATTCAATTTGCAAGGTCAACAAAATTGTGTGCATTTCAATCAAGTCCATTGAACATTATAGTGATTTAATGCTTGATAGTGCATTTTGGAATTCATATTGCTCAAGAGAAAATAATAGTATTTCTTAGGGCGCCCCAAGGTTCTATCAAAACCTTCAGGGTAATTCCTTACATTTTGATATGTCAACACAATCATTCGCACCATTATTGACATTTATACATGATTTATGGACAGAAGGCATATTATGATGCATCTTTGCCTCTTGAATGCCTTTCAAATTGTTCAGGTATGTCACTTTTTTGGGTAAATTAAAATACTTAACATAATGCATAAAGTATTTATGATCTTAAATTCCTCAGTATATGACCAGTCTATTATATTGGAATGTATAGAATTGATATTTCTTTCTACAATCATTTACTTATCTATTCGTTATGGTTGATAGACTTGGGGCAATGGCACCTCCCAATTTTTTGTTTAAGGAGCTCTTCTTGAAAACCTATATGCCTAATAATCAGTTCCATTGTTTGAAGCATTTGGTGTTAGAAATAATCCAAAAAAATAGATTTATCCAATTTGTAACACCAAATATTTGTTAAAAACCAAGACAAGCACTTTAATATTAATTAAATTTTGGCACTAATCAATTTGCTTTTTAATAATCAACAGATCCATAAATTTTGTAGCTCAATTTTATGTCCCCTCCACAATACTTCATCAATCAATCAGGAGAGCATATTCTATCTGAATATACCAAGATTGTTACTGCCCCAATACTTTATTTGAAAATTTTAAATGATTTTAGAATAATAGTGAGTTAAAATATTTAACAAAAATAAATCATAAGAGATACATTCATCAAGTGTGCTTGCACGAGCTAAGTGCTACAAATATTTTTTGAAACATCTATCAAAATGTCATAAAGCATTGAAGGTAAATAACATCTTCCCTAATTTTTGGATAAGTTTTGTGTCAAGAAGACTACGAGCCTCACTCAGCAGATGCTATACTGAAGTAATGCACAAGTATGCAATTGCAAAGGCTACAACGCTCATATAGGTAGATGTCATACTAAAGACACGAGTTACATACATACATTATGGAAGTTCAAAACGTGTAAATTAATTCAGTTTGTAATTAGACAACATCTCCCCATGAATTTCGATGGTTTTTCTTGCATGAAGAAAGTGGTGAGACTTATCTTGACAGATATTGCAGAGGTTGTAACGACCCAAATTTATGTAAATTAATTTAGAAATATTAATATTAAGTTCTATAAAATAATTACGAAAAAATCTAATATATAAATTCCAAGAAAAAATAATTAAATAAAAATAAACTTTAATTAAATTAATCATATTATTTATTAAACATCTTAAATAAATACACATTAAAAAAAGGATAACTAAACTGATCAATATTGCTTCAACTGAGTCGATGCTAATTAGTTTGTAACTACAAGGGGAAGATGGGGAGGGTGAATCCCATGCAAATTGAGAGTGAAAGTGAGACAAGAAGGCTTGAGTGGAGCGAGAAATGCTTCGAAGGCGAAGCAAAGTAGATTGTGTAATCACGTCAAGAGAGCAAGGCATAACAAGAGAGCAAGGCATAACGTCAATCTCAAGAAGAAAAACATGCGGCGAGCAGAGAAAAAAAGGTGAAATCAAACATTGTGCAATGCAACCGAGCCAAGCTGAGAAGAGGGGTTGATTGTGGTGAGTCCTACAACGTTAAAAAGGATCGAATCTTAGGTTGTCAAGTTGCACCGATTTTTGAAGGAAGAAGTCTAGGGTTTAGTCATCGTCTTCTTCTAGTTGTAAGTAAAATTATAACCCAAGATTTCTCTCTGTTCCAACTTTGAAAATGTGGTTGTGCCTTGGTTTTACTTAATTATATTTTTCTCTTTTATGTTATAAAATGGGTTCTAATAGATCGTGGCATCCAAGTTGATCGAACACATAAATAAAGAACCTGAGCTTACCCTTATTTAACCTAAGTCATCAGCTCAATACAAGAACAAAAACAACAAAGCCTTAATCCCACTAAGTGTGTTCAGCTACATGAATCATTTTTCTCCATTGCATCATATTTAGTGTCATATTTTCATTTAATTCTAATAAATTAAGATCATTTTTTATGCAATAAGTCATCAACTCAATCAACATTCTAAATTACAGATCGCCACAAAGTTGTAAGGAATTTTTGGACTTGCTATATCCTTGAGATCTTAAGTCCTACTTATGAGTCTTTCAAAGAATGTAAGCCCAAACACCAACTATTAAACCCAACATAAATCATCAAAGCTTTCAAACCGATTTGATTAATTTTTCCACCTAACTCATAAGAAAAGGCCATAACGTTCATCATTTGGCTTTCCAAAGATGTAATCCCAAAGCCAAACTCAGGCGAATCTTATAATAACAAACCCATCAATTAAAATAAAATCCAGTAATTAAAGTCAAAGGTCCCAAATATGTCACTACATGTTATGATGAAACTCATAGACATCACATTTTTCTTTGAGCTATCATTAGTCATGTGAACTAATGCTGAAGTGCAAGTAACAGTGTTATGTGCCTATGAATTATTTAGTGAAGATTGTTATAGCTAGCCCTCCGCCAGTGAAAGGATTGGCATCAACCTCAACAGCACACATTAAGCCCAATCTTCTTGGGATACTTGAGATAAAGCAAACCATGGTTGCTAATCAAATTTCCAAATAATTATGGCTCAAAGCCCTCTAACATTGATAGATAATTCAGGATGATTAAACCACGAAAACAAAATCGGGGGGTCGATCTTCACCCTCCCAATCTTTCCACATTAATCAAACTTAAATTTAAATGTACAATTAGAAACTAAAATAAAGTCTAAGCAAAATTCTTAATCAAATCTTATCGTACTTCAACAAGTTGTGATTAATTAAAAGGATTTGCACACATAAAAAGTCTAACTCTAAATCTAAATAAGCCATAATGTCGTCACTAAAAAACTTTAGTAAAAACAACCAAATCTATTTCAAGCAAAATTGTTCTCGAATTTCACTTACAAATCAAAAAGACTTCAGGTTTGTGGTCAATTTTCCCAAGTGGTCATCCAATTGTCCTTAGCCAAGCATAAACTATCTAATAATCTTCCTTCCATTGATGCTTCCGACCTAAATAAAATATGTTAACAAATTAATATCACTATTTATATTTTGAATACTAAGAATTTTGGAAGTCCATGGGTGTGTTTTTGTATTTGTGATGTAACATCGTGAACCAAGTCTGTAAATGGATCCAGTTCGTATTAGGTCAAATCCTACCCAGCTTCAATCCAAAAAACTTGTCAAACGAATTAAAATTCAAATCGGAATAGGCTTGACCCATATCCGATCCATGAACCATGCCAAGTCAGGTTAATCAAATAAAAATTTTGATTTATTAGAATATACTTCGACTCCTATGCAAGGAGAAATTATGAATGTTAGTAGGCTCAATCATAGAAATTGAGAAAGAGATAAAAGTCCTAATGATCTGAATGATGACAATCCTTTTAATGGCGACATATTTATTTGACATTATTAAGAAGATAAATTAAAGATCTATTAAATGATAAATCAAATAATATAAATGTAAATATGAACAACTATATAATACATATAAAGGGGCATACTTGTCAGAAATTAAGGTGTTATGGTATAGAACTTTTGTACTATGTCCACATGCAAGATAATTTAATATGGGAAAAATATTCCTATATTGGGCCAATCGTAAACAAGATAGGTCAATCTAAACCAGTACCTAACCCATCACATGATAGATAGATCACGTTGAGTTTCCAAAACAGAAAATTATTCTATTTATTTTGTTAATTGAATCGATCTTCAAATCGATTGTACCTCTAATAATATGTCAATAGGACTAATACTTCAAACGACATACAACAGAACCCTTTGAGAAGACATCTTGAAAAATTTAATATCCTTAGTTGTATTGATGTTATAATAACAAATCTAATAAATTCACAAAGCCTAAAGCCATGGTTTAAGATTTTGACAATATTTTTGACAATCTTCCCTGATTTTGAAGCAGGAGAAGAAATTGAGCCACTAATGGTTGACGTACACCAGTACTAGAAGAAATTAAGATGAGATCATTGAGGCAAGTATGAGTTAACAATCGCACAAACAGGCAAGTATGTAATATTGAATGAGAGAAAAGCAGGAAGCATGGTGTTGAAGTAGGTTAAGATATGCAGCTGCGTGGGAAATGGCCAGAGGCTGCATGAAAGTAGTTAGTGAAAGACTGGACACAGCTATGAATGCATGTCTCGTGAGAGAGAAAGGTATTGCAGTGCAGCTAGGGGAACAAACGACTTGCAACAAATGAGCAATGAATGCAAAGAGGCACTGCAAAAGAGTGAGTGCAACTGAAGACATGAGGCGAACAAGTGCAACAAAGCACATGATCCTTGAAGCTATAATGGTCCTTGAAGCTATAATATCAATTGATACAAAGCCACGTAGGAAATAGAAGACATTGAAAGCGAAGTTAAGAAACCTTTTATTCAATTTATCCACAAGTCATATTCATAATAGTAAATTAACAAAGATAAAGTTAAGTATTCTGAAATCAAATTTAATCTCATTTAATTCAAAATTATAACAAAATCATCAAAAGGAAAAAATTAATTCTGCTAAATAAATTAATTAAATTTAAAAATTTTAATTTAAATAAAATAAATTTCAAATTACTTTAAAAAAAATTAAATATAACTATTTGATTGCATTGTAGACGTACCTCTCTTAGCTTCTCTGGGCCCACTTCCATGAGCTCTTCGATGGTGCTGTAATAATCAAGATCAATAACAGATTCCTGTGACTGAGCATGTCCATTATCCATATCTTTATTTTCCCAGCCAGGGATCTTGCCATCAGCCCATCGATCCTCAAACTCTGACTCCACCTGCAACAAACATAGTTCATAATAAATTTAATATATATATTGTCGAAGAGCTTCATTGTGATATGGTATAATGAGGTGGGAGTTAGGCTTTCATGTAATTTGCTACCAGATAAATCAACAAGAAATATAAGACAAGAAGACTTTGATTATCCTTAATATCAGACATAAAATAAAAGTAGATAAAAAATGGAACAGGGCTGGATTGAGGCCTAACTATCATGAATGAAAGTTTCCTTGCCATCGAGGCCACAAAGTCTATTATTTGGGACGATGCCATGAGTGAGGTATCCTTTCTCATAAATAAGGCAACATAATCTAAAACATAAAATACAGTCTCAAAAAAGAATTTCAACCATAATTCAATAATTCGCCCACAAACCATTCAACCAAGAATGTAGTACATGCACAGGAAAAAAAATTAAAAAAATATGTCAAAACAAGTATCATCAGAAAAATAATTATAGTAAAAATCCATAACGTTGATTTAAAAATAAGAAAAAAGCCAATATACAGTGAAGACTAATCATTATCCACATCGTCAACCTTATCTGAACTATTGGGTGGCTGCTTAATGAGCCCCCATGCATACATATTCTCTACAAATTCTGTTAAGCTAGACGGGTAAATCCATGAATGGGGAGTTAGGCTTTCATTTAATTTGCTATCAGATATATCAACAAGTTTTTGTTCAGCAAAAAATATAAGAAGACAGAACTTCAATTTACACATAAAATAAAAATAGATTAAAAATTGAACAGGGCTGGATTGAGGCCTAACTGTCACAAATGAAAGGACCCTTGCCATCGAGGCCACAAAGTCTAATCTTTGGGATGATACCATGAGTGAGGTCACCTTTCTCATAACTAAGGCAACATAATCTAAAACATGAAATACAGTTTCCAAAAAAAGGAATTTCAACCATAATTCAATAAGTTGCCCACAAACCATTCAACCAAAAATGTAGTACATCATAGAAAAAAAAATCAAAAGAATTTGTCAAAACAAGTATCATCAGAAAAATAATTAATAGTAAAAACTAGTAACTTTGATCCAAAAATAAGAAAAAAGCTAATCTACAGTGAAGACGCTGCTTAATGAGTCCCCATGCATACATTTTCCCTACAAATTTTTTTAAACTAGACCTGTTAGACCATGAATGGAACCTTTACAGGTTCACTTTGGTGAAAAAAACATAACTGTTAAAGAATCGGTGGAAAAAATGGCACATGTGAAAAACTGAATCATTCGTGATTTTTAAGGGCTGGACGGGCTTTTATTTGATATTAAATTAAGTCTAAATATTATATTATATTATATATATATATAATTTAATTGATTCAAACTTTCTTTGCTTTCTTCTTAGATTCCGGGAGCATTGATTATTGGTCGTCGAAATAGTTTCAAAAGCCTAGTTAGTATATTTCCCAGTATTCTAGAAAAATATTTCTGTATTTTTGTTTATTTGATAAAAAAATAAAACATCTAATGTCACTAAAATGTATTCATATATTTTGGTTCAATAAAAGGTTTATTTTAATTTAAATTATTACGTTATTACCATCAACTTATCTCTCTCTCTCTCTCTCTCTCTCTCTCTCTCTCTCTCTCTCTCTATATATATATATATATGCATATATATTAATGTCATCTGAATAATTATTACATATTTAAATATATATTACATCATCACAATTCAACCCCAATAGAATCCGGATTGAACCTTTAAACATTGAATGTGTACAATTCTTTCTTCCGACTGAATGTTCTTTGTTTAAGTTATTAAAAACAGAAATCTACATGAGAGACAGTAATTTTATCAAGCAAAAAAAATGTGACTTTGCTTCTGATCTACATCTTTTTCTTTTTTACTTCCATCAAGAATTATGAAAAATTAAAAAAATAAAAAAATACCTAACGTCATCGTGACAACACATGAACGCCTGTAATTTTTTATAACTACATATGACAAAGCATTTTATCCTATAAGTATATAAGCATACTTCAATAAATTTGGGGTTAATTCTACCATCCATGGTGTGTTCTTCTCTTATTCCCTCACTTACCAGTAATGGATTTCACTCACTACGATGTTTTTTTATTCCACATATACTTCTCTTTTCCTTCCTTCTAGAACAAAGCAGGACTAAGAAAATTGGTAGTGATCATCAATTGTTGACAATAAGGAACTGACAATAACCAAACTACACCCTCATCATTGACACGCCTGAAGGAATGAAACAATCTAAAGGGGCATCTTAAAGTTAAAAAAACAAAATATGAAGGTCAGCAAGAAGCATGATTAGTGTTATCAAACTGGCTTTTATCACAAAGAGGCAAGCAATGGCCATAAGATTAAGTTTGCTGTTATCAAACTCAACAAACTAGGTGGATTTATAGTAAGCATAACACAAGTGTAGAATGAGATCTGATTGAATGTAATTTTGATAATTATTAATTGGTATTGAACAAATGAAATTATTTGTGGCCAATTAAATGATTTTTATATCTGAACTTCAACCCTTTTCGTATAGAAAAACAAGTGTATAGGATATGGGAATGTAACAAGATGAAAGAGATTGAAAGGAGAAGATGACAAAATGTTTCAAAAGAGGCAAGCACATGATATAGAAGAAGAAAGAGAAAAGTGTCCAAATGATCCCCAAACAATTTGTTAGGGGTCATTTTAGCCCCTGAGCCATAAAAGTGTCAATTTAGTACTAGTTGGATTTATAGTGAGCGTAACACAAGTGTAGAATGAGGTCTGATTGAATGTAATTTTGATAATTATTAATTGGTATTGAATAAATGAAATTATTTGTGGCCAATTAAATGATTTTTATATCTGAACTTTCACCCTGTTCGTATAGAAAAACAAGTGTATAGGATATGGGAATGTAACAAGATGAAAGAGATTGAAAGGAGAAGATGACAAAATGTTTCAAAAGAGGCAAGCACATGATATAGAAGAAGAAAGACAAAAGTGTCCAAATGATCCCCAAACAATTTGTTAGGTGTCCCTGAGCCATAAAGGTGTCAATTTAGTCCCTAGACTCGTTGAATGAGGGTGACAACTATTTTAGCCCATATTAAAATAGTTTTGGATACTAATTTGGCACTTCCATTGACTCTAAGACTAAATCAGTTCCGTGTAAGGGACTATTTTGGAACTTTAGCCAAAGAAGAAAGAATGAGAAAAACCTGCAAGGGAGAAAATCCAAGAGGTTAAGACAAGAAATAATGCAGCATAAATTAGCCAGTTTCTATAAAATTGCCAAATTTTCATTGACCCATCAAAAGGAGTCAACTCTCATGAAAGTGATGTTTATTATAACCTTCAGTCTCAGAACATAAGTTAACGTGTTCCATAACATGAAATAGGTCGTAATCAATATTATAATTTGTCAAATAGTCAGCATTGTCAGCAATATATGTATCTACAAAAAAAATATATATTAGAAACCCTCAATATCTTAACAAAAAATTCAATAAAAAAACATTATCTTATCTAGGCCATTTGTGCAACAAAGCCAAATGTTCAAAGAATATATATTGCTTGAGATAGATGATAAAGATGCTATCATTACATCTGAATTTAACCTAGGGCCTGAGCAAGATAGTTTGCCCTAAACTAACAGCAAACATTATTATGAGTGATGATGATCCTAATGAAGATTCTTATAATGACAATCCTCTTTACAGTGAAAATTTTGACTTACGGGATGACTATGGATTATTAATACATAAATTTACTAAGCGATTGCTCCTGGCATATTATTAAGAGAATTATTTCTTGAAAAGTCGGTTGAAGTTATTTTGTAATAATAACCTCTTAAGTTATAATGAACTTATCTATTAAAAAAGAAATAAATAAAAAAGAGAAAATGAAAATGAATTTACTCTTACAACACCAGTGTGCAATAGGTGTCGTTCAATCTTTTCTCCCACCACGCCCAAAAAAACGTAAGACAGGGTTTATCCTCTCCTTCAGTTGATTCGAAGCCAGCGAGAGAAAGCTATAGGGAGTGAGACGAGAAAGTGAGAGATAGAGAAAAAAGATCAAAGGGAAGAGGAAAAAAAAAGAAGTGGGAGAAGGAGGTTACAGTATAGCTGCAAAAGCGTTTGACTGAGCAATTGAGGTTTGAACAAGCCTTCTTCCTGTGTCATCGATGAAGCAAGAAGGATAGATCGCACGACTCTCCCGCAGGCGTACGGGCCTTTTTCCGCGATCAAGAATCGCTCAATCAAGCACCTTAAGGCTCAAGCTGACTCTGTCAAGTGTTGTGCTAGCAAGTGGAAGGAGGAAGCAGGAGAATCTTGATTGGACATATGGATGGCTCGAGAGGCTCACCCAAGCCTTCCTCTTGTGCCATTGAAACTTATGCAGTTGTGCTTATGTGAGGACAAAGAAGACCAAAGGTTTGTGCAGCTTTCTCGTCATGTGAACTTCTTGCGCCTTCAATTGAGCCAACAAATTGGAAGAAGGTTTCCCATGCCCTATTTTAAAGACAAAAGGAAGAGATAGAATCGAACAACCGCAAGAAACATTTCCACGTGCGTGGCGTACTAAATCGAGCGTATAGAGATTTGGGAACAAGGAGAAGGCGTGAGTGAAGATAGGGAAGTCGAATGCAGCAATTTCAACACTCAGGAGCCTCGAACAAGCCCTAAATGTTTCGAACGCAATAATTGGCAAGGCAACGACTTAGATATGAAATATAAAAACCAATTTTAAGTTCAAATTAATTTGATTTAAATATTAGAAAGCCTTAATGATTAATTTTTGAAATTTTTAGAGCTTTGACGAGAGTATTAAACTATTAAAAAACTTAGCTCGAGAGAAGATAATTTCAATCTCCAATTTCTTAATAAAATTGTGTTAATACTAAATTAAATTCTCAAAAATTAATGCCTAAAATATTTATTTTGAATACAATAGGATATATTAAATGCTGATCAAGAAAAAAGGCAAACTAAAGGTTAAATAAGCGAATCCAAAAATAATAAATTCTTTATTAAAGCTAACTACACTTATCTTTTAACTAATTAAAAGAGTGCACAACTATAAGGAATACCTAATAACATATAAGAACAAAGAAATAGAAATTGATCCAATATAAATTATTATTATTGGTGCAGTTAAAAATAAGTTTTACCTGAGGAAAAGACTACAGACTTCAAACTGCTTGGGAGAGGTGGATCACTTTTGCTTACGTTTGAAAGCAATTACACATGTTTTTACTCGTTTTAACATTTATTTTAAAAATACAAAAGTTCATGTTTCTTAAATGTTAAATGCAAGAAAAAAATAAAATATGATTTATGCATCCATATGAGAGTCACTTTTGGATGGTATTGACAGAAGAATACAATGTAATCGTGCATGAAAATGAAAATGGAAATGCTAATGCTTCTCTGCCGTTATGATTGGTTGAAAAATATTAAATGTATATCTTTTTAATTAAAAGTTTTAACATTAAATCCCAATAATAAAAAATATAAAAAAAATGTTAGTAAATAGAAAAATATTTTATTTATTGTTCTTTCACAGCGTAGTCTTTTATTATTTTCTCCACTTTTACAAAATATTTTAAAAGGATAATTATTATTTTTGTAAAATATTTATCAAAATAGTTGAGAGTCACTTTTGGATGGTACTGACAGAAGAATACAATGTAATCGTGCATGAAAATGAAAATGGAAATGCCAATGCTTCTCTACCGTTATGGTTCGTTGAAAAATATTAAATTTATATCTTTTTAATTAAACGTTTAAACATTAAATCCCAATAATAAAAAATATAAAAAAATGTTAGTAAATAGAAAAATATTTTCTTTATTGTTCTTTCACAGCATAGTCTTTTATTATTTCCTGCACTTTTACAAAATATTTTAAAAGGATAATTATTATATTTTTAAAATATTTATCAAAATAGTTAAACTCAAACCTTAAGTTGCTAATACTTTACAAAAAAATAAGCCTTAGGCTAGATAGATCCTAGGAGTATATGTACATGTGTCGAAGAGCGCGGGCTAATAGGTAATATATGATGGTTATTTTTCATCAGTTTTAAATGTTTAAAAATCTATAAGAACTAGTTGTCACTTTAAATTTCATACACAAAATGATTATTTTGTATTTTAGATTTCATGTTAATCATGAAATGAAACTGTCAAATAATTTTCTTATGTCCGACCGACAGTTTCTGTCTTAATAATTACAAGCTTTCATACTGAATCATGATGAGTATGGAATCAGAGCCATAGACAAGCATAGAGCCAACATGAAAAATGATCATAAAAATCTATTAAGAAAATCATTAATGATCATTAAGAAAATCATTAATGATCATTAAGAAAATCATTAATGATCATTAAGAAAATTTAAAAGTAATTAACATTTATGTTAATAATGCAAAATTATGGAATCTGATGGCAATTATTATTGATTTGGAGAACACTGATGGGAATAATAGAGAGGAAAGAGCTATCGATCAGCAAAATCCGGTGCCTCCAACGTTTGTTAATCCTTCATACAGTAGTGTTGACGTCCCTATGGAGACATTTAATAAGATGATGGCCACAAAGAAATGATTGGTTCGGGTTTGACAGACCTAAGCCAGTGATAGTGGAACAAAATGGACAAACATCAAATGTTGTTCCATAACATTTGACCATCACTATTATTACGGATCGAGGAAATCATTGACAATTTGTCATGCCTGCAGCGGAGTATCACATTGGCCACTATTGCTTTCAAGGGGGAATCAGAGAGGTGATGGTACAAAATACTACATGAGAAGTTGGAGGACGGCCCAACAACTTGGTGAGAGGAGTTTGTGAGAACTTCTATTATTCGTTTGTTCATCCTTCGGCCAAAAGGCGGATGCAGGACCGATTTATCAAATCAGTACAAGCTAACTGCTCTATTATGCAGTACAAGACTGAGTTTACGATGCTATATCGATATGCACCACAGTTAATCCTCAAGGCTAAAGAAAAATGTCAATACTTTCTAACATGATTAAAGGCTAAGGATGTGATCGAACAGCCTTTAATCCCTTTTGGCATTGAGAATTACTCAGTCTTGATGGAGAGGGCGAGAAGGATGGAGATTGACTTACTGTTTAGGCAATGGCGTAGAGATTTTCAAATGAGAAAATGGAATGAGAAAACTAAATCTGTGCAGGCCACTCAGTCTGTCCAGCCTGGCAGCCCAGTTTGAAGAAGTCTCGACCCAGTAGTAAAGGTAGTGGCACTAGCAACAACAGAAGTGTGACCATTTGTGTCAAGTGTGAAAGGACACATAAAAGAGAATGTTCGTCAGGCACTAACGCTTGTTTTTGCGACATCAGTCAAGATACATGGCAAGGTTGTGTCGGGCCAGAGGTCTCCTACAGATATCAGAGCTAGTGCTCCACCTTCTCAAAGGACTTTTGGTAGACAAAGACCAGCTGAGTCATCAAGATCAGCTTCAACTCCGAGTTAGATCCGCCATGGTGTACAGCCTAGAGTATATGTACTGACTCAACTGGAAGTAATGAAATCACCAAATATCATTACAAGTATTTCTTTTTTTCATAAATTTATCAAATATTTAAAATAATTTATTATAAGAATTTTATATTATTCTTGCTATAGATTTTCTATCTATTCAAAATAAATCGGTCAGAATTCTATTTGATACTAGAGCATCACATTTATTTATCTCTGAAGAGTTTGTGAGATTCGAATGATTGGACTCATTCAAGATGCATGATTTATTATCAGTTACTCTACTTTATGGATCCCTCATAAAAGTTGATAGAAGTTGTTGTGTTAATATAACAAAAAGTGCTAAAAACTTGAAGGGGAAATTGATAGTGTTACCGCTAACTAAATTTGATGTAATCTTAAGAATGGATTGGCTATCTAATTACTTCACAACCATTGATTGCTCTAATTTGGAGAAGAAGTTGGAGGATATATGATGATGTCCAATTTAAAGGCATGCAAACTATTTGGCAAAATGATATCAACGCTTTCTAGCTCAAGTCAGTGATATTGCAAAAGAATCCGAGAAGTTGAAGGATATGTTAGAAGAAGTACCCATAAGTATTCTTGGATGATTTATCAGGTCTACCTCCCAGAAAAGAGATAGATTACCCCATCAATTTAATACTAAGTGCAGAACCAATAGCAAAAATACCTTAAAGGAAGACTATTAAGGTGCTAAAGAATTAAACAGCCTGCTGCAGGACTTATTGGAGAAGGGGTTTGTCAGGTCAATCACTTCCTTCAGAGAGTTCCAGTACTTTTTGTGAAGAAGAAAGAAGGGAGCTTAATGCTATGCATTGATTACGAGTATTAAACAAGCTCACAAGCAAAAACAACATTTAGTTACTAAGGATCGATTATCTCTTTGATTAATTGGTAGCGGCATCTATATTTTCAGGGATTGATCTGCAATCAGGTTATCATCAGCTAAGACTTTTTTTAATACCAGATATGGGCATTATGTTTTGTGGTGAGGCATTTTGGGTTATCAAATACTTTCACTATCTTTATGGACCTGATGAGCAGAATCTTTAAACAATTATTCATGATTATCTTTATCGACGACATTCTAATCTATTCCAGTGATGAGACTCATCATACAATCTTCTTCGCATCATTTTGCAGACACCGAAGGAAAACTAGTTATAAGCCAAGTTATCAAAGTGTAAATTCTGGTTGAGAAGCATTTTGGGGCATGTGATCAACAGTGAAGGTATTACAGTAGATCATAATAAAATTAAAGTTATAGTTGATTGGCTTATACTAACCAATGTTACAAAAGTTTAAAGTTTCCTAAGTCTGGCAAGTTATTACAGAAATTTCACTGAGGGGTTTGTACAAATCGCAATGCTTTTGTCCAATTTGACTCAAAAGGCAATAAAACTTGAGTGGGAGATCATTGCGAGAAAACTTTCCATCAATTGAAAATATGTTTAATGATAGCTCCGGCATTGAATATTCCCTCGGGAACAAAAAGCTTCCAGATTTATAGAGATGCGTCTTTAAGAGAGCTAGGATGTATTCTTATAGGGAACAAAACTGGAAGGTATTTGCTTATGCCTTTATACAACTGGAAACTCGTGAGAAGAATTATCTGACACGTAATTTGAAGCTAGTAGCAGTTGCATTCGCTTTGAGAATATAGAGGCATTATTTGTACGGTGTCAAGTGTGAGGTATTCACCAAGCATCAAAGCTTGAAGTATATTTTCATACATAAGGAACTGAATTTAGGCAAAAAAGATAGCTTCAGCTCATTAAATATTATGATTTGGATATGCAATATCACTCGAGGAAAGCAAATGTCGTGACAGATGCGTTAAGCAAAAAAAGTAGGTGGTAGGGCTAATTGGATATTTACACAGCAAGAGAAACTAGTTAAAGAGCGTTTGCAGTTATCAGTAGTGACACAAAATGATGAAAATTTCATATTATTTAATACAGCCAGCTCTGACCGACATAATACAAAATACATTGCAACATAATGCAGACTTCCAAAAAATACTAGACAAAGTGAATGCGTGCCAATTGGAAAACATCACATCAACGAAGAAAAATTATTGAGGTATGAGAATTGAATTTATATTTGTGATGTGAATGATTCATGGAAATAAATCTTGCATGAGGCATATTATTGAGGATACACGATACATCCAAGAAGCAACAAGATGTATCAGGAGCATAAAGGCTTATTGGACAAGGTTGAAGAGCAGTGCAGCAAAGTTTGCGTCAAAGTGTCCTACTTCAGAGCATCAAAAGCCTAGTGGGTTATTATCATCGTTGCCTATACCATACTGGAAATGGAAGGACATTTTTATGGACTTTGTGATGGGGCTCCGAAGATCGAAACAGGGGTGTTATATTGTATTGGTAATTATTGATCGCCTAACCAAATCTACACATTTCTTTACTATCAGACAGATATATGATGTGGATAGGCTTCCTAGAATTTATATAGATGAAATTGTAAGATGTAGGAAGTCCCAAATTCTATGGCTTCAAATCGAGATTCTAGATTCACATCCCGACTGGAGAAAAGTTCAAGCGGCTTTGAGTACTCAATTAATATTCAATGCAGTTTTTCATTCCCAAATAGATAGTCAGTTAGAGAGCAAAGCATGATCAAAATATTGGAAGACCTGATTCGACTTTGTGTTCTTAATTTTGATGGAAACTGGGAAATGCACATACCTCTGATAGAGTTTGCCTACAATAATAGCTTCCAGATTAGTATTAGTATGGCTCCTTATGAAGCTCTTTATGAAAAGAAATGTAGGACACATCTTTGTTGGGCATAAACTGGTGAAAGAAAATAACTGGTGTTGAGTTAGTTGATGAAATTACTGAGAAGTTCCAATTGATTCGTGACAGACTGAGAACTGCTCAAGATAGGCAAAAATATTATGATGCTAAGCACCAAACATGTGAATATGAAGTAGGAGAACCTATTTTTATGAAGGTCAATCCTATAAAAGGTGGCAAGCGATTTGTAAAATTTGTGAAGTTGAGCCCACGATATATTGGTCCATATGAAATGGTAGAGAATATTGGCAAGGTTGCTCATAGACTTCACTACCTACACACATATGTACGAGATGTATAACGTGTTTCATATTTATTTACTGTAGAAGTATATTGTTGATGAGGCTAGCAAAATTGTTACAGACTCCATAGATATACAACCCAATCTAATCTTAATAGAAGAACCATAAAGAATTACATATTATGATGTGAACTAACTCAAGAAGTAGCGATTCCTTTTGTTTTGATGTCATGGAAGCATCGAACTGAAAAAGATGCCACATGAGAGAAGGAATCTGATATGAAAGAAAGATATCCTTACACTTTCAATTAAAGTATGAGATATATTCTTGTACTTCAAATTTCAGAGACAAATTTTATAAAAAAGATTATAATGATAACCTGTTATGTTATAAATAACTTACTATTAAAAAATAATAAAATAAAGAGGAAATCAAAATAAATTTATTGTTACAACACCTGTGTGGAACAAGTCTCATTTGATCTTTTCTCCCACTGCCCCGGGAAAACATAAGAGGATGTATCCTCTCCTTCAATTCAAACATGACGAATAAAAGCCAGAGGTAGCAAGAGAAAGCCAGATGGAGCGAGAGAGGAAGAAGGGAAGAGCTAGAAAAAGAATAAGTAGGTGGAGGTTACCGGATAACTGCGAAAGGATTCGACCGAGCAATTGAGGCTTGGACAAGCCTTTATATTGTGTCATCGACAAATCGAAGAGAGGTCGCATGACTCTCCTTACAACCGTACGAGTCTTCTACTACAATTAAAAGACGTTTGATCAAGTACAAAAAGGCTTGAGCAGCTCTATCGAGAGTTGCGGGCAACAAGGGGAGGAAGGAGAAGCTCGATTGGACGCCTGGAAGACTCAAAAGGCTCAACAGAGCCTTCCTCTTGAGTTATTGACACTTTTGCAGTTGTGCTCACGTGAGGACAGGGAAGACCCAATGTGCGTGAGGCTTTTCTCTTGTCGTGCAAACTTCCTGCGCTTTCAATTGAGCCAACCAAGCAAAAGAAGGTTTCCTGTGCCCAATTTTAAAGGCAGGAGCAGGAATTCGATCGAGTAGCTGCAGGAACCTTTCCACATGCATTGAGAACTCGAACGAGCATATAAGAGATTTGGGAGGAAGGTGAAGGCGTGAGTGAAGGGAGGGAAGTCGAGTGCAAAAATTTCAACGCACGAGAGGTTCCAATGAGCCCTAAGTGTTTCGAACACAAGAATTGGCAAGGCAACGACATAGGTACGAAATCTAAAACTCAATTTTTAGTTCTAATAAATTTGATCTAACTTTTAAAAAACCTTAATGATTCAAGTTCAAAAATTGCTAGGGATTTGATGATGATTAAACCAATAAAAGACTTGGCTAAGGAGAAGATAATTTCAGGTATGATATTAACTTTCATTATTTAAACTCCAATTTCCTAATAAATTTGTGTTAATAGTAAATTAAATTCTTAAATTTTAAAACATAAAATATTTATTTTGAATACAATAGGGTATATTAAATGTCGATGGAGAAAAAAGGAAAACTAAAAGGTAAATAAGCCAATTCAAAAATAATAAATTATTTATTAAAGACACCTATATGTTTTAACTAATTAAAATAGTTTACTACTATAATGAAAACATAACATAAAAGGACAAACTAATATAATTGAACCAATATAACTTATTATTATAGGTGCACCTAAGAACTAGTTTTGCTGGGGAAAATACAGTGGAGTTCAAACTGCTTCTCTTAGGCGGGTAAATATATTTTTATTTTACAATAGTTTTGGCTATGTTTGAAAGCAATCACACATATTTTTAACTTTTCATTATTTATTTTAAAAATGCAAAAGTTCATGATTTTTTTTAAATGTTAAATGCAAAAAAAAAAATGATACATGCATACATATGAGAGTTGTCAATTGATGGAACTAGCAAAAAATGCAATACATCCAGGCGCGAAAATGAAAATGAAAATGAAAATAGCTGCATACTTTTATGGTAGTTGGAAAAGGACAAATAATATATATATATATATATATATATATATATATATATATATATATATATATATATATATATATATATATATATATATATATAAGTATAAATTTAGATGGTGACTTTTATATATATATATATAAGTATAAATTTAGATGGTGACTTCCAATAATGAGGTGTAATAGAAATAAATAAAAGTAAATAGAAATTGGTTTTCTTTAATATTCTTTTACAACGCATAGTCTCTTACTGTTTAGTGCACTTTTACAAAATATTTTAAAATAAAAATTAATGTGATTTAGAAACATTTGTCCACTGAGTAGTTTAACTCAAGCATTTTCTTGCTAATACTTTATATGAAAACGAACTTTAGGCTTGGATCCTAGAGAGTAAGTGTGCAAGCACAAAGAAGCGTAGACTGACAGGTTCTATATATTAGTTTTCATATTTTGTAAGTTGTCAATATTTAAAAATATATACGAACTAATTATGACTTTAAATTTAAAAAATAAAAAGATTATTTTATATTTTGGATTACATTTTAATTATAAAATGAAACTGCTAAATAGTTTTCCTCCATCTAACTAATAATTCCCGCCTTGATAATTCTAAGCTTTCTGGGTTGGATCGTGACATATTTGCCATTATTTCAAGAGACACGCTAATTCAAATGCTTTCATGTTATTTCAATCGCACATACTTGAGACTGAACCATTCATCGCCTAATTTGTTGTTACATGCAAAGAGGTTGTATGTGCATAAAATTTGGGACCTCTTAAAACCTGAGGCTCCAACTCTGTATTTGTTAGCTTTTTTGCCATTCTTGTTTTCAGTAAAACAAAAATGCTTCTTTCATAAAATAATCCATAAAGAAACTTCCTCCATGGCCTCCATCCGCCATACTATTCAGGACGGTTCTTCGTTGGGCAAGTGAATTAATAAGTTTACCACGAAAAAATATCAATTTTTCCTAGGCCAATCAAAAGAAGTCTAATCGAGCTATAATTGAGCTACTTTTCATTCATTTTTATATTCATATTTAAATATAGCCCATCTTTTTACTTAATTTTATTTTATTAAGTTTAATTCTCTTATTTTAAATTATATTAAATTTAAATGTTGTTAAAAGTGGACAAAACTAAATATGCATTCAAACATTTTACTTTATCATTATAGAGAGCAATGGCTTGTAATTGGTTATTATCAAATAATAAATGAAACATGAATAATTATTTGTGCACACATAAATCTAGAATGTTCACAAATTGCTTAATAATATGTACGAGTTCTTCCTCTTTCCCACTACAACAACAAACCTTTTTTATTTAATAAATCCTCGATTTTAATATTGAATTACAAGACAATAGGGCCCATTAAATGAAATAGATAATGAAATTTAAAAAAAAAACTTCCCCTAAAACTAAAAAATAAAAGCCTTACAAATATTTACCATACTAATATTTAGCATAAATGTAAATAAAGATGAATACAAAATAAACTTATAACCAAGGACAAAAGGCACTTGTTGCAAAGAAATTTACTCCAAAGAGTTGCAATATTGTTGAAGAAGAATTGGACGTCTTCAGCAGCACTGTGTTGTGAGAAACATATATCTTTACAAGATATGAATGAAATTTACATCCCGAAAAAAAATAGACAAATGAAAATTTATCACAAAGAGGAAGAGACAAAAAGTTAAGACATCATCGGGTCAATTATGACAGGAAAAAACTCTATTCATCTATCTTGAGCAGAAAAACATAACTCAAGAACTATATATTGGCAGGTTTTCTATATTCATGGATACTCTAAGGTTATCAAGCCTAAAGGAAGTATTGAGTGATTAAAGTAAATCTTTCTATCCAATTCAGTCGAGCTCAAGATTCAGCTAGATGCTAGGATAATCAAATTGGGTTGTTTTAACGCTAATAGATTGAATTTAAGTTCAATTGGGTCAAACAAAATTTTTAAGAGGGCGCAAATCAAGCAAGTGAAAGTGGGATTTTTTTTTCAAAATCCGATTTTTAGACAAGCAAGTGTTGTGGGAATGGATTGAGCGAGGATTAAAGGATGCGGTCAGTAAACGCGGCTGCAAAAGATGTCTAAAAAGTCTAAAGAGTCTTTGCAAAATTTCTGCATATAATGTGCACATTTGCATGGCCAATGCAATCGACATGATGGCAAACAATGAAGCAAGTAAATTGAACATAGCAAGTGGGACATATGTGAGCGACATGTACCTGACCAATCATTGAACTGGAAGAATCAAAGATATGAGGTTCGAGGTTAAAAGTTCAAAGGTTGAATCGGTACAGAATAGGATGATGTAATGAAAATTAAATTCTCTTAATACAATTCCAATGATACAATAATATAATAATATGATAAATATGTGCCAAATATAAAAGAACTTGAACACCGGTAACATCATTACTATTTATCAATTAAATTTTGAATAAAGCTCATAAAAAATAATGGTATATATTATTTAAATGTATATTTATATATAATAATAAATATGTTTGAAAAGTTAAAAAAAAAATGTAGTATAGATATATAAATATTAAATTAATTCATAATAAGAATATAATTTATACAAATAGCATAATTTATAATAATTAATAAGAATAAAAAAGTGGTAATATTAAAAAAATTTAAAAATTATAACTTCTTATAATATTCCTACATTATGCAGCCCATTCAATATTTTCAAAACCTAGCTCAATTCTTCATTTTTGTAGTCCCAACTCATATTTCAACACTCATTGTTTTCTAGTCCAACATCATTAAGAAAATTTAGCATTTCACTATTAATACAGGAAAAAATAGTTCTACAACTTGACCTCCTTGAGCGTCCAAGTCACCTAGGTGAAGGTAATGTAATAAATTTGTTTAATTAAACTAATATTAACTATTAAATTTAAGATTTTTAAATTCATAATTATATGTTTGACTTAATATAATTTATAGAAATAAGTCTTATATGAAAATTTTAACCATTCAATTCTGCATTAAAGGTAATTAATAGGTAATTTGGAATGGTCGATTCTACATACTTGGGATCAGTTCACAGGTCTGTTGATTGAAAGGGTGGTTCGCTCCTGTTTTCACCAATTTTATGCAAATACGATTCTTAAGACTACCCAAGTCGGCCAATCTTGTCACACTTTTAAAACATTCGTGATATGCTATACATGTATGAAAGGGATTTTTCAAAAACATTGGAAAAAAGTAGAACTTAATGAATGAGAGATTGGAGTTGGCCTGCTTGGCAAGAGAAAAATAGTTTCAAATCATGGATTAATGTCTAGATATTTCAAAAACTGTGTTAAATAAAAAATTTATATAGGGTGGTGATTGTGAAAGAAACAAATAGAAGGTATAAAAATTTATTAATGTCCATCCTTAGTTCTATTTAAAGCCTCCTCAACTTCCCCTTTACTAATGGGACGGAAAAAATAAAATATTTTATTATTATTAATAATATTAAGATCACTAAGGCAAGAAACAGAAAAAAAAAATCAAGGGCTATAAGTAATCCTAAAGAGATAGAACCCCAAATGGGAAGCCAAAAGAAAACCATTTATTTAATTCATCATCAACTCTAATAATAAAATATGACATCATGAACTAATTATAGAAATAGACCTTTAAATTAAAAAACTATCCTTACACAAGCATAAATACCAACTAATAATAGAAATAGACCATATTAAAAAATTACAGAACTATCCTTAAATAAACATAAATACCAAAGCAATCCTAACCTGCATTCAAGCTAATAATTAAATTAAAATACAAGAGAAAGAACAGAAAAAAGACTCATTGCCAAGCTCTAAAGGTGCTTGCACTAGATGAAGATGCCTTGTGCTTTCAAAGGCTAGCAAAGCAGACTCCTGGCCAGACATCGTTCTTACAGAAGTTGAAGAATCCCAAAATGAGTTGATGGGTAGACACTATGCTTGAATCTAGTACTTTACTTCATAAATTTACATTTTGCAACATGTTAACACCGAAAAGACAAATTTTGCTTAAAAATAATCCAAAGCGCTCATTTCAGTTTTTCACCATCTATTACAATGTAAAACATGGCATATGGCTAAATCCCATTCTAACAATATTAAATAAATTTTTCTTTTGCTAACTGAGCTGACTGCGTCAGACTTGCTTCCTACTTGGAATACTGATTTTGAAGTGACGGTTGTTAATCTGCTTACCTTCAACACAGTTGACATATCCCCTTATCAACCGTGAAACTTTCACTTGATCAAAGGATTCTAAAGGAAATTCAGAGTACCCATTTCAATAAGGCTGATAAAGTTCAAGAGAGTACTTACATAAGATCTTAGGCCGGCTGCACTACTTGCTAAGCATTTGAATACAAAGAAATAAAGCCCAAATTATAAACCACTGACCTATACTACGTTTACTCCAAAAAAGCCCAAACTACTAGACCTAATTAAATCATGAGAAACTAACAGCACCCAATTACAATGAAAAGAATCACAAGGAAAAAGGAATGCAAGCCGTGGTCGCTATATCAAGTGTTTGTAAAGTGTAAGTACCCCGCATAAAAAACATTAAAAAACAATATAAATATAAATCACATGTAATCACTCCTCCCTTTTGTGAAAAATGTCAGCAGTAAAAGAGTTGTTTTTCACAATTTTTGAGATCGCTAAACAATGTAATATAAAATATTTTTGTTGATGGACATGTATGTTACAGCAATAACAAAAAAGAAAAACTCAAGCTTAAACTAAAAGAACTAAAATTTGCAAAAGAAACCTTTGAAAATATTCTTCCGAGATCTTTCAGGGGCTCTGTACGCTCAAAATATGATATAAGATACTCCAGAAGGTGCGTCAAGTAGTCCTTGTAGTGCCTGCATTTTTTATTGAAGAAATAAACTCACTGTAATAAAAACAGCAGACCAACAAAAATATTATTTTGTTGTCTTAACAATGAAGTTACTAATAAAAAAACCTAATTTTCTGACAAGTTTTCATGTGGAACCTAACTGCAATCAAAAGATGACTTAATCAAAATATATTGAATGTAAACTCTAAAAATCTTAGCATTGAACACAGCAAATAGAAAAAATATTGATGAGAAAAGTGTTTTTGAGAGATTTTTAATCCTTCAGCTTTATTTAGAGAGCAAGAAAAATTAGCGGATTATCACTTGGTCAGCAGGGAAGCTGATAACTAAAGGATCCATCCACCAGCCAACTATTAGCCCGCAAGTAGTCCTACTGAGTAAATCAAGCGATGGACAAATCTAAACAGGATATGCTTAGCAAATATAAGCAGAACTAAATAATAATACAATGAACTGCCCAAATGTAGACTACCTTGTTAGCTTTAGATGGCGAGGAACCTTGTGGAACTGAGAAAACATATCCAGGAATGCTGAATATTCAATAGGCTCTCCAAACTTTGAGTTAATATACTCGTTATATAACTCATGCATGTCAAGATACCGACCAAAAGCTTCCTGCGTACATATCAGAATCAGTTATAGTAAATTTCACGTATAATTCAACAATATTTAGTGTCAGAGATTGCAGGTTGGGCTTATAATTATAAGTTGACTGATGAATGATGGATAAAACGCAAAAAATTAAAAAATTAAAAAATTAAACTGTGAAGCAAGAGAATAACATAGATCCAAGTAGATTATTTGCTGGCTCTAAGGCTGGTCTACAGCAGCCTACATCTTACCATGCATGCCAGGATGATCCTACACCCAAAATCATAAAATCCTGCAGAAATTAAAATACATATATCACAACACAGCTTCTAAATCGATATCTCTGCTCTGGCAAATCCAAGTAAAAGCAACAACCATCAGTTACTAGAACAGCATACCAAGGCTAAAATGGACAACAATAGAAAGAGCCAAAATCATTCATTCATGATGGAATTATCTACACAAGATTCACAACTTATAATGAGAAAACGGTGGCAATGTTGACTGGTAGTACTCATCACAATATATGACATTGCTATATTAAAATTTAATTATTTAACTAGCAAAAACTCACAAAAGATAACACGCTAACAACAACATTCTTGTCCTACATGGTTAAATATACATGCAGAAAACTACATAATCTCAATTCCTCTGGCTCCGGTTTCCACAAGTTTGAAAAAAATCTACAAGCTCCGTAAGGAAAATAATTTACCATCTCACAATTGCTATCACTAAAGCATCAAAAATACTGCCCATGGATATCACAAATGCAAAAGGCAGTACAATTTTTAGTTTGTCTTATCCGCATTAAAGCGCAGGCAAAAAATAAACAAGAGCTAAAAATGAAGATAAAATTTGCAGTTTCCTACTTTGAATGAAAGGGAAAATCGATAAGAATATAAATGAAAAGATAATTTGCATCTTCCGAATTTGAATTTTATATTCCTTATAGCTTCCAATGAATAGAAGAATCAATAAGGGCAAGAACAATCATAGGTTGCCTTCGTGTGACCTTGAGATGATAGTTTGGAACCATGGAAACAAAATTATCAACAATGAATAAGGATGAATACATCAACCTTCACACACACCATACGAATGAGAAGCCATATGCACTAGATATGCCCTTTCTAAATAGAAGATTCATAGAAATAAAGCAGGAATAAGAAGAGCATGGCAGCACTACCACCAATTAAATCCACTACAATCATATGCAAGCACATCATTAAGAACTATCAAAAGCAAAAATATGTAACAATGTAGATGCCGAATGAGAAAGATGCATTTTCATAAAAGTGCATATGACTGGATTGCCTACTCCAAGAAGCATCCACCCAATCGTGTCAGCAATATTTTGAAAAACAAAACAGCACCCAGTTAAAATTGTAAAATTGCTACAAACTTGGATAGATTATAGACAATGAAAATGGTATTCAGATGCCCATAGAAGATGATATTTACCTCGCCACTAAACTCAATGTGTGGCTCTTCTTTAAGCAGCTCCTCATACTCCTCAGTAGGATCAATAACACGTGCGAGTGGGTGGCGCCTATGGTATTCTCGAATCTTCAGGTGAGTTAAGAAAAATGAAAAATGAGATAATACAAACAAGGTGAAGAAAAAAATTAACCATCAAAACTCTTCAAGCATGATGAATAAATTTAATCACAGCCGAAGTCACTTTCATAATATATTCATCACTTCATCAATATTAATTAGAAAATAGGGCTGAAATTTTAGAAAACAATGAAAATGAAATTGAATTAATAGATTCCTATTTAAAATAATTTAAATTCTGCAATTTGAGTTTTTTAAGCTACTTAAACAAGTTAAAGAGAAATATTTGGAAAAAGTGTGTGCATTTGTAGGAACATTCAAAATAATTTTAGCTCGTGACTTATGTTTACCAAAATATGATCTAATAAATCTTTGCAAAAGGCTTATAGAATCGATGAAAACAAGCAAAAGAATTAGGTTTTACATGTCTGATTAATAATTTTCTCATTATTTTTTGGATCCAATAACAAGTAACCTTATTGCATTTAACAAAATAAGAAACAAACAATAAATGTTCATATGCTGGAACAGATCCATCAGCTAGATTCCCATGGGATTGAACTCATGATCATTCAGGAAAAAGCAAACCCCTTACCCTTTATACATCCCCAAAGTGTAAGAGAACGCAGGAGCAGTATTCCATAAGGCAGATTAGATTTCATTTAAACAAAGTTGTACTAACTCAAAACCATATTTAATATAACTAGGGTTGAGATTTTGTGCAGATTAAAGTTCCTATAATTAATTACCCCTCCTACGCACAAGAATTCGCAGCAAAGGAGCTTGTTTAGGCTAACTTTCAAAATAAGATGTGAATTCAATTAAGGTATAATTTGAGTAGTGCAGGTGACCCGATTAAAAATCCTATGATTCCATCACCCGGGTTTAATAGGGGTTTAAGCATACTAGCAGCAGAAGATTTCAAACCATAATGTCCAAAGAGCCTAATTATCAATCATGGGTGGATTTACCGTGTGTCTCGCGAACAACCAAGATAGAAGTATGCATGTATATCAAAAAAAGGTTTTTGAGATTAATACCAAATCTTTTATTGTAAAGTGTAAAAATTTCATTAAATATTTTAAAATCACAAAGCAAGGTGTTTTGTAACTCAAAAGTAAGAGTAACGATCAACAATAACTCAGAAGCATGGCAAACTTATAAATGCTCCAAAAATTTCAATTTGAAATGAAGAAATATCTTAGAAGTATGGGATTTTTAGTTTGTCTGATTTTAATTGCCAGATTTGATTTTCGATGGTGGGTTTGTAAGCATGAGAATTGATGAAAGTTTTGGTTGGATTGTGTTCTACATCTTGAAAACCTGGTGTTTGATTGAATGGGTTAGTTAATTTTGTCCAGACTCAAATTAGTCGAAATGTTTTGATGAGCTAATTGATATTGTGTTGTTCCGATTAATTAAACCTGTCTTGATAGATTTATTGGCTTCATATCATCTTGATTAAATTGGGTTGGAAATTTTATCCATTAAAAGGCTCATTATTGAGACTTATAAACCTAAAGAAGAAGAGGACCAATAATAAGCCTTGTAACATTATCTTATAAATTAAAGATAAGTGGGCCCAACTTGTAGATCTTAAACTTCGCTTTATAAGCAAGCAAACTGAAGCATTGGGTTACCTTAATTTAAGTTTTCGACACAACATAAATTTAATGCATATATTAAATTGATGACTCAAAAGGACCTTTGAATTAATGAGTTTTGATGTATATTGAGAACAAATTCGAGTTCTTGACCTAATTGTTGGACCAAATGAGTTGAAATTACATTCATTTAAATTGAGATGTTGGGGGGAGGCATTATAATAATTTGGTCTAAAAATGAACATTTGATCATTCATTACCCTTGTGCAAGACATTATTAGTCCTCTTGAGTCACCGAAAGTATCAACTAGAACCCTTGGATTTAGTTTAAGAATATTAAATTTTGAAGAGATTACTTGCAGGCATTTTGATGAATTGAAGTGATCATATATTAGTTAATGTAACTATTTGATGTTTGTGCGTCATCTATGGACACCAATTATGTCCATAATGTATGCCCACTCCTTAAAATATCATTTGAATCGTTTGGATTCAGAGTATAATATCTAAAGAAGATTAAAATATATGGGGCATTGCTGAAAGTTTATGTTATGTTATGCTTTAAGCAAAGGATCAGTATATTACACTGTAAAAGTTATTTTTTTTAATAAAAGAATTATTATGTCTGACAATTTTGCCGCACAACCGCAAACAATTTTTTTGTTTAAAACAACAATGTAAGAATCTACATGTTCAGAGTATTGGCTGACGCAAGTTTTGATACATTATTTGAATTGTTGATGACTTACAGAAATCCCAAATGTGCTGGTAGAATCTGCTTCCTAATATTTATTAAGGACATAGAGATTGAACTCTCATAATAAAAAAATTGGCCCTAATCATTTCTTTATCAAGCAACCAAGGAAACCACAAGTTTGTAACCAAAACTTTATGTCGCCTTCACAAATTTCAACAACATGAGAACATATTTATTTGAACACATGCAGTTTTTTGGTCCAAAGATAATTATACATTTGAGACAATTTAAATAAATTTAAATTCAACGTGAATTTAAAATTTTAATAAGTAGGTCCATAGAAACAAATTGATTAAATGTGAATGAAGTTTAGCACAGGCTTGGCATCACTAATCTTCATGAAATTAATTTGGACATTATTTCGTCACATTTTGGAACTGTAGTAAAGTATTATAGATGTTTAAAGGTCATATAAAAAAAGGGAGACACCGCTCCTTGACATTTGGATAGTTTTATATCAAAAAGATTACAAGGAGTGCTGTAAGCACAGCACAATCTATGCTACAGGAAAGGCTATGAGTCCCACCCTAACAGTACCATAATGAGGTCTTGCAAAAAACTTAGATTCACCCAAAAATCTCATAATGGCATGAGGCAATATAGCTATCATAAATTCAGCCGATTAAATGAAAGAGCCACTAAATAAAGCAATTTAATTAGCAAATTTTTCTTTTATTTTTCAGGTTGATGACCTCGCCTTCTATACATAGATCTCTTCTATTATTCATCTTATTCAAAAATTTAAACCTGAAAAAATATTTAAAACAATAAAATGAGTTATCCAAGATAACACAATGAAGCAATCACACTTCTAAACTATAGTAACTCGAAGAAAATAAAACAATATGCATGTTGATCTCTACTAATATATTCTTAAAAAAATCATATAATAATAAATAACATATATACTTGATTTTTGCTCGTGGAATAAATCTAGAATTTCTACATGTATTCTTATTTATATTATTTTTCAATTTATAATCTCTTAAACTTTAATATACTTCATATTCTTAACTTTTATATTCTTCTTAGGTGCGCCATCAAACACAACCTAATATACCCCCCTTATCGATATCATTTCATTGACAAAACGGTGTATAATCTAGATTACACTATTATTTGAGGTGGAAATATGTCTACTAGCCCTTGACCGATATTCTCTAGTTAGCACAGCACTTAGCGGTCTTAATATCACAATTATCTAAAATGATGGGAATATATCTACATGTGTGAGTACACTGACGTCTCATGCATGTACCACTAAGGAGTAAACTCCTTTCAGCATGCACATACAAAGATTTATATACACACTAATCCATTCTTCATATCATGCATTCTTTTCTTATGAAACATTTTACCTCTATCCACTAATTAAAAAATAAAATCTTACTAAATCTAAAGGTCATGTAATAAACTGACATATGGACATATACTTAAATTTACATATCATGTAGTTATATAACTACTTAGAAAAATTATAAAGCTAATGTTTATAAAAGAGTCAATTATACTCTTAAGACTCAATGATATATACCATAAAGTGCGAAAAACTAAAATCAAAATGCATTTAGAATAAGAAATACTAATGCAATATATAAACATAATTATTCACCTCGATCTTATCTGATGATTCTTGAAAACACTTAATCTTTGATTTTCTCCCTTATTTAGTGTCTATAAAGAAAAAAATAACAATATGCATATTTTATTCTCTCTTAATCATCTTAATTCTCTAATTATTCTCAAAATCCTAAAGTATTTCTCAATTACACAATATTTTAAATATTCACATTTCTAATTAAAAGACATAAGAAAACCTTCCCTTGGTTTCTTTTTGTTTTCCTACAATATAATAGCTCCTTTCAACTTCTAACTCAATGACTAACTTTTCAAAATCTGATATCATTCAATAAGACTTACTATTCATAATTATCAATATCAATTTAAAGCAATCACTTCTAACTAAGTAAAAAGCCCTAAGATGATTTATGTAGATAAATCTTCACAATTTTGTATCCAAATATTCTCCACCTCAAATTTATAACATTAATAAGCAATGAAACTTATTTTAATACATTTATTTGACCATAATTAACCTTCAATTAAACACTTATCTTTAATGACGTCACAACTTCTTCTCCCTTCAATTTGAATATTCATCTATCTAAAATTTTTTGATTAAATAAAGTTTAATATTACATTTAATATCTTTTCAAATAATTAATTAATCTAAATAAAGCACAGCACATTGAAACCCTAACTTGCCTTTTTCTTAAATCCTTGGTTCGATTGCCTCCAGCACATTCGCAAGTAAAATCGCTTTCCTTTGTTTCGACTTCCCTTCGCATAAGCAACGTCAACCCTCTTTTCGCAATCTTCTGCACACTGCTCTGTAGCCCTTCCACACCTCAAAAACACTCGTAGTCCTTGATTTTTGCTTCCAAACCTCAAAAATGTTGGAGATCGAACATCTCTACAAGAGGAAATTCCTCCTTGAGTCGATCATGCTTTTTCGAGCACAGGAAGCTTATCTCGCACTCAACACCTTCTTCTTTGTCAAGCAACTAGGGCACGATATCCCCTTGATTGCTTCTTGTTCACGTTGTCACCGACTTCACAAGAAAAGGTGAGTCACAAATTTCTCTCCCCCTTCTCCTCCACCTTCCTCTTCCATTTTTCTTCTTCTATCGTTAATGCTTCTTCTTTTCTCTGAGTCTCGCTCGTTTCCTACCTCTCTTGTTTGATTTGAACGAAACAAGGATAAATCCTTGTTTGATTTTCTTCAGGCACGATAAGATGAGTTGCACATGATTATTTACGTTGTCACCAGCTTTTCACAACAAGGTAACACATTTCTCTCTGAATTCTCCTCGCCCTTCCTCTTACTTTTTTCTTCTTCTGTCATTACTACTGCTTATTTTCTCTGAGTCTCGCTTGTTTCATGCCTCCCTCATTCTGTTTGAAACGAAATAAGGATAAATCCTTGTTTGATTTCTCGCGAGCAACAATTCTCCTCTAAACACCGCTGGCCTAGGTAAATAATTATTTTACTTTTTTTAACCGGTTATTACAATCTCCTCTCGAAATTTCATTCTCAAAATTTATGAACTTCTGATAATGCATTTCACATTATGTAATTAAAATATAACCATCAAAATTATCATGAAAGTCCAAATCTTGTTAACTACTATTAAAGGTAAATACAGTAATTCAAATACTTAAGATTAGATAATCCAACCAACAATCCTCTAATACTATGATAACTAAAATTACATCTAAAGATTTGCAATATATAAAGATGCTCTACTAACATAACGTCCATTAGACAAATCATCCATCAAACTCTATGCATCAGCATCAGTGGCTACAAGTTCTTAAAGTTCCTGATGAGTTAAGGAAAAAACTCTCGGTCGAATATTATGTCTTGGATCGCTCCTTATGAATCGCTATACCAGCTTTTATCATCCTCTGTTGACCACTTTTAAAAGTAAATCTCTCCTGAAAATTTCTCAGAGTTGAATGCATTCATGAGATAGCATTTGGTATGGATACCTGAGCAAAATTAGGGTCATTCCTCATCTGATATTCAGGTTGTCTGCATAAATAACATACATTCAAAGTAAATAAACATTCACCACGATGTTGTTTTTCATGCTTAACACATGATTCTACAGTTTGTTTGCTAGCCTTACTAACTCCATCAGCATGACAATTTATCTTCTTCCCATTATATTCCAGAATGAACTGTTGGTGTCACTTCTTCGAAGTTCTTTCACTTGTGCACGTCTTCATGCTTTCAAGTCTGCTGAAAATCCATTTATACCCGCAAACCCCTCTTAACAAGCACTTAATAGCCTTCAATCGCTAGCACTAGTGGCTTCTTGATCGAATCCTTTGGTCCAAAAAAAAAAAAAAAACCTATGACACTTCTCCATAGCATTAGAACAAACTGGGATGCATACCTTTAAAGTATAGTGAACTCTATTTGGTACTGCATTATCGAACGATCACCCTATACTAGCTGGATAAACTTGTCATGCTTCGATCTCCTAGGTGATAGTGGTACGAACCAAACTCTAAAGATTGCCACAAACTCCTCCCACTAAACCAAGTTGCCAATTATATTTCCAAACTTCTCTTGCATCTGTCTTTGCCACCATCTATCAACTTCAAATGAAAAAAGTGGCAATTGTAACATTCCTCTCTGGTGGACTAGACAGTCCATCTATATTCTTCTCCACTCCGATCAGCCAACTCTCAACCTCTACTGGACTTCCTTTAGGAAAAAAAAGACTGCCTCATATCCTGAAGCAGCTTCAAATATTTGTCTATCCGGCCTCTCCTACTAGAATTGGCTTGAAAAATTCTTAAACATCCGAGTCACTAAGAATATCATTTCAACAAAAGCATCAAAATTCATTTCAAAAAAAAAAAAGCATCAGCATTCAGTGTAACATTAAAGGGTATATCAAATTCTACATTATCATCCCTTGCCTCTTCCTCTTAATCATTCATAATTTCTAAATAACGATAAAACCAATTTAATTAGAGTTGGTTAAAATTTTAATTTTTATTATTTATAACTTAACCTAATGGCTCTATCATTAAGCTTCATTTTGTTTAATCTAAACTTTGGCTCTAATATCACATTTCTTACGACTCAGCTAGGGGTGTCAAAACAGCTCATTGTTTGCGAGTAGCTCGTGTTTGGCTCGTTCACTAAGTTAACGAGCCGAACACAAACAAAGATTTGTTCGACTCATTTTGGCTCGAAATATTACTCATCAATTATATTATATTATATTATATATATATATATATATAATATATATATATATTATATTTTTTCTGATGAGTAGTGTTTTTTAAAAATTTAATTGACTACAAGGCTACAATGATTTATAATCAATTAAAAGTATTAATTAAGAAAATAGAATAAAAATTATTAAATTAGATTCAATTGATGTTTTAATATAAACAATAATTTGTAAATCTTACACCAATCCTTAACATCTTATGGGTACATGATTAGAATTGTCAAAACAACTCTTTATTTATGAATGGCTAGTGTTCGGCTCGTTAAACAAACGAGCCGAACACGAACACACTTTTTGAGCTCGAAATATAAACGAGCCGAACACGAGCTGAGCCGGGCTCGCTCGTGTTCGGCTCGTTTACACCCCTAGACTCAGCCTGGGGCTTGAAATTAAACAAGAAGAGAACGGTCAGACAATAAAATTAAATTTCTATCCCTAACAATTTAACAATTTAATATCCAAATTAACCGAAAAGGACACTAGAGAAAACTATTTAACTGACAAATAAAATTTTTACCTTTCAAGTTGCTGAGCTCACATTCTGCACAAAAGATCTCTTCTAGAATTCATGTTATTCAAAAGTTTAACCTTTAAATAATATTAAAATAAGAAATGAGTTATCTACGGAAACTCAGTGGAGCAATCACATTTCTAAATTACAATTTCTTAAAAAAATAATAAATAGTATGTATGTTGATCTTTACTAATTTATTTTAGAAAATCGTATAATAATTTATAATATATACATTCTTGATATTTCCTAATAGAAGAAATCTAGAATTTTTTCATGTACTCTCTTTTAAATTACTTTTCAATGTGTAATCTTTTAAGCTTTAGCATACCTCATATTCTTAACTTTTATATCCTTCTTGAGAGCACTGACAAACATAAACTAATACAACCCCTAGCCGATAACATCTACGTATTAAGTTAAATTACACAATTGTGTTGCATTGAAAACTTATAAGGGGGTAAACTATTATAACCACAAACCATTATAACGATGAGATAATGTATTGGTTTAAATAACACAATTGTTTGTGGTGGAAAGATGTCTACTCACCCCTCGCAGATACTATCCAGTTCACAGAGTGGATAGCGGTCTAAATATCACTGTTAGGGTAGTAGGAAAACATCTACGTGTTCAAATACAATTGCATCTCATACCTGTACCATAAGGAGGTAAACTCTTCTTAACATACACATACAAATATCCATATACACGATACTTCATTTTTCATATCATACATTCTTTTCTTATGAAACATTTTACCTCTACTTATTTATGAGTAAATGCAATGTTACTAAATCTATAGGTCGTGCACTAAACAATTATGTGCTCCTACACTGGAATCCACATATCATGTAGTCATATAAAATTTTCTTATGAAAACTATAAGCAATTATTTACAAAGCAGAATAATATAAAGAATTAATTATAATCTGCCTCAATGATATATAATATAAAGTGTGAAAAATTGAAATCAAAATACATTTACAAATAAAAAATTCCACGGTAATTTAAAAACATAATTACTCGTCTCAATCTTATTTGATGATTCTTGAAGACACCTAATCTTTGATTTCCTCTCTATTTAGTGTTGATAAAGGAAAACATAACATTATTTTAATTTTATTATCTCCCTTAAATTTTTCACAAAATCCTAAAGTGTTTCTCAATTTCACATTATTTTAAGTATTGACATATCCTTTAATTAAAGAACATATAAGTAAAACTTACATCGATCTCTCATTTGTTTTCCTGAATATAATAAAACCCCCCACCATCTAACCCAATTACTTCAACTTGCCAAAATCTGATACCATTCAATAAATTTACCATTCATAATTAAATATCAATTTAAAACAATCACCTTTAATTTAAATAGGAAACCCTAATATGATTTACGTTGCTAAATCATTTGATTTTTGAATTAGAATATTTTCCACCTCATATTTCTACATTAATAAATAATAAAACTTATTTTAATACATTTATTTGACTATAATTAACCTTCAATTAAACAATTACCTTTAGCGAAGTTGTAACTTCTCCCTTCAATTTGAATAATCCTCTATCAAAATTTGCTAATTAAATCAAACTTAATATTAACATTTAATATATTTTCAAATAATTAATTAAACTAAATAAAATATAGTAGATTAAAACACTATCGCTTTTTTCCTTGAAAGCTTGGTTTGGTTGCCTCCTGTACAATATTCTAAAGAAAAATTGCTTTCCTTCGCTTGGTTCAACTTCCTTTCGCATAAGCTACGCCAACCCTCTTCTCGCAAGCTTCTGCACACAGCTTTAAAGCCCTTTCTTGCCTCAAAACCACTCTCAGCCCTCGGTTCTTGCTTTTAGGCCTCGAAAATGCTCGAGATCGACCATTTGTACATGCAAAAAATTTCTCCTTGAGTTGATCGTGCTTTTCCTAGCGCAAGAAGCTTCTCTCGCACTCACCTCCTTCCTCTCTGTCGAATAGCTAGGTTGTGAAATCCCCTCAACCGCTTCCCATTCACGACATCGTCAGCTTCACACGATAAGGTGAGTCGCACCTTTCTCACCCTCTTCTCCTCCTCCTCCTCCTTTACCTTCCTTTATTTTTCTTCGATCGTTGCTTCTTCTTCTATCGTTGCGTCTTTTTTCTTTGAGTCTCGCTCGTTTCCCTCCTCTCTCTTTCGATTAGAAATGAAACGAGCGGCAAAATACTCGTTTGATTTCCCACAAGTGGTGTTTCTCCTCTAAACAAAGCTGGCATAGATAAATTATTTTTAAAACTTTTTTACCAATTATTACAGCAAGTTTAAGAGAGTGAAGAGTTCAAGGAGGTTAAACTTGACATAATTGCATAACTTTCGGCCTTATTCTGTTATAGATATTGTAATTGATATGTCTATATAAAAGTAGTAAAAGTTTGGATTTATATGTACGTGAGGCTAGAGTGCACGAGATTGTGAGAGAGAGAGAGAAGAGGACATTAGTGTCAAGATCACATAAATTTTGGCATTTTTCTCTTATAGAAGTTGTGCAAGTTCAAGACAGTGTTCAAGGAGGTTATACTTAACATAATTGCATAAATTTTGGTGTTTTTCGTATAGACACTGTAATTGGTAAATCTATATAAAAGAAGCAAAATTTTTTATTTATATGTAGGTGAGGCTAGAGTGCACGTGAGTGAGAGAGGGAGATGAAGAAATTTGTGTCAAGATCACAATCAGTTATAGCATGTGAGATTTTGTGGGAGGATTCGAAGAGCATGAAAAGCAAGAGGATGATCAATAAGGGTTTTTGCTAAGATCCATATTGAGAGCAAGCACAAGAAGAAGATCAGGAGAAGAGTCAGAGAGAGCCGTTCGGGCCATCTGCATTGCTAGGCATCAACGGCTTCTGCAGCATCCTCTGCATCATCATCACCCTACCACAAAATTAGGGCGTTGATCGTCTGCTGCTTCATCTGCTTCAAACGACGTTACTCCCATCCAGCGGCGATGACTTTGTCTGTCCTTAAGATAAAAAGGAGAATTTAATGGAGAAAAACTAGTTTATTTTTAATGATTCTCCCAAAATTTTCATCCCTCCTCTCTTAGGGTATGTTTGGGGCAGCTGCAACTTATTGACAATCTATTGATAAGTAGCTGATCCAGATAAACTGTTGATCAGCAACTGATTCGGATAAGATTGTTGGTTGTTTGATTTGTGTTATTGAAAAACAGATAATTTGCAGTTGATTGTGGATAAATGGTTATTTTGTCACTGTATAGTAATGTTGTTTGCAACAGAACAATTATAGTCAATATATTTGATACTTAAATAAAAAACCACTTCAGGATAGTAGAAAAAATAAGATACACACCTCACATAACAATGAGTATCAAGTGTACTAAAAAAAGAAAAAATATATTAAAATTATATTTAAAAGAATTATAATATTAATTTTAAATCAAGACGACGTATGTCCCGAACTATGTCCTCCAGGGATGCCATCCAACCTCGATCATTATCGACAGTGGAATCTGTCATACTGTCTGCCCACCGAAAGAAATCACACTTCTCCAAACTGTCAGCCCACTGCGAGCACTTATAGAACTTTCTCCCGTAGCTGTTTTTGATGTGACATCGATAGGGAAGGCTATAGTCCGCAATGGCAGAGTACTCGTCGGGTGGTCCCTAAAATCCTGGAGCTCATCTTTCTTGAATCATTAAAAAGACAATTCATTAATCATAACAGAAGTTGAAATTGCTAAAAGAAGTAATTAATTACAGTTTTTTGCACGCATGAGGTCTCAGAGAACTTAACATATCAATTAACGAATTTGTTACTACAAGAAGACAGTAGAGCTTGTAAGAAAATGAGTTCTTGGTTGTCTTTAACCAAAATAAAACCAACCTTCTTTGTGTCACATGTGCATATTACTAAAGAATGCCATCCTACAGAACCTCAAAAACCGATGCACCGAAAAGAAGAGAGGAATTTGGTTACTGTCATTAATATTTCACATATAACACTAACCAACAACGACCAATAGGCCATCGAAAAGAACCCACAAAGTCGAAAGTCTCATCATAGACCTCAAAAGCTCACAAAAAACATAAAAACTCAAATGGAAAAGATAGAATGTCAATCACGTTAAAATTCCAAAACTGAAAATATCCATAATACAATTGAAATAAAATAAACATAAACTTTCTAAAAAAACAAGAGACGTCCAGTCAACATCGAACAATGTCATCTATTATCCGCTCTCTCAATTCAATCATTTCCGTGGCACCTTCGTCATCTTAGGTGTAAGCTTCTTATGATTCCATTTCTGGTTGTGGTATGGATTGTCCTACGTAAAATTTAAATGCTTTTGGTGAGACCGATATCCGATCATCTTCAACAGGGTGAAGTCTATATCCGATCTAGAATGATAACGTCGAATGTAGTTGTGAATACTACAATCTGCACTTGTTCTGAAAATGGGTAAGTCGGCATATCATGTAGTGTAACATATTTCTTCTTCCGCACTCCATACATTCTTTCAATTAGGCCACATAAAGAATGTCTTTTGTTAAACATTTCCTTTCTACCGTATGCAACACCCTTAGATCTTTCAAAATCAGTAAATTGATACTTCGTATCAAGAGTTGGCTTCAGATATCCCTTCAATAAAGGATATCCAGCATTGATCAAGTAAAATTGACCTACTCAAATACCTTAATCAGTAATAAACTAAAAATATCGAATGTGGATGCTATATTTACGAACCTGAGGTTGAGTGCAGAAAGTCATGTCTTCGGTTTCTTGTTGGAAAAACAGAAATACGACTATCGTGTGCGATGTTTTCTCAACCAATCATCACAAAAGTAAAGCACATGTTGAAGTCACAGACAGTCATCACATTTTGTGTAAACTATCCAATGTATGCGACCTTCTAAGTGTTGGATACTCGCACACCCACGCGGGTTCCGTTAATTGTTCCAATACAGTTTTATCGAATTAGTTATAGTTGTAATTGTCATATAACTCATGGTGACATCTGAATGTCATGTGCAAAAAAAAATTACCTTAAAGAATGGCATGTGTCGCGGGTCATTTGCAATATTTGTTGGATTTTCTCGAATGTTGGATCATCTGGCTTAATTATCTTTGCTGCTAAACTGACAAGAGATTTCAAAACCACCGAGAAATACATGTTGATAGTCTCCGATGAATGTTGGAATCACTTTATCGTTCCTCCTATTGATTCATTATGTGATCAAATGTATAGGGTTATCGCTAACACCTCTTGTTGTCATTCTTGAGGAGCCTCCAATCCATGATGGCTATGTAGATCATTGAGCAGATTGAAAAATATGACTTTTGTCATACTGAATGTGTTATTGAACCGTGTAGGGTGTCCTTATAGTAGTTCATCGATTCATTTATCACCAATATAACTCAATGTCATACAAGGTGTCTGTTAAAGTTCAATTGCTATGGATCAACATATATAAGTATTAAATCAAACAATGTTTAAAAAGAACATATATGAAACAAATGTGAAAGCAAATAACAACCTATTGATTGTTCGTGCTAGAAAGCAAATAATCATCCATGAAACAAATGTGAAAAAAACCGAAGATATCTCAAGAAAAATCATTTGTCCATTAAAAAATGTAAATAGATGACTCAAAGTTTTGGAAACATCTTCATGAATATCTATCTGCAAGTCGGGTCTTCCAGCAACTTCAAAGAGTACAGATAGAATGGCTTATCTGACCTACCTTTAGGATATATATCCAGAACTCGAAGAAAGTCATCTATGGAGGTGTCCTGTGAAGTACAAAGCTTGGATTTTGCATGATTCTACCAGTTCTTTTATTGTATTTTTGACGAAAGCAGCCCCTTCTTTCTTCCTTTTCTCCACCCTAGACCGTTTTGATCGGCTTGTGGACTACAACTCCTGGTTTTGGATGGGGCCTTCTCCAGACTCACTTACCTGCTCAGTCCCCAAGTCCTCTGGAACGCCTGCAAACACGTGCTCACTTGGGGTGAACGCATGAGTTTCTGTTGCAACAACCTCACTGAACATACCGTCCAACTTCTCCTCCAGAACCGGATCAATGCCGCGGAATTCGAATTCCTGACGGCTGGCACTGCTTGCAACATACGATAACTTTAGTACTCAAAAGAGCTTAGTAGGATAAAGAATGAAAGAAGTAATCATCGAATCGGTTATTACCTCTAATTTCTTAGTCCACCAATCCTCTGAAGCATTTATTGTCCGCTTCATCAACTCACCCCCAAGAAAGTTATACCATAATTAAAATTAGAAATCAAAAAATAAAATTATACCATAATAAAAAATAAAATCAAAGCAAAGTAGAGAAGACCATAGAAGATCTGAAAAAAATGGCAATAACCAGCAATATTCCACAAGCAGAAAACTCCAACATTTCATAATACACCAAACAAACTAACAAAATAATAGGCTTCTCAATCAAATTCTTGATGGTTGAATATAACCATACTTAAACTAAAATCAGAGAAAACCAACCTTCAAGTATAAAAATCGACCTTCAAGTATAAATATGGATAATTTGACGTGAGGAATAGAACCCATAAAAGGAAGAAAAGTTGCATACTACGTGTTAAGCATCATATCAGAGATGAAAAAATCTCTGAGTGCTAATCATATTTCATACAAATTACAGCTTACAACCCTTTAACATTAGTAAATTAGATACATTTGTATACTTGAGATGACATAACTATAGGATTTTATCATGTTTATATCCATCCGTCCGACTATTCTCTACTCAACTAAAGTCACATTTACCAAAATTTGAACTTAAAATATAAGCATAAACAAGTGTCTCCAGCGAGCAAATGAGATAATCACAATAGGAGGCTTTTATCTTTAAAAATCTCAACATTAAATAAAAATAAACATTGATATAACATCAAGGAAAAAAAATTAAACTAAAATTAATTCACCTCATAGAAAATTACTTTAGTCCTCCCCCGTCTGCATATCAAAGAGGTTCAAATGAAAAGGGGTTAGCTTTTCCCAACAATTAGATTTATAGTGAATCCACCAGCAATGACTATTTTTTCCATCCCCTAAATTAGTTGCTCAGAGGTCATTATATGATTCCATTCAACAAACACATACAATAATGTTAGATCGAATATGTTGCATCATGCTGAAAAATATGTCAACATGTGACAGAGTCTGTCACCATATAAATTATCTATTTACCACAAAATTTTAGAGCTTAGTGTTCCAAATTAAAATAGCCTAGCTTAGGTTGGTATTTTCTCAATAACTGCATAATGCCTCAAAGTCATAGTCATTACCTTAGAAATTAAAGAAAGCCGCAAAGCCATGGTTTCTAATATATGATCATAAATGTTGGAAATAGTTCAATATATGGTTCATCTAAGTTATCATAATGTTCAACCTCGCCACAAATTTTTCGAGTTACTCTAATTTGGCACTGTCTCTACAAATTGGCGTATGATTCCCACCACCCACACCAATGAAGTTGCAATGGCCAAAAAAGCCGACTAAAAAGTCATAGGGTTGAACACCACACCAAAATGACTTTATCCTACGGGTTAAGCATGAAAAATTATCCTTCTTCTAAGAGATCAAAGTGAATGTATTCAACTGGAAAATCCAGTTAACAAAGACCAACAGTGCAACCCACAAAGAATGAGCAACTACAACATTAGCTATCAATAGTGCAACCCACAAAGACCAACTAGCCGTGAAACAAAATGAGCAACCTAACCTCCAAAGGTCACAGCAAAAAAGGAACTCCAAGTCAAACCCATTTGAACCAGAAAGTAGATGGAGTGACAACCATAAACAAAAAAAAAAGTCATTGCTCCAACATATATGAGAACTTCCATTTGAGAGCTTCCAGAGGCCACAAACAACAATAAGCAATAAGCAAGCCAAAGACCACAAACCAAGTGCAGAACGGGATAGAAGCATTCGAGGATTACCGGACAAAACCTAGGGCAGTGTCAAGCAAGGAGAAACCTGAGGCAAAGGAGACAAGGTGTCAAGCGAAGAATGAGGGGAAAGCACGTAATTCTCGTAGATAAGAACGCGGGCTGCGAGATCGACCCCGCGACCGCGTTTATTATTAAACGAAAATAGCTTTTTTGGATAACCGGCTTAAACGCCCTAAACAAGCCCCACCGAGCAGCGTTTCGACAACGCAGATGCACAAATAAGTCGCCCCAAATGGGCCCTTAATTGTCCTTCCTTATTTGGAATTTAAAATTGCAATTGTGCAATCAAATACCCACCAATTTTAAATTTTCAAATCAAGTATTTAAAGATAGATTAAGACAATATTTATGAAAACACGTTAGATCACTAATTTCGGGATTAAAATACTTTAATTTTGTTGAGATATAAAAAAATTTTAATGAATAAAAAAACAGCAAAAAAATGATTCAGAATTGTTTTATCATATATAATTAGTTCAAAGATTTTAAGAAATGTGTGATAGCCCTTATTTAGTTGACATAATTATTGAAATAATTATTTTGCAGTTAAAGATTTTAACAATTCATAAATACCTTAATCTATCTTTACTTATGTTAAGAAAGGCAGAGGTAGACCTAGGAAAACTTGGGCTTATTGCATAAAAAATGATCTTAATTTATTAGAATCAAACGAAAATTTGATACTAAATAGGATGCAATGGAGAAAAAGGATTCATGTAGCCGACCCCACTTAGTGGGATTAAGGCTTTGTTGTTGTTGTTGTTGTTGTAAAGATTTTAACAATTCAATCCAGTTTCACCGCATACTAAAAATCCTGAATGGCTTCAACCAGTAATCAGAAAGATTTGGCATATAAGAAGTGCCCTACAACTATGGTAGTATGCCCAATCAATCTACCAGTCATATCTTCACACAAGCTCTTTCAAAGAAATCAGCTCAATCAACTTTGTCATACACAACCAACTAACTTGGAAAGCTCAAGTGGAAGTCTGGAACAAAAAGAATAAAAACATAACACAGAACCCTGGGCAAAACAAACAGGCATGCAGGACTCTTCAATAAAAATATATCAGCAGCCATCATTTTCATAGAAAAGGAATATGAATAGAAGACCTTAAGTGAAACCCATTGTTTTGGTTTTAGAAGTTCTAAGACAGCACACCTCTTTCAATCGGTCATAGAACGCACCAAAAAGATTGACGCCACTTGCTGTCTGACCCCCAAGCGCAGCAATCTCGTCCTTCCTGGCGTTATCCTTGTCCTCGTATATCTCAACCTAGAACGAAGTCACACATAATGAGAACTCCGAAAAAAACGCATAACACGCGAAGATAGAGAGAGGAGGCGTACTAGTTTATGGGAAGTGCTTATGATGGTATCGATCATGTTGCGGACGCGATGGCTTTGCAATAGGTGATCGCGGTTGGAGGCGGGCTCGCGCTGGAGCTCCTTCACGATGAGACGCTCAAGACGCTCCACATCCTCGTGAGCCGACCGCGTAACCTCAAGCAGAGTGGAAGACATCGCCGGGGCTACCACGCCAATGCGAAATGGCGAAGCGATGACAGACCACGAGCTCGCTAGGGTTTTGCGCCCCGAACCAACTAATACGTTCGACAGCCACCGGCCAAGAGAAATCGAACAAATAAAATTATCTTACAAATTGAAATTATAATTTTAGCAAATACTTCTAGATTTTGTACCGTAAGAGCATTTGATTGATAGAACAATACCGATTACCAAAATAATGTTTTTAAAATATAAATAAATTTATGATTTAGAGTTGATAGTGAAAAAAAAGTATTGGATTTTTTTTATATTTTTTACTTGAAGTTAAATGAATTCAAAGTAAAATCAATCAGGAAAAATGGAGAACATTACTTGATGGTAATCAAGTGTAATTGGTGGCAGTTGATGATGACGGAAGAGTGAGCGAGCGATGACTAGCAGCAAAATCAATTGTTGATAGTGACACTTATGGCAGACAGGATAACAGCTAGTAGTGGAGGTGGTAACTAATGACATCTATGGTAACATCGAGTAGGGGTTAATGGATAGTTATGGGTGGCAACAATGATTGTGGCACTGTGGTAAGTAACATTGAGTAGGGGTTAATGGATAGTTATGGGTGGCGACAATAATTATGGCATGCAGCATAATTGAAAGATCATTAAATTCTTAAGTTTGGAATACACCACAAATAAACTAGAGTGAGTTTGAAATTCTTTAAGATTTTGATATGCAATTATTTTACTTCAAACCAAAAATCAATATTTCTGATACTCCACTAATAAATTTTCATCATCCGACACGAATCTCGAGGCATGACACCAATCTCGGTGTAATATTTTGAACAAGAAATATTCAAATGTTGATGAAAATTCATCCAGAGCTCTAATTTCAGCAAACTCATAGTTAAACTGGCCGACTCGATGAAACAGACCCAATCATATCAAAACTAATCAAATCCAAGTCAAATCAAGCCCGGATTAAGTCATTAAACCACTTTTAGAAGATTTTCGGACACATTGGAAGGTCAAATGGATGCCGACACTAGCAAGCCCATACTTGAATCGAGTGTCTCAATAAGACGAATCCAATAAGCCCAAGATCACTCAATTTTGACATCGTTAAGGCCATCAAATGCCTCTTAAACGTCGTCTGATCGAGGGGAGCCCTCTGGACTGTCCGATCAAGTTTGCTGCATTAATTGCACCCAGAACCCTATAAATAGACCCCAACTCTCACATGAGAATGGGGAGCATAGAGAGAGTCTGAGGCCTTAAGGAGAAGTTGCAGCTTAGCACCACCGCCGACCGCCGTCGATCAACCGTCGACCGTCGTCGACCACCGCAGACCTCCATCGACTACTGCCGAGTTTTGTCGACCTCCGTCATCATCGACCTCCGTCACCGTCGACCTCCACCAATCATCGTCGATCACCACCAACCAAACACTGTCAGTCGAAGTTGTAGTCTGAAAAAGATAGTTACTCTCTCTCATCTGTGGGACAGGGGATTTTTGTAATCATAAATCAGTAGTAGATTTTTGCAGTTGGGCTAAGCCTTGTGGTTTTTCCCTTTACGAGTTTTCCACATAAAAACTTCTGGAGTCATCACTACTTATTTACTCTTTCATTTGTGTGTGTGCTGAATTTTTGTACAACGCTAAGACGATAATCCGCTACTTTACCTCCGCGAATTTTCCAGTACGCATCAGTTTGGCACCGTCTGTGATAATCTATCAATCCCACCACTGAAGTACTTGTTGAATTTCTTACACGGCAAATAGACAAAATATTTGGAACAACGGAACACCTCAATCAAACACCTATCATTCTAGGGAGCTGTCACAAAGTCAAGGGCGACATGTTTCTTCATCTTCCCACCCTGAAACACGTCATCCCGCCAATGAGGGGGTTTCAGGTCCTTCTATGGAAGAACGAATGCGTAGAATGGAGGAGTCTCAACTGCAGATCCTACGACTCTTACATGGAACCCAACAATCACTGATGAATGAAACTCGTTTACCATTAAATCCACGACATACGAGAAACATGCCCGGAGGAACTC